>CM033454.1:17169810-17273128 GCA_019425755.1 Amaranthus cruentus
TGTTAAGTTTGAAGTTGGGAGTCCTTGATTATTTGCGGATCTCAGAGATGGCTTTTTGGTGTTCATGATTTTATGGTGTTTTCCCTTGGTGTATTGCTCCTCGAGAGGGTCCAAATGCAGCTTCGTGACGACTGGTTTTTGTATTCCTAGTTTTTTGGTGTATTAGGTGTAATAGCTGTATTGGTGTTGCTTTTGCTAGCTTTCTTTCTCTTTGGGATTTTAGGTGTAGTTTCCGTATTTTCGGAAACTTTACGGTGATGCATAGTCCACTCCTATGCTGTTTTTGAGTGGCCTGTTGCTTGGCCCTCTTTTCCGATGGCTTTTTTCCCTTCGGGGTTTTTTTATGCCGGAGGTTTTGGGGTTCCCAAGCTTCAGTGTTGGTGTTTCCTTTCGACTCTTTTTAATATATAATTACCAATTTTCAAAAAAAAAAATTATGCCGGAGGTTTTTATATATATGTATATATATATACATGTATATATATATATACATGTATATATATATATAATATATATATATATATATATATATATAATATATATATATATATATATATATATATATATATATATATATATATATATATATATATATAGTCAAGTTCGTAGAACAAGCTTTATACGGAACCGTGAGAACCAATCTCTCTGATACAAATGTGTTTTTTTTTATAGAAAATGTGTTACTTTTGGACAAAAAATGTTACTTTTGCTTTATAAAAAGATGATACATTTTAGCAAAAAAAGTGTTACTTTTAGAAAAAAAAAATTCCGAAAAAAGAAACATATCAAAAAGTAACACATTTTTTCCGAAAAGTAACATCTTTTTATGTAAAAAGTAACACCTTTCTATAAATTTTTTAGAATTTTTTTCTTACAGTAATACTTTTTTGCCCCATAGTATCATAAAAAAAGTAACACCTTTTTGCCTAAAAGTAATACTTTTATAGTAAAAAGTAACATTTTTATAGTAAAAAGTAACACTTTTTTGTAACCAAGATTGGTTCTCACGGTTCTCATATAAGGATGGTTATATATTTTTTAGAATCTTCTTTACAAAAAAGTGTTACTTTTTACTAAAAATCTGTTATTTTTAGGCAAAAAGGTGTTATTATTTTTTATGATACTATTAGGCATAAAAATGTTACTTAAAGAAAAAAATTCTGAAAAAAACTCATAAAAAGGTGTTACTTTTTACATAAAAATTGTTACTATTCGAAAAAAAACGTGTTACTTTTTAATATTTTTATTTTTTTTGAAAAAAATAAAGTAATATTTTTTATGCTAAAAAGTAACAACTTTTTTTTAAAACAAAAGTAACATTTTTTTGTTCAAAAGTAACACATTTTCTGTAAAAAAGTCACACATTTTTATTAAGGCGTTTGGTTCTCACGGTTCTCATATAAGCTTGGTTTTCACTGGAACTTGACCCTATATATATACACACACACACAAATATATATATATATATATATATATATATATATATATATATATATATATAGCATAATAAGTATATATATAGTTATATATATATATAATATATATATATATATATATATATATATATATATATAATATATATATATATATATAATATAATATATATATATATATATATATATACATATATAGGTGATCCGTGGTCTGGGTCCTGGCACCAATTAATGGACGGAATTTTGGCAGAATTTTATTTGAAAAATTAACATATATTTTACTCTTACTTGCTAAAATTTTAAATACGACATACCATAAAAGGAAATAGATCAAAAAAAATCATCTGACCTAATTAAAAAATGAGATAGAATAAATAAATAAGACAAAATTACTAAAATAAGAGAGTATTTATCATCAAAAGACTTCAGTATTGATTTTACACTTTTAGTTTTACCAAAAAAAAGGTCTACTTTGAATTTTTTAGAATAAAACCTAGGGCTACGCGTGACTCATGTCTCAAAACGTAACTCGCAATTATATATATATATATATATATATATATATATATATATATATATATATATATATATATATATATATATATATATATATATATATATATATATATATATATATATATATATGTGGGCGATCCAGTGAGACCATCCCCTTAGGTGAGACCATCTCTTATATGAGACCATCTCATTTACCAAATGAGCAACTATTCTTTGTTCATTTATCAAATCAGCAAATATTCTAAAACATACAAACTAATATGAAATAAGCAAACAATATGCAATATTTTTTAGTTACTCATTTGTCGAATAAGCAAACATTTCTCCTAAAACATTCAAACTAATCTGAACAAGCAATTTTTTACTCATATAGCAAATGAACAAATAGTTAGTTGCCATTTGTCAAATGAGCAAATAATTAGGTGCTCATTTGTCAAATGAGCAAATAATTAGGTGCTCATTTGTCAAGTGAGCAAATACTTAGTTGCTAATTTAACAAATCCACAAAAACTTAGTTGCTCATTTGTCAAATGAGCAAATAGTTAGTTGCTCATTCAAACTAACACTTATATTGTTTTATACAAAAACTTTGAATAATTGATCAGCTTCAGTCTTCAATTCTCTCCGTTAATTGCTCTTGGATTGTTGCCCTAGCTTTATTCAGAATCACTTGCTTCCTTAGCCTTTTTTTTTCTTTTGGATAACTTATTTAACAAGTTTGACAATATTTACTTGACTTTAAATAATTGAGAGGGTATACTTCAAACGAAAATTTTCATTGATTATGTCCTGCGATGAGAAAAAATGTAACAATAATTCAAATTAAGTATATGGTAAGTAATGGCTTCATGAATGTATATCAAAAAGCTGCTCACAAATTGTAACCTAAAAAGTGCAAAATTCTCATTCCATAAATGAGAAATTATAAAAATTGCAATCACAATACATTATTTGTTGTTTCACAAATAAGCATGGACTTATTTGCTCATTTCAGAAATGAGCATTCAATTATTTGTATCGAGTTATAAGCCCATTTGAAAAATGAGCATTCAATTATTTGCTCATTTTCCAAATGAGCATTGAATTATTTTAGTAGGCAAATATGCTATTATATGGTTTTTATAGGTGAATATAGCAATTGTATGGTTTTTTGTAGGCAAATATAACTATAGCATTGAATTATTTTAGTAGGCAAATGTGCTATATTACAAAATCACAATACATTATTTTTCTTTAAATGTGAAAGACTATAAGTTGCAACAACAAGCATGAAATGTGAAAGACTTACATTATTTTTCTTTAAACCTGAATTTCATGGTAAATTAACCAGAACAAACTCCATAGACTTGATCTATTTTAACCGAACAACACTTTGTCCTTCACCATTCATGAAATATGAACATGCACTTTTCTGAAAAAGAACAAATAAGTTAAAATCAGAACAAAAACAAATGGAACAAATATAGTTAGAACAAGCAGAACAAGATTAAGATGAACAACTAAACTCAAATACATTTTCTAAAATAATCTAACAAAATCTTGAGTCGTTACTACCACCTACCCACACATTACACAATTTTGATTCTAGATACTGATTTCAAATTTTATTACAGGTTGTATGTATGCTTATGTGTGTGCGCGCGCCTGTGTGTGTGTACCAGTGTATGTGTGTGCGTCTATGAGTTTGTGTGCGTGAGCGTTTGTGTGTTAGAGTACCACTGATATAATGAGAGGAGCCATGAATAAGGAATCAGGTAATAACATGACAAGCATCAATGAGCATATTGATGATGAAGAAAAAGTGGCAGATGACGTACCAGATTTTTAAGCAATTTCTTATTTTCTCTAGGACCTTCACCATAATCAATAACCTCGATTATACCACAGTCTGTGGTGGTGTTAAAACATATCAGATGATAATGATCCTTTTCAAATACTGGGAAAAAGAAAAGGTCAATATCTTTCTTTGGGATAATTGTTTAACTGAATTTCAACTCCACAACCTCATTAAGCATTTTATTCCTTTCTTGAGCATGATCACGTTCGTATTGAAAAAGGCAATCCTAAAAAAATACATAAATAAGATGAATGTAAATAAAAAGAGTAAATAACAAATGAGCAAATTGAATATGAAATGAGAAACGTCGTATAAAATGAGTAAATTGAATTTTTTTACAAATGAGCAACACCATCAAAAATAAAAGAAGAACCAACACGTTCAGCCCCTTAGCAGCAGCAAACATAGTTGATCAGTGTGCAACATAGCAGCAGGTCAGAACAGCTTTGCAAGCATACCACAATCAGCACATAAGGCAACAACATCATCAGGCTCACAAGCTTTGAAAGAACATCATCAATGACTGTGGAACCAACACAGCAGCCAACACTTCACATCTTATTCTTTCTAACCCAGAACACTCAAAAATAGAACATGCAACCCAACATGAAATAGCAAACACAGCAGAATTAACACATTGTAGCAACTATTCTTTGTTCATTTATTAAACGAGCAAACAATATTTCTTTGTTTTGTTTGCTCATTTATCAAATGAGCAACTATTCTTTGTTCATTTATCAAATGATCAAAAATTCTAAAAACTTCAAACTAATATGAAACGACCAAACAATATGCAATATTTTTTAGTTGCTCATTTGTTGAATAAGCAAACATTTCTTCTAAAATATTCAAACTAATATGAACAAGTAATTTTTTACTCATATAGCAAATGAGCACATAGTTGCTCATTTGTCAAATGAGCAAATAATTAGGTGCTCATTTGTCAAATGAGCAAATACTTAGTTGCTAATTTAACAAATAAGCAAAAACTTTGTTGCTCATTTGTCAAATAAAGCAAAAAGTTAATTGCTCATTTGTCAAATGAGCAAACATTTTCTTTAATCATTCATTAAATCAACAAGTATTTCTTTGATCATTTATGAAATAAGCAATCAATTATTTTCAAATCCCAGATCAATTATTTTCTTTACTCAAATTATAACTGCCCTAAAAATTGATAAACTATCTTGCAATTAAACAAAATCCCAAATCTTAATTGTTTTCAAATCACAAAAGAATACAACTACTGAGGTAAAAGGTTTAGAAAGTTGCATCTTACTATAAAAGTTAAAATGTTGATTTGAGTAGGAGAAATAAAGCTTGTTACGTGAAGGTCGTAGAAACATTTACAACAAGCTTGCAGCCATATTTGAATTCTTTTGCGTTCCTCAAAATACAAAATTGCTTTCGTTCAATCTTTATTTACTCCTTTTCATCCTGCAAGCACATATAACAAGTATCAAGGGGGCATATATGAATAAATGCGCCTCAGATGTATAATGAGTGAGTGTTGTAATCCTACTGACTATGTGGAAAGTCTAATTTGAAAGTATTACAGATACTTAAAGACACAGAACATGTTTCAGCATCCAGTATAATAGTCAAAACTAGAAAACAACGATAGCAACTAGAAAAGTAAGAAGGAAAAGAGAAGCAGGTTCTTCACGATCATTAAATACCTAAATAGATACGGAGTAAGGAGTAACAATTACAGAAATATAAGAGCCTAATCATTTGCATAAACACAAGACACAATAGAGTATGAAGGGCATATATATAGATAGAATTGCAGAATATAAGCTCGTCTAAGCCCATTCAAGTGGAACATATAAGTTTGACAATACGCATAATATCTTCTAATCTTTCTTGGACGGATACCTTACTTCCTGACTAACTATAAGAATTTGATTGTATCTCTGCCTACTTGGTAATTTAATACAAATGAGCAAAAACATAGATACCTTACTTCCTGACTAACTATAAGCTCATAATCAGAGATAAAACCTATTACATAAAAAGTAAATAATTAGTTGATAATTTAATACAAATGAGCAAAAACATAGATATTCATTTTTCAAATGAACAAAAACATAGATGCTCATTTGACAAATGAGCAAATAATTAGGTGCTCATTTGTCAAATGAGCAAATAATTAGGTGCACATTTGTCAATCAAAGGAACCCCATAAATACGGCAGCAGATGCAAAAGAAAGAGTGTTCAGCAGCATATCAGTATTACATTGAGGGTGTTATTTTTACTGTCTTGGCTCATCACTGTGACAATTAGCCGTCATTGCAGAGCTCGAGTAAACGAGCTGCAGGAAGCCTGATTTCTCGAATAGAAGTACAATATTTAAGTTGACCTTATTGTGAGTGAAAGTATGATATTCAACTGCCATGTATTCCTTGATGAGACGTTTCTGTGGTTTAAATTGATTTTTGATGCATGTTTTGTAGTATGGGCGGCATACATTAGGAAGAGATGCAAATGTTTTAAGTGTAACTTTGAATCTCTTTGTAGCATATGCAAAGCAAGGTAAAACCCTTTGTGTTTTCAACTCACTTGAAGAGGCGCTTGTTTGGTGAAACTTGAGAAGATATTTTAGATATGCAGTGACCAGTATCACTGATTGGTGGTTGTTTTGATGGTAGTTTGGCAATAAGTTTTGTTTTCCCTAAAACTTATTATAACCTAGATTATGAGATACTAAAGAATGCCATACCGAAAATCAATGATACAATTTTCATAGATGAGTAGCAAGACAAGCATGTAGCATTTTACATTTAAGCTACATCAGGGTATTAATTAGACACACACAACACACCTAAATGAAATGATCTTGGACAGACATCACAACATAAAAGATCCCCAGGATCATGGCAAATACTGCATAGATCGTCATTCTCATCTGTAGAGAACTGCCTTGTTCTTGATATAGTGAGTAATAGTTGCAGTTGGGAACAAGTTGCTCAAGAGCTTATGCTTGAGACATAAGCCTTTTTTTCTGAATTAGTATCAGAGTAATTAATGAGAATTGTGTGAAATTAGGCAGTATGCATATTTTATTCAATTTCGTTTAGCATACACAAAAGGTTCTGTATTTATCCTTCCGTATTGGCTTCTGAAGAACCTACCTCCACCCCTAGGATCACAAAGTAGCATTTTAATTTCACCTTATCTTAGAATGTTGGACTTAAGTAAGATTTTCAAGCTTAAAAAAGCAAAGAAAATCAGAAAGAAACAGGAGTAGAAAAACGATTGAAGAAAATCAAAAGAGCAAACATAAAATAAAAAACGATTAAAGAAAATGAAAACAACAAATCAAATCAAAAACAAAAAAACGATAATACTAAGAAAATAAAAAAGAAACAAGAGTAGAACTTGTGAAGATTAAAGAACTCACATTAACGAAGCAAAACGATGAATTAATTGTAGATCTGATGATGAAGATTAAGCAAAAACTGAAGATTGTAGAACTAATGATGAAATTTGAAGATTGAGCGAAAATCGAAAATGAATTTGTCATGTTTAAGAAATTCTGATGAGCGAAAACAGAGTAGAAATTCTGATGAGCGAAAACAGAGTAGAAATTCTGATGAAATTGAAGAACAGATGATGATGATGAGCGCAAAAATGAAGATGAGCGAAGTGAACGAAAACCGAATATGTTCGTTGTATTATGAGCGAAACTGATGAAATTCTATTTAAGAAATTGAAATTTGTTTTGTTTAATGGATTATATTATGACCGTTAGATTAATTGATCTGACGGTTCTAATAAGTCCTCACATATTATTAGTGTTCTCACATAAGGGATGTGTCCTCACATGATCCCATTTCTATATATATATATATATATATATATACATATATATATATATATATATATATATATACATATATAATATATATAATATATATATATATATATACATATATATATATATTTCTTAATTACTATTACTTCATATATAGAATATATAGTATGATTAATATTACATATCTTTAAAATTACGTTTACATATAGATTTTCTTACTAAGATATTCATGCATTATACGTGGTTTTATACTAAATAAAATAAAATAATAAAAACTCTTAGCATTACAATCTATTTTAACAAAATAATTGCACTGAGGCTTTCAGCCTAAATTCTTGTGTTAAATTCTATCATGTCAAATTAAATTTGAGTTTCAGAACGCAATACTTGTAAGGTGCGAAATGCATTGCTGTTGATGGAAAACAAAAAGAACAGTTCCCACATTTACTACAATTCGATAAATTATATTATATTTAAGAATCAACACAAGAGATAAATTCTTTTATATTTTAGCTTTTATGTTGTCTAAAATTATGAATTAGTGTGTAACGAAACAATGAGTACTACAATTGGATAAAGTTTAGTTGTTTATTGCACGATGAACGAATAATGGATTATCGACTATTGATAGCAAACATTTAGAATGGTGTAGTCGGCGTTGCAGCCTCACAATCACTTGCCAGTGAGACTGGACTTCAACTGCTCAGATACTTTGACAATAGTAGGATATGCCTTCACTCAAAATGATGCACATTGCATTAGTCAATAGGGGAACAACATGAAAGCAATCCACAAGCTTTACTTCAAAATTCTAATAATTGCTACACAAAGAATGAGCATGTTCATGATGGGATATTCAACAGCACAAGCTCAGAAACGTAGGACGAGATGATGGTGGACGTGACAAGCAGGCAGTTGCAACATCATTATATCCTCCCATAGTCTTTTCTTTCACGAGAAAAAGGTGGAATGTTAACAAGAGGATCTGTTCGGCGACCTATCAAACAAGGGCAATGGCGATCAATGAATCTTTAAATCTAACCCCATCCTTCCCAAGGTAGAATTATTTAATCAGGATGATCAAGTTAAGGCATACCCCATGTTCCAAGAGCATGAGAATTTCCAGGATCATAGCTAAAAGAACTGTGTGGTGGCATTGGATGAATCCCCTCAAATGATCTCCCGTGATTGGTACGCTGAATAGGAGGCTGTCCCAAACGGCTCAGTGAAGTTGGTGACAATTGTGACCCATATTGTGGGGCCCTTGACATGGAAGGCCCATACCCCAGAGGCATATTGTATGCAGAAGGCGGGCTGCTTGCTTCTGGGTTTGAAAAAACTTGAATAGGACCACAGGGCCTGTAACAAAGAAACAAACACAATTAAGCAATTCCACAATTTTGAGCTTAAATTTTAAACTGCAGTCTCTTGACTCATTCAGTACTTGAATAGAAACCAGTATTGTTTTGAGGTCATGATATCTGCCCCACATGGGAAAATTTGAAACAAATAAGTATTTTTAACAAAAGAAATAAAAAAATGAGCTTCGGGTAAACTTAATTCCAAAAATAAGCGTCTTCATGTCTGCGCCTAAGGCCAGGTATGTTCGCAGTTACTAACAGTGAACAAAAAAATTGTCAAAATTGTTTGTTCGCAGTTATTAACTGCAAACAAATGAGAGACAATGTCATAAAGTTAAATGGGACAAAAAAAGGAACTCATGTTTGTTCACAGTTTACTAACTGCGAACAAACATGAGTTCCTTTTTTGTCCTATTTAATGTTGTGACATTGTCTCTCTTTTGTTCGCAGTTAATAATTGCAAACAAACAATTTTGACTTTTTTAGACCAATTTTGTTTGTTCGTTGTTAGTAACTGCGAACATAACTGACCTTAGGCTCGACATGGGAACGCTTATTTTAGAATTAAGTTTACCCGAAGCTTAATTTTTTTTTTTTGTTAAAATTACTTATTCGTTTCACATTTTCCCCACATGGCAAATATGCATAGCCCATTTGGCAGGATCATGATTTCAACCAATGACAGACTAATGAATTGTTGCTTCTTTCTCTACCTAATCCAGAGCGACATCTACAATATGCTATGGTGCCTAGTACTCTTGCAATCCTAAATAAGTGTCTGCCTACGTTTTTTATTGGTGCACATAAAATATGAAATAAGGTAGAGAATATCAGTCATTGACTCAGCCAACCGTCAATTAGTTGGCACACTTACCTACCCTGGTTGATTATGTACCAGGCACAGCCAATTTTTCACTTAGACATTCTAATAAACCCCCCCAATCATTAAGTCTTAACACTCATGCCCCTAAACACTCGAAAAATCAATGAAATGAAGAGCACAAGTGCAATAACACAGTCCAAAACTCACATATCAAGTGAATAATGAAACCCTTCCACAATGCAACAAATTCAAACTTCACATGTTTCCCATCTAGTACTAATACACAAGCAATTTTAACTTCTAAAAAGACAACAAATCAAGTTATTGAATACTTAAAATGCATTAGGCAATCCTTGATACTTGCCATATTGGTGAAAAATTGACTAGATGCAAAAGATTTTAGTGTCCTAGGAACCAATGATATGATTTCTGTATGAAACAAGATATATTAAGTCAGCAAGATCACCTCCAAGATGAATTAGGCACTGGATTTGAATCATGGTTATATCTTCCCGTTCCAAAAGTCTCTGATGATGCTGTAGCTTGATCGACACAAACCTTCTTACCAAACTCAGAAGTTATGCTGCTCACATCTGAACTATCAGCTTGCAGTAGTAGTGCATCACTGAAAAAGAAATATGCAAGTTTACTAGTATGCATAGAATTAAAATTAGTTCTTAAAATTTTCTTCCCATTGTTTTCTTTAGATTTTCTCTTCTTCTCCTTGTTTTCTTTTTATTTTTTCTCATTCTCTTTGTTTTCTTCTCTGTTTCTCTATTTCACCTTTGGAGTGCGAATAGTAGTTGTTGGCGATTTGGTGTACAACCCACAACCATTGTAAGGTGGTGTCCCATGATCTAGGTCAACAGTTCTGGATTGGAAAATGGTCCACCATCCCACAACCCAGGAAACTATGGTTTTTATGACAACCTGGATTTCTCTTTCAAAATACAAGGTGACTTAGGGGTTAGGCATATAATCCACTGTTTCTACGTTGTTGGGAAGTTGGTATAGCACATTGCTTTTAATAAGAAATCTTTATGGGTGAAATGGTATCAAATTCTTTATATTAAGGGAGGATGCTTGTGAGATCTTACTCCTAAGAGTTCTAGCAATTGGGTAATGAGACAAGTTCTGAAAGTTAAAGAGAAGATGGTATGCAAACCTGGTCGTTAAATATATCTTGTAAGATAAGTGATGTATATAAGAACTTTTACCAGCAATTCTTGTGTACACTGGTATAGATGAATTTGGAGTATAGAGTCTCAGTCCCTACCCGTTGCTTTATAAGTTGGCTTACATTGATAGGCTTATGTTGCACTCATGAGGAGACTGTCGCTCATGTTTTCTTACATTGTCCTCTAAGAAATAGATGTTTTGTTGAAATCATGCCTAGGTTTTGGTATACATCAGACCAGATTCAGACTATGAGGTGCTCAAAGCGTAGAAGGAATATCCTATTTTCTTGTTTCAACATCAGATCGTATCATAAGTCATCTCAAAAAGGAACTTGGGTCTTGGAATTAGAATTGATTTTACAGTTAAGAATTTTTTATGCTATAAATAGAGCTTGGGATGACAAGCATTTGTTGTGAACTCTTGTAGTTGTTCTCTTGTATTTGTGTTGTTTTGGTATGGGCAAGTTGTTTGAACTTTGGCTAACCCTTTTTGTTTCCAAATGTATTTTTTGGTGAATATATAATTTATTTTTACCAAAAAACCACTGAAAGCCAACTCAAAGCAAACATACCTATACATTGGATCCCAATCACCAGGGTGGGGCAATGCTGGCGCATCAACCTTCTCATCAGAAGGTCCTTCGGTTTGAGAAAACTGCTGATTTGGAATATACGAAAGTGACTGATCTGTACTGAAGTTTCGATCACCAGGTGACTGCTTCCAAATTAATGTATTAGAGTTAAAAGGCATATGCAAGCTACCAACAGGTACCTGTGAGTTACCCTCACCATGACTGAAGCACAGAGTCTCATTCGATTGTCCTAGAGACGAGGACATACCCTCTTGAAATGGCATATTTCCAGGATATCCCCAATTTTTTCTTCGGCTGAAATTGCTAGCAGCAATGCCTTTTCCGAGAGGAGACCCCTGAAAATTTCCTCTTGCTGGGGATGCAGCAGCATAATGTCCAGGAGAACCAGAATATTGAGTATAACTGCTCGGAGGAGTAAATTGTGAAGGACTTGTTCCAAGAGGTAATGGTGCAAAATTTCCAGCAGGTGGAGTATAACCAAGTCCTTGAGGCCGATGAAAAATTCTCCACTTCGCATCAGGGCTAGATCCGACCATTGTCATACCACCTTGATTATGAAAATTCATTGCAGATGGACCAACAGGTGAAAAATACGTAAATGTATTAAAATTATCCCCATAGCTCCCATAGCTACTACCAAGTACATTACCATCACTATAACTATTATGGCTTCCTAAACTACCATAACTACTGCCATAAGCATATGGCGGCCTATTAAGGTGCGGAGGAGCATGTATTGATATAGTCCGTCCTGGAATCTGCAGACATGGTATCAAAGATTGGCAGCAAAACAATAGTTGAGGCTATAAACTTCCTGAAAATGTAGTAAAGACTGGACAAGTGACATTATCTTGAAAAAAAAAATCATAAAAGGCATCTGAAGAGGCTGCAGACTCACATTAGGAGACAGACCAGCTGCAAACCAGTGACCCCCACCAGGATGATGGTCCACCTTGAAGTTTTGCGGAACTGGGCTAACCGGCTTCCCAGGTGTTTAAAAATAGAAAGAGAACATAAAAAAGTCAGAAACTTGAAAGAAAACAGGATAAATAGGGAAGAAAATAAAAAGATTCAGAAATTGACATATATACATAACTAAAGAAAAAATGTTTCAATGTTTTCTGGATTTTAACAAAGTGAATACTTGTTTAAGCAACCAGCAACCAAAACACCACCACTAGGAGTCAAACACCATAAAGGTCATTTTTCACCAGCAGGAAAATCAATCAACAGAGGTCCTTTTCATCTGATTTTGTACAATTGCAGATAAGGAAGCAAGAAGATCCGGATGAGGGTGAGAGGGTCAGTATTTTTATGTAGTTGACAGGGAGATAGAAATTCTGAAGAGGTGAAGGAGGTGGAAGAGGGTGAGAGAGGCATTGAGGAGTTAGATAATGGAGGGAGACTAGAGGAGAATTAGAACATAGTGATGGTGCGAAGAGAGGACTAGAGGAGAGACAGTGTGTACGAGAGGGAAGAGACAGAAAGAGAAAATAAAACTGGGGGAAAGGGGTGTTGGGGGGTAGAGCGAGGTCAGTAAGTTTTAGTTCCCAATTGACCTATTTTTACAAATGGATTAGAAGTTGACAAAATGCATAAACAAGCCAGTGGTGAAACAAAAGTTACTAACATGAAGAAAATTCCAAATGGTTTGGGGCAAGAATTTGTTTCAGCATTCAAAACACGAGACAAAAAAACTATTTAGTATTCAAGGCTCAAGCAGCATATATAACGCTGGAGTATTAACAGCTTCGAAAATCCATAAGGTAGTGTTTGGGAACCAATACTTGTCTTAATTCCATAATTTAAAGTTTAAAATCCTCATTTAAATTTGTTTGTCAAATACTAGGATTTCCAAATCCTGAATGCGTAATCCATTACACCTAATTTCTCATTGTATTAAAGTAACTATAGATTGAGTAATTGAGTTTTTCAAAAGACCATCATTATTGTATTCTTCTCGGCCATGGCTTGTGCTTTTCAATGGAGCAAATAAAGATAAGAGAAATCAAAAGAGATGAAGAAATTTACAGGAGAGAGAAAATAAAAGAGATACAGAAGGTTATAGGAGGAAGAAAACAAAAGAGATAAAGAGAAGAGATATGTGTATGGCTAAATCAGAAAAGAGAGTAGATGGAATGTGAGAATAATGAATAAGATAGGATTTACATATGACATGGCTTTTGAGATTTGCAATTCCTTATTTCTAGCCCATTTTTAACATGCTTGGACCATGGAATTCCAAAATTTGAATATGATTGAATTTCTTGAAATATAGATTTGGCTCAAATTTAGAATTCCAAATGCCAAGACGACAAAAATATAAAACAATTTTGTAAAAAACAAACTTTTTACACTATTCACAAGATTTACTTTGACCTCCTTTGGTAAATTATCTTCAACATAAATTATAATCGTGTAGGATTTTTCATGTCGATCAACATGACGAGACGACAGAAGAGTGTTCTGAGTCACACGTTGACCAACAAACTCAGGCTGTTGATAAAAGTAGGACTTCTAGTAGTAGCGAAAGGGGTAGTGGATTAAAGTTACATCTTCCACAAGGAGTGGATATGCACCTGAGCATAATGCATGGCTATGCACCCAGAACAAGTGATAGATTTGTGTCATTCTTTCAATATATGAACTTATCATAATTTATAATTATGTATAGCTATTTTTAGCAGTTAAAAATGTGCTTCGGCATGTGTGTTTTGAGAATTATTGCAAGTAAATGAAAACGGAGGATAGTATTTTGGTGAGCAGGATTACTGACCACACGAGTCTCTATAGGAGGTTTATATGGGCTTGTGAATGGCTCTCCAGTTACAAAAGGGTGTTTTGAAGCCTGCATGTTAAGTCAAGCAACTATAGTTACAAATGGTATCACAATACATTGGACAACTAAGGGTTAACAACAACAAAAAAGTATACATCTATAAGGAAATAATAAACTACTACTTGGCAGAAAAATGAATGGACCTGATATGGAGACCACCGTTTTGCAGGATCAAACTCCACAAGTCCCCTTAGAAAATCAATAAGTGCTAGCCGTACTTGCCTCTCTGCAATATTCAAAGGTTATAGCAATGCACAAAACGCTAAGAGGAAAAAACCATGGCCAGAAAAAAATTTCACTCAGGAAATCATCTTAGAGGATCTAAACAGCATACAGACCTTTAATTATTTCTTCTTCACACAGGTTTTTCCTGTAAGGATAAGTTGCAACGATTCCTTCCAAATTCATATAATTAAAATACTCCTTTGCAATTACAGGCTTCTTCTTCTCCCTCTGCCACAAACAATTAACAATGCAAAACTTTAATCCCTCTGTCTCCATAAGACATAATATTTTGAATGGTGACAGGGATTAGTATAACGAATATCATTTAATATTATATACGTCAATAAGAAAATCATATATCTCGATGTTGTAAAAATTTCATACATGTAAAACCTCCTAACACCCCACCTTCAGTGAAGGAAAAGATGGGAGAAATCAAACAGAAGAACTAGGCTCCTCACTCCCTGACTTTCTGAAAAATTGAACCCAAAACCTTATGCATCAATTTGAGTAGAAAAGTATATTTATTTAAAAAATCCAACTATTTGAATGGAAGTTTATTCAAAAGAGCAAGTATAGAACTACTGGAGTCTTAAATGTCAGAGTCACTCTTCTAATTTTGTAGCTTTTACTCATTGAGCTACCTAAAGTTATATCAATTTTGAACCCTGCTATCAAGAAATCTGGTGAAAGTAACTAAGGATTTAATCAAAGGGGAAAAATATTTCCAATGAAATAGGGGTTTAGACAAGAAATCGTGTGATGGTTGTCGATTATTATTTTTGTGATAAGAGATAGTGGGGCATATGTTTCAAAAAGTACATACATTGTAAGCAAGAGAGTAAGAAAAACTTTTGATAAAAAGTCATAAAAAGGTGAGGGTTTTTCCCAAAGTGGATAAAAAAATCACCAAACTAGACCACCTGTACATCATGATGAGGAGGAAAGCATCAATGGTTTCCTTCCTAATGCATTGAGTTACAATAGTGGTTTGTAATAGAAGTTTATACAAAGGGCTGAAAGCAATGGAGCAGAAAAATCTTCTATACACCCCCTTTTCTATCTTTCTCTCTATCTCAGAAGATAGATGTGTAAAATCAGTGGTTAAATTAGATTGAAAGCAATGGATTTCTAATAAATTTCTGATAGTATTTTAGGGACCAAGCCAACTAGCCAAGTGCTTTTCACAAAAATCAATTGTATTTTTTATGTCAACAAAAGATTACTATATCGATGTATTTCAAGAAGCAAAATCACAACTAGAAATATCAAACCTTACCAGTCTTAATTTCTAATTTGAAATGCTAACGCCTTCCAACAAAAAATACAAATTTTTACAATGACTCAGCAATATCATAGTATTTTATGGATACAAACACTTACTGCTTCATATTCTTCCTCAGATAATGCTTGGTAAGCACTTTTTGGCCCCATTGAAACATGCCCAGCGTCTATATGATCAACAGTTCCAACAAACTTAAAGAACTTGCTCGTGCTTTTTGCCTTCTTCAATAGATGATCAGGGGGTTGACCCCTACAAATTTTAAAATATAGATGACGGTCATAAAAGATCCAATAGATTAATACCATCAATGATCTTTATTGGACTGATATATACATTTATATGTATAGACATATTTGAAAGAAACCAATCAGATAGACACTGTTTTATGAGAGAACACCGAGTTGCGAGGAAAACAGACCCAAGAATAAGTATGAGATATTATAATTACAAAAAGACGAACCATAGTATAATAGCTTACTAAATGATGTCACATTGTACACTATTTTATGTGAAGTTGTAAATACTATTTGCAGTCAAGGATCAACATAAAACAACCTCTCTGCAATCAATGATCAACAAAAAAAAACCCTTTTTGTGATTAATAGGACCATTGTAATTCAAAAAATATGTTTACTAGTGAGTTTTTGTGACATGCAAAACTCATACACCAAAATTAAGAGTTAATTTTAAAATAGAGCGAAGATGGAGGTATTCTAATATCAAGCAAAACTTTTGAAAATCAGCTGTAATCGTAACAATCAAACGAATAAATTTTATGAAGTGTACTCTTATCCACAAGCATCACCAACTCATCTCAAGTTATCTTCATAACATTTCTTTATACAACCCTCTCCTTAGAATCTCTCCTATTGCATAACCTTAACATCCCATTACAATAGTTAGCAATAGGATACTAAATAAACACGTGAATTCCATGTGACTTCTTAAAAAGCTTGTTAGGTTGTTAATATTGTGAGTTCAGTTCCTCAGTTGGCGGTAAAGTTAGTTATTTATCCTTTCCTTTCCTTCCTTATCTGAGCTGAGGGGTTATAAATACTCTCTTGTTTTCTTGTTTGGAGGTCAAGTAATAAGATCCCTCAAATCCTTCTTCCTATTATATCTCTTTGTCTATTTCCTTGTTTGTATCTTTTCCTTTCTTGTCCCTTCTTTCTTTCTTGATCTTTCTTCTTTTCTTGAATGAGTAAGTAATAACAGGTCCAGTTAGGTTGTTGCATTGGTATTAGAGCAGTCCTGGCGAAGAACAAACATGTGGTTATAGTCCTAAAATTCCGCCTTAAGGAGGAATCCGTGAAGTGCCTAGAGGAGCGCTATACTCAACTATATGATATGATGCACAGGATTGAAGAACATGTCTTTTTGGGGCTTAAGATGGAGAACAAATGGCCCAACAAGCAAGAACGGATCAAGGGGGCATGGAGGACAATATTCTTGGCACACCACCAATGCTCATGGGGGTGAATGGTTCCAACAGACAATTTGGGTATACTCCTTAACTGGAATTCCCTCAATTTGATGGTAGCCAACCTAGAATGTGGATAAAAAAAGCAAAAAGTACTTTAATTGTGATAAATACCGGATAATCAGAGACTAGACTTTGTATCAATTCATTTTGTGGGAAAAGGAAAATCTTGGTTTAATTCTTACTTTCTTGTTTGAAGAAATGTAGAGTTGGAGGACTTCATGATTGATGTTTTTGCACGTTTTAAGGAACATTTGGACGATAATATGGTGGAAGAATTCAATAAGCTAAAACAGAAAGGGTCAATTGATGAATACATGAACTCTTTTGAGCATTTGAGGTCGCTCATGATACAAAGAAATTCTCAACTTCCTGATTCTTATTTTCTTGATAGCTTAAAAGGGGGATTAAGTTCTAGAGTAAAAATCTTTTGTAAGAGCCTTTCATACTTATAATATTGCATCAGCTGTGCCTGTGAAATATGCTAGGCTTTAAAATCCAATGGTGTGGCCATGAGAACATATTATAGACCTTCACAAAGGGGGTATGTCAAGAAACCAATTGTGGGTAGTATGCCTGAAATGAATAGGGCATATAGAGGGTACAACTCAGGAGGGTACCTGAGGGCCTGAGAACCTACTAGACAATTTGTTTCCCTTACGACAGCTGAAAAAAAAAGAAACAAGAAAAGGGATTGTCTTAGATCTGTTATAAACCATATGAGAGGGGGCACCAGTTTTCAACTTAAACAAACATAGAGGTGTTCATTCGGGTGATTGGGTCGGTTTCGGACGGGTGTCATTCGGTTCGGTTGTTTTTCGGATCGGTTATTTTTCGGATGCATGTTCTGACGGGTCACGCTCAGGTCGGGTCGGTTAGTCACGGTTCGGTTGAAGATCGGTTATTCGAGCTGTCGGGTTAGCATCAGTTCGGTGTCGGGTGAAGTTCGTGTCGAGATTCAATCGGTCTAGGGTTGTCATCGGTTAATAATTGATTCAGTTTTACCCGGTACAGATCGAGTTCGGGTATTTTTTCAAGTAGAATTTGGCTACGAACTACTAATTACTATCGATCGAGTCAGTATCAGATTAAGTTGTTAGTCATTTTTTTATTAATGATAAGGTTTCCTTTACTTAAACCAAAATAAATAGTTTAAATACAAATCAATTAGTGATCATTATTACATTGTTACTTTTACTTGTTTGATCGAAAATTAAATAAATGAAACCATGTAGTTATAAAATTTATTTTATTAAAATATTTATAAAATATTTATCACTTTATTAGAATAAATAATAATATGAGTCGATCATACTTCTATGTTAAAAACTTGTTCAGGTTTACACAAGTTCGATCTAAACTCCTTCGGGTTAAGTCGGTTTTAGCCGGATCGAGTTCGGTTTCGAGCATAATTCGGGTCGGTCATTATTAGGTTCGGGTAATCTCGGTTTACGATTATGTGTCGGTTTAAAAAATTGGTTACAGCTCGGGTTCAGTTTTCCCATTTTCGGTTGTCAACCGGTTCGGGTATAACTTCAGGTCGGGTAATGTCGGTTCGATAAACCTAAAAATAGAACACATTTTCGGGTCGGTTTACTTTCGGTTTCGGTTCGGTTTTTCGGGTCGGGCCACTTTTGAACAGCTCTAAACAAACACAATTATTTTACAAAGAAGTCCCTGGTATAGACAAACAAATTAGGGAAGACATAGATGTTGAGGAGGTCAGAGGAGGGCGTGGACACAAAACCATGTCTTTCATTGAATGCTTTGAGTGGAAATCGAGGGTATAGAACCATGAGAGTTGTAGGGTATTTAAAGATAAACCAATACATATCTTGATTGATTTAGGGAGTACCCATAATTTCTTGGACACATATGCAACTAGAAGGTTATGAGTGGAGGTTGAACATACGCCTTAACTGGCCATTACCATAGTTGATGGAAATCAATTGGCATGCTCAGCAAAATGTAAAGACTTTGAGTGAAAAATTCAGAAGGCAACTTATAAATCTAATATGTGGATTATTCCATTGAAATTTCTGATGTAATGTTGGGCATCCAATGGTTGGAAAGAGTAGGGGTTGTGAAATGGGATTTTAAGAATCAGATTATGGATTTTGAGTACAAGGCTTAAGTTCAATTTCTTAAAGGGGTTTCTCCAAAGAATGTGAAAACTATCGGGTCAAGTGCACCTTTGAAGGACCTACATGAACATGGGCAACTCTTTATGATACAAATATGTGAACAAGAATAGGGAATCAGTTCTTAAATGGAGCTTAATATGCTGAAATTAGGAGGAACCAGTGGTGAAGTAACCAACCTTGAGACCAAACTAATACATAAGTACCATAGCATCTTTGAGGAACCCAAATCATTACCCCCTATGAGAGGAATTTATGATCATAGAATTCCCTTAGAACATGGAACAAACACAATCAATATAAGACCGTAAAGGTACCCGTTGACAAAAAGGGATATTATTGAGAAATTGGTTAAGGGAATGCTTGAACAAGGAATCATCCAAGAAAGTAGTAGTCCCTTTGATTCCCAGTGGTTTTGTTGGGTAAAAAGGATGGATCATGAACGTTGTGTGTACATTGTAGAGCTTTAATGATAAGACTATCACAAGCAAATTTCCAATGCCTATAGTAGAAGAGTTAATTGATGAACTAGCTGGGAGCAAGGTGTTTAGTAAGATTGATTTATGGGCATGATATCATCAGTTAAGAGTATGCAAGGATGATGTATAAGACTGCCTTCAAGACTCACAATGGGCACTATGAGGTTTTAGTTATGCCCTTTGGGCTAACAAATGCACCGGCATCATTCCAATCTTAGATGCATCATATTTTCAAACCATTATTAAGAAAATGAGTATGGTGTTTTTGATGACATTTTACTATACAACAAGTCTTTGGTGGAACATGAACAAAAGCAATATTCCGACTAATGGAACAACATAGGTTGTATGCTAAGATGAGCAAGTGCTATTTTGATAAAAGTAAGGTAGAAAATTTGGAGCATTTCATCTAAGGGAAAAGGGTGGAAACTAATCCTCAAAAGATTGAAGCAATCAGAACTTGGCCACCCCAAAAAAAATCAAGCAACTAAGGAGTTTCCTTGGTCTCACTGGGCACTACAGGAGTTTTATAAGGCACTATGCCTTGATAATCAAATCTCTGACCTCATTGCTTAAAAAGGGGGCTTTTCTTTGGGATGAAACAGCACAGGTTATTTTTCAGCAAATCCGGAATGCACTTAGTACAAATCCAATCTTCGCATTACCAGATTTTCAGAGACATTTATTGTGGAAACTAATGCATCCAATTCCGGGATAGGTGTTGTTCTTATGCACGTGGGACATCCATTAGCATAGTTAAACAAAACTTTAGGCCTAAGGTAGCAAAAGCTCTTATTGTATGAGAAGGAACTTTTAGTCTTAGCGGTGGTTGCTATTGTTCTTGTTCAAAAATGGGAGCAATACTTGTGTGCTCAACAGTTCATCATCAGGACAAATCTACAGAGCCTTAAATGGCTACTTCAACAAAAATTTTCAACTCCTTTTCAGCAGTTAGGGTTGTCAAAGTTGATGGGCTTCTCTTATGTTATTGAATACAAAAGTAGGGTAGAAAACAAGGTAGCAGATGCCCTTTTTTCTACGGTATAAGGGACTGAAATCATGTTGATAGCTCTCTCAGTACCGCAATCTGATCTACACTCTGAACTCCAATAAAATTATGTAGGTGACACACATATAGAAGCCTTGCTACAAAATTATAACAAGGGCAACTAATACCTCACTATAAGCCTTGAGGAAGGATAAATAAGGAGAAAGGCTAGAATTGTGGTGGGAACTGATGCAAAACTAAGGCGCACCATGCTACAATGGCTACATACTTCTGCGCAAGGAGGGCATTCTGGCATGATGCAACTTTGAAGAGGGTCAAGGCACTTTTTACATGAAGAGGGCTAACCACTATTGTTAGTCATTTTGTGAAAAATTGCACAACTGGTCAAGCTTCATAGGCTGAATCAATAACTTTACTAGGATTATTGCAACCCTTACCAAATCCTAGTGAAGTATGGACTGATATTCCAATGGACTTCATTTCAGGGCTCCCAAGGGTCGGTAATAAAGATGTTATATTTGTGGTGGTAGATAAAATGAGCAAGTATAGTCATTTTATGGAACTCTCTCACCCATACTCAGCAGTTGAGGTAGTTCACGTGTATCTGCATAATGTCTATAAGCTACATGGGTGGCCAAGGTCTAAAATCATCAGAGACCCTCTTTTCCTTGGTAAATTTTGGAAAGCTTTATTTACAATTCAGGAAACTGGCGTCCTACTTTCTTCAGCCTATCACCCACAGATGGACAAACTTAGGTGGTAAAGAAATGTCTTGAGACATACTTAAGATGCATGATTTTAGCCTATCCTAATTGCTGGAACAAGTGGCTCTCTCTAGCTAAATGGTGGTAAAATACTAATTTCTACTCCTTAGCCGAAGTCGCACCTTATGAAATTGTTTACAATCAATCAGCCTCCATCATTACATATGCCTTACCTTCCAGGGGAAACAAAGATGGCAGTAGTGGATAAATCCCTCAAAAAGAGATAAGAAATGATTGGTATTTTGAAATTCAACCTAGCTAGGGCACAACAGGATGAAGCATCAGAAGGATAAGCATAGGACTAATAGGCAGTTTACAGTGGGGGATTGGGTATGGCTTAAAACACAACCATACAAACAAATGGTTGTCAAAAGCAAGACAGGGGATTAAATGTTATCTCCAAGATACTTTGGTCCTTTTCAAATTAAAGCACTGATTAGGCAGGATGTTTATAAGCTAAAGCTACCATCTACAACACAAATCCACAAAGTATTTCATGCATCTCAACTTAAATCCTTCAGGGGCACTTTGCCAAAGGTTAGCTCATATTTCAGCATGGTTTCATGACAAGCAGACCAATGACAAGCCCACTCCACCTGCCATACTAGACAAAAGAATGGTCAAACATCAGAATGCTCCTCAAGGACAATATTTGGTGCAGTGGCAAGAATTTCACCGTGAAGAAGCAACATGGGAACCTATTGCACTCATGGAACAATACCCTCAATTTGCAGCTCAATAGTTTGAAATATGTATGTAAAACTCTAGAGATAAGAGTTTTTAAGGGAAATGGAATGCTACAGTAGTTAGCAATAGAATACTAAATAAACACGTGAATTGAATGTGACTTCTTAAAAGGTTGTTAGGTTGTTAATATTGTTAGTTATGTTTCTCAGTTGGAAGGAAAGGTAGTTATTTATCCTTTCCTAATCCTTCCTTAACTGAGCTGAGGGGTTATAATCCCCTTCTTCCCTTCCCGTCCCGTCTTTCTTTCTCAACCTTTCCTCTTTTCTTGATTTAGTCGGCAATAACAGGCCCAACTGTAGCTAGGTTGTTGCTCATCCCAAATCATCTTCATAATTGTCAGCCCATAGAATTTGCGATGGCATTCATTTCAGTGCTTTGAGCATAATGAGATCAGCAATGATCAACCTTCCGATATTTTGGTTACATTCAGGGTGAGATCTCTTAAAAAGAGGTGACATTATATTGTTATAAGAAAATGTCAGACAAATTCTTCGAAACCTACTTACTAGGAAGGAAGTTGTATGAAGATTAATATCGTCATTCCTAAGGAGAAACATGGAAACTAAGGTGAAATATATTGTATTTATTTCAGCTAAGAGTAATATCACTATGTTTGAGGATTATAATCAGCCTCAACTTCCAAGCATCATGCTCATTGTGCATCTCACAGTATTCAATACTAATAAACAGGTGAAAGGAGCGCACTAAATGGTCAATTGCGAGACTAAGACCAACCACGCTTGCTTCAACCTTAAGATGCCTACATATCCCAATAAAGCTATGACCAAAGAAAATTTTTAAAAGCTTTTATTGTTGAAAAGAATAATCATACAAAAACAGTCTCAAGTTAGTAATAAAAAAAAGCTAGAAAAGAATTTTATATCATGGAGAAAATTCCATCTTAATCCTAATATTCTTCAAATAAAAGGAAAAAAAGAAAGAATCAAGCTCAACATCATCACTTACAGCTCACAGCTCAAAGGAAAAGAGAAAATCCCATCTTAATCTTATTATCATTATAATTAACCTAATATGAAATGGCAATTTACAACCAAACCTCATAAGAAATCTTTAAACAAAGATGGAAGTCCAAGGTCCTAAAATTTCCTTCTCAAAGCCTCTTCATAAATCAACATCACAAAAGACTTTATTTCAAAGCTGAAATACATTATTCAAGTAAAAGAGTCATATGATGACTTGTCATTACAAAGCTAAAATACATTATAAAGCAATAGAAACCACATGATTTTGGCTTAGAAATCAAGCAAATGAGTCATGATTATTGTTTATATAAAGAGCAGAAGAGACTTGTCAAAAAGAAGAGAAGCGTACCCAAGTATGCAGATCATTCTTTTAAGTAGGTCAAATTCTGATCCTCCAGGAAACAAAGGTAGGCCAAGAAACAACTCAGCAACAATGCAACCAAACGACCACATGTCAATAGCAGTATTATATCTTAAAAACTAGTTAAGATATGCATGTAATATTGATGCATTAACTTTCACGATATTTAGGATGAGGAAGAGTTATATAATGTAATAAAATGTTGCTAAATCTTCAATACTCAAGATTTGCACAGTGTAGCTAAATCTTCTTTGAAATTCAGGGATGTAGGCTAAGAATTTACCAACAAAATGTCATCAATAATCAAGACAAGGTAAAAAGACAAGGTGAAGGATACTGATAGCCAAGAAGCACTTCTGGGGACCGATAATAACGGCTCTGCAAAAAAAAAAGAGTAAAAGTCTCAAGTCTTTACAGAGAAAATTTTCCCAAATAAATACTTTCAAACTATGAAGATGTGACCTGAATATAAGAGTAAACGGTCTTATCTTCCATGCATGCAGATCCAAAGTCGATTATTTTTATTTCTGCTGGTTTACTGTCAAGATCACAAATATATCATAATTTGCTTACAAATCACAAAAAATCCCCAAATCCATTTTACTATTCCCCTTTTCTCTTGAGCTCGTAAAACTAAAGCTTACCTGGTGCACAAAAGAATGTTCTCTGGCTTTAGATCACAGTGAATAATACCAGCATCTTTCATCAATTCCAACCCACACAAAATCTAATGGAAAAAATAATTAGAAATCCAGAAGCAGAACATCAGTTTTACAGAAGAAACTAAATCACCAATAATTTCTACCTGCTTTGAGAACAACTGCACAATGCTCAGCGATAGCCCTCTAAATTTGTTAAGTTTTATCAACTCATACCTACGTCACAAGTATAGCATCAAGTGTCATACTATTCATAATTCATAAAGCTAGATTGCAGGATTGCAGAGGTAGAACTTACAAGTTAGTATCTAGCAACTCAAAAGAAATACATAGATGACATTGAAAGACAAAGTAGTCATTGATGCGAACAATATGATGTTGATCCTCAGGATCAAGCTTTTTGTTTAACTGATAAGAGGATAATAAAAAAAAAAGGTAAAAAAAAGGTAACTGATACATGTCCTGTGAAAAAATATTTATAAATGGACAATCAGCAGTGACGATACCGTTGTCAAGATTGAAACTTCAACCCATGCCTGTTGATAGTAAGAAGCCTGGTTCTTT
The DNA here is from genome assembly GCA_019425755.1 of Amaranthus cruentus. NCBI lineage: Eukaryota > Viridiplantae > Streptophyta > Magnoliopsida > Caryophyllales > Amaranthaceae > Amaranthus > Amaranthus cruentus. The sequence goes on from CM033454.1 coordinate 17,194,906, forward strand.
ATAATCTTGACTGCTACAAAACTGTTAGTTTCAGGCACCAAACACTTAGCAACCTGTCCAAATGTCCCATGTCCAAGAATATCCTTCACGATGTATCTGTAATAAAAGTTGAACAAAAATTTAAAAACTTAATATTGGCTGTACATAAAATTGTTAGAATGAAGTGTAAATTCTAAGAGTTGCACATAACCAGCAATTAGCTGAGGGGACCACAGGTGAAACAGCTAGCTACCTATCCATCAAAATCTAGTGTATTCACCAATGATTTATCATCAAGTAATAAGTGGTCATACTTGAAAAAAGAAATTATTTTATAGGGAGATGAAAATGAAACTATATTCAATTATTTTAGTTTTTTCCCCTGTTTCTATTTGGTTAGGTTGAAAAAATGCCTATAATATTTCACAAGATGAGACATGAGGACTGTATAAATCAATGTTCCCGGGATCGAGGTACATTTCGAGTCGCAGAACGGGAACGGGAACGTGATTCATCGGTGTTAAAATTTTGAGGTGGGAACGAAAAAAAATTGGGTCGAGATTTTTGTCTGCGGTACGATTTGTTCCGGATCGAAATACGATTTGGGATCGATTACTTTCTAACATTAATTTTTTTTATTACATTTAACGTCTGGGAAAAGGGAATAAAATCTTATAAATTTCTCACATTTAACATTAATTTCTCTCTTTGTATATATGTATGTCATTGAACATTAATTTCTGAAAATAAAACATTTAAGTATGCTATTCTAAATTTTTAACTATCAATTAAAGTAGGAGACAATTTATTTAATTAATTGTTGTAGAGTACCAATGCATTCATGATTACATTTTGACAAGACTTTTCACCTCTCCACACAGAGTTATTATCTTATTTACTCCATTCCTTTAACAAATCCTCAAAATTTTTATGTACGATTCATCTCCTAAATCTCCTTCCCTTTATCTTCATATGCAAGAACCAAAGTGTTTTAATGGTGCTTATCATCTCCTCCCTTCATCTTCTTTATCTCCAAGAAACATCAAACAATCAGCAAGTACTTTTTATAGTAATATTTCTTTTTTTAAAAAAAAATATTACAATTAGGGTTTTGGGATTAATTGATTCAACGTTCCAGGTCGTGAATCCTAATGTTCCAGAACGTCAGTGGCCCGCGACTGGGGTCGCACGATCCAGAGCGGGGGTCGGAGGCCAATCCTGTGATCCTGGCTACACTGGTATAAATAGACCTTAACTTTACTCCCAAGATCTCAATAACTTCAAAAACTCACCTCTTCCAAAAACAAAATTAACACTCCTATACAGGGGTATTCCAATTTGTTCATCAGCTCAAATCAAAATCCTAATCTTACAGGCACACACACAAGAATGAAGACCTATAAATTACAAGCTAATATTCAATTTCTTTCCTCGACAAAATAATCCTCATATTCCCACATTGTTTCATCAGATAAGAATATTCATACCTAATTAAAGGCGTATAGAAGGACCTGTACAATATGTTAATACTCTAACAAATTGCTACTACAGTTTGAGAAAAAAAGGAGATTCCAACTAATAAAATGAGTTAATCCAAACCAACCCTTGTAAAGACTAAACACATGATCATTAAAGAGCTATGCTCATTCTGTACAATGGTTTTGGTGCCTCTATAAGGGCTTTGGTCTATACAGCCTTAGCAACACAACATAGAAAAGCCTATTTCTGTACATTATCAGAGAACATAGAAAATTTACTTGGTTATTACAATTGAAATTGATTATTTAATCCAATTAAGACTTTTCAACTATTTTGAATACAAAGAAACTAATAAATGATAAACCAAGGAACCAATTCCACATCTAAAAAATGCCATTAAGCCACCTTAGAACAATCTGTCATTTAAGGGATATAGGGATATTATGGGTACTTTAGTATGAGTTAGTTAGGGAAAGTAGTACAAATAAGGATGTAAAATAGCATGTAACAGAATTGTAATTGATTTTGTATTGATTCAAGAACTACAAAAATGCACGGACGTTTGAGAGGTTTGCATTCTCCCATGAATGAGTTTAGAACTCAACCTAAATGAATACAAAACTAGAGAAAGATATCATAAATATTTTGTATACATTTAGGTTGAGTTCTAAACTCATTCATGAGAGAATGCAAGCCTCTTAAATGCTGGAGTATTTTTGTAGTTCTGAAATCAATACAAAATCTATTACATTTCTCTTACATAACATTTTACATCCTTTCTACACTACGTTAAAAATTATTCTTGGTGTTATATTGTTTAGATTAGTATCACAGTAGTCCTTGATGTGCCAGTGACTAGAATCATTATCGGAGATGGCCAAGTTCATTACAAAATCACTTCTCTCTAGAAACATTTGAAAGATTTAGCAAGAAACGACATACATCTTCCTCACACCCCCTCTCCAACAACATACTCCAGATCTTCATAGTTCCTTCAAATATGAAAAAGCAACAATACTTTCACAATTTTTAGGTAGAAGTATGGTCTACCTAATAACCCGACTCATGATCTTCAACTCCCGATTCCAAATTCCTTCCTAGAGGTGCATGTATGGGTCTTAGTGCTTTTCTCAAATGGTCAACAAACTCCTCATTCATTGAAAAAATTATTGACAGATACTTGGCAATTAGCATCAATAATTGCAAATGAAAATAGTTTTGGAATCAACCTTTTCCTAACCTTAATAGTTTTACCACTTTGGCACCCCATTCGAGAACCCTAGTGTTGACACAACATAGGATCCACAATGCTTTCTAATAGTAAGCCCTAACCCATCTCATTGCATATACATTAATACATCCATAATGTAAATACACCATTATGTCAAGGCATAAAAGGCTTTTAACAGAAATTTCACAAACAAATTCGAATAGTAATCTTCTTTCAGAAAAGACTCCTCTTCACCATTAAGCTCTAAACTCTCCGAATGTAAGTCCTAACTCATTCTCATCACACATTTGCACACGTCAGATTCACCATAAGTGTGTCTACAAACTGAATATCTTCACCATCAAAAGTGGCTCCATTCCTTGAGACTCATCGGCATTGTTCTGGGATAATTCACTTGTACAAGTTCCCACTAGCTTGAACTCCATCAGCTTTTTCATGATTGACAGGAGAAACACTTCAGAATCTGCAACACAAGTTATCCTCCAAAGCACTTTGAATCTGCTTTCAATTCTCATTCAAGTTTCATAACAACTAAGAACTACATGAACTAGAGCTCTCCCTTTCCGCGCAATCTCATATGGCACAGAAACCATCAATAACTTTATGATGTTACCTATGTCCTCGTAAAGTGCAAACTACTTGGTACCTCCTAGCCTAATCTTAAAAGAATTGAAAAGATCAATCTACTAGAGTAGCATGAGTACTGTCGCGAAATACAATTCTCTTCGTACCAACCAACTTTATTATGATTGTCCACATGCTCTTTGCAGCCCTCACTCATGATCAGTAACATACTGCACAAGCCTCACACTAGTTGCTGATGATTGTCAGATGTCACTACGAAAACCCCCTAGTATGATTCTGCACACCAAATACACCTTTCTTCCCACTGCCAAAATCTAGTAACTTACCAAAAACCACTTCAAAAACTTCACGAAGACATATCAAACCTAATTCACAACTATGATGAAGCATTACCACCTAAAGCTCTTGAAAATTTTTTTTGGATAACAGTCCTTATTTAAAGCCAACATATTTACATTTTACCATAAAAATTTTGTGCCAAATCTAATCAACAATAGTTTACATCAAGGACAATTTCAATGCAATGATTAAGGGGAATAATGGAGATGGGGCAATCCAAAATAAAAGTAGAAAAAAAAAACAATAAAATCATACCTTTGTTGAGTACGGGAATTGACCAAGACATAATTCACAAAAAGTATAAGATCTGAATTTGCATTGTCATGGCCATCATTAAGCACGCCATCGGATGGACTTGTTAAAAACCTCTTGGGAATTAATTCTTCAGAAAATCTGAATTCAGCATTGCATTCTTGATAGGTTTCAACAATGTGCTTTGTAAGTTTTGTTATCAACTACATAGAAAAAAATATCACATACATACACATATTAGCATGGTGATGATATAAGCGACCAAACCAAACCAAGCCCAAAATCCCAACCTTAACTAAAAACTTTCACTGAATAAACACACTTCATTGTCTATTTATTTTGTACCAATACAAGTGCTCATTAAATAATACATATGAAATCTAGCAAGTAACAACACTATAATTGATGGATACGTTGACTCATACTCCCATCTTAAGTCTAATAAATGATGTGTAGCATTAGAGGTATATGATCATATAAGGGTATATTAGAAGTCTTGAAGCAACTGGCATTTTCTGCCTAATGCGTTGTTGCCTGCTCAGCCTCTCGACCTGTGGCTCAACCAAGTCAAGTCGCTCGTCAAGGTCAAGCAAATTGAAGCTACTGATCTTTCGCTCGATTAGCAGCTCGACCACATTTTGACTGTGTCAAGCGAAATTGTTGAGACTACTGTTTTTATTTCTACATGGGTTGTTAATTCAAATATTATATCATTTTGTTATCTCTTGTTTGCAATGCCTATAAAAGGCTCATGTACATCATTTGTAAGATGAAGGAAGATCATTTCATCTAATCATTTAGGAATTAAGAGTAAGAGTGCCGCAATCAAATCTTAGGGTTTCAAGTGAGAGGATTTTAGGGTTTTCTATATTCCATCAAAGAAACATTCTAAGGGGGTTATATATATATATATATATATATATATATATATATATATATATATATATATATATATATATATATGAAGTTCCTGTGAGAACCATCCTTATATGAGAACCGTGAGAACCAATCTATCTGACTAAAAAGTGTTACTTTTAGGCAAAAAAGTGTTAGTTTTTTTGTTAAAAAAAGATAATACTTTTAAACAAAACAAGTGTTACTTTCAAAAAACACTTCTGAACTAAACTTACAAAAAGGTGTTACTTTTAATATATATATATATATATATATATATATATATATATATATATATATATATGTATATGTATATATATGTATATATATATATATGTATATGTATATATATATATATATATATATATATATATATATATGTATATATATATATATATGTATATATATATATATATATATATGGTCAAATTCCAGTAAACCAAGCTTATATGAGAACCGCGAGAACCAATCTCCCTCATAAAAATGTGTTACTTTATTACAGAAAATATGTTACTTTTGGACAAAAAAATGTTACGTTTGTTTTTAAAAAAAATTATACTTTTTAGCAAAAAAAGTGTTACTTTTAGAAAAAAAAAATATTTTTTTCAAAAAAACAAACATATTAAAAAGTAACACCTTTTAATGTAAAAATTAACAACTTTCTATGAATTTTTTTCAGAATTTTTTTCTTAAAGTAACACTTTTTTGCCTCATAGTATCATAAAAAACAGTAATACATTTTTGCCTAAAAGTAACACTTTTATACTAAAAAGTAACAATTTTTTGTAAGCAAGATTGGTTCTCACGGTTCTCATATAAGGATGGTTCTCACTGGAACTTCTTCCTATATATATATATATATATATATATATATATAGGGATAGGATCAAGTGAAAACTGAAAACCACATAGAGCTATGCATATTGTAGCAAAAGGGTACATATTATGTTATAGGGTGTACATATTTTTTGTGAAGAAAAAAGTTCATATTATTTACAAAAATGACATCCGAATATGCACCCCTTTTAAGCATATATTATATATATATATATATATATATATATATATATATATATATATATATATATATATATATATATATATATATATATAAGTCGAATGTGGACCAAGCTTATATGAGAACCGTGATAACCAATCGCCTTGATAAAAATGTGTTACTTTTTTATAGAAAATGTGTTACTTTTGAACAAAAAAATGTTACTTTTGTTTTTAAAAAAAGTGTTACTTTTTAGCATAAAAAGTGTTAATTTCAGAAAAAAATATTTTTTTTCAAAAAATTAAAGTAACACGTTTTCTTTGAAAAGTAACACATTGTTAAAAAAGTAAAATTTTTGTTCTTTTTTCAATTTTAAAGTAACACTTTTTTGCCCAATAGTATCATAAAATACAGTAACATCTTTTATATACCTGTTTTAAACACCTTATATAAAATTTTTTTCAAAAAACCACCTTATGTATACAATTTTTTGCAAAAAACAACCAATTGCTATAAATCGTTAGTTTGACCATCTAAATTAACTTTTGACCATTTAATCATGTCACGTGCATATCACGTGACACAAAAACAAACCCAATTTCATTAAACTTCCTCCTGAAATGTCGAGAAGGCTTCTTTCATCTTCAACATTTCATTTCCCAACTTGGATCGTCATCAACTCAACATTCTACGACAACCGATGTGCCTATCTCTACCACTCAACAACAAACGCAACCCGAGTCATGCGTAGTCGATCAAACTAGTCAAGTATAAATTTAAGAAAAACAAAAAAAAATTGAGAAGAAGTACATACCAAGTTGAATAACCAAGATGAGTGCGAAGAAGGACAGTTGATTTGGGTTTATTGAAGATGAGTGAGAGGCAATGGCTTAGATTGAATGAGATGAAATGAAATGTTGAAGATGAAAGAAGCCTTTTTGGAATTTAAAAATTTTTGCTTAGATTAAGGTAAAAAGTTGAAATTGGGTTTGTTTTTGTGTCACGTGATATGCACGTGACATGATTAAATGGTCAAAAGTTAATTTAGACGGTCAAACTAACGATTTATAGCAATTGGTTGTTTTTTGCAAAAAATTGTATACATAAGGTGGTTTTTTGAAAAAAATTTTATATAAGGTGGTTTTTTAAAAACAAGTGTATATAAAAGGTGGTTTAATATAATTTTACTATATATATACATATATATATATATATATGTATATATATATATATCTGTATATATATCTGTATATTTATATATATATGTATATATGTATATGTATATATATATATATATATATATATATATATATATATATATATATATATATATATATATATATGTATATAGGTTTTTGATCATGTGAAAACCAATTAAAATGGTGAAAACTGAAAACAGGTATACATAAAAGCTTAAGTGGTGTACCTATTCCGGTGGCAATTTTGTAAATAAGTGGACATTTTCTAAAAGGTGTACATATATGCTTAAAAGATGTACATATTCGGATGGCATTTCTGTAAATAATAGAAACTTTTTCCTTCAGAAAAATATGTACACCCTATCGGATAATATGTATACCGTTTACCACATTATGTATATCTCAGTCAGGTTTTCAGTTTTCACCACTTTAGTTGTTTTCACCTGTTCCTGCCCCTATATATATATGTATAATATATATATGTATAATATATATATATATATATATATATATATATATATATATATATATATATAATTGTAATCAAAAAATCTGAATCAATAGTATACGTTCAATTGTTTTAGGTGGGGTTTAATAATATACATTGATATTAGGAATTTCCCCACCTTCCAAATTTGTGTGTTTTGTCTTTAGATTTTGCTATTCAATATTCATTCTTTTTTAATGTATCTTCATCTATAATTGCCAATTACTCTAATAAATTGGTATTAAAAATATATTGAAATCTTTGGGAAAGTTGGGGTTCCATTCAATTGGGTAATTTTGAGGATTCTTGGTTTTATTATTTGAAGTCATGGGTTTTACAAGGTATGAAATAGAGAAGTTTGCTACAAATGTTCATTTTGGGCTATGGAAACTAAAGATGAGAGCTATCTTGGTATAAAATGGATTAGAGAAAGCCATGTTGGGAAGATTAAAGAAACCTCTATCCATGTCTACAAAAGAATTTGAAAAAATGGGCATGAAGGCTCTTACATTGATACAACTTAAGCCATTAAATAAAGTGTTAAGAGACGTGGCTATGGAGGAGACAACGGTGGGGTTATAGTTGAAGCTAGAATCCTTGTACATGACAAAACCGGTGACAAATTGATTGTTGTTATAGAGAGAGCTCCATGATCTTAGCCTCAAGAAAGGTAGTTCTCTCAAATCTCGTCTTGATGAATTTGATTCTATTGTTATGGATTTGAGTAATATTGATGTTAGTTTGAATGATGAGAATCTTACTATAAAGTTGTTGTGTTCTTTCATCTTTACCTAAAGATTTTAAGCATTTTAGGGAGACCGTGTTATGATAAGGAGGTTATTTCTCTTGAGGAGGTCAAGCATGCTTTGTTACAAAGAGATTTAACTGAGAAACAATAAACAAAGAATGATGACTTGGCACAAGGGGAAGAGGGCCTTGTTGTTAGGGAAGGTCTAGGAATAACTTTAGTGAAAATAAACTCAATCGTACAAAGTCCAAGTCTAGGACTAGGCACAAGAACATTGTGTGTTATAATTGTAAAAAGAAGGGTCACATTAAAAAGAATAAGGGTAAGAACAAAGAGAAGGGGTGGAAATTCCTTCATATGATTCGGCCGCGGTGTTTCATAGTGGTGATGAGGATGTCTTTAGTGATGATAGTCCTATACTTCTTGTGGTAGAATCGAAAACAAGGGCAAATGATCATTGGATTCTTGATTCGTGGTATTCATACCATATTACACTTAATAGACATTGGTTTTCTACATATGATAGTGTTCATGGTGGAGTTGTGCTTAAGCATGACAATGCTTCATGCGGGTTATAGTATATGTTCCTTCCACTTCCTCCTCTAGGAAGGCCACTACTGCTAGATAGCTAACATCGCCAATAGTGCAAACTACAAGCATTGCCCAAAGGAAACCTAAGAGACAATTGAAGGCTAATTTGTTCGGGATATGAGGACGATGATCTAGGTTGGGCAAGGAAGAAAGTAAAGTATCCGATAGAAGTATTTTAAGGAAATGGCTACTTATGCTCTTTCGATTGCAAATGACATAATTGATCTAGAGCCATCTCCATACAAATGAGCCATGGAATGTAAAGATTCCGAGAAGTGGCAAGTGGCGTTGGAAGAAGAAATGCAATCACTTCTCAAGAATCAAACATGGGAGCTTGTAGGGAGACCTAGAGGGAAAAAAATTGTAGATTGTAAGTGGATCTACAAATAAAAAGAAGGGATACCAGGTGTTGAGGAACCAAGGTGCAAGCAAGAATGGTGGCTCGTGGCTTTAGCCAAGTTTCGAGTATTGACTACAATGAAATCTTCTCTCTGATGGTAAGACACACTTCTATTCGTACTCTTTTAGCTCTTTTTGCTTTGAATGATTATAAGTTAGAACAATTAGATGTTAAACCACATTCTTGCGTGGTGAGTTAGAGGAAGAGATTTACATGAGGCAACTTGATTGTTATGTTGTTGGGGGTAAAGTGGATCATGTATGTTTGTTAAAAAGGTCTTTATATGGTCTTAAGCAATCCCCTAGAAAATGGTACAAATGGTTTGATTAATGTATGATTAAAAATGTTTTTCTAAAAGTAAATTTGATAGTTGTGTCTACTCGAAAGAAATGTGCAGTGGTCCTTTATTATATCTTTTGCTATATGTTGATAATATGTATGTGATAACAAAAGATATGGTTGACGCAAACATAGTAAAAGAGATGATAAAAGGAGAATTGGAGATGAAAGACTTAGGCGCAACAAAGAAGATTCTTGGCATGGAAATCATTAGAGATCAGGCAAAATAGAGATTGTACTTATCCCAAGAAAAGTACATTGAAAAGGTTTTGGAGAGTTTTCATATGAGTGATGCTAAGCCCATCTCTACTCTTTTAGCATTGCAAACAAAGCTATCTAAGATGGATTGTACTAGGTCTAAAGAGCACAATGATTACATTCCATCGGTTCCAAACTCTAATGTAGTAATATATGCTATGGTTTGTACTAGACCAGACATAGCTCAAGTCATTAGTGTAGTGAGTAGATATATGGCTAATCCGAGGAAAAGCTCATTGACTTGCGGTCAAGTGGATCCTTATGTATTTGCGATGTACATCTAAAACTTGTATTGAGTATGGGAGAAACAATGATGGTTTGATGGATATGTAGATTCTGATTTTGGTGGAGATATTAACGAGAGAAAGTCAACTTTGGGATACATGTTTTGTCTTGGAGGGTCCGTCATTAGTCGGAGGTCAACATGACAAGGGTTAGTAGCTCAATCTACTATCAAGGTTGAGTACATGGCAATAACTGAAGGTTTTAAAGAAGGCCAATGGCTAGGAGGTTTTATTGGTGAACTTGAAGTCGAAAGATATCATTTTATTTGTTTTTTGTGATAGCCTAAGTGCAAAAGATTTGGTTATGAACCAAAACTCTTATTATAGGAGGACGAAACACATTGAGATAAACTTTCACTACATTAGAGACACTATTGAAAAAGCGAAGGTGATCTTGGATAAGGTTCATACAAGCAACAATTTGAAGGATATGTTGACAAAGCCTTTAGCTACTTTGAAGTTTGAGCATTGCTCAAACTTAATTGGGTGTTATGATGTCTGTAGGGAATATCTCCCCTTGAGGGAGATGCACCTCTTAGGAGGTGGTTACATCCTTGATTGGATGGGTATTCTTGGATACACTTTATACTAAGTGTATATTGTGAAGATGATTGATCATTTTTATTTTTGTTTATGACGAGATTGAGTTTATTTTTCCAAGGTGTTGCCACTCGACCTATGGCTCAACCAAGTCAAGTCGCTCGACAAGGTCGAGCAATCAAAGTGAAGCTACTGATCTCTCGCTCAACCAGCAGCTCGACCTCATTAAGTCACTTGACCAGGTCAAGCAAAAATGTCGAGACTATTGTTTTAAGTTTGCACGGGATTTTATTTCAAATGTAATATCATTTTGTTATCTCTTGTTTCCAAAGCCTAAGGCTCATGTACATGATTTGTAAGACGAAGCAAGATCATTTGATCTAATCAATTGGGAATTAAAAGTGTGAGTGCCACAAATCAAATCTTTGGGTTTCTAGTGAGAGGACTTTGAGGTTTTCTATAATCCATCATAGAAACATTCTAAGGGGTTCTTCATTAGAGTTTAAATTATTATACATTGTAATCAAGAAATCTCGATCAATATTATTCATTCAATTGTTTTAGGTGGACTTTATATTCTAATATCACATTGATATTAGGATTTTCCCCCACGTTCCAAGTTTGATATGTTCATCTATAATTGCCAATTACTCTAACAATAATCAAAAAGGAAGTAGGCATTTTCCAATTCAAACAAGAAAGTTCAATAAACTTACAGGTCTTTTAACAACAACCCTTAAAGATTTGGGCTTCTTACTCAAATCTTGAGAAAGCGAATATGGACAGAAAGCCAGCTGACGTGGAGACCACCCAGAAACATTTGACGGCGAAGATGACGGTGACTCATCTGCAAGATCACCGCCATCGTGCCGTCTAACTTCATCCATAGACAAAACCAACTAAAAAGTAGCTATGCCCACCAAAATCCACTGCTAACTTTCATCATTCAGTTCATCCTTGACCTCCAAATTCAACTAGATTTCAACTTGAGAAAATTGAGTGTCTTCCTCATTCAGGTATTGGATTCCCCAAACCCAAACGACTGCAACCGATCACCTATAAAACTCAATTGTTGAAAAATGGATTCAAATTCCCAAAATTCTACTAATTATCCCTCTTCAAATTATGTAATTGAGGAGCAACGAATTGCAAAATTACAGAAAAATTAAAATAAGGCAGATGAAAACTGAAAGAAACTACAAAAGATTATAGTTTAAAACTCAAAAAAGGTGAAGATTGAAGTCGATATGAAAATAGTAAAGATCGATACAAAAAAAAAAAAAAAAGAATAGTGTTTGAAGATAAGGATCTAAGAAGTAGATTGATAAAATGAAGTTTTATAATTGACTAAACAAAGCGAAAAATTGAAAGGTTGATGAATTTTGGATGATTGAAGAAGAAAAGATTAGACTTGAAAATGGTTTGTAGAACACCGTTTTACTCCGGACTAAATCTTTACTGCCAAAATACGCTCAGCACCGGAATATCTAGACCCGGTTCTTTTTGCGACTTTTTCGTCATAATCAAATGTCAAACATAGTAAGTGGTTTTATTATCTTGATGTAAATTTAGAATAAAATTACTCCTTTGTCATATAATCATTTACTCTCGTCTTTTACACGGACTCAAAAATTAATTATTATAGATATTGTTTCTGTTCAGAAACTTGAATCGATAAATGACCTAGTGAACACCTGAAAATGAAGCGCGGTTGAAGTTCAATCGCCTTGAATTTGAAGATGAAGAGACTTTTTCTTTTGTACCTAAGATCCTACACACAACACGTTAGCCTTGCCCGAAGGGTGATCTCTCGGAAAACCCCTCCGACACTCAAGTCAGATCGGAGATGAAAGATCAGTGAATGTAGTATGGATGAGTATGAATAATTATTATTAGAGGTTTGAAGTCGGTGAGAAAAGATGTGTGATTGTAGAGAATTTGTGGGTGATTCAGGAAAAACTTGGTTGTATGAGTTCAGGAGGAGATATTTATATTAGCTAGTGGAGAGATTATGAGGCAGTTATTCAGGGAGATCATGGGTGATATGATAGATAGTGGGTAGTTATTTTAGGATTTCAGGAGGTTAGTTCCTTTGAAGCCAAGCAATGAAAAAGGAAATAGTCAAAAAAGGCCTTTGACTATAAATAAAGAATTCGACAGGGTATAAAAGTAATTTTACAATAAATAAATACAAAATAAATGTTACTATAACATTTAGCCCCACGCATGAAGGATGATGTAAGTGGAGAGCCCCAACGACATGAGACATCTTTCTTTATGCGGAAAAATACTCTCTAGTAGAATCATCAAACATCGATCCCATAATTACCTCTCCATACGTTCTTGAGGTCTGAGGTCCTCGATTTTAACTAAATCTTTTTGAGTAAATATAAAAATTGACCTCATAGGCTTCGAGTTGAGTATTCATACGTCCAATTCCAAGGTAGGATGGCGAAACATGCACATAATAGAAAAACATAAGAAACATTTCGCGGCTTCCGCTAGTGTTAAACGTTACCACGACTTATTCATATATAGTACTACGGAAAAGCTGATGACACAAATATTTTCAGAGGGGATCCCTCTAGGAGGTCCGACTCATCAAGTTCACGGCAAGAGTGAAGGAGGGCCCTTCACACAAATCAAACCAGTGTGGTTCTTTATACATGCCGCAGCACGAGAAGATGCTATGAAAGTTTTAACTTAAAATTTTTTCAGAAATTGGCCCCCTTAAAGGGGTCCCACTTATCGACCTCACGGATAGGACCAAGAGTTACCCCCTTCTTCAAGTACGGGGAACGAACCGCGGAAATATGATCATCTGAGTAAGCCCCTGGTGGATCAAGCAACTACCCTCCCAAACATATACGAGTCGTGGATACAGAACATTTGTCGCGAAATGATGATAATCTGGAAAATTTGTTAGCCCTAAACTCGAGATATAACGATGTCGCGGAATGCTACAATGATGTAACTTAGAAATATTTTTTGTAATCTTGTTAAACCAAGGGTCCGAGGGTCCGACTCATCGACCCTACTACCAGATGTGGAGGGGCAACGCTTCTTCTACCAACAACTATCCCACAGCAAAGGATAATACCATAAGTGAGTCACACTGGCTTTTTTACTTGGAAAATTATCCTGGAGTAGTTATCCCTTGAGGGATCCGACTTATCTATGCGGCGGCATCCCCTAGGGTGACTTACCTATACTTAGAATTTTTTTACCATTAAGAGGTCCATAATAGGACCCGACTTATGGACCTGGCGACATGAACCTTCTTTTAGGTCGTCATGTCGATGAGAAGGACAGGGACAATTGGTGTCTTCAATACATAGCCAATTTTTCATGTTCCAGATTCCAAAAAGGGGGATCCGACTTATCGACCCTGCGTCTGAAATTTAGGATTGAATTTTGAAAAATGTCGTCTTGTCTAGAAGTAGGACAGGAGAAAGAATCATTTTTCATACTTAGAATTTTTTTGACCAAGCTGGGTGCCCAAAGGGGTCCGACTTATCCACTTTGCGTACCACTACCTCTTGCCACAGTCAACATTTATACTTAGAATATTTAAAGATCCTTAATTTTAGGAGTCAATTTCAGGGTTAGACTTATCGACCCCGCGGCAAGGTGTAGGATTTCCAACACTTAGAAAAATTCCAATCACGGAGGTTCATTTCAGGGTTCGACTTATCGACCAGACGGAGCTTTAAAGAGGGTGCTGAAGTTAGGACTTAGAAACATTCCCAAATCCAAGATGTATTGGGGGGGTCCGACTTATAACCCTCCCGAAGAGGCTTTTACTTCACGTCTTACCGTTGAAACTTTTCGTCTTCTAAGCTTTGAATACTTTCAGGAGTTTTTGGTAGTTGAGCATTTGTTGCTGCAATAAATAGTGAGATTTTGAAACTTCCTCTCACCTAACTTTCAATAGCATTCCTAATTTTATTTTAGTGACAGAAAGCTAGAGAGAGACGCTCTGATAATCTTCATCCCATCTTTAAACTTTCTGACAATTTCTTCAAGATCTTCAAAGTCTTTGACAGGTCTTCAAACTTTTTTGACAATTTTTTCAAGCTTCTGACAAATCTTCAAGATCTTCAACAAGGTATTCAAATATCCCTCAAATTTCTTTGAATTTCTTCGAACTTTTCTTCATAATCTTTGAGTATATTCATAAAGCATTGAAGATATTCATCAAGGCCTTAAATACGTTTATAAACTTAACTTTTATCTTTGAAAAAATTCGATAATTTATTTTGACTATGGCTGACAATAATTCCGCGGTTAACCTAAACCTTGACCCTGCTAACTCGGCAAGATTTCCCCCATTAGTTGTATGCACCCAAGTTGATAATAAGGACATTGTACTGGATGACTCAGATGACAGTAGTGAATTAAAAATTACCCCATATTACGAATCTATTAAGTTCGGAGAAGAGTCATTTGTTTCTCCCATTTACATATATGAGAAACACCAGCCTGCTCCTTGGGAAGTGAGGATTGCTTTCTTCCCGAACTACTTGCCAAAAATAAAACCAAACTTTGAAGGGTTATTGTGTGTAGATACGGAAAAGATGGAAGAGTCGATTGAATCTTCTAGCAGGGAAAGCGCCGTGCAACCGCTTCCCCTTTCTACATACCAGATGGCGGTCCTCTAAATTATTTTGTTGATCTACAAAACAAAGAGGATTTGGACAAGCAAAGGGCCAAAATCTCCTCCAAGTTTGGTTTGAAGGACGACTACAACGTAATAACTCCGGGGAATTACGATACCGTTAGGTCTCCCCCTCATCACTATATAGTTGTTTATTTTCCCGCTTTGACATGAGACTTAGATTTCCTCTACATCCCTTTTTTTGGAGAGGTCTTAGATTTTCTTAATATTTCAGTACCAGAACCATACCCCAACGCCTGGGGTTGTATGGAAGCTTTTTGATACTATGTAAAGTTTTGTTCGTTCCTCCCACACTCACAACCTTTAGGTACATATTTAGAGCACGGCTATGTAACTCACAAGAATTCGGCTGCGGATGGATTACATATACCCATCGTCATGGACTGAAGATAGTTCACGACCTTCCGGATAATCAAAGAAATTATAGGACCAAGTTTTCTTACCTATGTTGTTCCAAGGGATGGAACATCAAGACTTCTTTTGATATCAAGCCTAATCTCGCGAGTTTTAATAATGGGATCCCGCAATGCTCTGTAAGTGACGCGATGATCATTGAGTACGCCAAGGTGGACGTGCAACTGGATAGGAAACCCATGAACGTTCAATTCAATTGGATTCCTTCCCCGACTGAGCTTAGAAATAAGGATCTTCTTTCAACTTTCCAAATCAGCTTATCTATTGATAAGAGTAAGAATTGCCATTACCTGCTATTCTTTGTTTGTATATTTGTGATCTTACCTTAGGCATTTTCAGGAATTGCAAAAGAGAATTTGCGGAAAAAACATTCGGAACTAATGAAGAAATTCAGCATGATGAGGTTTACTCAAGGTCCGAGTCAGAGACCCGCGGAAAGACCATTTCCTTCTCCCCCAAAGGTAAATACGAAGTTTAGCTTTGATGCTTAAAAGTTCCTCGACTGACTCATTATTGTCTTAGGATTCGGTAACGACCACTAAGGGGATGGATGTCGTGCCCTCTACTGAAGAAGCTCTTCGACTTCTTGAGGAAAGGAAGAAGTTTCATATCCCGGATAAGACCAAGAGGGTGATCCCTTCGAAGAAAAAGAAAGAGAAAGCTAAAGAAGAAGGAAGAAAAGGAAGAGCGAATCATCTCCCTCTAACGCGGAAAGCGTGGCTCCTGGTGGATCCGCAGAAGTAATAAGAACTGTCGTAAGGTCGGTAGAAAAGGAGATACCGACCACCAAGAAGAAAAGTTCGCCCGCTGCTGGCAAGGGCAAGGAGAAAATCGGGGAGTCCACGCTTGTGGAGGAGCCGCGGAAAGAAGTGGCTTATGATCGTCGTTCAGTTGTGCCCTTCAAACCCGACGTTCTTTTTTCTGAGTTGGGTTATAAGGGCATGGTGACCAAATTCAAAAGGGCTATGGCCCAGCTTGTGAGCGAGACGGATGTAAGTCATCTCGACTCTACGCCGCCTCTTGAAAGGGTACGACAACTACAGGCTTCCGCGGCAGAGGTATACTTAATCACTTTTCCGAATTTTGTTAAAGTATGAGTTTTATTCTAACTATTTTTGTTGTGTAGACTTTCCTTAAGCTGTCTTTCGAGCTGAACGTTCACCGTCAAAGCACTGTTGATAGGGAGACCTTCGAGGCCCTGACCAGTCATTGCGACGAGCAAAACGAGGAATTAAAAAAATTAAGGGAGGAGCTGGGAGAGCTACCGGGTTTGAAGGCGAAACTGGCGAAGTGCGCCAAGTTAAAAGATACTCAAGCCTAATTGGTTCATGAGAACATGGTTGTTAAAATCGCGATTCTGATCTACGATTCTCTGATTTTACAATCCAAAAACAAGCGCGAGATTTGAATCGCGGGTAGAATCTTAAAGTTGTAGAATCTTACGATTCTAGTTTGAATAAAATTTTTAGAGGTAGAATCATAACACAATTCTACGATTCTACGATTTAACGATCAAATTCTACTAATTTAGAATGAATTATTTTTTATTTTTCTTATGTACCATCTTTTACTAATCTCTTTCACATATACACATAAATTTCAAATTTTCCATCAAACTTTTAAAAACAATTTTCTTAATTGGTATGAAGATTTAAACTTATTATTAAAAACATTTTGTCATATGTTTTTAAAAATAAATTCAAAACTTTAATTCATAAATTTAAATTTTTGAATTGAATAACAATGATAAGAAACTAGATATTTTTAATATATTTAAGTTTATTTGTAGAATCGTACGATTCTACGATTTGATTCTACCGATTCGAATCTACCTCTCTACACGATTCTAAGTAGAATCGCAATTTTAACAACTTTGCATGAGAACCAATTTCTTAACAAGAAGGTATTAGACGACGTTGAAAAGTATAATGCTTTCCTTGAGGTGGCTAGGATATACAAGATGCGGTCAGAAAGGTGGGCCAGAAATGCCAAAGACTGGATTAAGTTCGATGAGCCTAAAGTAGTGAGTTTCTTAGGAAGCTTAACAACGGAAATGATGGACGCCAGTGCCTTGATCAGCGACGAGCGATATCGGCTAGCTGCTCCCGAACTTGGCATGGACTATGACGTTTTATTCAAAGTGGCCAAGGAGAAGGGAAGTGAAGCTTGGGTGAACCTAGCCCCGGTGCTTGATCACGAATCCGCGGTTATGGTAGACCCGGCTTGGGATGAAAAGGAGCAGGCAAACTACTGGCCAAAGTGAGTAAGACGCGGTGAGGGAGGCTTTATGTTTTAGCTTTGAGAAGCTGGGTGTATCTCCTCCTGCAGTCCCGGAATTTAAAACGAAGCCTACCATGTCGAAGCTGGAGATGTGTTTAGATCTTTCTAACTTGATCATTGACAAAGCTAAGAGTCTCACGACCTTATCTAAGGAGTTTACCGAGACCCCAGCTGAGCCTTTCAATGTCGAGGATTATGTAAGCTTCTCTCCCGAGGCACAGGATGAAGCCGGGTCTCCCAAACCGCAAAATCTTGACAGGGAAGCTGTTGCTGAAGATATATTAGATGACATTTAATTTGTATTTGTTGAAACATGTAATTATTTTTTGATGATAGATTGGCGGAAGCCGTAGAATATTATCCTAACATTATGTACTTTTGGTGTGTATATAATTTTCTATTTGATGAATGTTTTTTATTGAATTCAGTTTTGTTGACGTCGCGACTTGTGATATAATGATTTTCGTCAAACCTCTAAAATAATATTATTTTCAAGAACCTTCTCTATAGGGTTCGACTTATCGATGTGGCGGTTTCATCGAACCTCCAAAATACTTAGAATATTTTCAATAAAGGACCCTCTCTTTAGGGTCCGACTTATTGATGTGAGATGGATCCAGAAAAAGGGGGGTTCTAGTTATAATCCAGAAATGATTCATGTATATATTTTACAGATAGAGATGGATCCTTCTCTATAGGGTTCGACTTATCGATGTGGCGGTTTCATCGAACCTCCAAAATACTTAGAATATTTTCAATAAAGGACCCTCTCTTTAGGGTCCGACTTATTGATGTGAGATGGATCCAGAAAAAGGGGGGTTCTAGTTATAATCCAGAAATGATTCATGTATATATTTTACAGAAACTAAGGAGGAGGCTAATAGTAAGTTGGAAGAATGGAGGGAAGCCTTGGAGGGTAAGGGGATGCGCATAAGCCGCTCGAAGAATGAATACTTGCGATGTGACTTCAGTGGGACAGAATCGCTAGGGGAGCCAGAGGTTTCCATCGGGGGAGAAGTTGCTGCATGTACGTTTAAGTTCAAATATCTGGGTTCAGTAATTCAGAGCAATGGGGAGATTGAGGGTCACATTACTAACTGTATACAGACAGGATGGCTTAAGTGGAGAGCAACGACTGGGGTACTTTGTGATAAAAGATTCCCTAGTATACTAAAGGGTAAATTTTCCGCGTTCTTATTAGGCCGACTTTGTTATACGGGACAGAATGTTGGCCTGTAAAGAAGGCTTTCGAACAGAGGATGGATGTAATAGAGATGCGCATGCAGAGATGGATGTGTGGTAAGACAATGATGGACAGGATAAGAAATCAAGAGTTTAGGGAGAAGTTAGGGGTTGCACCTCTCTCTGCAAAGATGCGGGAGAACAGGCTGAGATGGTTTGGACATGTGCAGAGAAGCACCCATGATGCCCCAGTAAGAAGGATTGAGCGCATGATAGTGGAGGGAAAGAGAAGTCGAGGAAGACCTAGGAGGACATGGGATGAGCAGATTAAAAGTGACCTGCACGGACTACACCTCTCTAAGGACCTGACCAGGGATAGAGCCAAATGGCGGCGCCTTATCCACGTCCTAGATTACTAGACTTGTTCGCTTCTGTTATTTCCCTTTCGCCATCGCTCTTTACTACCTCATTTACCTGTATCGTTCTTAGTTACCAGTATGTATCGTTTTAGTTGTGTAAGCAACCTACTCTACTTGCAGTTCGATGATTCCTATGCTTGGCTAACGTGGGTTTAAGACGCAGGATTTCAGATAATTACAAGTTCGTATCTTTGAAGACCGCTTTTGAGCCGAAGGACTCTTTTGACCGCCCTCTCCGTATGGGTATGAGACGCCGTCGATCTTCCTTCCCCAGACCTTGACCATAGATTTATCTATGAGCGGGAACACTGGGTATGATGATGATGATGATGATGATGATTTCCAGAATTTTGCCTAGACAAGATATACCTTATTTGCAAGATGGAAGACCTGTTGATATGATCTTTAACCCATTAGGAGTACCTTCACGAATGAATGCAGGACATATATTTGAATGTTCGCTCAGGTTAGCGGGGACTCTGCTAGATAGACATTATCGAATAGCACCTTTTGATGAGAGATATGAACAAGAGGCTTCGAAAAAACTAGTGTTTTCGGAATTATATGAAGCTAATAAGCAAACAGCGAATCCATGAGTATTTGAACCCGAGTATCCAAGAAAGAGTCGAATATTTGATGGAAGAACGGGAGATCCTTTTGAACAGCCTGTTATAATAGGAAATCCTTATATATTGAAATTAATTCATCAAGTTGATGATAAAATCCACGGCCGTTCTAGTGGACATTATGCACTTGTTACACAACAACCCCTTCGAGGAAGAGCCAAGCAAGGAGGACAGAGGGTAGGAGAAATGGAGGTTTGGGCTCTAGAAGGATTTGGTGTTGCTCATATTTTACAAGAAATGCTTACTTATAAATCGGATCATATTAAAGCTCGCCAAGAAGTACTTGGTACTACGATCATTGGGGGAACAATAACTAACCCCGAAGATGCTCCAGAATCTTTTCGACTGCTTGTTCGAGAACTACGATCTTTAGCTCTGGAACTGAATCATTTCCTTGTATCTGAAAAAAACTTCCAGATTAATAGGATGGAAGCTTAATCGGAATAAATTAGAATTTTTTTTCTATGATCGATCAGTATAAACATCAACAACTCCGAATTGGATCAGGATCTCCTCAACAAATAAGTGCTTGGGCTACAAAAATCTTACCTAATGGAGAGATAGTTGGGGAGGTGACAAAACCTTATACTTTTCATTACAAAACCAATAAACCCGAAAAAGATGGATTATTTTGTGAAAGAATTTTTGGACCTATAAAAAGTGGAATTTGTGCTTGTGGAAATTATCGAGTAATCGGAGATGAAAAAGAAGACCCAAAATTTTGCGAACAATGCGGAGTCGAATTTGTTGATTCTCGAATACGACGGTATCAAATGGGCTATATTAAATTGGCATGCCCGGTAACCCACGTGTGGTATTTGAAACGTCTTCCTAGTTATATCGCGAATTTTTTAGATAAACCTCTGAAAGAATTAGAGGGCCTGGTATACTGCGATGTGTGATTTGATCGAAATTATGATTTTACAGATTCGAAATGAGAAACTGTCATCCTATTCAATACAAAAGGGATGCCCTGGCTCTGACATGGTTCCTGGGCGGAAGAACATGAAGCTCAGAATTATGGGGGTATTCAATAGTCCCAAATGAAAAGGGAATTGGTCCATGGTCAAATTCGTAAGAAAGAAATAGTAATTTCTAGTTGTACCTCGTAAAAAAAAAATCTTTTTTTTTTTGTGGAATTAACCATTGTTTTTCATTTAGAAAGAAATTCGAATCATATACGCAAGCAAATATGTTTGGTTACAAGTAAGGATGTCAATGGGTCGGACTCGACTCAGATTATACATACTCCGACTTTGCTCCGGATAAGAGCCGGACTTTTTTTTTACTCCACCTCCACTCGGAGTCGGATTATGCATACTCCAAGTTTGCCCCGACTCGGACTCTCGGACCTCCAACGGATTCTGATTTATATCAAACAGTATTGTTGTGATATTATACTAATGATTTTAAAGCATACAAAACTAACAAAATATATTTTTCAAATACAATTTAACAATAAAATTTGTACTTTGAATTCAAGTTTAACAAGAGAAATAGTTCTACAACTACAAGTTAACAAAATTATCTCGCATTTTGATTTAGCGTATTTTATTTCTCTTGATCTGATTTTTCGTATTCTGATTGATTAATCATAATAAAAATACCATGTAGTTTTTCAAAATTAAAAATTTCAATTAGTATGAGAGAGAGCTTGAATTAGTCACTTTAGAGTTATAAAGGAAACAAAATATTGGTGTAAAAGTCAAATATAAAGTTGGATTTCCTTCAGAGTCGGATTCGGGTCGGAGTGTCGGATTTTTAATAAGGTCCAACTCCGGTTCGTCTCTAACTCGGACTCGGATCATAAAGTCGGAGTCGGAGTCAGATGAGTTTTTCCTCGGACTCGAATCGGATTATTTTCTTCGGATCGAGTCGGACTATGGTCGGATTCGGACTGAATTGCCATCCCTAGTTACAAGAGTCTATCCTTCACATATAGGCTTTAAAGTACATAGGGTTGTCACTTAAAAACAAGGTGTTTAGAGAATTATTAAGTTTGAAGATCGTAACAAAAGTTAATTACTCTCTTGATAAGAACACAACAGAGTGAGAAGAGTAAGAATGAGAATTTAGAAATTAGGTGTAGTTTTCACTCATCCTTAAGCCTCTATGTATACTGCAAGAGTATACCAAAAAGTTATGGCACAATAATCACCATTAATAACCAATATTGATGGCTTCCAATCAATACCATTAAACTATGGCATTCATGAGCATTATTCTCTATATTATTCCTTTGTAACATCAGAATTGATATGGAATGAATGAAAGAATCCAATGCAAATAACTCAAAGGAAACGTAATGACTCAACGGTCATATCAAAACAAAAAGCCGAGTCGGCTTTTGCTCCGTTTCCAAGAAAGCCGACTCGACTTTACCTGCTGTCAAAAAGATGTTTCTAGTACCTAAAGCCGAGTGAGCTTTAAGCTCAGACCAATGGAAGGCCGAGTCGGCTTTTAAGGCTGACTTGGTTTTCCAATTTCATTTTTGTCCTATCCTTTGAACCTCTTTCGGACCGTGACTTTATTACATATTGTCCCACTACTTTAATAGTATTTAGTGATTATAAACTTAGGATTATTAGACAGTAAATGTTCAACATTAAAATCATTTGGTAGTAGTAAGAGAATCTCCTCAAGTTTTAGTGACATATTTTCTTCCTTTTCTCCGATGTGGAACAACTTACAAGTGGGTGATAATGGACACTTTAAGAACCCCTCCCCCCAACCTGTGATTAGGGGTGAGCAAAATTGGATATATGAAACGAAAATGCAGTCGGATCGGATATCCGAAATCCGAAAACTGATATATATATATATATATATATATATATATATATATATATATATATATATATATATATATATATATATATATATATATATATATATATATATATATATATATATAATATATATATATATATATATATATATATCTAATATCTGATTCGATCCGACTCGGATATCCGATATCTGATATCCGACAATATTCGAATCGGATATTCGAGATATCCGATATCCGATGCCTATAAGAAAAAGTTGAAAAATTCCAATCGGATATTCGAAATACTGATATCTGATATTCGAATTTATTCAAAATGATTTATTTATAAATATAATTTTATTCTTATGAATAACGGATATTCGAAATTACTTATTTTATGCGAATATCCGATATCCGATATCCGACTATCCGAAATAATTTCGGATATCCAATATCCGATATCCGACAATTTAAAATAATGTTGGATATTCGAATATTCGAATCTACAAACATTGATATTCGAATCTGTATCCGATATCCGAATTTTCGAATCCTATATTTGATCTAAATTGTAATTTAGCATCGGATATCCTAAAAATTGAATCGAATATCAGATCAAATCATCAAATAATCGGATCATCAGATAGTTTTGCTTAGCCCTACCTGTGATTGTCTATAGAATTTTAGCCCACCAGAAGAGTTATAAACCTCATTTGGTATGAACATCGAAAATTTAAGCAAAATAAGCTAATTTAGGAAAAAAAAAATCAAAGTAAGCATGGGGAGATTTTATTTTTCAATATCTGTGTCTCCTAGCCCGAAGCTAAGGTTTGAGTTTTATTTCCTATTACTGATAGCGAACAAAACAATGTTGGTTAATAAAGTAAAAAAGTCAGCAAGTTTGTTCGTTGTTACTAACAGCTAACAAGGGAGTCCTGGTCTAATAGGAAAAACCTTTGTTCACAGTTAGCAATAGCGAACATAGGTTTGACCCTATTTGACCAGGGTTCCTTTGTTCGTTATTAGTAACATCGAACAAACCTTAGACTTTTTTTTTTTACTTTTTCCTGTTTTTTTTTTAACTAGTCGTTTTAACTTTTCAAACTAATTGTTTGTATGTTCACTATTATTAGTTGCGAACAAGTGTTTTGTAAATATATACAAGGTTGATTTATTTTATTCCATCCAAAATCAACCAAAGAAACAACAAAACAGTTATGATGTTAAGTTAAGGCATATTTATGTAACGTAGGTTGAATATTCTTTAGTTTTAAGATTATTTACTTTATTTGATATTTTAATTAATGTTATTATGTTCTTTTATTTGTAGATGTCAAAGCTTTATTCAAGAGAACAACATCGTCATTGTGGTTTGTGATAAGTTTAGTATTTTACTCGTATTGCTTCTTCTTTGTGGTTTATCAAGAGCTTTAATTAGCGTTTTGAGGTTGTAAATGATCGTGATTCACAAAATTGAGCTCATTTGACTTTCTATGCCTTATTGTTTTATGCTCAAGTAATCCAATCAAGTTTCAAGCCATTCCGATCCTCAACCATGTTTACAAGGCGTCATTAATGTATCATCACATCTTTAGACATCGCTTTGTAGCTCATGAAGGCATTTCATAAAGAAGAGGAAAGTTCGATTTATAAGCCAATGGAGTGTTTTTACTAATCTCGGTCAAGATTAAACAACATTTGGTCAAGATTATTGCTAAAACAAGTTCTTGATGTTCCGCCATACGTTTCGGTCAAATTTGATGATGTTTCAGGCGAAAATAATTGATATTGAGCGAGATTCTTGTAGCTTCGATCGAAGCTCATATTGAAGAAATGTTATGATCTTGCTACTTGAAGATTCGAGCGAATTAGCCTAGAGTTCAAGCCGAGATCACCTTTCTTCGACCGAAGTTACATGGGCTTTGGCTAAGATTACATGCAGTTTCAGTTTTCTTCTCTTTTGTTTCACTCTTTTCTTAGGTTTTGAGGGGTATTATCTTAGACTTTTCTTAGAACCCTAATTATCTTTTATGTTTTGTTAATCATTCTCTAATCATTCTTTAATCTTATTTAGTTTTTAATCATTTTTTATTAACTTAATCTTTCTATATTAAACCATAGAATTTCCAATGACATTTCTCAATTGGAAAATCAAGGTATTAGTTTTCTTTGATCTCTTAATTATGTTTATTGTTATTGCTTTTGCTTGTTTAATTGGAATCAATTGCTTTCATATTACAATTCGTAAGTAGTTTTCTTTCTAGGGCATGGTATGAACCCTAATTGAAACCAATTGCTTTCATGTATATCCAATTGCTTTCATGTATCCAATTGGTGTGTTTAACATATTAAAGTTGGAGTTTGAATTTGACTACTATTTTGATTTCATAGTTTTTCATACTATATCTAAGGACAAATCACTACATCCTGATTATTATTGTGATTGAAACGATCAATATATTAGAGTTGGTATTTTAACCTTTTAGAGTTAGTAATTTGAGCTATTTTAGTTGGTATTTTAACATATTAGAGTTGTTATTTCAACCTATTTGAATGGATATTATAGAAATTTATACTTGCTATTGTTGAACATTTAGTGTCTAATAATCCTGTATTTATAATCACTAAGTACTACTAAAGTAGTGGGACAACATGTATTAATATACTAGGTCCAAAAGGTATTGAAAGATAGGACAAAACGAGTAAAGGGAAAAACCAAGTCAGCATAAAAAGCCGACTCGGCTTTCCCTTTGTTGGAGCTAAAGCCAACTCGGCTTTGGCTTCTGGAAAGTGGTTTTTGTCCAGAAGGAAAAGCCGAGTCGGCTTTCCTTGGTGTGGGACTGACCGCCGACTCGGCGATTCCTGCTGGAAGTGACCGTTGGTCATTTTCCCGTTTTCTTGAAGTTAATGCCTTGGATTCCTTCACTAATTCTCTTGATTTCGGAGGTTACAAAGAGTATTATTCACAATAATGCTCATGAATGTCTTGATTTATTGGCATTGAATTGCAAGATCATAAATTTGATCATTATGGTGATTGATTGGGCCATGACTCTCTACTATACTCTTGTAGTATAAATAGAGGTCTTTGGTGATGAGTTGAACACACTCTTTTTCTGAATTATCCTCTTATTTCTCTCATTTTGCTTGTGTTATTTCAAGAAAGTAATTAACTCTTGTCTTTGCTTTCCAATTCTTATAATTCCAAACACCAAGTTGTTAAGTGGTATACTCTAAGTACTAAGAGTATATTGTTGTTGTTTGTATCTCGTTGTGAATTTCCGTTCATCAACCCAAGTACCTTTGTGGGGGAAATATCACAAAAGGAAAGTGAGTACACGCCTACAACAAGTATCAAGTTTCCGGGTAACGGTTGTCGTTACAATCTTATCTTCAAAGTTCCTTTAGCATTTTTTCTTGTAATTTATTTTTTGCCATCAACAAAGGGGTTATACAAATTCCCGATTGTAATTTGTATTTACAATATATACATTCGTAATAATCTTTTGTGATATATTTCTTTGCGATGGCAACTATGAAAGATTTCACATCTAACTTTGCTAAGTTGGAGAAATTTGTTGGCGTCGATTTTCGACGTTGGCAAAAGAAGATGATGTTTCTTCTTACTACCTTGAATGTGGCTTATGTGATAAGTTCACCTAAGCCGGAGGCCCCTAAGCCGGAGGATCCGGAGAACGAAGTCCTTGAGCAATCAAGGAAGAGAAGTAAGTGGGAAAATGATGATTTCATTTGCCGGGGCCATATTCTCAATGGGATGCAAGACTCATTGTTCGACATCTACCAATACCATGATTCCGCTAAGGAGTTGTGGGATGCTTTGGAGAACAAATACATGGCGGAGGATGCTAGCTCCAAAAAGTTTCTTGTAAGTAATTTTAATTCTTATAAGATGGTAGAGGATCGCCCTATAATTGATCAATTTCATGAATTATAAAGAATGCATGCCAACCTTAAATTACATAAAATTGAAATAGATGAAGTTTTTCTTGTTTCAAGCATTATAGACAAGTTGCCTCCCTCATGGAGGGATGTTAGACATGCTTTAAAGCATAAAAGAGAGGAGATTACACTCTCCGATCTTGGGCAACATATTATTGTTGAGTCTAGCATACGAATTCATGAGAATCGGAAGGATGAAAATCCTAATGTCGGAACCATTAACATGGTTGTGGAAGGGAAACCATCCCGTTCCGGAGATAAGAGGAAGAGAAATGACTCTTCAAAGGGAAAGACCATTGTTCCTAATACCGAAAAGGTATGTTGGGAGTGTGGTAAACCCGGGCACCGAAGGAAAAATTGCTTTGTTCTCAAAAACAAGCAAAAGAAGGCAAAGGGGAGTGGTCAAGCTTCTACAAGCAAAGGACCATCCACTCAAGGTAATCTTGCAATTTTGAATGAAAATTCTAATATGAATCTTTCTTCAATGAATACTAATATTAGTGCTATGCAGGATGATTCTTTGTTTTGGTGGATCGATTCGGGGGCATCGAGGCATGTTTGCAATTCTACAAAATGGTTCAAATCCTTTCACAAGGTTGTTGATGGGGAGCATCTCTTCATGGGAAACAATGCACCTATCATGGTCCAAGGCAAAGGACAAATTGAGCTATTGTGTACTTCGGGAAATCTCTTAGTTTTAAGGGATGTGTATTATGCACCCGAAATAAGTAGAAATCTTGTCTCGGGTCCTATTTTGAATCAATTGGGCTACAAATTAGTATTTGAAGCCGATAGGTGTATTATCTCAAAAAATAACTTGTTTGTAGGTCGTGCTTTCCTTTGTAATAGTTTATTTAAGTTATCTTTGGATTTGAATAAAAACTTTATTTGTAACGTTTCAAATATGAATGATAAAGATGATTTACATTATTTGTGGCATGTTAGATTAGGACATGTTAACTTTTATAAAGTTTCTTTTATGTCTAAACATGATTTAGTTCCTTTGTGTATTAGAATGTCTAAAAATTGCAAAATGTGCATGTTAAATAAGATCACTAGAACACCTTTTAAAAGTGTTGAACGGAAATCCGAAATTTTGGAGTTAATTCATAGTGATCTTTGTGATTTTCATAGTACACCATCATTGGGAAATAAAAAGTATGTCATAACTTTTATTGATGATTTCTCAAAGTTTTGTTATGTATATCTTTTACATACAAAAGATGAGGCTCTTGAACATTTTAAGATTTACAAAAATGAAGTAGAATTACAAATTGGAAGTAAACTTAAAAGGTTAAGAACCGATAAAGGAGGAGAATATTATGATCCAAACTATTTTAACTCAATGGGTATTATACATGAAACAACCGCCGGATACGCACCACACTCAAATGGTGTGGCGGAGAGGAAAAACCGTACTCTACAAGAGATGGTTAATTCCATGTTATCCTACTCGGGATAGAGTGATGGATTTTGGGGTGAAGTAATGTTGACGGCATGTCACATTCTTAACCGAGTTCCAATGAGAACGAATAAGGAAACACCTTATGAACTTTGGTACAAAAAGAAACCAAACCTAAGCTATCTTAAGGTTTGGGGTTGTAGGGCCATTGTGAGATTGCCCGGTAACAAAAGAAAGAAACTCGGTGAACAAGGGGTTGAATGCATTTTTATAGGTTATGCTATTCATAGCAAAACTTATAGGTTCTATGTTATAGAACAAAATGACTATATATCGATTCATTCGATCATAGAGTCAAGAGATGGAATTTTTGATGAAAATGGATTTTCATCATTGAGTAGACAAAGAAATCTACAAGTTTGTATCAATGAGTATGTTGATGATAATCAACAAGGTTCATCTCTAGGTGTTGATGAGAATCAACAACTAGATAAACAAGATTTAGTTGATCCTATTCCTAAAAGGAGTAAGAGACAACGGAAAGCTAAAAGCTTTGGACCGGACTTCCAAGTATACTTGGTTGAAGGTGATAGAAGTGAAGTATCTTCTAGTGTTCCATATTTGTATAATGTGGAAGGTGACCCATTGACTTATAGCGATGCTATGGCATCACATGATAGCGCTTTTTGGAAAGAGGCTATTGATGATGAGGTGCAATCCATCATGGGTAATAACACTTGGGTGTTAGTAGATCTTCCTCCTACTTGTAAACCAATAGGTTGCAAGTGGATTTTTCGAAAGAAAATGAAGATTGATGGTACTATTGATAAATTCAAAGCCCGTTTAGTGGCACAAGGCTTTAGACAAAAGCAGGGTATCGATCATTTCGACACGTATGCACCGGTTGCAAGAATAACCACTATTCGGTTATTGGTAGCGTTAGCTACGGTTTATCATCTAGAAATACATCAAATGGATGTTAAAACCGCATTTCTATATGGGGAATTAGATGAAGAAGTTTACATGAAACAACCCGAAGGGTTTGTTTTGAAAGGACAAGAGCAAAAGGTGTGCAAACTTGTTAAGTCCTTATATGGGCTCAAACAAGCACCTAAGCAATGGCATCAAAAATTTGATGAAACAATTTTGTCCTTTGGATTCAAATTGAATCAAGCCGATAAGTGCGTTTATAGCAAATTTGATGACCATGGCAATGGAGTCATCATCTGTCTATATGTAGATGACATGCTCGTCTTTGGTACTAGTTTAGTACAAATCCAAGAGACAAAAGAATTTTTGTCTAGATCCTTCCAGATGAAGGATATAGGGGAGGCTGATGTGATCTTAGGTATTAAGATCATGAGACAAGGTAATCGTATTAAGTTAAGTCAAGCTCACTATATTGAGAAGATACTTAAACGATTTAGTATGCTTGATAAAGCACCGGTCTCTACTCCCATGGAACCCGGTATGAAATTTGCAAAACATACCGGTCAACCAATTTCTCAATTGGAGTATTCAAAGGTCATAGGATCTTTGATGTATGCCATGACCTGTACTAGGCCAGACATAGCATTTGCGGTTGGTAAACTGAGTAGATTTACAAGCAACCCGGGTCCCCATCATTGGATGGCAATAAGAAGAGTATTAAGATACTTGCTACGTACCAAGGATTATGGTATTGCATATAGCGGTGAACCTCCTATTTTAGAAGGTTATTCCGATGCTAGTCAGATCACTAACGAAGAGGATAACTCTTCTACGAGTGGTTGGGTGTTTGTTTATGGGGGAGGTGCCATTTCATGGTCTTCTAAGAAACAAACATGCATAGCCGACTCTACGATGTCAGCTGAGTTTATAGCTCTTGCTTCTGCATCTAGCGAAGCGGAGTGGTTGAGGAACCTCATGTTTGAGATACCTCTGTTGCCTAAGCCAATTTCACCGGTGGCGATTCATGCAGATTGCATGTCGGCTTTGGGTAGAGCTTATAGTCAAGTGTATAATGGTAAGTCTCGTCATATTGCTCTTAGGCATAGCCTAGTGCAAGGACTTATTATTAACGGGGTCATAACTTTTGACTATGTGAACACTAAGTTCAATGTGGTGGATTCGTTTACGAAAGCCATGAATAAAGATTCGATTGAAAAAGCTTCAGTTGAAATCGGTTTATGTCAATAAAATCATTTGGGAAGGCCCAATTCACGCATGAGTAACATCGTGTCTGAATTCAATGTGGTAAAGTCCTCTTGATTTTTGTAAAGCAACAAGCTTAATGACCCACCGTTGCTTTGGACCGTGATGAACTAGGTAGTCGTCTTTGAAAGTTCTCAAGATCAAGGGTTGAAGAGCTCTTGGTGTTATATCCAAATCACGGGGATATGTTTTATACGTATTGAGAACCTACCTATATAAGTTTGAAGTGTGGCCGCTTCAAGTAGTCAAGATTGGCATAATGACTATGATAAACTTATGAATAAGATACGGACACGGCCTTATAATGTGTCAGGTTAATGACTTTGTGTTATTTGTTTTATGTGTACTTCATCTTCAAGTGGTTGGAAGGGACATTTGATTCAATTCCATATGGAAATTAATTCTGGCTCGATCACTTGTGAAGTGTGTTGTACTAGGCGTTAATTCAATCCGAAGGGATATTAGCGTTGATGCATAAAATGTATTATAAGTTTTGGTAAATGAGAGGCTTATTATACCCAAAATGGGGGAGGATTGCTGAACATTTAGTGTCTAATAATCCTGTATTTATAATCACTAGTACTACTAAAGTAGTGGAACAACATGTATTAATATACTAGGTCCAAAAGGTATTGAAAGATAGGACAAAACGAGTAAAGGGAAAAACCAAGTCAGCATAAAAAGCCGACTCGGCTTTCCCTTTGTTGGAGCTAAAGCCAACTCGGCTTTGGCTTTTGGAAAGTGGTTTTTGTCCAGAAGGAAAAGCCGAGTCGGCTTTCCTTGGTGTGGGACTGACCGCCGACTCGGCGATTCCTGCTGGAAGTGACCGTTGGTCATTTTCCCGTTTTCTTGAAGTTAATGCCTTGGATTCCTTCACTAATTCTCTTGATTTCGGAGGTTACAAAGAGTATTATTCACAATAATGCTCATGAATGTCTTGATTTATTGGCATTGAATTGCAAGATCATAAATTTGATCATTATGGTGATTGATTGGGCCATGACTCTCTACTATACTCTTGTAGTATAAATAGAGGTCTTTGGTGATGAGTTGAACACACTCTTTTTCTGAATTATCCTCTTATTTCTCTCATTTTGCTTGTGTTATTTCAAGAGAGTAATTAACTCTTGTCTTTGCTTTCCAATTCTTATAATTCCAAACACCAAGTTGTTAAGTGGTATACTCTAAGTACTAAGAGTATATTGTTGTTGTTTGTATCTCGTTGTGAATTTCCGTTCATCAACCCAAGTACCTTTGTGGGGGAAATATCACAAAAGGAAAGTGAGTACACGCCTACAACAAGTATCAAGTTTCCGGGTAACGGTTGTCGTTACAATCTTATCTTCAAAGTTCCTTTAGCATTTTTTCTTGTAATTTATTTTTTGCCATCAACAAAGGGGTTATACAAATTCCCGATTGTAATTTGTATTTACAATATATACATTCATAATAATCTTTTGTGATATATTTCATTGCGATGGCAACTATGAAAGATTTCAGGGCACTTTCTTTTGTTGTGCGTAGTTGATTTACAAATGCTGCAGCTCATTTGCATGCCATGTCTACTGAGCTTCCCTGGTTTTTTTGGGTCTTCATGAGGACTTTTTATTCTACTCTTTCTTGGTCTTCCAGGACCAATTTTTATTGGAGGTGGATCAATAGGCGCATCAACTTTGGGCCAATAACGCACCGCTACACAAGGAACTATGCTTCCTCCGTAAGCCCTCACGTATGCAGCTTTTGTGTAAGATTCATCCACATAGGACTCCACATCTCTATGCAAGTAACATATGGCAGCAATACCATGGCAACAAGGTATCCCTTTTAGATCCCATTTTCTACAAGTGCACGACCTTTTTTCGATATCTACTTGCAAAACATCAATATGGTGAGCAACTTGGAAAACAGCATGTGTTGATGGCAGTACAGTACCATTTGAAGCTTCTTCTTTCTCTTTGTCTAACAAAGCTTGTATTTTTGGACATAAAACTCCACTCCATTTAGTTGCACATTGTTCCTTCTTCGTAGCTAGTCTCTTCATTAACATAGTCCTAATGTCATCAAGCATGTCGATCAAGTGTTTTGATCTAGCGTGCATGATATAGTTGTTGAATGTTTCTGCCATGTTACTCAAAATCACATCACACTTGGAATCCACCTTCACATAAGCTCAATAGAACAGGTTCGGATTTGCAAGCTTAAACGCCTCGACAGCAAGAGGGTTTACCTTCTCCATATCACTAATTGCCTCACGAAAATCAGCTTCATTGTAAGCTTTTGCACACCTCCAAAATAATAACTTCATTTCTTCACCCTTGAAAGACTTGTTCCAATTGGCGTATATATGCCTCGCACAATGCCTAAGTTCGACATTTGGTAGTTCAAGCTTTACAGCCCTTAAGATACTCTGCAATGATGTTTTGAATTGATGTTAATGTCTAATATATGTTAATGCGGAATGTTAATGTTAATGTCAGTAATATGTTAATGTAATATGTTTTGAATTGATGTTAATGTCTAATGTCTAATATATGTTTTGAATTGATGTTAATGTCTAATGTTTAATATATGTTAATGCACAATGCCTAAAATAGGTTAATGCAGAATGTTAATGTGCATCAGTAATATGTTAATGTTAATGTAAATGCTGTCAATTGATGTAATGTCAGTAATGTTGTGCATCAATAATTTGTTGTGCCTAATAGTAACAGAATGTTAATGTGCCTAATAGTAACAGAATGCATCAGTAATATGTTATGCATCAGTATGTCAGTATATGCAACATCAGTATATGCAATGATATGCTATATGTCAGTATACTAACCGGATGTTCATCTGATATGATAGTCCATTGCGTGCCATTCTCATGAGGAACACATTTTTTAAGCTCAGCAAGGAACCATTGTCATGAATCATTATTTTCACCTTCAACCACAGCCCATGCTAATGGATACATTTGCTCGTTCGGATCCCTTCCAACTGCACTAAGCAACATCCCACCCAAGAATGTTTTGATGAAACATCCATCAATGCACAAAACCCTCTTACATCCATTAATCCAACCTTCCTTAACACCTTCAAAACACACAAACAATCGTTGGAATGTAGGTGGCTTTGTCTTCTCATCGGTGACAACACAAAAATGGCTATTTGGGCTACTATGGTTCAAAGCTTTTATATAACTCATGAGTTTGCAATAATGTTGCTTCATTGAACCATGCAACTTTCTATGTGCGGCATATTTAATCTTATAAGCAAAGCCTCTAGTAATAATTATTCTATAATTTTTCCTGACGATTTCAACAATTTCTAAAGATGGAATGTGTGGTCTACTTTTGAACAAATCAAGTAACTCCTCAGCACACCAAGCGGCCTTAAACTGCCTATTGGAATCCATATTCCTCTGACATGTATGTGTACCATCAACTGTCTTTACAACATAAGAAGATGTCCTCTTATCCCAACTAGCAAAAATCTTAAATGGACACCCCTTAACACATCTTACTCCAAGCCTTTGCAATCTTTTTTTGTCACTCGCACATATGGTAACATTTCTACCTTAAGCAACAGCATATTTAATAACAACTTGTCTAAATTCTAAAGCATTACCAAACACAATTCCAACACACCATTTAAACTTTCTAAAATCAGTCTTATCATGAACTACAGCAGGTATTTCAGTTTCATCATCACTATTTTCATAATCAGAAAGTACATCATTTAGAGGGTACTCACAAATTTGTAGATTATATTGGACACCACCATGATCCTCTTCCACTGACAAGTCTTCAGTTAATACAAGATCGAGTGACTCATCTCCTTCATAATCTTCCTCATTTGACAAAATATAGTCCAGATCTTCACTATCATCACCTTCTTCAAAAACTTCATCACTACCTTCACATACCTCATCTTCACCTCCATTAACTTCATCAATAGCCTTAAACCAATCATTATGAAAGTTTAGCTCATCTTCAGAAAGCCCACTTTCAATGGGGATAAATCTACAAGTATTTTCTAGTGTAGAGGTTGAAGGCAAATCTGAGTTAATACTTTGCACAACAACTTGGTTTTCAGATTCAATTAAAGCATCTGAAATGGATGGTGGGTTAGGCTTCTTAGTTAATTTGTGGGGACCAAGGGTCTTACTTTGACTACATGTCTTAAAAGTGGGCTTATGTGGCTTCCTAGGTGTCAATTTCTTCCTTGAAACCAATAAACTATTGTCTCCCTCCAAGTTGCAAGTTGCTTTCCCTAGTAATTTAGTGAGGTTGTCATCATCCATATCATTCAATACATATACATCTATTGCCTTAGACTCAATAACAGCCTTAGCCATTTCACCCACAGAGACGTCATCATTGATTTTCCTCAATCCATCCTCAAAAGTCTTAGAAGTAGGATGCAAATAGTATAGGGTAAAGGGAGATTTGTAACCCACATCTTGCTCAACAATCTCTTTGAGTTCAAACCAAGACATTTTGTTTGGGTCTACACTAATTGTTTTACACATACCACCCACATACTCTACTCCAACCTTATTTTTCTTGAACACCCCATCATACCACCATTTTAGAGTAACTTCATCAAATAAACTACCCTATTAACAACAAATAAATTTAAAACCAAAAATCAGAATCATATACATTGGGTTCGATTCAAAAAAAATTACAAAAATTTAAAGCTTTCATTTACCATTTGAAAGGTCGACTAGCATCAAGTATCTTGAAGATGAGAGTATTCGAGCAAGAACCTTTGCGAAAATGGTGCTGTAGTTGAAAATTACAGAAACTTTAGAAAAATGGAGACTTGAATGGGTTTTAGAGGAGAGAGAATGCTTGAAGGTATTAATGTGAGTAGTTGAAAGTTTTTGTTTTAAATTAAAAAAAAGGAAAAATAACAAATTAACCTACTAAAACCGGTTGTAGGTATAGCAACAACAGTACATGTTAAGTGAGTCAATAGTTGGGATTATTCATGGTTAATCAATAGTTGGGATTATTGTAGGAAAATCGTGAATAGGTTGGATTATTCTGGGTAAATTTTCCTTATAAAAATCTAGTAATTTACATTATACATTATATTAGGGTCAAAACCGAATACCTAATCGATTCGGATCCGAAAATTCGGATATCTGATTTTTCAAATAGTGAAAATCACTATTCGATTTCGACCCGAAAAAACCAAATATCTAGAATTTGGATATTCAATTTAATCCGGATCGGATATCCAATATCCAATTTTTCAATTTTTATTTAGTCTTTTTTAAACAATTTGACATTATATTCCACATAAATAATATTTAAACTCACTTTGCATTTATTCTTTAATCAAGGTTGTTTTAAAACTTTGAATACAAATCGTTTTGGAAATATGGTGTGATTTTAAAAAGTCTAAATTGATTAACAATATAGTTATATAACTTAGTTAAATTTAAAAATTGTACATATTAGTAAATTAACAAACTAAACAAAAAATTTTATTAAAAATATAGGAAAAATTGTTCGAAAGAAGCTAATAAAATTTTTCTTTTCAAAAATTACCTAATAAAAAACGTTTTGCCGAAAAAACCTAACAAAATTTTTTCTTTTCCAAAGAGTACCAAAATAACGTTTTTCTTAAGTTGTCCGTCAAATATAACAGTTGACTAGTCAAAATCAAAAAAAATTTCTTCCTCATCTTCAATTTCTTTTCCAATTCAATTTCCTCATTATCTTCTTCTTCTTCTTTTTACTAAAACTCGAAATTAAATTGGATAAGAAATTGAAGATGAAGAGGAAGCATTTTCGATTTTAACAAGTTAAATTTGCAAAAATTATCCAACTTCATCAGGTTTAAATTCCAACATAAACATATTATAACACCAACTTCATCAGCATAAACAAGTTAAAATACTAACTTGAATAGCTTAAAATATCAATTTTAACAAGTTATAATACTAACTTTTACAGGTTATATCACCAATTTCACAGGCTATAATATCAACTTTAATATGATATAGCACCAACTTCACAGGCTATAACACCAACTATAATGTTTTAAAACACCAACCTTTATACGAATTTTTTTTATCTTACAAACGTGACCTATAAGGGGTTAAAATACTAACTTTAACATGTTGACAAACCAAACTTAATACGATATAGCATCAACTTAAGATAATTAAAATAACAACCTATGTTGTATGAAACAACAACGTGAAGAGGTTAAATTACCAACTAAAATGGGTAAAAATACCAACTTCAATAGGTTAAATTACCAACTATAAGGGGTTAAAATTCCAACTACAAGGGTTTAAGATACCAACTTCAATATGTTAACAAACCAACTTTAATATGATATAAAAATCAACATGTAAACTAGCAACTTAAACAAGTTAAAATATCAACTATAATGGCTTAAAATACAAACCCTATACGGGGTTAAAAATCAAGTATCAAAATACCAACTTTATTTGGTTAAAACAAAAAGTTATTAGGCTTTATTTACCTTTCATACAAGGAAATCATATTGTTATCTTCTTCAATAATCCTATTTTGTTCATCGAATTCTATCATCATATCTTCAATTGATGAACTTTGAAGAAGAACAAAATTAATTTGAATGAATGAAATAGTAACTAAACATTATAAGCGATTGTTATATTGAATATCAAAATTGAGTTGTTGAGAATCAATGAAATTTGATTTTAATTAATTAATTACAATGAATGAAAACAAAATTCATATTCATACCTTTGATTTCATTGGTGTTGTTTTCGCAGAAGTACAAATTTCAAATCCAAACATTAAATTACTCGAGACGGAATACAAGTTGACCCTAAAAACTGAGAACCACAAATGCAAAACTGGAACCTGAATCAACCACGTCTGCTCCAAACAATCCCAACACTAAAATTCCAAACTCCACAATTGGTTCCCAGTTAACTTAGGAACCAACAATGGCTCATTTCACTTTCAATTCCTCTCTAATTCTTCTCATTGGCCTAAACCTAGCCACTAATTTTCATTTTCAACACCACAAATATCTTAGTTTTTCGTTTCTTGTTCCTTTGTAATGCATTAAAAATCACACTTCTTCCTTCTCTTCCATTCCCTTCTCCACCATGTTCGTGTAGCTCCAATTTATGGTGATTGGACTGGTTTATGTGCAACAAAAAGCCCCAATTTTGATTAAGGTTTTTTGGTATTTTTAACCAGTTCAATCATGGAGATGTTTTGCTATGTTTGCTCAGGTTCTTCTTCTTCAGCAATGGTGTTTGATAAAGTATCCATCTTTATTTCAAATGCTGCTGCTACTGCTAACCCATTACGAGCTCACTGCCCAATTCAATATCAACATCAATCAACTCTTCGTTGCTCGAATTTGAGTTCAAGCTCAAGAAAAAGTAGTATCATGAATGGAAGAGATGATAAAATCAATGGTGGAAATAATAACCCTTCTGATATTCCTAAAAGAAGGAGTAGACAAAGGCAAACTATTTCTCCATCACCAATAGAGCAAAAGAACTTGAATTCTAACAAGGGTCTTAGTCAAAATGGGGACCCACTTGGTAGAAGGGAACTTGGGAAGTCGGTTGTGAAGTGGTTGAAGCAAGGGATGAGAGCAATGGCAGCTGATTTTGCTGATGCAGAGTTAAGAGGTGATTTTATGGAGGTGGAACAAAAAATGGGTCCTGGACTTACATTTTTGATTGAGGCTCAGCCTTATCTTACTACAATTCCAATGCCTTCGGGTCTTGAAACTGCTTGTTTGAAGGCTTGTGCTCATTATACTACCTTGTTTGATCATTTTCAACGCGAGCTTAGGGAAGTTCTTCATGGGTTGCAGAGCCAGGGGGTTTTGGATGATTGGAAAGAGACTCAGTCTTGGAAGTTGCTCAAGAAACTGGCTAATTCAGGTCTTGCTTTATGCTTTTCTTTTATTTGTTTCATCTGTTTAACTACTTGTAAGTATTATGAATTTGCTATATCTGATTCTACGAAGATGGGTTGGTATGGAATAGTTTTTGCTTGATGATGTAAAATTAATGAGAAATGATTGTGTATATTGATAAAAAAGTCTAGGAAAACCTAGCACATATTTTCCCTTTCAAACACCAATAATGATTGTGTATATTGATTCTAAGGCTAACTGATATAAAAGTAGGTCTGTTGATAATAACTACGAATACGGACACTCATTATTGGTGTTTGAAATGACATTTTTGATCTTTTGTATTACTGCTTGAATGTAGCTTGCTTGTGGTTTTCTGGTCATACGGGATTAAAGATGCACGCTTGTTATCAAGATAGAAAGGGGTTTGTATATGCGTATGAAGTGTCGGGAATGAGGGTAAAATGTGTAGGTGTTTTGGTTTGTATGCAGTGGCCAAATTATGTCGCCGTTTACATTGGACATAAAAAATTGCTCTGATAGCCTAAAACATAAGCCTTCCTTTCAATCAGTAGGAAGTCTTGGAAAAGAAAGGTTTTGTGGTTCGTAATTCTTCCCTCATGATTAACTGGTCTCATCCGATAAAGATATATGATCCAGTTCAAACGTGACATATAAGTAAAGTTATAGGCATATTGTGCTACCACTGTGATCCTGTCTTTCATCAATGATGCAACAAGGTCTATGATGTAATTTTTTGTGGTACTTCTCTTTTGAAGACATTTAAATTCAGCAGAAAAATGATAATTGAATTATTGAGACAAAGATGAAAATATCTATGAAGCTTAGAGTCTTGAGAATTATGTGACTGCTTTTGTCTTTCACTTTTTCAATGTGTATGACTGTATTCTTCTCACTTTAAGCTCAATTCTATACTGCTTCAATGATTAGTTTGCGAACTCACAAAGCAATACGTTTGCACTGATGTAACAGTTCAACATAAAGCAATAGCTCGGAAGGCCTCGCTGCCGAAGCGTGTTGTTGGTGTTTTAGGGTTGGACATTGAAAAGACTAGAAAGATGCAGAGCAATATTGATCAATTCACAAAGCGCATGTCAACTTTACTTCGTATCGAAAGGGATGCAGAGTTAGAGTTTACTCAAGAAGAATTGAATGCTGTGCCTTCACCTGATGAGAATTCAAATGTCTCAAGACCAATTGAATTTTTAGTCACTCATGGGCAATCACAACAAGAACTTTGTGACACTCTCTGTAACTTAGTAGCAGTTAGCACTTCAACTGGTATCAAAGCTTCTTTATCTTCCATTGCTGCTTGGAGTGACGTGCAACTCTGTCGTTGCTTTGACTTAGTATTTCTATTATATATTCAGGATTAGGTGGGATGCATTTGGTGCTGTTTAGAGTTGAGGGAAATCACAGATTACCTCCTACTACTTTATCACCAGGAGATATGGTCTGTGTGAGAACGTGTGATAGCAGAGGCGCTGGTGCAACTTCATGCATGCAAGGTTTTGTCGACAATTTTGGGGAGGATGGTTGCAGTATTAGTATTGCACTTG
This sequence comes from Amaranthus cruentus, assembly GCA_019425755.1. Lineage (NCBI taxonomy): Eukaryota > Viridiplantae > Streptophyta > Magnoliopsida > Caryophyllales > Amaranthaceae > Amaranthus > Amaranthus cruentus. Next base: position 17,234,887 of record CM033454.1, read on the forward strand.
AGTCTCGACATGGTGATGCCACATTTTCGAAGCTCTTTGGTAAACTTGTGCGTATTGATCGCATTCCTGGATTAGCTGACACACTGACATATGAGGTAATTGACAAATATGCTTGGTTTTACTATGGACTGTTGCTTTAGATTGATGGATATAGGTTTCACTATATGGTACAAGGGTGCTTCTTTCTGAAGATCCATATTCTATGTTTTAGTTAAGAGCACACACACCTTGCGTCTAATTCACATCACCAATAAATGTTACGCATTATTAATGTTGTTTCCTTGCAGTTGCTTTCTCCTTTTAACTGATTGTTTGAATTCATAGTCTGCAAAAAATGAGCATTCATTTACTTGTGGATTGTTATTCATATGTGAGTTGTAAATTCTACCTAATTCCATAAGGTTGCGTTTGGAAACACACATTTCATTTCAAATTGTGGATTTCAATTATGAAATCATAATGAAGAATTTGAAATGACAAGGATTGGGGTGTCATTCTCAAATCCTCATTTTAATTATCTACTTTTATAACATTGGTGAATTTGGCTCAAATCCAAATTTGAATTCTTGTTATTGCCAAACACAAACTTCAAGTCAAATCCATATTTGCAAATGAAATCATCATTCCCAAACATACCATAATGGGTTTGTGTTTATTTGTTGGAAGCTAGGTACTTGTCACATTTACCTGTGTTTTGTTGTGGTCTATACTTTTCACCACTATGCTTCGTCTACATTTCTATGCCTTGGCGGATGATTTGCATAACAAGTGGTGCTGAAGATACCTACCATATAAAAATTGGCGACAACTGATTTAGATAGAATAATTTATCTCTGTGAAGAAAAATTCTAAAGAAATTGAATAGAGTACAGAGCACAGAAGTTGAGGAATGAAATCTTCTAAGCAATAAAGTGACAAAGTCAGCTTTCCAATCATAATTCACATCTTTAATAAGCAACGTATTAAAGCCTGGTGAAACCTAAGACATGTAAGGTAGACTTCTGTTAACACATAGCCTGATGACACTTTTCTGTATTTTTGTTTTTGGGGAAGTATCTTCACATGATCAGAAGGTTGTAAAATTCAGACAAGGGTTTTCCTTGTATTCTAAACCATATTGAATACCTTGGTATGAGTTTGGAGTTGGCTTAATAGTTGTGATGCTCATTGGTTGCTTTTGGGGATCTTTGGAACTTAGTAAGGGATCTTTGGGGACCTTATGACAGTGGAGAAGGAGAACATGTTGTAAATGATTAGTGTGTGTATATTGTATCAGAATGCCGGAGGCTTATTTGAACTGATCAGCTAATAAAGAGAGCCAAAGTGAAATGACATGTATTTTTGGTGATATTGTAATTCTTCGAGTGTCTGAACTCTGAACTGATAGTTTATATTCAGTTGGCTACTGCTTACTGCTCTTAATTTGTGGGGCTGTTATTCAGTTAACTGGGTCAGTGGGTCTGCTTACCTTTAGGAGAATGAGTAAAGGACATACTGTCATGTGGCGGTCCTCTCTTGTCAAGTCTTATGATTTGCATTCTTTGAGGTGCACCTAGTCACCTAGGTGCTGAAGCTCAAGACGATGCTTCCCTACCCAATGAGAAAGGCCTAGGAAAAATGCTTTCCATGAGGCACCCCTAAGCTGCGTCAAAAACAATTAGATGTATCAAGACGCTAAAAGGGATGCTGAAAATTTCATGTCAACTCTGCACTCTATTTATTGCAAATGTTTGTCATTTTGTTTTAAGAAATGGTCCTTAGCTTGATGAGACATGAGTTATGAGTTATGAGTTATGACTCATGACCTTATGTTTTAACTTGAAAAGCCAGAGGTAATGCAACTGTTACAGAAAATGTTATGTGATGCATCTTTTCATTAACAAATTAAATATTTTTAGTAACTTGGGGTTTCAACTGTGTTTGTTTCTCCGTCCACTTAGCATTTATTTGACGTTTTCTTTTCTTCCTTAAGAATCCGTGGTCACATAAAATGAGTTACTTGTTCGGTAAAGTGCTCAATTATATAAAAATGGGCGATCTTTCTGCTCAAAGATTTTCAGCAATGTCTTATTTTTAGCATTTGCTTTTCTTGGATCATTTACACAGTTTTCTCTACCTGTTTGACTTCTGATTTAATGTTGTTTCTTCATTTATCTGTAGCGGAACTGTGAGGCATTGATGCTACTTCAGAAGAGTGGTTTGCGGAAGAAAAATCCATCACTTGCTATTGTGGCTACACTGTTTGGTGATAAAGAAGATGTTGATGGGCTGCAGGACAACGGGTTGACAGATTGGAATGGAGTAGAAGTGGGTGATTTATTGGAGGGTAGCAGTTTTGATGAATCTCAACACAGAGCAATTGCCTTGGGTCTGAATAAAAAACGGCCTATGTTGGTCATACAAGGGCCGCCAGGTTCTGGAAAATCAGGGTTGCTGAAAAAACTCATCGGTCTGTCCGTTGAGCGTGGTGAAAAAGTTCTTGTCACAGCTCCAACAAATGCGGCTATTGATAACTTGGTTGAGAAACTTTCAAATACTGGGATAAATATTGTGCGAATGGGGAATCCTGCACGAATATCTGCAGCTGTTGCGTCAAAATCATTAGGAGAGATTGTTAATACCAAAATGGAGAAATTCAGGACAGAATTGGAAAGAAAAAAATCAGATCTACGAAAAGACCTAAGTCTTTGTCTAAAAGATGATTCGTTAGCCGCCGGCATACGTCAGCTCATAAAGCAGCTTGGTAAGTCATTAAAGAAGAAAGAAAAGGAGATTGTGAGGGACACACTGTCAAGTGCTCAAGTTATTCTTGCTACTAATATCGGAGCTGCTGACCCACTGATCAGGGGGTTGGGGCCCTTTGATTTGGTTGTTATTGATGAAGCTGGGCAAGCAATTGAACCCTCGTGTTGGATTCCAATGCTGCAGGGAAGGCGCTGTGTGCTTGCGGGTGACCAGTGTCAGCTTGCTCCTGTTGTGCTTTCTAGGAATGCACTTGAAGGAGGTTTAGGAATCTCTCTCCTAGAGAGAGCAGCAAATTTACATGGAGGGATTCTCATTTCAAAGTTGACGATTCAATACCGGATGAACGATGCCATTTGTAGCTGGGTTTCAAAGGAAATGTATGGTGGGTTATTGAAGTCAGCTGCAAATGTCTCATCTCATCTTCTCATAGATTCTCCATTTGTCAAGGTAGCCTTTTTGTGCTTTTATGCTACGATTGTTGCTTACCAGGATTATGTTATCTAGTGGCTTTCATTTCTTCTATTTCATGTCTCGACTTGTTAACTTTATTTGTTGATTGCTGTCTGCTTACATATGCTCTGAAAGACTGAAACCAATGCGCTTTTCCGTCTGTCCCTGCAAAATTTGGTTTTGATATACACTTTGTAATTTTGTAATTTTGCTATAGCTCAGAGTATTTGCTTGTAGATGATAGTCTGATGTATCTCGTGGCAATCGTGCATCTGCTTTCCATTTTGCAGCACACATGGATAACTCAATGCCCTTTGCTTTTGCTGGATACAAGAATGCGCTATGGATACTTGTCTGTTGGCTGTGAGGAACAAATGGATCCGGCTGGCACTGGCTCTTTCTTCAATGAAGGGGAGGCAAATATTGTTATCCAGCATGTCCTCTCATTGGTTTATGCAGGTGCGTATTTGTAACTACTTACTAATTACTATTATATTTAAATCTGTTTCTTGTAGAAACTTTTGTATTCATTTTTGGGTTTAATGAGACCATATTTCTTGAGTTAGCCCAATGCACATAAAGCGATCACGTACAATCTTAAAGTGATAAATTATATGGACTCGTCTCATGGTGAGATGGTCTTATACAAGACATGCTGTACTTTTATTAGTTACCAAAGAGAATATATAGACGTAGACGGGCTGAATAGCTAACCAAAAGGCAACCTACATTTACTCAAACCGCCAGTTTGGGATGGCAATTCAGTCTGAATCCGACCCTAGTCCGACTCGATCCGAGGAAAATAATCCGATTCGAGTTCGAGGAAAAAGTCATTCGACTCCGACTTTACGATCCGAGTCCGAGTTAGAGACGCACCGGAGTTGGACCTTATTAAAAATCCGAGACTCCGACCCTGAAGGACATCCGACTTTGAATTTGACTTTTACACTAATATTTTGTTTCCTTTAAAACTCTAGACGTGACTAATTCAAGCTCTCTCTATACTAATTGTAATTTTCGATTTTGAAAAAGTATTTGGTATTTTTATTTAGATTAATGAATCAAGATAAGACAAATGAAATCAAGAGAAATAAAACACGCCAAATCAAAATACGATAAAATTTTGTTAACTTTTAGTAGTAGATTATTTATGTTGTTAAAATTGAATTCAAATTAAAGTACATATTTATTTGTTAAATTGTATATGAAAAATATATTTTGTTAATTTTGTATGTTTTAAAACCATTAGTACAATATCACAACGATACTGTTTGATAATAATCCAACTCTGCATCCGACTCCATTGGAGATCCGAGAGTTCGAGTCGGGGCAAACTTGGAGTATGCATAATCCGACTCCGAGTGGAGGTGGACTGAAAACAAAAGTTCGACTATTATCCGGAGCAAAGTCGGAGTATGTATAATCCGAGCCGAGTCCGACCCATTGCCATCCCTACCTCCAGTCATACTACGAAGAGTTCTAGTTTTAAAATGGGCTCAACCACTTAAGTTTCGGAGAGATTTTTCCTCGGATGTCATCATATTCCTGGCAGACCTAAGATATGAGACTTCTGTTTCTGGTTGCTAAACTTCAAATAGGCTATCCAATAAAACAATAGTATACTTGGTGAAGTGCTATGACTATGATCATCATACAAATAACGTTACCTGCAAACTATTGTTTATTCTGATTTTACAAGCCATTCCCCTGATCATCATACAAACCGCTTTGTAGTTCTAAATATGCATAGACCGTAGAAATGCTCAATTTATGCGGAGTATTATGCTTAGACCTATTTGTCAATAGCAAAAAGGAAATAATGGAGGGATAAATGATGTATTCGAAAGATCAGCCTAACGTTCTCCAACAAGATTGTTGATTGTATATGATCAATTATGCAGGTGTGAGCCCTAAAGCCATTGCCGTCCAGTCTCCTTATGTTGCTCAAGTGCAACTGTTGAGAGAGAGTTTCCATCAAATCCCAGAGACTAAAGGCGTTGAAGTAGCCACAATCGACAGTTTTCAAGGTCGGGAAGCTGATGCAATCATAATCTCTATGGTAATTTTCATCTCTCTAACTACACTTCTTGTCATTCACCTTTATATTTCTGGGAAATGAACATATAACTGGACCAGTTTTCATCCAAATAACAACCTCCTAGTGGCTTCTCTTTACGATGCTAGCTAAAAATTAATTCTAAAAATAGCTAGTTGCGATCAGGAGGTCAAGGTCCATTCATTCTGGTTCTTGACCACCCGACCTGACATAACAAAGGGGGACTTGTGCATAGTTGGTAGCATTTGTGCCGTTCATTTATATATGGCAAGCTAACATTTTATTTTTTTAGGTTCGATCAAACACAATGGGTGCCGTTGGGTTCCTTGGAGATAGCAGGCGAATGAATGTAGCCATAACAAGGGCACGGAAGCACGTTGCGATTGTATGTGATAGCTCAACTATATGTCACAACACATACCTTGCTAGGCTTTTGCGACATATTCGATATTTTGGAAGGGTCAAATATGCCGATAATCTTGGAGGTCCTGGACTTGACTCGAATCCTATGTTGCCATCCATAAGTTGATGCAACTAGACCGATCCTCGTATTACGGATTTCTGGATGATTTTGCAGGCACATCAGTTAGACTACCTATTGGTTTTCTTCAAACAGTTGATATACCGCCGTAATTGATACTTGTATAGCATTCAATATTGACTATTTAATTTCATTTATTATTAATATAGACTTGTACAATAAACATTATTTATGCAAACATTTCATTTTGATATTTTAATTATAATATCTAATATTTATTTATTTTTTTCTAATTAAATAATAGATTATACATAAACATAATTTATTAATAATGTAAATTCATAATATTAATGATAAATGAAATATAAATATTTTAGAAATAAAAAATTATTTGATAAATAAAAATGAAATAAAAGAAATAAATAATAAAAAATTATACGCATATATCTTAAATAGTTGGACAAAGTGGGCAATTTTGAACTTATGGAAAAATACTTTATAGATTAAATACTTTTAAAAAATTCAAAGTTACTTATAAAGACATAAATGTCTAATTTTCCATATATTTTAAAAATAATAATGCACATTAATAGCTTTGAAAATTTTCATTACTTTTTGCTAAGTATGCATTCCAAACTAATTTCATAAGTAGATAATGTCTTAAATATTTTTCGAAAAGTTTTATCTTTAAAACTTCACATTTAAAGTTAACAATTAATTATAAGTGAATTTGTAGTTTAGAATTATATGACATCATCATAAGCAATTGGAGGGAAAAAATTTACTTAGAGGTTGACACATCATCGACTTTTAATTTTGCTGATGTAAACGTGTTTAACTTTAATAATATGTATAGATTTTGAACTTATGGAAAAGTACTTTATTAATTAAGTACTTTTAAAAAGTTCAAAGTTACTTATAAAGACATAAATGTCCAATTTTCCATATATTTTGAAAATAATAATGCACATTAATAGCTTTGAAAATTTTCATTACTTTTTGCCAAGTATGCATTCCAAACTAATTTCAATAATAAATAATGTCTTCAATATTTTTCGAACACTTAGGTCTTACTTCACATTGAAAGTTAACATTAAATTATAAGTGAATTTGTAGTTTAGAATTTTATGACAACATCATAAGTAATTGGAAGGAAAACATTTACTTAAAGGTTGACACCTCATCGACTTATAATTTTGCTGACGTAAGCGTGTTTTACTTTAGTAATACGTATAGATAGATAGATAGATGAATAGACTTCAAGGTACCTTTTAACAAATACCTCAAGTAGTACTATAATTGTTGGACAAACTAAATATCTTAAAACTTTGAATTTATGGAAAAGTACTTTTTTTTATTAGCATAGTTCTACCGAAAAGTGGGCAATTTTGAATTTATGGAAAAGTACTTTAGTAATTAAGTACTTTTAAAAAGTTTAAAATTACTTATAAAGACATAAATGTCCAATTTTCCATATATTTTGAAAATAATAATGCACATTAATAGCTTTGAAATTTTTCATTACTTTATTGCCAAATATGCATTCCAAACTAATTTCAATTGTAGATAATGTCTTCAATATTTTTCGAAAAGTTTGGCATTAAAAACTTCACATTTAAAGTTAATATTTAATCATAAGTGAATTTGTAGTTTAAAATTTTATGACATCATCATAAGCAATTGGAGGGAAAAAATTTACTTAGAGGTTGACAACTTATCGACTTTCAATTTTGCTGATGTACGCGTGTTTTACTTTAGTAATATGTATAGATAGATATATCGACTTCAAGGTACCTTTTAACAAATACCTCAAGTAATACTAATATTGTTGGACAAACTAAATATCTTAAAACTTTGAATTTATGGAAAAGTACTTTATTTATTAGCATAGTTCTATGAAAAAGCGGACAATTTATAACTTATGGAAAAGTACATTATTAATTAAAATACTTTTAAAAAGTTCAAAGTTACTTATAAAGACATAAATGTCGAATTTTGCATATATTTTGAAAATAATAATACACATTAATAGCTTTGAAAATTTTCATTACTTTTTTGCCAAATATGCATTCCAAACTAATTTCAATTGTAGATAATGTCTTTAATATTTTTCGAAAAGTTTGGTCTTTAAAACTTCACATTTAAAGTTAACATTTAATCATAAGTGAATTTGTAGTTTAAAATTTTATGACATCCTCATATGCAATTGGAGGGAAAAAATTTACTTAGAGGTTGACACCTTATAGACTTTTAATTTTGCTGATGTATGCGTGTTTTACTTTAGTAATATGTACAGATTGATATATAAACTTCAAAGTACCTTTTAACAAATACCTCAAGTAATACTAATATTGTTGTACAAACTAAATATTTTAAAACTTTGAATTTATGGAAAAGTACTTTTTTTTATTAGCATAGTTCTATGGAAAAGTGGGCAATTTTGAACTTATGGAAAAGTACTTTAGTAATTAAGTACTTTTAAAAAGTTAATTAAAATTACTTATAAAGACATAAATGTCCAATTTTCCATATATTTTTAAAAATAATAATGCATATTAATAGCTTTGAAAGTTTTCATTACTTTATTGCCAAATATGCATTCCAAACTAATTCCAATAGTAGATAATGTCTTCATTAGTTTTCGAAAAGTTTGGCATTTAAAACTTCACATTTAAAGTTAACTTTTAATCATAAGTGATATTTGTAGTTTAAAATTTTATGACATCATCATAAGCAATTGGAGGGAAAAAATTTACTTAGAGGTTGACACTTTATCGACTTTTAATTTTGCTGATGTAAGCGTGTTTTACTTTAGTAATATGTATAGATAGATATATCGACTTCAAGGTACCTTTTAACAAATACCTCAAGTAATACTAATATTGTTGGACAAACTAAATATCTTAAAACTTTGGATTTATGGAAAAGTACCTTTTTTATTAGCATAGTTTTATGGAAAATTGGGCAATTTTGAACTTATGAAAAAATACTTTGTTAATTAAGTACTTTTAAAAAGTTTTAAATTACTTATAAAGACATAAATGTCCGATTTTCCATATATTTTGAAAATAATAATGCACATTTGTAACAACCCTGAATTATGAAGGCAAAGACTAATTGGAATTTAGTATTAATCAAGCGGAAACTTGCTTTTGCCAACACAATAAAGGGGATTACTTAAAGGATAAACCAATGTCCAAGTAGAATACTTGAACCACAACCAAGGCAAAATAACGGAAGTCTTAACTGTCTAAAATAAAGGAAAATTACAACCATATCGAAATAAGTCCAAGTTCAAATTACATCTTTAAAATAGTCCAAACCTAAACAACCAACTAATAGTCTCTCAAATACAATAAAGAGATCTAAACGAAAGGGGAGTCATACTCCAACTCGGGTTCATCTTCCGCTAGCATATCCATTCTTCGTCGAGGTGCCATAGGGGTTTACTCTAAAAACAAAACCATTGGAAAAACATAGAAAGCATAGTATCAGCAAAAAGGCTGAGTATAAACACACTAGTGTCCGTCAAACAAGTTATCAAAACCTTTTGATTTGAGTAATTTCATTTTGAAAGATGCTTTTTCATTTGATAAATCATATTATCATTCAAACCCAGTTCAATGGTTTTATAGTAATTTCAAATTCTCAAATTTCATCATAAATCTTAAGATCTCAATGGATCCAATCAATTTCAAACTCATATCATAAGTTTGCATGGGTACTCTGTGAGTCATCCTGTGACTCGTTTGGTAGTCGGTCTACCGTCCGCGACATGTCCGGCAAGTGTAACACAATGGTATTGTGAACAATAAGCGCTCAGCATTGGTGAGCCGTTTAATCATGCACACAACATTTGTTGTGGCATATGTACCCGCCATTTAGGCTAAAACATTTTTTTGTATATAATATATACCTTGAAATTTCAATAGCATTTGAAAAGTCAAAAATATTAACTTTTTCCTTAAGATAAACATCTTTTATTTGCAACATAGCAAAACATACTTTCTTTACAATATAGCAAAAATCAAATCATAATATTTCCCACATGGGTAAAACATGCTTAGCATAATCATATCATCAAACATAACCTTTGTATTATATTGGGGCATCACTAGCATGTGTGGAAATGCATCGCTACAAAAAGTGATTAAAAATTCAAGACGATTTTTCAAGGAAACCACTAAAATGTTTAGTTTCAATCAAAGAGTTTTGAAATTAATTCAAAATAACTATGATATAGTTCATAAGTCTTTAAAATCATTATGACAAAAGATTTCATAAAACACTATTTCCTTAAATACGAAATAGTTTTGCCGATAATAAAATCGATAATTGATTTACAAAAAAATACATATTAATTCTCCAACAAGGCTCAAATTAATCAAGTCATTATAATACCTTAATTAAAATGAGCTTAAGGTTGTCCCATCAGATTATGATTGGTTATGCCACTTATAATGATTTTATGATTATTTTTGACGATTTAGGTATTTACCGTTATTTAAATGGTATTTTAAGTCCATAAAAAAATTATAAGCCATCTAAGTAAAACTTATTTTATACTATGAGGCAGTAGGTTACTAACAAAATTATAAGTTTTTGATATAGGTCTATTTTTACTCAAATTTAATTAACAATATTACACCTTTAAATAATTAAGTAATATTTATTAATTTGATAAATTAGCAAATAATCAATAATTAGCTTAATAAAATTTTACTAAAGTTCTAGAAGTCATATAATACTTTTATTAGCTCATTTTAACTAATAAATGTCACGTATAATATTTTATATTTTTTTATATAGACATTTTATCGATAAATCAATAAAATCGGTTTAAAATTATTTAAGTCAAAATAAATTAATATAAAAACTTTTATGATGTTCCAGAAACTATTTTAAGGAATATAAAATTTTAAATAACCATTAAAACCGTGTGGGGTATTTTTAATAATTAATATTGTTATTTCACCGATAAACCGAATAAAATTTATTTAAGTCCATATTTGGTCACGAAAATCCATATAAAATTTTCGACATGTATATACTGTTTATATAAGTGTCTCATAAATTTTTCATACTCAAAAGACATCATTTAGTATTTATTTTGTATTTTACCGTTTTCTAACTTACCGATTATTACTAACCGAGTAAAACTTATTAAGGTCCTTAAACGTCAACAAAATATTCCAAAAAATTTACCAATATTATTTACTGTCCATTTGAGTATGTGACAAAAATTTCAAGTCCATATGTCTTCATTTGGTAATTATATTATATTTTACTATTTCACAATTTACCGATAAATAATTTAACGATTTCTCAAAAATTATGAAAAATTCCAAAATAAATATATTATGGCCAAATCTTGTTGGAGACATTATAATATGCTTTTATTAATTAGTTTTGGTGATCAAAAGTTAATCTAATACAATGTTTTATAATAAGAGTATTTAACACCTTAAAATCCCTTTAAAATATCGATTTAACGAATAAATTGCAACAAAATTATTCAAGAGATTTTTTTAACATATAGCTACTGAAAATTATTTTTGAAATGCATTTTAAATATTTTCCAAATCCATATAACCATTTCCATCACAAATACTTTCACAAATTATTGTTAAACATGCCTTTAACCACACAACAATTCATAAAATCAACATGCATGATGCCCACAATAATAATACATGTAATAAATCATTTCATACTTAAAATTATCATTTTGATATCATTTTTCAAGATTTAAGAACTTCTTTTTGGGACTCTTATTTTTAAAAACAAGTTCATACAAAACTTTCCCAACTTGTTCTTAAATCCTTTAAAAATCACCCCATGTGACATACCTCGACTCCAAGCCTATATAAGTATTTCGTAAGCTCCTACGTAAGTTCCGATGCGTTCTTAGAAGTGGTTCCAACTTCGGGTCCTTGCCCTTCAAGCCTCAACTCCAACTCTTCAACTAAACATATTGCATTCATCCAAAAATCAATAATAATTTTGGATTTCTAACATGCACTTAACTTTCCTTAGTTGGAGTTGTTAAACTAATACTTGTGATGATTTTAACATATTTGGAGTATACTTATTATGTTGAGCAACATACTTAATCAAGTCTCATAATTTTACTTAAATTTTTAAAGTAAGAAAATATATAAGTTTGTGAAAAGAACATTTTCTTTTCTTTTACTTTCTATTATAATCGATTTTTTTTTTATAGAGGTTTTATAAGTGATAATTTTTTTAGTTTTAGATACAAAAATATCCATATTAAAATGGTCTTAGTTTATAGAAAGATTCATGTAAGAGTGTTCTTCATGAACAAGTTTTAACAAAAACTAGTGGAATAAAGAAATGATCATAACTTACTCTATGCTTGGTGGATTTCTTCAAGTTTGGTGTCTATGGAAAGCTCTTGAAATGAAGATTATTTTTATGGAATATTTGAGTTTATAAACATAAATTTTCAGAAGTTTTAGATGGGTTTTTGAAGAAGATTTGATGAGAAAAGAAGGTGTTTTAGTAGTTGAATGTTTGAAGGATGCTAGTGTTTGTTCATGGATGAACTTGGGAGCAATGTGTTGGGTGTTTATGGCTGAATTCTTATTCAGAAAATAGAGTGTTGTTGCTTCAAATATTAGTCTCTTGCATGCTTGTAATGATGTATGATCTAGGTTAGAACAAAAGGGGGTTTTGGGTAGAGTGTTTAGGTAGTGTATGTAAGTGAACAAAGAGTATGTGACAGCCATATATGCTGCTGTTTGGGGCTGTTTTGGAGGGGATTTTTGTCTCATTTTGGTCTATTATAGTGTAGGAAAGATTTATCTAAGATAGTTTAAGGTTTGGGTAAAATTGTTGTACATGTAACAAGTTATGTAACTTGTACTTCATGTTTAAAAATCACTTGTATATGTGTATGAAATATTTAATTTACTCCCATCAGATTTAAATAATATGCTCGGGTAATAATTAAAATTTTCTCGAACTATTATTGGTAGTTGCTCAACTTTAAGTTTTACCTCCAAAGTTTACGTTTCTTGTTATGATTCATAACCACGTTACGATTTAACAAGTTTCTAATCATCGTAGAAAATTTTCAAATCTCTACCATCACTAATTAATTTTAATTAGTGAATGACAAATATTAAAAGAAAAAAATTAGGCGCTAAAAAAAATGACTAATGAAATCTCATTAATAATGCGGCTGTTTCAACATTAATAGCTTTGAAAATTTTTATGACTTTTTTTGCCAAATATGCATTCCGAACTAATTTCAATAGTAGATAATGTCTTCAAAAGATACACTGATCTTCGTTCCAAAAGATAGCTGGGTCGTTAGAAACTACTTCCGTATACTAGCTGTTTCTGAGTTAATGTCAGGCTTGCGCTTAAACTATAGTAAATCAAATATCATCTCTTGGGCCCCTACTGATCTCGATTGGGCTAAAAGTATTGCTTTGGAAAATGGCTGCAAACATTCAATCTGCCCAGTTACCTATCTTGGCTTACCCCTTGGTGCAAATATGAATAAATGCTCTGCTTGGAAGCCTGTGTTATCAAAGATCGAGAGTAAAATTTTGTCATGGAAGGCAAAATTACTTTCCAGAGCAGGTAAACTCACCTTGATCAAAAGTGTACTCAATAGTCTCCCGATATATTATTTGAGTATATTTAGGATGCCGAAATCCATCGCCCTTAAAATTGTGATGTTGCAGAGAAGATTCTTCTGGGGTAACTCTGCCAATGGTAACATGCTAACCCCTACGGTCAGATGGGCTTCCATAGAATTGCCAAAAAACCTAGGCGGTCTGGGTGTAGGAAATATATATATATTGCACGCTTTGGAAGCATATTCTTATTTCCATTCATAATATAAAGGGATTGAAGGCTTCGTCGGAGTCTTTTAGTGGTATCAGGAGTGGCAATTGGGTACATATGCTCACTAATGATTTAGATACCAAGAAAATCAGAGACATTATTGAAGAGGGGATGATAATAAGTGTTGGTAAGGGGGATTCCACTCGTTTTTGGCATGATAAATGGGTTTCCTCTGGCCCATTAAAGAATACCTTTCCTAGACTCTTCATTATCTAAGCAGAGTGATGCTGTGATCAATCAGATGGGTAAGTGGCAAGATGATGTTTGGGTTTGGAACCTGCGTTGGAGGCGACGTCTGTATGATTGGGAACTTGCTGATATCGATAGATTAACACTCCTTATTGCACAAGTGTCCCCACATCCTGAAAAAGCAGATGGTATATGCTGGCATGGCAGGGATTGTCAGAAATTCCCGACTAAGGAGATTGTTGATCGGCTCTATGAACCCTATAATTCATTTCTTCCCAAAACTATAACAAACCTCATCTGGAAAATCAAAGTACCTCCTAGAGTCCAGCTTGTTTTGTGGCTTGCAAATTTAGAGAAACTAAAAATGGGGGATCTTCTTGTGGAAAAGGGTTTAATTGACCCTCTAAATGGTGTGTGTCCTTTCTGTGATAGCGAAATGGAAACAAACTCCCACATTCTCTTTACATGTAATTTCTCCTGGTGTATTTGGATGAAGATTCTTGATTGGTGGGGTGTGTCGGGTGTGCTTTATAATCAGTGCCCTGCTTTTACTCTTGCATGGAAGAGCTTGCTGCCGAAACGTTGTCGAGGGAAACTATGGAACCTTATTCTGGGGTGTGTGATATGATCGCTTTGGTTCGAGAGGAATAAAATCAAATTCGAGAACAATGATCGTGATCCTGAAAAGCTCTTATCTACTGTGAAAACTCGAGTGGGCGTCTGGGCAAAGGAATTACTTGGTTTGTCGACAATATCCAACAATACTCTCACATCCTATCCGGAAGCTGGTCTCTTATAAATGTTTTATGTTTTTTCTTTTGGAGGGTTTCTGGAGATGTTTTTGGTGTTTTTGTACGTTTGCTTTTTGTAGCATGTTTGGTGTGTAAGGTGGTAGGTATAGATCTTGTGTAACACCCCATGATTTTAATGACGTAATTATTTAATATTTTAATAACGTTAAAGATTTTACAATTATATTAAATTATTTTTGAATTAGTTGTAATAAATTTCTCCCATATACAAATTTTAATGTCAACACATTTATATTAAAAATATAGTTACGATTTCTAAAATAAAGTGGTTCGAATCAAAATAATTATTTATTAAAATGTGTGAACACTCGAAGGTGAGTCTCTTAGTTGGGTCTCGTAAGAAGATAAATTTAGATAAATAAATAAATAAATAAACAAATAGATAAATAATATAAAAAGGAGGAGTTAGTTTTTTTTTTAAGAGAGACAAAAAGCCTTAAAAAAACATGAGAACAAGCCGTCACTCCTCCCTCACTCACGGCTGCCCCAAGGACCACAGCCCAGCCGCATCTCCTCCCTGCACCACCTCTGCCGCCAGCCGCATCTCCTCCCTGAACCCATACACAAAGAGCAACCGACAGCAGCCTTGGAACGCCCACGCACAGCTGCTGCTGCAGTTTTGTGCGCCACCGCCAGCAGCTACGGCTGCCTGCACCGCCCCCAAGGCCTACCGTGGTGCCTTGTCCCTCCTGTTCCACCACCATTACATTAAACACTTGTCATCTCACCCTTCTTCTCTTATTTCCCCGTTGTGAGTCATCTCTTCCCTTCTCTAATTAATTTTTCTAGTTTTAATTGTGGTTTTATTTAGTGTATTGAGTTTGATGTTGGTTTTGTGTTAATTTTATTGAATTTTTTTATGGGTAAGAGTTTGATGGATGAATTAAACATATTTATGATTTAGGGTTTGAAGTATGATTAGAAATTATGGTTTGTGTGTTGATTGTGCAATAGTTTCTTTGAATCTTAGTATGGGTAGTAATTAAAGGTGTTATCTTTGAAATTAGTAATGATGTGGGCTTTTATGTTACATTATGGTGGTGTATTAGTTTATTGATTCTTTCTATGGATAATGGTTAAATTATTATCCTTGAACATGAAATGACTAGGGTTCGGATTTAGAAATGAAATTACTAATGATGTGTGTCTTATGCTATATTTTGGTGATGATTGATTAAATAACCTTAAAAGTTGTTCTAAGACTTAGTCGATTGGTTATTGTTGTGATAATAAGTAATGGTGATGATTTTAGTTGACTATGGAAGTGATTATGGTAGTTAAATTGGGAATAATAATTATTAATTGTTGTGGGTTGATTGTTGCGAATTACAAGTACTCTTGTTAGGTTGTTATTGAAGTCATAATGCATGATGTTAGTAAGCCAAGAGCATAATGTCAACTTATCGTCGATGGTTGCTAAAGTTACTTGTCGTGTTCTTTTGATTATAGTTCTTTCTAGCTTTGGAATGTAACAATTGATATCGCGATTCAATAACTCTAAGATTTGCCTTATCATTGTATAAGTGTTATATTAAAATTGTAAGACTTATGTTGTGTTGAGCTAATGATTTTGACTTGTATTGAACGAGTTGGGTGTGGCTAGAGTAATATGAAAATTCATGTTGAATGGGTGATAGTGGTTACTTGGGCATGTAGTTGGTATGTCAAAGTAGTTAAGGGAACTTATTAGTTCTATTCCTAACTATATAGGTGCCCATTTCATAAGAGGAAGGTAGAACTTTAATTGGGTGATTTTTGTGACTTTTAGTCGTGCAGTGACGCTTACAGGTACGTACACGCAGTTATTAACTCTTGCATGCATCTTGCATTATATATTTACCGATATTGAATTGTTTTAAAATATATAATGTACACTATCTATGAATCGTCGTCGAATGAAATATCAAAGTTATTGCTTATATGATTTTCAAGTTACTAGTAGAGAACGATGTTAGTATCACTACTACAAATCATCACTTGTGCCACTAATTATGCCACGGGAATTCAAAATATGTGGTAAGTTTTGATCTTGCCACGGGAAAAATAGGTTTCAAGACAATATCACAACCATACCCAAATTGTTTGCCACGGGTAAATATATATCGTGGCAAAGATGCACTTGTGCCACAAATTATACCACGGGTAAATATATACCGTGGAAAATAAACACTTTTGCCATGGGTAAATTAATATCATGGCAAACAAGCACTTGCGCCACTAATCTTGCCACGGGAAATTTAATCTTGCCACGTCACAACAAAACATTTATCGTGACAAAAACATTTGTGCCACAAACATATGTCTCGGGTAAATATTTATCATGGCAAATAAAGACTTATAGGTCACTATTACATACCAATTGTGTGATTGTCTTATAAATTATGACACCTGAATTTGAATTTATCGCAAGTTTTGATCTTGCCACGGATAGCATTTTTTAAGAGAAAATTAAATAAATTAAAAGTTTATCAAATATTAATTTATAACTAAAATTTTAAAAAATACTCAAACTAGACCTTAAACAATGATTTTAGGTAAGATTAAGTATTTTCAACAAAAGAGAGAATGTTGTTTTTAACCTATTTCAAGACTTTTCCAATTTTTATTTAGTGAAAATCAGATCTTATCATCCTCTTAAATTCAAGAACACATGAAAAATGTTTTTCTCTTTCTCTAACCGTTACTATACAAAAACACAGAGCAAGTCCGACTGAAAGTTTCTAACTAATTTTCCAATTGAATTTTAAATTGAAAAAAGAAAATAATATGACTAATAATATAGTAATATACGACTAACAATATCGTAATATACTAATAACTAATAAGTGTTATCATAAGTAATATATATTAATACGAGTAATATTATTATTATTATTATTATTATTATTATTATTATTATTATTATTATAATAATACACTAAGTGGTAGGAGTGTTATGTTATAAGTATAATAACATTACTTAAATTATCACTAAATAACTGATGGCCTAGTGGTTGGAGTGTTGGTATACCAACCTGAAGTTCTTGGGTTCAAATCTTACCCAAGGCATTTGTGTGGAAGGAATGTTACTGACTGTTAACATTAAATCCATACTACTAGCTAAATTTTCTGGTTTACGAGTCTAGTGTATAAATGATTTGTAGCCACGTGTGGTGCACATGGTAGACGAATATAATTTACAATGATTCACTTTATGTGACAGAAGAATATAATTAGCCACGGTTATGCTTGTGGCAAAACAATATAATTTGCCACGGGATTTACCGTGGCAAGAAAAAGAGTTTATGCCACAACCATAATTTTCCCGTGGCAATAATCTAGCCACGATCACTTGTGCCACATTAGTCTCTAACTTAAATTTCCGTGGCTGGACATCATAGCCATGGGAAATTCTTACTTGTGCCACGACTGCTACTGTGGCACAAGTGATGATTTGTAGTAGTGATATGCTAAATGTTTGGTAATGATTTAGAATGAGAACGATTCACTTGTTATTGAGATTGGGTACTATTTGTTTGTAAGGGAGCGAGTCCCTTATTAATAATATTTCTTATTACTAGTTTGAATAGTGAATGTCTCAGTATTGATGAGATCGATTATTGCTAGTTTGAATGAGAATGATTCGATTCCCTTGATATCGAACTGATTATTATTTGTTTGAAAGGGAGCGAGTCCCTTATTAATGATATTGTTTATTGTTGGTTGGGGATAGTGAATGGTTTCCTTATTGATGATATTGATTATTGCTAGTTCAATGGGAACGATTCCCTTATTGATGAGTTTGACTTACGTTAGTTTGAATGAGAATGACCCCTTTGTTATTAAGATTGATTTATGTTAGTTGAACAGGGAATGATCCCCTTATTAATGTGGTTGACTTATGTTTTATGAATAGGAAGGAGTCCCTTAGTGATGAAGTAAGAAAGTGTTGGATATGGTGAAACGGAATAAGAATAAATCCCTTAGTGATGGAGTAAGAAAGTGTTGGATATGCTGAAATGGAATGGGAATAAATCCCTTAGTGATGGAGTAAGAAAGTTATTGGTTGTAATGGGAATGAGTCCCTTATTGATGAGGTAGCAGATTTGTTCGAACATTGTGGCTCCCCTGGTTAGGGTACCCTAGTGGGTTAGTTCCCGGAGGTATGGATCATCAGTATATGGTCGTTGTACGGGGGTATGTTCATACTTTACCATTGGGCGCCGGTATGGCCAATCACCGCCCTTGGTTGAGGTGTTGCCATGTGGGTCTTGCAAATCCTATGGTGGCCTATAGTCACATACGTTTAGGTGTGCTGGCTCCACTGGTTTGGTACCCCAGTGGCTTTAGTTACCGGAGGTAGAATCATCTATATATGGTCGCTGTACGGGGGTATGTTCATACTTTACCATTGGGCGCCGGTATGGCCCGTCACCGCCCTTTGGTCGAGGTGTGGCCATGTGGGTTTTGCAAACCCCAATATGGTGGCCTCTAGTCACATATGTATATAAATATTTGAAAGTGGTTAAGCTCTTGGTTCAAGTGATACCGAGCAGTTATGAAGTCGAAAAGAAGTTATGAAGTCGAAAAGAAGTGAAGAAAATGGAATTAACAGTGAGAAGTAAGAATTGATGTTCAGTGATTATGATTGGCACTTGGAGTGTTGTGAAATCACCCTCATATTATGACATACTTTATTGACGCTAATTATGCCTTATTATGATATGATGTTAAATGTTCACGTGTACTGTTTGTTTTCTTTGTTGATGGCTCGTCTTTGATGGCCCTGCTATGACGCGTTGGTCTATGATCTTACGTTGAGCAGCGGGGACATCATTGATAGACATTACAGGTGATGAAGCTTCTATGCGTTGCATACGGGGGGATGAGTGAGAACGTTGAAGCGTGCGATGTTATATTTATTTTGATGCTAGATGTAGTTTCTTTGTATTTAAATTTGTTTATGTTTTTGGTTTGAGGCACATGTCCTCCTTTTTTTGTATATGTTATCTCCGCTGCGTAGTTTATAAATTGTATGGTTTTAAAGAGTCTAGTTAGTTCAAAACGCAAGCCCTGACACCGGAACCACGATCCATGCTTGGCATGTTGATATCCGAAGCCGGCGACGAATCATTCCGCCGTGATATAGTTTTGATAGGCCGTGATGCCTTTACTTTATTAGATTTTATATAACCTTTGCTTTTCTATAAAAGACGCACAGTTTTAGAGTAGATGCTGTCGAAATTTCCACTCACATCTTTAAAGTTAATCTTTGACGTTTATTAAAATTCTTTTTTTTTTCTTTTATGTAACACCCGGATTTCCTCCCGTCCTTTGCGGTATTGGTTCGTTTAAGGGGACGGAAATTCAGGGGTGTTACATCTTGGGTGTGTAAGGTGTTAGTCATTTGTTTTGCTTTTGGTGTTTACATAGACCACTCCTATGCGATGTTGAAGTGGCCTGATTCTTGGTCCCCAACTCTAATGGCTTTTTCCCCTCGCGGGGTTTTTTATGCCGGCAGTGCTGGGGCTCCAAGGTCTCAGTGTTTCGTTTTCTTTCCTCTTGTTATTCTAATTTCAAATTTTCAAAAAAAAAAGATAATGTCTTCAATATTTTTCGAAAAGTTTGGTCTTTAAAACTTCACATTTAAGTTAATATTTAATCATAAATGAATTTGTAGTTTAAAATATTATCACATCATCATAAGCAATTGCAGGGAAAAAATTTATTTAGAGGTTGACAACTTATCGACTTTTAATTTTGCTGATGTACACGTGTTTTACTTTAGTAATATGTATAGATAGATATATCGACTTCAAGGTACCATTTAACAAATACCTCAAGTAATACTAATATTGTTGGACAAACTAAATATCTTAAAACTTTGAATTTATGGATAAGTACTTTTTTTATTAGCATAGTTCTATGGAAAAGTGGGCAATTTTGAACTTATGAAAAGTACTTTAGTAATTAAGTACTTTTAAAAAGTTTTACTTATAAAGACATAAATGTCCAATTTTTCATATATTTTGAAATTAATAATGCACATTAATAGCTTGGAAAATTTTCATTACTTTATTACAAAATATGCATTCCAAACTAATTTCAATAGTAGACAATGTCTTCAATATTTTTCCAAAAGTTTGTTATTTAAAACTTCACATTTAAAGTTAATATTTAATCATAAGTGAATTTGTAGTTTAAAATTTGATGGCATCATCATAAGTATTTGGAGGGAAAAAATTTACTTAGAGGTTGACAACATATCGACTTTTAATTTTGCTGATGTACGCGTGTTTTACTATAGTAATATGTATAGATAGATATATCGACTTCAAGGTACCTTTTAACAAATACGACAAGTAATACTAAGATTGTTGGACAAACTAAATATTTTAAAACTTTGAATTTATGGAAAAGTACTTTATTTATTAACATAGTTCTATGGAAAAGCTGACAATTTTTAACTTATGGAAAAATACTTTATTAATTAAATACTTTTAAAAAGTTCAAAGTTACTTATAAAGACATAAATGTTCAATTTTCCATATATTTTGAAAACAATAATGCATATTAATAGCATTGAAAATTTTCATTACTTTTTTGCCAAATATGCATTCCGATCTAATTTTAATTGTAGATAATATCTTCAATATTTTTCGAAAAGTTTGGCCTTTAAAACTTCACTTTTAAAGTGAACATTTAATCATAAGTGAATTTGTAGTTTAAAATTTAATGACATCCTCAAAAGCTATTGTAGGGAAAAAATTTACTTAGAGGTTGACACCTTATCGACTTTTAATTTTGCAGATGTAAGCGTGCTTTACATTTGTAATATGTATAGATAGATATATCGACTTCAAGGTACCTTTTAACAAATACCTCAAGTAATACTAATATTGTTGGACAAACTAAATATCTTAAAACATTGAATTTATGGAAAAATACTTTTTTTTATTAGCATAGTTCTATGGAAAAGTAGGTAATTTTTAACTTATGGTAAAATTCTTTATTAATTAAGTACTTTTCAAAAGTTGAAATTACTTATAAAGACATAATTGTCCAATTTTCCATATATTTTGAAAATAATAATGTACATTAATAGCTTTGAAAATTTTCATGACTTTTTTTTCCAAATATGCATTCCAAACTAATTTCAATAGTAGATAATGTCTTCAATATTTTTCGAAAAAGTTTGGTCTTTAAAACTTCACATTTAAAGTTAATATTTTAATCATAAGTGAATTTGTAGTTTAAAATTTTATGACATCATCATAACCAATTGGAGGGAAAAAATTTACTTAGAGGTTAACACCTCATCGACTTCTAATTTTGCTGATGTAAACGTGTTTTACTTTAATAATATGTATAGATAGATATATCGATTTATGGAAAAATACTTTTTTTATTAGCATAGATCTATGGAAAAGTGGGCAATTTTGAATTTATGGAAAAATACTCTATTAATTAAATACTTTTTAAAAGTTCAAAGTTACTTATAAAGACATAAATGTTCAATTTTCTATATATTTTGAAAATAATAATGCACATTAATAGCTTTGAAAATTATCATTACGTTTTGCCAAGTTTGCATTCAAAACTAATTTCATAGTAGATAATGTCTTCAATATTTTTCGAAAAGTTTGGTCTTTAAAACTTCACATTTAAAGTTAACATTTAATTATAAGTGAATTTGTAATTTAAAATTATATGACATCATCATAAGCAATTGGAGGGAAAAAATTTACTTAGAGGCTGACACCTCATTGACTTTTAATTTTGCTGATGTAAGCGTGTTTAACTTTAGTAATATGTATGTATAGATTTTGAACTTATGGAAAAGTACTGTATTAATTAAGTACTTTTAAAAAGTTCAAAGTTACTTATAAAGATATAAATGTCCAATTTTCCATATATTCTGAAAATAATAGAGCACATTAATAGCTTTCAATATTTTCATTACTTTCTGCCAAGTATGCATTCCAAACTAATTTCAATAGTAGATGATTTCTTCAATATTTTTCGAAAAGTTGGTTCTTTAAAACTTCACAATTAAAGTTAACATTTAATTATAAGTGAATTTGTAGTTTTAAATTATATGACATCATCATAAGCAATTGGAGGGAAAAAAATTACTTAGAGGTTGACTCCTCATGGACTTTTAATTTTATTGATGTAAGCGTGTTTTACTTTAGTAATATGTATATGTATAGATTAGATTAAGTAAATTTCTTATGTAGCTTCTACCAAGCTAGCTGGTCATTCTCATCTATTTACAAACGTGTATTATGAATTTATGCATGCCCGTGCCTAAACCTTTTGGGGCCTAGAACGAGATTAAAAATAAGGGTTTTGATCTATTTACAAGCTAGCTGGTCATTCTCGCTGGGAACATATTTCCCACTTTACGTACTTGGGAAACTTATTTCCCATGGTACCGTCCATGTATGAAAATATTTTTTATATTAGTTTCGATTACAAAACCGCTACCTGAGATAGCGGTTTGGTTTGAATTTCAAAAGATAAACCGCTATCTGAGATAGCGGTTAGCTTTAAAGAAGAAAAAAAAAACTTGTTTAGTGACTCGAACACTAAATTTATTTGGCGGGACTCGAACACTCATCCTCCCTCAAGCACTCCGCAAATGTTACGCGCACCAAGTTTACCAACTAGCTCCAGGTTTTCTTTCCTTCTATATCACGCTTACACTATTTATATTATTTTTTGACTAGACCGTATAAAAACTATCCGTATTTTTGTTTTATTTTTTTTGACATGTTAGAGCAAACCGCCATCTCAAGTAGCGGTTTGGTAATAAAACATATTTTTTAAAAGAACAAATTAGCCTAAATTGTTATCTGAGGTGGCGGTTTTAGTATTGGTAACAAACCGCCATCTCAAGTAGCGATTTAAGCTGACAAATTATTTTTTTAAAAAGAACCATCCTATGTGGACGGTATTATGGGAAATAAGTTTCCTATCAACATAATATGAGAAATATTTTCTCCAATTACAATATGAAGGGCAAAGATTCTCTAAAAGATTAAAAACAGGGTTCCTTATGTAGAAGATTAAAAACCCACCACTTGAATATAAAGTTTTAGATAGAAGAGAATGAGAGAAAAAAATTAATATTTAAGAATGCTCCTTTTCATCTCAATATTCTAATTAGTTTGAAATATTTTTTAAATTCCCTTGTTATCCAGTTAAATATGAAAATTTTCTCTTTTTTTTTTTCTTGAAATTGTAAAGAGTATGTGAAGAGTTTTGTCATTTTTTCATGAAACCACCATAGGAATTAGGAAATGCAAAAGTTTCCATTTAAGTTTGGAAGAAGATCCGTGTAAATCGTCCTGATTGATTGCATTTGTTAGACATTTATTATCTTTGTCGCCATTCATATTCCATTCCCACGATAACGTTCTCATATTTA
Organism: Amaranthus cruentus; assembly: GCA_019425755.1. Classification (NCBI taxonomy): domain Eukaryota; kingdom Viridiplantae; phylum Streptophyta; class Magnoliopsida; order Caryophyllales; family Amaranthaceae; genus Amaranthus; species Amaranthus cruentus. The sequence continues at coordinate 17,258,913 of CM033454.1, forward strand.
TTTTTTTAATGTTTTAGTTTAAAGACTTAATAAAGCTACATAATAATTTTTAAAATATGGGGCCCTGGGGGCCTTTGCCCTACCCGCCCTAGGCCTAATACGACCCTGAATTTATGATCTAGTCTTTGGGAATGAGAATACTTTTTTTTTTGTTTTTAATTTAGTAATATATAACTAATCTAACATTTCAATTGTTATTAATGATTGAATGCAATTTGTTTTAAAATTTGTAAATTGATGACATTATGGACTATTTTTATAATATAAAAAATTGGCACGATAAATATTATATGTAATTTTCTATTTATAAATTATCGACATCACTCTCCTTTTTTTCTGATTTCGCCCCTTGTATAAATACGAGAAAGTATTAGTAAATAACGGTTATTTGTGAGGTTAACAAATCACTCTTACATGGTAGGATTTGATTGGGTGAGAGATTTGTTGTTTTAATTTATCTTTTTTGATTTTGTTTATAATATTATTATTCTTTTTGTGGTTATTTACAAATCACGGTGATTGATTAACAATTTTTGGTATCAATACTTAATAAATTGACGAGTGCAATAAATTAAAGGAAAAATTACTTAAAATAATCCAAACTATTCATGATTTTCCTACAATAATCTCACTTATTGATTAACCATGAATAATCCCAACATTGAGGGGTATTTTCCTAGAGTAAACTTGGGTAACTCTATGACCTGCTATAGTAGGTAATTAACCAAAAAAATAAATTAAATATTAATTTAAAATTAGAAAATAATTTTGAAAATTTACATAAAAAATTCTAAATAATAAAACAAATCATAAACTTTTTATGAATTTTTTTTTAACATTTTTTTCGATATTTTATTTTAATATGTATCTTTTTTACAAAAAAACAAAACTTGCTATAGCAGGTTATCCGGTCACCAGGTTTACTCTAGGAAAATGCCCCTTAAAGTTGAAATTGTTCATGGTTAATCAATAGGTGAGATTATTGTAGGAAAATCATGAATAATTTGGATTATTGTAGGTAATTTTTCCTAAATTAAAAAAGTTTCTAGAATTTTGTGGGGGAATAGAGATGATTTGTATGTTTTTGTATTATTGATTTCTTTCCTGACAACCTAGTAGGGACGGGGTTGCTATACAGTATACTATATCTTCAAATTTCGTGGCTGTTGGAAATCGGACTTCCCTTATCAAGTTCCACCAAGAGGTTTTCCAAAACACACCTTAATTAGAGTGTTGAAAATAAATTTGAATACTCAATATTTATCCGATCTTATAATCGAATTTAGTTTGAGCCAACTTCAAAATAAATTTTAAAATAATACAAAAATTAATGTGGATACGAGATTCGATTTTGATGAACCGATCTGAAACATCTAATTCGAAATCAACCCAATAATCCAAATGAACACCCCTAGTCCCAGTTAATTTATATATTTTTTTCTATTTTTATTTTTATGTATAGCCTCATAACTTGTACTATTCCTAATCGGATTTTGTACTCACATTAGTTTTTATATATTTATAATTTAATTTTAAAAAATCGACTCAACTTAAATTTGGTTATAAAGTTGGATAATATGAAGTAATATCTAGAAGCAGATAATAATACAAGTCTTGGGACAATTTTGTCCACACAAGAGAGCTAGTATAGTTTGCTCGGTAATACTAGTATTTAAGACACTGGATTGATTCATCTATGCCATACAAGTTATACCAAAAAACCAAAAACAAAAATGGGGACAATCAACAATGAAACTGGCTTAAACGGTTTCCAACCCGAAAATAATCGGGTGGAACAACTGAAAGCATTTGATGAAACAAAAAAAGGGGTAAAAGGGTTGGTTGATTCGGGTGAAAAAACAATTCCAAGTATATTCATTCGACCATCTGACGAACTCTTAGAAGACTTAAAAATCCCTAATGTACAACGCCGAGTACCCATCATTGATTTTAAAGGCATTGATGGGAAGGATGGATACGATGAGATTGTTAAGCAGGTTGTAGAAGCATCCCAAAATTGGGGGTTTTTTCAAGTGGTTAATCATGGGATTCCTACCCATGTTTTGGATAAGATGTTAGATAGGTTAAGAATGTTTCATGAACAGGATGATGAGATTAAGAAACAGTTTTATGTCCGCGAACTTATAACAACAGGTAAAACGTTTTTGTATAATAGTAATTATGATCTGTATAAATCACGTGCTGCTAATTGGAGAGATAGCTTGGCTGTTAATGCCTTTTATTCAAGTGGTCATATTGATCCTCAAGAAATTCCAGAAATCTTCAGGTAATTAATTAGTTAATTTATTATTCTACATCAATTTCTTTGTGATTTAAGTATACTCTTCCGACCCTTTTTATTTTTATCAAAGAGAAAGAAGATAGTTTTTAAGAATGTGGTAATAAATGAACAGAGAGAATGAATTGTGTGGAAGAAATTAAAAGAGAGTAAAAATGTATGGATGAGATTAAAAGAAAGTGGTGGGCCATCACCAAAAATAAAAATAATGCAAATTAAGTGGGACGGACCAAAATAGAAAATACTGCAATTTAAATGGGACGGAGGGAGAATGTGTTTTTATTGATTATAACAAAGTACAACTGACTCAGGGATTATTCTTATTAAAATTGATATTTCATTGACAAAAACTTGTATGCAACGGTTGCATACATGCAACCACACATAAATGGACCAAATAGTCCACAATTCATTTTTTCAAATTTTTATAATATTTTCTTATACCAAATTTAAGACATAAAAGGCCAAATCTTATACTTAAAAAACCAATTTCAAGCTTTTAAGTCGATTTGATTTTAATTCTTAAATTTGAAATTATAATTTTAAAAAAAAAGAATTTCATAATCATACTAACTATCTATAAAGCCATGCTTATACATTTTGAAATTGGAAATTTAATACTTCGAACAGGACTTTATACCTTTAAGAAGGTTTTTTATATTCAGATATAGTCATACTAAACATTTTAAAAGTTTTGTTAACATCTTTATACAAAAAAAACTATTACAACTCAAAGCTTTTACATAAAAACCGATAAAAAGAAAAATATTGATTTTTGCAATCATCATAATAAAAATCTATAAAGCATGTATACACATTTTTAAACTGGAATTTTAATACTTGAAATAGGGTTTTTACACGTTTGAGAATGCTTTTTAAGTTTTAAACTAGTCATATTAAACATTAATAAAGTCTTAAACCAAATTCATGAATGGGCTGGACTTTTATAATTAAGTTGCTTATATGCAACGGCCGCACAAGAGAGTTCCTGTTTCTGATTAGTCCACTTAGATATTGATCAATGGCATGTTAGGAAAAATAATGAAAGATAAAACAATTATGCTTTTTCTATTTTTCCTTTCAACCCATTATTTCTACCTGACCACAAGGACTATTTAGAATAAGAAGTTAAAATTTAATTTGAAAACTCATTTACAAATAATCCTAATATTTAACTATTTAAGGTCAACTTAATATTATTAACCTGGTTAAAATTGATTTTTTATTTCTTTTGTGTGATCTCAGAGGATTATACATTAAACTTATTTGATCCAATCTCATTAATCCAAAAACGTACGTTATTGTCTAGCAAGCAACATCCCCATAATAAAAGTAAACTAATATCTCCATATTAAACCTATATGTATTTTACATGTATTGTTAGTATATAGTTCCTCCAACATAATCCTTCAAATAATCCATATAATAAATTTCTATGTTATTCAATTATATTTATTTTGATTATTAAGATAAAGCTAGCTATTTTGAAATTGGAGTAGGGATGTATGTTGGGAGTACATTAATGAAGTTCGTAAACTAGGCGACATTGTATTGGAGGTGATATCTGTGGGTCTTGGACTTAAAGCAGATTATCTGAAAGAAAAGCTGGAATGTAGTAAAGGATGGAGCTTAGTAAACCATTATTACCCAGCATGCCCAGCTCCAGAACTGACAATAGGAACCAATAAACACACGGATCCATCCTTCATTACTATACTTCTTCAAGACCAAATTGGTGGCCTTCAAGTCTTTAATGACAATCAGTGGGTGGATGTTCAACCTATTCCTGGAGCTTTTGTTGTAAACATTGGGGATATTCTACAGGTTATTTTCTCTTTTCATTTACTCCCCTATGTTTCTTATACTACGACATAATTTGCATTTAGTGCCTTTTGTTCCCTTACACTACAACATAATTTGCTTTTATTGGATTATATCAGCAATATTTAATTTAAATGTCACTACTTGAAATTTCTAATATTATATATAGTAGATTTAGTGTCATTTATAAAACTTTTTAGCAGTATAATAAAAAATCATACTTAAACTTGACATAGGATCTAGTGACATTTTTCTAAGTGCCATTATTATAGACTGTAATAACAATTACAAATGCCCCTAACGGACCGTTTAGTTAATGGTACTAAATGATGGTAATGAAAATGACTTATAGTGAAAAATTTCATCAAGCGTTCTATATCATTCCTATGGTAATAAAACTTTGATCACAAAAACAAAAAGATATTTTTGTTTACAAATTTTCGTTATCATCTAATATGGCCTCTCCCAATTGTAATGAATTGGAATGAAAAATGAGATGATTGGAGTTGAACAAGTATGGCCATCAAGGTAACCAGCAGATTTTTCAACTAAAATTACCTAATTTTTCATTCCCATTACCACTGTTTATTACTACCTACCAAACGGGCCGTAAAGGTCAAATAAAGCTCCATTAAAACACTTTATAGTGGGACTTAAAATAAAAACCAAAAATTAATTATTACGCTAAAATATAAATCAGCGGCATTTTTTAATTGCTATTAAATATAATAATATGGCAAAAAAGTTTAATTTGTTGTTGTGTTATATTATTTCTTTGCATATGTAAATTAAAATTATATAATTAATTAAAGCTATATTTGTGGTATGCAGATATTGTCAAATGATAAGCTAAAGAGTGTATACCATAGAGTAAAATCTAACGTGGTTGGACCTCGTGTTTCGGTGGCATTTTTTCTGAAAGGATTATTATCATCTCCCAAATTATATGGACCAATACAAGAGTTATTGTCCGAAGAAAATCAAAGTGTTTATAGAGAGTTCAGTCTAAGTGAATTTCAGACAAAATTCTTCACTAGTCCCCTTGGTGAGCGGATACTTGATAGTTTCAAGATCCAATCTGATGGAGATGAATCAAACAAAACCTAATCTTTGAGCTTTTCATCTTTTTACGTTGATGATAATCTTTCGTCTTAAGAAAATAAAAATAAAATGTGTACGTTAGAAGTGATTTACTTTCTTCGACGATTAAAATCCTTTAGCTTAAACTCTTGGTTTGTGTGTCTATTGTGGCTTTCATATGTCATAAAACTATTAAATTTATGTACGAACTTACTGTAATATGTTGGTTTATAATATAATATCATATAAGTATTGTGTTGTGTGTAGTACAATTTTCTTTAATAATGGAAGCATGAAACAAATGTGGATGACATAAATGATAAATTAGCATGATTTACAAAATTGCCTACGGCGTGACTGAATCATTATTTAAACAATTGAATAATAAAAATTGTACTAATTTACTTATAAATCGCACATTCAAAGGCTCCAAAGAAATCATGTCAAAAGACTCAATCTTCACTAATTAATATGCCACAACAGTTTTAGTTTCACCAAATAATGCAAAATATAAATAACAAAATGGAAATTTGTATTTTCTCTTTGTTGATGGCTAAAATAAAACTTAAAAAAATACACTAAGAAAAAACTTGAGGATGATCTTTGTAATGACATCCGTTCCCGAAAACTTGATACTTGTTGTAGGGAACTTTTTTTTTAAAGCTTTTTTTTCAAATTATTTGGCTTAATGAGAGCCTCCCCAAACTTATTGGAAAAATAAGCTTCTATATGGAAATCGCTACTTGGACTAGCATTTTTGTCCTACGGAACAAATGATTTATTTTATTTTTTTGTACTCTCCACCAAACCGCTACATGAAGTAGCGATTTTCCCATTTATACCAAACCGCTACTTCATGTAGCGGTTTTGCCCCTTAATTTTTTTTCTTTTTTTTTTGTTTTCTAGTTCTTGGAAAACAAAAAAAATACAGCAGGTAAAAGTAAAACCACTACTCCATTTAGCGGTTTATTAGAAAAACAAAAAAAAATAAAAAAGAAAAAATTTAAGGGGCATAACTGCTACTTCATGTAGCAGTTTGGTGGAGAGTACAAAAAAAAATCATTTGTTCTGCAGGACAAAAACGCTACTCCAATTAGCGGTTTCCATGTGGAAGCTTATTTTTCCAATAAGTTTGGGGAGACTCTCATTAAACCAAATAATTTGAAAAAAAGCTTAAAAAAAAAGTTCTGTTGTAGGCTTGTAGTCACTTTCCTTTTGTGAAATTTCCTCCACAAAGGTATTTGGGTTTTGACTTGGAAATTCACAACTAGATACAAACAACACAACACACCCTTAGTACTTAGGGTGTATGAGTATATCACTTAATGACAAAGTGTTTGGTGAATTATAAACATTGGAAAATTCTAATAAGAGGTTTGTAACTCTTTTAAAAGAACACAAGTAAATGACTACGCATTTGGAGCAGAAGGTTTCGGATTCGACCGTTACCAGGTGCAGGTATCAATTGGGGGTTTCTTAACTGCGTGCATCTCTCTTTACTCCCTCCTTGGGGGAACGAGTATAATTTGTCTGCATCTCTCAGGAAAAATAAACCCTCACCAGGACCCTGCCTTGTGCAGGATACTGGGAGTGTCCTTTATAAGTAAGTGAGAAAGCAAGGATAAAGAATTCAAAAATGGTGTGTTTGACATCCTTCCCCAAGCACCTATTTATACTAGTTCAAGTATCAATCACCCATTGATGATCAACCTTAATAACCATAAATCAATACCATTATAACTATGAGCATTGTTGTTCCTCATTAAGCCTTGGTAACATCAGATTTGATATGGAATAAGAGAAGGAATCCAATGCACTTACCTCAAAGAAAACGTAAAGTCACAATGGCATGATCAGAACAAAAAGCCGAGTTGGCTTTTGCTCTAACCCCAGTAAAGCTGACTCGGCTTTTCCTGCTGGAAAAAATCTTGATTCCAATACCTAAAGCCGAATCGACTAAGTTTTCCTACTTTCTTTTGTCCTATCTTTTGAGCCCTTTTTGGACTTTTTTTAAATACAGTTTGTCCCACTACTATTTGCAGTACTTGGTGATAAATCTTAGGATTTAATACACACTAAATGTTCAACAATCCTCCCATTTAAAGTATATTAAAACCTCTTTCTCAATTACAAAACAAATTTTATAATTCCATTTAATGCAACAACGCTAATGTCCCTACGGATTGAATTAACGCCTAGTACAACACACTTTACAAGTGATCAAGTCAGAATGGATATCCATTTGGATTTGATCATTGAAACAGTCGCATTATTAATGAGATTTCATTAGTCATTTTTAGCAACTAATTTTTTTAATATTTGTCCGTCACTTATTAAAATTTAATTAGTGATGGTAGAAATTTGAAAAATTTCTAAGATGATTAGAAACTTGTTAATTCGTAACATGGTTATGAATCATAACAAGTAACGTAAACTTTGGAGGTAAAAACTTAAAGTTGAGCAACTATCGATAACAGTTCGAGAAAGTTTTAATTATTACCCGAGCATATTATTTAACCATGATGGGAGTAAATTAAATATTTCACACACATATACAAGTGATTTTTAAACATGATGTACAAGTTACATAACTTGTTACATGTACAACAATTTTTACCCAAACTTTAAACTATCTTAGATAAACCTTTCCTACACTTACATACACTACCTAAACACTCTACCCAAAATCCCCTTGTGTTCTAACCTAGATTATGCATCATTACAAGCATGCAAGAGACTAATATTTGAAGCAAAGACACTCTAATTTCTGAATAAGAATTCAACCATAAACCCCCAACACATTGCTCCCAAGTTCATCCATGAACAAACACTAGCATCCTTCAAACTTTCAACTACTAAGACACCTTCTTTTCTCATCAAATCTTCTTCAAAAACCCATCTAAAACTTCTGAAAATTTATGTTTATAAACTCAAATATTTCATAAAAATAATCTTCATTTCAAGAGCTTTCCATAGACACCAAACTTGAAGAAATCCACCAAGTATAGAGTAAGTTACGTTCATTTCCTTATTTCACTAGTTTTTGTAAAACTTGTTCATGTAGAACACTCTTACATGAATCTTTCTATAAACTAAGATCATTTATAATGGATATTTTTGTATCTAAAACTAAAAAATTATCACTTATAAAACCTCTATAAAAATAAATCAATTATAATAGAAAGTAAAAGAAAAGAAAATGTTATTTTCACAATCTTATAAATTTTGTTACTTTAAGAATTTAAGTAAAATTATGAGACTTGATCAAGTATGTTGCTCAACATAGTAAGTATACTCCAAATATGTCAAAATCATCACAAGTATTAGTTTGACAACTCTAACTAAGGAAAGTTAAGTGCATGTTAGAAATCCAAAATTTTTATTGATTTTTGGATGAATGTAATATGTTTAGTTGAAGAGTTGGAGTTGAGACTTGAAGGGCAAGGACCCAAAGTTGGAACCACTTCTAAAAATGTATAGGAGCTTACGGAATATTTATATAGGCTTGGAGTCGAGGTATGTCACATGGAGTGATTTTTAAAGGATTTAAGAACAAGTTGAGAAAGTTTTGTATAAACTTGTTTTTAAAAATAAAATTCCAAAAGAGAAGTTCTTAAATCTTGAAAAATAATATCAAAATGATAATTTTGAGTAAGGAATGATTTATTACATGAATTATTATTGTGGGCGTCATGCATGTTAATTTTATGAATTGTTGTATGTTTAAAAACATGGTTTACACTACTTTGTGAAAGTATTTGTGATGGAAATGGTTATATGGATTTGGAAAATATTTAAAATGCATTTTAAAAACAATTTCCAGTAGCTATATGTTAAAAAAAATCTCTTGAATAATTTTGTTGAAATTTATTCGTTAAATCGGTATTTTAATGGATTTTAAGGTGTTAAATACTCTTATTATAAAACATGGTATTAGATAAACACTTGATCATCAAAACTAATTAATAAAATCATATTATAATGTCTCCAACAAGATTTGGCCAGAATATATTTAGTTTGGAATTTTTCATGATTATTGAGTAATCGTTAAATTGTCTATCGGTAAATTGTTAAATAGTAAAATATAAAATAATTACCAAATGAAAGCATATGGACTTGAAATTTTTATCACATACTCATATTGATAGTAACTAAATTTGGTAAAATTTTGAAAATATTTTGTTGACGTTTGAGAACCTTAATAATTTTTACACGGTTATTAATAATCGATAAGCTAGAAAATGGTAAAATACAAAATAAATACTAAATGGCGTTTTTTTGGCATGAAACTTTTATGAGACACTTATATAAACAGTAGGTACATGTGAAAAAATTAATATCTATTTGTGTGACCATATAAGGATTTAAATAAATTTTATTCGGTTTATCGGTAAAATAACAATATTAATTATTAAAAATACCCCACACGATTTTTAATGGTTATTTAAAATTTTATATTCCTTAAAATATATTTTGCTATATTGCAAAGAAAATATGTTTTTCTATGTTGCAAATAAAAGATGTTTATCATAAGGAAAAAGTTAATATTTTTGACTTTTCAAATGCAATTGAAATTACAAGGTATATATTATATACAAAAAGGTTTTAGCCTAAATGGCGGGTACATATGCCACAGAAAATGTTGTGCGCATGAATAAATGGCTCAACAATGCTGAGCGCGTATTGTTCATAATACCATTGTGTTACACTTGCCGGACATGTCGCGGACGGTAGATCGACTACCAAACGAGTCACAGGATGACTCATAGAGTACCCATGCAAACTTATGATATGAGTTTGAAATTGATTTGGATCCATTGATATCTTATGGTTTATGATGAAATATGAGAACTTGGAATTGTTACTATAGAACCATTGAATTAAGTTTGAATGATAATATGATTTATCAAATGAAAAAGCATCTTTGAAAATGAATTTACTTAAATCAAAAAGTTTCACTTCTCATCCCTGATTTTTCAATAAAATTACCCACAAAAATTTCATTGTGCTTTCCTTCTCCTGACCATACTAAATCTGTCCACCGCCATTGATGTTCATTAGTTTCTTGCTTCTATCAACCACAATCCATCCTAAATCTCTATGTTTTTTTTTTCACTCAATGCGATTAATCAGTTTTTTCTTCTCATAATCGATGAACGGTTAGATTGAATATATTCCAATTTGTTCTTTTACGTTTGGCTTGATTGTTCCAATTTGTATTTTATTGTTCATCTTGCTTTTGATTTTTCCAATTTGTCGTTTGTCTTGATTTTTATGTGTTCATCTTGTTTTTGATTTTTATATGTTAATCTTGATTTTGATTTTTCCATCATTGTATTTTTTTTTAATAAATTTAGGTTTATTTTTTTTCTTGAGTCACTTGATTTAGCTATTTCTCACTCATTTTGTTTCATCTTAAGAATTGCTCATAATAATTGCGTGATTGTGGAGATGATTTCTTTCTACCTTATATTTGAATGATTTTTTAAATTATTAGTTGCTACTGAGTAAAGAATTTTGGTTTAATACTCCATTTAAACTTGAAACGACATAAGCAAATTATATACTTATATTGTCTCTGCAAATCAGAAATTCCTATATTAATGCAATATTCAAGATAAGTTGAATGTTAGGTGATTGCAAAGAACAATTAACCTTCTTTTCCGCTTTTTCTTGGATTAATTTTTCATGTGCAATATTTTTTGAACGTGATCGTATGTTTTGTTGGCAAAGTGTGATGGCTATACCTCTTACAACTTGCAAGTTGTAACTCAAGTTTAGTTTAGTGAACCTTAAACATTTAGCATTGATGATATATCTAATCTGCTTTAAATATAATGATTTGTGTTTTCAATTTTCAGGTTGCTTTAGTGATGACTATATCGAATCAGCTTTAGTGATAGGCTAACGATGATGATGATACTTTTGTATAGTTGATGATTGTAACCACTTCAAATTATATTTTGGGAATTGTAAAGGCTAACGACGATGATGAGATGATGATGTAAATGCTAACGATTATAATGTAAAGGCTATAGCTACATTTGGGGTTACACTTTTGTTTTGTTGAAGTCGTTTTTGTATGCCTTGTGCGGTGTTATGAAATTGTTATATACATATAGTAACTTTAGGAGTACATAATATGATTTCAGTAGTACGTAATTTTCTATTAATTATTCTTTGATTATTTTATACTCCTTCCGTTCCTTAAAGAAGTTCCCATTTGCCATTTTAAGTCGTTCCAACTGTTGTTCCCATAAGAAGTCTTTCTATTTTTAGCTATAATTTTTGACGATTTTAACCCTTATATTTACCTTATTGGACCAAATTACCCTTAAAAAAATCATTAAATCAGCGTGGATACTCATGAATCTGACATGAGTTTGGCTCTTTCAATAAGTATTCTGATGTTATTCATTCCAAAGCTTTCACTCTTCATTATTTTCTCTCTCTAAAAAAAATCTTTTGAAGATGAAAATCTAAGATCTTTGGAGTTCCTTTGTTCAAATTATTTTATGAACTCAAGATTAATAAACTACTCTTCATTCTCGTCATTTTGAGACCAATTTCGATTGGGTTTGCTCAATTCATAAACCCCCTATTTTCGGTCTAGTTGAAGTTTTGGGTGCTTTCTCCCATTTCCTTTCAAAGGTTTGAATTTCTTGTGGCTTACCATTAATGTATGTAGTTTTTCACTTGATTTTATCATTTTTTGGTTGTTTGATGTTTTTTTATTCTATTATGTGAATATTTTTTTTTAAGTTATGTGAGTTTTCATTGAAGCGTATGTGGTGTAATGGAATTTTATGCAGAATTTTGACATTGTTCTTGGATTTTTGGGTTTCGATATTTTGCATGAATTATTCTTGGTTATATATTGTTGGATTTTTTGTGTTTCGAGATTTTGCATGAGTTATTGTTGGATTTTTTATTTTCTTTTGTTTACATTTTTTGGTGTAGATTATATATTGACCCCCTGTTTGTTTTCTATGGATTACAATTTATATTGAACAATACTTGCTTCTGATTACAATCGGTTTCATCGACCACCGAGAGGTGCTGAGAATTTGTGTTCGTATGGATATTCGTGTTCATGTAGTGAGAAAGGGAGAACACATTCCTACAGTGCTGAATTACTGCGTATAAGTCCAGAGTCCCTTGAATGTGAACTTGAACTGCAAAAAGAGCTTGAAGATGATGCGACTTCAAAACTTAGTGTTCTTGAATCTCATGAAAAAGTAAAAAATGATAATGATGAATCTCTTAAACTTATTGGATCTTCATTTCTTGTTGGTTCTACTAAAAATGTTGAAATCCATAATTTGGAACCTTCAAATTGTTAGAAGGAAGAACCCCAGGTTCTTGACTCTCCACCATGTGACACAAATGAAATGGTTTGTCCAATATAAGAGTTTGACTTTTCCCTCCAAAGGTTATGATGATGAGTTACATACACCCCCTGTATGTGAAGGATGATGATATTTTACTGACCTTAATTTTTATTGTGATGGAATTAACATTGGTGCTTCATTTTGATCAAGTCATGCTGCTGATGCTTGAGTAGTTTAGAATTTTTTTTATTTATTGTAACAGAATTTTTAGATGGACTAATTAAAAACCCTCATTTATTTTACTGTAACAAATTTTTTTTGAGCAAATTTATTATAACAGATTTAAGTTTCAATAAAAAGCATAATTTTCTTTATAGGAGTATATTTAAAGTTCATTTTATTCTAGTGGACCTTACATGTTTTCCACTATCAATTAAAAACAATATTAAATGTTCCCACTATCTATCTTATCATTACTTCAATTATAAAGATTCCACTTTTCTTAATTCCCGTGAACATTCCTTATTGGAACATCAATAGGGAACGGAGGGAGTAATTTTTTTATGTATATTTCTTTTTTCAATTGGATGTTTATTTTTTTGGTATTTCTACTTTTGTATTTCTAGCTTTGTATGCCTCGTGCAGTGCTATGAATTGGTCATGTACATATAATAACGTTAGGGGTACATAATCTACTTTTAGAAGTACATAATTTCCTATAAATAGTACATTATGTTTTTTTGATTATTCTTTAATTAGTTTATAATATTCAATTGATGTGTAGTTCTCTTTTTCATTGATGTTCTTTATTTTTTTCTAGTTTTTGTATTTCTAGTTTCGTTTATCTCGTGCGGTGTTTTGACTTGGTCATGTACATATAGTAACTTTAGGAGTACATAATATAATTTTAGGAGTACATAATTTTCTATTAATTGTACATCGTAATTTTTCATTATTCTTTGAATATTTTTAATATTTAATTCATGTGTAATTTTTTTTGCTATTTGATGTTTATTTTTCTAGTATTTCTACTTTTGTATTTCTAGTATTGTATCCCTCGTGTGGTTTTATGAAAATGGTCATGTACACATAGTAACATTAGGGGTACATAATATAATTTCAGTAGTACATAATTTTCTATTAATATCACACCATGTTTTTTTTATTTATTATTATTTGATTATTTTATACATTTCAAATGTTAAACTATTGAACTTTCAAATGTTATTTATACATTTCTATTAACAATAATACAAATGAAATTATTTAAATCTCGAAGTTGTAGTACAAAGGTTGTATTCATAATGACATCTTATTAGCTGAAATGTTCAGCTTGGTAACGATATAGCCGACCTTGTATCATATCAAAATGATCAGACATAGCTTAATGCAACAACTCAAGTTCCTTCCTACTAATAAAGTGTATCTGATCTTAACATAGCTCTTGGTTATTTTTTAAACTGCAACAGCTCAAGTTCCTTCCTATAAAAATTTCAATATCTTGCTAGGTAGCCCACGTTTGTCTTTGTCGTGAATTATGTTAATTTATAAGTGTTTGGCAATCTAATATCTTTTCTACGTCCCATATGGGGTCCAACTTATTTGAAAAATCAATTTCTCCCTTAATTTCAATAATATAATATAGTATGCACTTTTTTTAACAAAAATATCTTATATGCACTTAA
>CM033454.1:17278384-17411917 GCA_019425755.1 Amaranthus cruentus
AAAAATTTTAATGATAAACAAGCTAGAAATAAGTATGATGACTTGAAAGCACAATTTAAAATATGGAATGAGATGGAATTGAAGTGGACTGGTCTTTCATTTGATCCCGAGAGTGGATGTCCACAAGTTGACCAAGATGATAGATGGGCTGGATTTGTGGATGTAAAAAATACTTGAATGCTTGTTGATAAAATTAATTTAGGTGTTTATGAGGTAGTTATATTATTTTATTTGTGTAAACAGAAACATAAAGGCCTACCTGCCAGGTTCTTGAAGAAGCCTTTAGCTAATTTGGCATTGCTACGTAGTCTTTATAGTGGTTCTTTTGCAACTAGCAAATATAGTTATTCTCCTGGATGTGAGAGTGGTAAATCACTTTTAGGGGAAGGTGATGGAAATGATACCGAAGAAACTGGTGATAGTGATGATTGTTTTGAAACAGAATTAGGAGAGGAAAAGTGTGACTCTGGTCATGAAGAGAGCAAAAGTCCACCCACAACCAAGTCAAAGGGGAAACGTAAGAATGTACGAAGTACAAGTAGCTCTAAAAAAGCTAAGACTGATATTGAGACTTGTTTAGAGATACTCAAAATGTCCATTTTATCTGGGTCACCATCTCTTGAAGTTTCCAAACACTCTCAAGTTGCTGCAGCTCTAAATGATCTTAAGGAAGTCAAAGAAAAGGGTGAAGAGTTTATTTTTAAATGTATGCAATTCCTACGTGCAGGAGACAATGGTGACTATTTTCTAGCATTGTCATCAAATCGACAAAAACTTATGTTCTTGAAGACGGCATTTGATATTAATCTACCTGAAGTAGAATGTGTCTCTACTTCTCCATAAATCTATTTTATAGCATCTTAATTTAGTTAGAGCCACTTTTGTATTAATCTAGTACTAGTATTTAGTAATGCTATCATATGGCTCCATAAAGCTTGACATTAACGTAGTTGGAGCAACTTTTGTATTAATCTTGTACTTAGCGATGCTAATTATCATATGGCTCTATAAAATTTATGTTTAATATTTATTAAATATATGTTATTGCATTGCTTTTACACTGTAGGATGGACATTATTCGAGTGCGAACATGTACCATGATCATTGCACTAGAGGAGTTAAAAAGACTGCTCACTCCACTCGAACGACGACCTTTGAGAGTCGGGGGAGAATCGGGTTGCGATTACATACATAGATTATTGAATATTCATCCTGATTTATGTAGGGAACAATTAAGATTGGATAGAGACATATTTATTAAACTAGTCCAATACGTAGAGTATAAAGGCTGGCTATCGGATGGTAGATACATATCAGTCGCTGAGCAAATTGGAATTGCCTTATATATATTGGCTAAAGGGGCTTCATACCGCACAACAGCCGATAAGTTTCAGCATGGTCTAGCGACAATTAGCAAATACTTTAGAAAAGTATTACAAGCGCTGATTATGTTATCCACGGAGATTATTAAACCTTTCCAAGACTTGAATGATGTTCCAGATAAAATAGCAAACGACTCAAAATATTGGCCATTTTTTGAGGTACCTTCATTGCGTACTAGTGGCTATAAATTTTTATTCTTATTATCATTCTAATACATTAATATTTTTATTTAACATTGTGTTGGAGCCTTGGACGGGACCCTTATTGAAGCAACTATATCAGATGAAAATGGTTTACCTTTCAGAGGACGCAAAGGGAATAAAACATGGA
Source organism: Amaranthus cruentus (assembly GCA_019425755.1). NCBI lineage: Eukaryota > Viridiplantae > Streptophyta > Magnoliopsida > Caryophyllales > Amaranthaceae > Amaranthus > Amaranthus cruentus. The sequence continues at coordinate 17,280,098 of CM033454.1, forward strand.
ATGTTTTGGCTTCATGTTCGTTTGATAGACTTTTCACATTTGTCAATGTGGGGTTCGAAGGTAGTGCCCACGACATAACAGTATGGAGTCATAGTTTGTTTGAACCAAAATTTATGTTTCCACATCCACCTCCAGGTATTACATAACAATTTCATATTCATATAATCCATGTTTAAATATAAATGTCTAACTATTGTTATAAATTTAGGAAAATACTATTTAGTCGATTCGGATATCCTAACACTCTAGGATACCTCATCCAATAAAACATGATGATATTAGATATCATATGCCTTAGTTTCGTGTTGGTCCACCTCCTACGAGGGATGCATGAACATTTTAATTACGACACTCATCCTGCATTAAAATTGAGAGATGCTTTGGAGCGCTAAAAATTCAATGGAAGATATTGAAAAATATGCCTAGTATGGAGATCAAATATCAGTTGGCTATTATGGTGTCAACATTTACGCTTCATAATTTTATTCAGCTCACATCAATTAGGTATCCAAATATCAAGTGGGGTTAACATTGAACCAGAAGTGATACCAACATGTTTAACACGAGCAAAGAATGAAATGGATAGAATCCAACTAAATATAGCCAACGATATTTGGGCATCAATCCAAAGAGAAGCAGAAACATCGTAGTTTTTGATGTTTAATTTGTAGAATGTAATGTACGTATATTATTATTAGATGGAGAAACTATGTAGTAATAATAATAATAATAATAATAATAATAATAATAATAATAATAATAATAATAATAATAATAATAATAATAATAATAATAATAATAATAATAATAATAATAATAATAATAATAATAATAATAATAATAATAATAATAATAATAATAATAATAATAATAATAATAATAATAATAATAATAATAATAATAATAATAATAATAATAATAATAATAATAGTAAAAATAAATAATAACAATAATAATAATAATAATAAAAATAATAATAATAATAATAATAATAATAATAATAATAATAATAATAATAATAATAATAATAATAATAATAATAATACCTTAACTACTACTATTAATAACAAACTCAATGAAACCAAATCAAATCAGATCAGACGAAGAGAATTATTAATGTTGTTTTTTGTTTTTTTTTCTATTATTTATTTTGATGTTTAAGAAATTATTATTATGCAATTAGACTAAAATTTTGAATGTTATTATTTATTTTGCATATCATAGCCTTTATTATTATTTTGATAGAAAATATTGAATTTGATGAAAGGTGGTAATCGAAAATCAAAATGACTTTATTATAATGTCCCACTACTTGATATGTTAAATGTTGGGATGGTTGTATGTGATCTTGGTAATACATAATTGATTGAATTCCTTATTATCATATTCTATGTTTTGGTACCAGTTTTGGTGTCGTAGGATATTATTATTATTATTATTATTATTATTATTATTGTTATTGTTATTGTTATTATTGTTGTTGTTGTTTTGAACGAATAAAAGGTTGTTTAGTATTTAATTGTGAGATTTTAAGAATTGTTATTTGTATTGTCTTTTTGAGATGTTAGGAGTGTTGTTAAGAAAGTTATACTTTTGAGTAGAAAAACACTTTCATTAGTACCTCTTGGCCAAGAGTTATAATAAGGTTGAGTTTCATTGACTAGGTCAAATTTGAAGTTGACTTTATTTCCAAACTCAGACATTACTCATAACATTTGTTTTGGTATTTATATAAAAAGAAGAATTTATTAATTGGAATTTAATGTTTTGAAAACAAAATTATTTGATAAAGTATAAATGTGTTAAGTATTTTTGATGTTGGCTTTGAGTGTAAGGCCTATTTTGGCATCTCATGAACGTTTGAAATAATGATTTTACATCTAAAGTTTTGAGTTATATATATCTTGTGAAAGTAAGGAGCCATGAGAGTGTAAGACCTATTTTGGCATCTCTAAATGGTTAGAACATGCTGATACATATATATACCTGGGTTAATTGTTGTCGTCCCGGTACCTAGTAGTGTAAGGCAAAGGAGGCATCCACTACTAGGGGAGAATTGGCCATTCTTAGACAGGTCTATTTTATAGACTGGGGTTCGCCCGGCAAACCTTAGGAGGTGTTAGTGTAAGGCCATCTTGTGGGCATCTAACACCGACGTTCATTCCTTCTCCACTTGTTAATTATGTTTTGAAATTTTTGAAACCATATATATACTTATTCGATTTACTAAGTTTTTTTTAAAATTAATGAAATTTATGTTGTTTGAAAGCTTAAATTATTTTATATTTGTTTTTCACGAGAAAACTGGTTCTAATTGGATTTATTTAATCATATAACTAATTGATAATAGTTTAAACTTCTTTATAATTGGAAACGATATTTTTTATGTGTTTTATGATAAGAAAGGACAGCTAGTTACTCCCCACTAATTGTGGATTTTCAATTTGAAACAGATGGTGAACGTTAACGTGATTTCTATCGCACGGGCAGGAAGTGTGAGAGTGTGCGCTAGGACTTTTCCTCTCATCTTGTGTCGTACCATTAGACCTTAACACTTTTATTTATTTTGCTTTTAAAGGAGTTTTTCTCTACATATAATGTAATAAGTTTTTGGACCTTTAAGTTTTCTTTACTTTAAGGTTTACAAGGTTGATATTATGGTTCTCATTAATTTAAGAGTACATGACAACCGTCTTAAAGGTTATTTCCGGGAACCTTTCTTATTTTAGAAAGACGGGTTGTTACTGTAACACCCCGTCATTTTAATGACGTCATTATTTATTATTATTATTATCCGTTTGGAGATTTTATAAATATATCAAATTAATATAAGTTAGTCTTAATAAATTTCTTTCAAAAACGAATTTAAAAATTAACGTGTATATATATATATATATATATATATATATATATATATATATATATATATATATATATATATATATATATATATATAAAATGGTGAGCACATAAGGTGAGTCTCTTAGTTGGGTCACGCAAGAATATGAAAAAATTTTTAAAATGTGTGAGCACATGAAGGTGAGTCTCTTAGTTGGGTCACGCAAGAATATGAATCTAGATAAAAATAAATAAATAAATAGTAATAAACATAATATATAATAATAATATTAATAATAATAATAAGGACGGAAACCCTTATTTTTTTTTCCATGCTTGTAGCTGTCATCCTTCACTTCCTTCCATTCCCTCTCCACTCCTCCTCCCTCACCTCTGTGAGCCGCCATACCCACCACGGAGCACCGGCACCCCGCACAGCCACCAAGCCAGCAGAAGCCGCTTCCACGCACCAAGCTCTGTAGCAGTAGCAGCCCCGCTACACCCGCCCACAAAACAGCAACATCTGCTGCATTTTCGTGCACCACCAGTAGCAACCACGGCTGTCTACACTACCACCAAGGTCACCGCGGTGTCTTAACCCTCCTGTGCAACCACCACTACATCAAACACTTATCATCTCACCCCTCTTTTCTTATTTCCCCATTGTGAGCCATCTCTTCTTTCCTCTAAAGTATTTTCTAGTTTCTTTTAATTAAAGTTTTATCAAGTGTATTGAGTTTGATGTTGGGTAGTGTTATTTTTCATTAAATCTTGTTATGGGTAAGAGTTCGATTGATGAATTGAACATATTTATGATTTAGGGTTGAAGTGTGATTTGAGATTTTAGTTGTGTGTTAACTTTGAAGGTGTTCTACTAAATAAATAACTTTAATTATGTTGAATGTAGGAGTTTTGTTAGGTATTATAAATTTCATTGTCATTGTCGAATTAAAAGAAATTATTGTTGCTATTATCGTTGCTAAAATTTTTGGAGAAAATGTCTCTTTTTATGCTTCTTTGCGTTATGAGTCATCTTGTATATTGTAGTAAAATTATATCCCAACATGAGGTTATCACGAACACCAAAATCATTATAAGTTGCTATTATTAAGGTTGTTATACAAATATTAGTAGTTTAGGACATCACATGGTGATGTGGCCGTATACTTTGGGTCTCATTGGTTTAAAGAAATCGTCATAAAGTGCACTTTGTTGTTGTGAAAGCTTACTTGATTGTTGGTTTAGTAGATGTAAAAACTTATTTGATTGTTGAGTTAATGTTATAACTCATGAACAAGTATAAATTGAGTAATGTGATTTGGTTAAGTATGCGTTAGAATAAGTGGAAGTTACTTTGAATGGGTGAATGGTAGCTTGTTCTCGCATTTAGATGCTCTTAAGTAGAGACGAATAGTCTTATTAGTTCTACTTCAAATTTGTATAGGTTCCCATTTTATAAGAGGAAGGTAGAATCTTAATTGGATGATTATTTTGTGACGTTTGGTCGTGCAGTAACGCTTACAGGTACGTACACGCAGTAATTAACTCTTGCATGCATCTTGCATTGTATATTTACCGATATTGAATTATTTTAAAATATATAATGTATACTATCTATGAATTGTCGTCGAATGAAATATCAAAGTTATTGATTATATGATTTTCAAGTTTACTAGTAAAGAACGATGCTAGTATGCTAAATGCTTGGTAATGATTTAGAATGAGAACGTTTCCCTGGTTATTGAGATTGGTTATTATTTGTTTGAAAGTGAACGAGTCTCGTATTAATAATATTGTTTATTACTAGTTTGAATAGTGAATGTCTCAATATTGATGAGATCGATTATTGCTAGTTTGAATGGGAATTATTTGATTCCCTTGATATTGAACGAATTATTATTTGTTGGAAAGGGAGCGAGTCCCTTATTAATGATATTGTTTATTGAGAATAGTGAATGATTTCCTTATTGATGATATTGATTATTTCTAGTTGAATAAGAACGATTCCCTTATTGATGAGTTTGACTTACTTTATTTTGAATGAGAATGACTCTTTTGTTATTGAGATTGATTTATGTTAGTTGAATAGGGAATGATCCCCTTATTAATGTGGGAAATTTATGTTTATGAATGGGAAGGAGTCCCTTAGTGATGGAGTAAAAAAATGTTGGATAAGGTGAAATGGAATGGGATTAAATCCCTTAGTGATGAAGTAAGAAAGTTGTTGGTTGTAAAGGGAATGAGTCCCTTATTGATGAGATAGCAGGTTTGTTCGAATATTGTTGCTCCCCTGGTTAGGATAGCCCAATGGGTTTAGTTCCCGGAGGTAGGACCATCTATATATGGTCACTGTACGGGGGTATGTTCATACTTTACCATTGGGCGCCGGTATGGCCCGTCACCGCCCTTGGTTGAGGTGTTGCCATGTGGGTCTTGCAAACCCTATGGTGGCCTCTAGTCACATACATTTAGGTATGTTGGCTCCACTGGTTTGGTACCCTAGTGGCTTTAATTCCCGGAGGTAGGATCATCTATATATGGTCGCTGTACGGGGGTATGATCATACTTTACCATTGGGCGCCGGTATGGCCTGTCACCACCCTTTTGTTGAGGTGTGGCCATGTGGGTCCTGCGAACCCCAACATGGTGGCCTCTAGTCACATATATATATACAGAAATTTAAAATTGGTTAAGCTCTTGGTTCAATGATACCGAGAAGTTATGAAGTCAAAAAGAAGTTATGAAGTCAAAAAGAAGTGTAGAAAATGGAATTGACAGTGGGAAGTAGGATGATGTTCAGTGGTTATGATTGACACTTGGAGTGTTGTGAAATCACCCTTATATTGTTATTATGACATACTTTATTGATGCTAATTATGCCTTATAATGATATGATGTTATATACTGACGTGTACTGTTTGTTTTCTTTGTTGATGGCTCGTCTTTGATGGCCCTGCTATAACGCGTTGGTCTATGATCTTACGTTGAGCAGCGGGGACATCATAGATAGACATTACAGGTGATGGAGCTTCTATGCATCGCATACGGGGGGAAATGAGTGAGAACGTTGAAGCGGGCAATGCTATATCTGTTTTTGACGCTAGATGTAGTTTCTTTGTATTTAAATTTGTTTATATTTTTGGTTTGAGGCACATGCCCTTTTTGTGTATTTAATCTCCGCTGCGTAGTTTATAAATTGTATGGTTTTAAATAGTCTAGTCAGTCTAAAACGCAAGCGCTGACCTAGGAACCGTGATCCATGCTTAGCATGATGATTTGAGAAGCCGGCGATGAATCATTCCGCCGTGATATAGTGTTGATAGGCCGTTGATGCCCTTGCTGTATTAGATTTTAAATATCTTTTGTTTTTCTACAAAAGGCGCATAGTTTTAGGGTAGATGCTGCCGAAATTTTCACTCACCTCTTTAAAGTTAATCTTTAACGTTTATCAAAATTCTTTTCTTTTTTCTTTTGATGGAACACCCGAATTTCCTTCCGTCCTTCACGATTTTGGTTTCGTTCAAGGGGTCGGAAATACAGGGGTGTTACAGGTGGTTACCAGAGCCAGTGGTTCCTATTTTCAACGCTTTGTGTTTTCAAATTCGTTGAGAAATTTCTTGAAGGTTGAAGTTATTCGTGAGAGTTGGGTAGATATGGGATAGGTGCATATTACATATGCATGCATAATGATTATTTTTGCACGTGCATAGATAAATATATAGTATGTTCAGCTTGTTATGAGACTCATTCCCTTGTGTGTTATTCTTATAATTAAAAGTTATGATTGTGGTCTGAATAATGATATGATTTATCAAATCAGTAGATTTAATAATGTATTATCAAACAATAATGAAATCTTTCAATATTTAGTTCAACTCATGGTTGTAATTATGGAGATATAAAGTATGAATGATGCATTGCATCAGGAATTTTCTTTTGCTTGTGACGATAATATGAAATTTAGTCTCATGTGTCTGAATATTTGTCTATGTTAATTGTTTTAGATAAAGCTTATGAGTTCTCATATGGACCATATACATAAATTCTCACTATTTATTTATCTGTTTGAACGTTTTATTTGTCAAGTGCACTGTTAATATGGGTTAAACAAGAATAAGGATGAGGAATTAAAAGTAGGATAAGATTCGCACGTGATTGTAAATGAAGTTGCTTCGTTAAGAAATTGATATGATACTTTGTAGATAGTAGCTTGATCATAAACTTAGGGTTATGTTATAGTCTTTGAAGTCAAGTTGATGTTTTAACTCAAATGGTGACAATTTTATCCATGTTTTCGAAATTAGTTATAAAATATTTACACCTTGGGATAGTGCAATTAGAGACCATTAGTTATTGTCTTAGATCATTGACGATATATGGATAAGTATGGATCCAAATGACATTGTATGATTATTAATGTTGATGGAGTATGTTAGAATATGAAGAATCGAAAGTTACTAATTCATGAATGACATTAGAAAATCAAACAAGTAATTCAAGTGGTTCGAACTTACTTATCCTTTTATTTTTGTTTTAGTTGTAATGATTGTTAATATGTCCTTGTTTAAGCTTAATCATAAGTACTAAGTTATTATGCAGTGGGAGTATTGTTCAAACTGGTATCGGTTTAATATTTCCTTTGAATTTATAATTATTTCAAGATGGCTTTAGAGTTTAAGTGTTGTCAAATTCAAGTAAGTCTTGGGCTGATTGTGATTGCAGTTTTAAGCTTGCTAATTGGTCATAGCAACATTGATGTTAAGTTTAGTATGGCATGATTGTGCTTATTGATAAATGCTTTCAAATCTGTACAACGAATGAGTTTAACGATTTTTTTTGATTCATATTCAAGTTGATTGGATCATGTAATATATTTAAGTCAACGTCTTATGCCTGCAGTGAGATTTTAATGTAATATATGTGTAGTTAGTGGTTCGATGTTGTGTCTTGAATTTATTAGACTAAGTTAATCACCTTTATATAAGTATTATGAGAATTTAAGTACTATATTGGTTCTTTGTTATTGAGTGCGCTTTAGTTTGAGCATGCCTATAAACTTTACTCATCGTCATTTAATCATTGATTAAATTTTTGCTATCGGTACATATCTAGCACAATTAGAAGTCACAAAAATAGTTGGTGAACGGTGATCGATTTGCAGAACTAATATAATGTTTAATGTCGATATAGATGATGAAACGATTTTTTTTATGTAAGTGATTGATTTGATGTGAAACGAGATAAATTGAGTATAAGGCTTTGCTCAATGAGTATAGTGGGGTCAAAATACAAGTTAAGAGGTGCTTTTGTTATCTAAACATTAAAGAAATGAATACAAGTATGTAAACAATTTGTAACTTCAGAGCTAAATCGAAAACTCAAGTTACATTTCAGACTTACAAAAAAAAAAAATCATTAATAAGTGATGAATTGAGTTAATTGATTCTCGCACTGGTGTCGAAAAGTGTTAAATTAGTTGGTACCAAATAGTTGGATCATAATAAGCTTTAAATGAAAGAAGCTTTGTAATTTCAAAGCATTTTTTTTGTATATATAAACACATATGTTATGGTTGTTAGTTCTAAGTTTAGCATCCTATGTCGCAGAGGATTTAACTCCACTTGTTCTCAAATGAGCTAACGTGATGGAAATTTTAAGTAATTTATTACTTTGTTATCATATTGTTGTATCTTCGTATGGTGCTGGGATTGTTAATGTAATAATATATGGTTGATGGTTGTCTTGTCATTGATGTTCAAACTGCTAATGCTGAAGTATGGACATTCTGCCAAAAATATTTTTGATTATTTTTGTAGCGAGATACATGTGTTCACACATTATCCTTGTTGTATATTAAAATACCATCTATGTTGATCATCACTATTATTATTATACTATTGAAGTTCTTGCCACGTACATATATAATTTATAACTTCACTCATATGTAGTTTGATACAAGTTTTATACATTCAATGTATCTAGTCGTATGGCGAGTGGATAGCTGGAAAAAAAATGTTGGTGACCTTTGACGTTGCCATTCATGATTCTAAATCGTCCTCATAGTGTCGTAATTAGAATTTGATATTATGATAGATAAAGGATATTATTGTTGAACAATTATGATATGTGTATTAGTATCATGACTATGAATGTATGATTATTAATTACAGTAACTTGCTAAAGGTAGTATTTATAACTAGATTATGTACTTGAAACATGATTAGGATTATGTCATAATAAGTAAAGTTAGCGGTGAATCAATTTGGGGTTGATAACCAATCAATTTTGTGAGATTCATGTATCCTTAGGCCCAGGGTGTCTAATTGTAATACGAGTTAAGTATTGAGCAACTTCGTGCACTTTACTTTTAAGATCTTGTTGTTTTGATATGTTGCCCTCATTCATGGTTTAAATTACAATAGTTGAACCTTTAGTACACTGCAATATTATCACAAAGTACGACCTTAGATGGTCACGTAAAAGTGAAAAAAAAAAAAGCTGTTTAAAGAATTACATTAGATAACGGGACATTTTGTATTGTACGAGCTCATGTGATACACTTTTTATATGCCACATGTGCTAGTTCCATTAGTTTTGTAAACAATTAGGAGAGTTGTCTTACTAATAGAACATATTAAGACCTAGATACTAAGTTGTGTTTAGTATTGAGATCAGAGATATTAAATAATTAAAGTTTCATGGTCTAACCAAACAACCTTTACCAATAAATCGAGGTTAGTGAGTTACGGGGTCGTAACTAAGTTTTAAGGGGGGTAGAATGCGATAACATTTCCCGCGTTTACACGCATATTCTCCTGCGTTTTCATGCATTTTTGCCTCTATGATAACAACCATCACAAACTTACATGTTGTTAATTGATTGTTCGAATCAATCGGTGTGATATTTATCAATTGGTATGATATTTACATGCTTTTGATTGATCGTGTTGAGTAAATTGCGTGATATGTACATGCTTTTGATTGATTGTGTGGAGTCAATTGTGTGACGTTTACATGTTTTGATTGGGTGTTGAGCTAATTTGGGTGGTTATAAATACTCAAAATGATAAATATATGACTATTTCGATAGATTGATTATTCTCTTTGTTAATAGTGTCAATAAAGTCACGATCTTTGATCCAATTCTTAGGCTTAAAATGGTAGATTACCTTCTTGAGTTATTAGAAATACACTTTTTTTTTTGATTAGTGTCCTTGTTACTCTAGTTTCGAGGACGAAACTTCTTTTAAGGGGGATAGTCTGTAACACCCCGTTATTTTAATGACGCCATTATTTATTATCACTATAATCCGTTTGGAGATTTTATAAATATATTAAATTAATTTAAGTTAGTCTTAATAAATTTCTTTCAAAACTAATTTAAAATTACGTATATATATATATATATATATATATATATATATATATATATATATATATATATATATATATATATATATATATATATATTATATATATATATATATATATATATATATATATATATATATATATATATATATATATATATATATATATATATATATATATTATATATATATATATATATATTATAATTAAAAATATAGTTCTATTTCTAAAATAAAGAGATTAGAATCAAAATAATATTTATAAATGAGACATAAGGGGAGTCTCTAGTTGAACAAATATGAATCTAGATAAAAATAAATAAATAAATAGTAATAAACATAATAAACATAATATTATTAATAATAATAAGGATAAAGTGTAGTAGGAAACCCTTATTTTCTTTCCATGCTTGTAGCCGTCATGCCTCACTTCCTTCCCATCCCTCTCCACTTTTCCTCCCACACCTTTGTGAGCCGCCATACCCACCACGGAGCACCGGCAGCCTGCAAAGCCACCAAGCCAGCAGCAGCCGCCTCCACGCACCAAGCTCAGCAGCAATAGCAGTCCCGCTACACCCGCCCACAAAACAGCAACATCTGCTGCATTTTCGTGCACCACCAGCAGCAACCACGGTTGTCTACACTACCACCGAGGCCACCGCGGTGTATTGACCCTCCTGTGCAACCACCACTACATCAAACACTTATCATCTCACCCCTCTTTTTCTTATTTCCCCATTGTGAGCCATCTCTTCTTTCCTCTAAAGTATTTTTTTAGTTTCTTTTAATTAAAGTTTTATCAAGTATATTGAGTTTGATGTTGGGTTGTGTTGTTTTTCATTAAATCTTGTTGTGGGTAAGAGTTCGATTGATGAATTGAACATATATATGATTTAGGGTTGAAGTGTGATTTGAGATTTTAGTTGTGTGTTAATTTTGATGGTGTTCTAAATAAATAACTTTAATTATGCCGAATGTAGGAATTTTGTTAGGTGTTATAAATTTCATTGTCATTGTCGAAATAAAAGAAATTATTGTTGCTAAATTCTTTGGAGAAAATGTCTCCCTTTATGCTTCTTTGCGTTATGAGTCATCTTGAATGTTGTAGTAAAATTATATCCCAACACCAAAATAATAGTAGATGATCCTTGTATGTTGTAGTAAAATTATATCACGAATACCAAAATCATTATAAGTTTCTAGTATTAAGGTTGTTATACAAATAATAGTAGTTTAGGACATCACATGGTGATGTGGCCTTATACTTTGGGTCTCATTGGTTTAAAGAAATCGTTATAAAGCGCACTTTGTTGTTGCGAAAGCTTACTTGATTGTTGGTTTAGTAGATGTAAAAGCTTATTTGATTGTTGAGTTAATGTTATAACTCATGAACAAGTATATATTGAGTAATGTGATTTGGTTAAGCATGCGTCTGAATAAGTGGAAGTTACTTTGAATGGGTGAATGGTAGCTTGTTCTAGCATTTAGATGCTCTTAAGTAGAGACGAATAGTCTTATTAGTTCTACTTCAAATTTGTATAGGTTTCCATTTCATAAGATGAAGGTAGAATCTTAATTGGGTGATTTTTTTTGTGACTTTTGGTCGTGCAGTAACGCTTACAGGTACGTACACGTAGTAATTAACTCTTGCATGCATCTTGCATTGTATATTTACCGATATTGAATTATTTTAAAATATATAATGTACTATCATGAATCGTCGTCGAATGAAATATTAAATTTATTGATAATATGATCTTCAAGTTTACTAGTAGAGAACGATGCTAGTATGCTACATGTTTGGTAATGATTTAGAATGAGAATGTTTCCCTGGTTATCGAGATTCGTTATTATAAGTGAACGAGTCCCGTATTAATAATATTGTTTATTACTAGTTTGAATAGTGAATGTCTCAATATTGATGAGATCGATTATTGCTAGTTTGAATGGGAATTATTTGATTCCCTTGATATTGAACGAATTATTATTTGTTGGAAAGGGAGCAAGTCCCTTATTAATGATATTGTTTGTTGGGAATAGTGAATGATTTCCTTATTGAGGATATTGATTATTGCTAGTTGAATGGGAACGATCCCCTTATTAATGAGATTGACTTACTTTAGTTTGAATGAGAATAACTCCTTTGTTATTGAGATTGATTTATGTCAGTTGAATAGGGAATGATCCCCTTATTAATGTGGGCGATTTATGTTTATGAATGGGAAGGAGTCCCTTAGTGATGGAGTAAGAAAATATTGAATAAGGTGAAATGGAATGAGAATAAATCCCTTAGTGATGGAGTAAGAAACTTGTTGGTTCTAATGGGAAGGAGTCCCTTGTTGATGAGATAGCAGATTTGTTCGATTATTGTGGCCCCCTTGGTTAGGGTAACCCAGTGGGTTAGTTCCCGGAGGTATGGATCATCAGTATATGGTTGCTGTACGGGGGTATGTTCATACTTTACCATTGGGCGCCGGTATGGCCCGTCACCGCCCTTTGGTTGAGGTGTGGCCATGTGGGTATTGCAAACCCCAATATGATGGCCTCTACTCACATATATATTTACAGATATTTGAAACTGGTTAAGCTCTTGGTTCAATGATACGGCGTTATATACTGACGTGTACTGTTTGTTTTCTTTGTTGATGGCTCGTCTTTGTTGTAAAATCACCCTCATAGTATTATTATGACATACTTTATTGATGCTAATTATGCCTTATAATGATATGATGTTAAATACTGACGTGTACTGTTTGTTTTCTTTGTTGATGGCTCGTCCTTGATGGTCCTGCTATGACGCGTTGGTCTATGATCTTACGTTGAGTAGCGGGGACATCATAGATAGACATTACAGGTGATGGAGCTTCTATGCATTGCATACAGGGGGAAATGAGTGAGAACGTTGAAGCGGGCAATGCTATATCTGTTTTTGACGCTAGATGTAGTTTCTTTGTATTTAAATTTGTTTATGTTTTTGGTTTGAGGCACATGCCCTTTTTGTGTATGTAATCTCCGCTGCGTAGTTTATAAATTGTATGGTTTTAAAGAGTCTAGTCAATCTAAAACGCAAGCGCTGAAACAGTAACCACGATCCATGCTTAGCATGATGATTTGAAAAGCCGGCGATGAATCATTCCGCCGTGATATAGTGTTGATAGGCCATTGATGCCCTTGTTGTATTAGATTGTAAATATCTTTTGTTTTTCTACAAAAGGCGCATAGATTTAGGGTAGATGCTGCCGAAATTTTCACTCACCTCTTTAAACTTAATCTTTAACGTTTATCGAAATTCTTTTATTTTTTTCTTTTTATGTAACATCCGAATTTCCTTCCGTCCTTCACGATTTTGGTTTCGTTTAAGGGGTCGAAAATACAGGGGTGTTACAGTTACAGTGCGGGACTGAGCCTCCAATATGGGTGGCTTCAGCTTTGTCACGTCCTCCAAGTCGATTAGAGGAGTTCCTTGCGGAAAGGGCCTTGGTTTCGGGGCGTTCCCAATCGTTCTTCCATCGCACCCAAGTATCACTATTGATGGAATCTAACTTAAAATTTTGATAGGCATCCCCGGATATTCAACTTCTATAATTTCCAGCAATTGCCCATAAAAATCATCTTCGTCAGGGCTATTGTCAGTAGCTTTAACGCACACTCCACTATTGTTTCCATATTCAACTTCTATAATGTCCAACTAGTAATCAACCTGATGACCGGAATGAATACCTCTATGTCCAACTATCCCCTCGCCATTTTTCATACAATAAAACTTTGACCGTTGACATACATGCCGTCCATTTATCTCGTCGCCAGTTGGTCACCATCCACTTTAGTACATCAGGTGAGGCTTTTCTCGTAGCTAGCTCGTCGCCAATGGCGATAAGTTCAATCCGGTCACTTTTTCCCGACGCTATTTCGACACTTATTTGTAGTGTAACACTTTCAAAAATTCGATCGAAACAAGTACTTATTTGTCTATTTTTCGATACGTAAACCGAAAAAGACATTTTAATGTTATTTTTACCCAACATAATGATATTATTTTAAAAAAACCAGATGTCGCGATTAACTTTATGGGTTAACACTTTCAATAATCTGGTCGAAACAAGTACTTATTCGCCTATTTAGTTTTCGAAGCAGCATATTCGCGATTTACCCATAAGGCTAATTGCGACGTCCGTTTTTCAAAAAATCATCGTTATGATGAGCAAAATTGACGTTTAATTTTTTTTCGGTTAATGTGTCGGGAAATTTGCAATTAAGTACTTGTTTCGACCGGATTTTCGAAAGAGTTATCCTATAAGGATTATCACGATGTGCATTTTGAAAAAATCGTTATGATGGGCAAAAATGACGTCAAATATCTTTTTCGGTTTACGTATCAGAAAATAGGCGAATAAGTACTTATTTCGACCGGATTTTCGAAAGAGTTACCCTACAAAGGTAATTGCGACGTTCGTTTTGTGAAAAAAATTTCTTATGATAGGTAAAAATAATGTCAAATATCTTTTGTTTTTATTTTGTTAATTTATGTGTGTTAATTTAAATTATTTAAAAATACGAGGACTAATGAGGTATTGCCACATAGACAACTTAATCTCTCAAATTGATCAAACCCTCAAACTTAATGATCAACTAATGTTTTCCGTTAAGTGGTAGTCATTTGCCGAGAAATATACTAGATTAGGTAGTTTTTTACAAAAAAAAAAACAAAAGGCTGAAGGTAATTTTTTGCAAATAGACCTATAGATTAAGTAGTTTCTTATAATGTCCTTATAATTATATACATTTATAGATATTAAATATAGAATTTTTGCTTTAGCCAATATGTCCAATCAAATAGGACAATTAGAGTGAATAAAAGGGAGTACTTCCTCCGTTCTGAAATATTGCTACATAAGGATTTTTGACACTATTTATCGTTCAAGTTTAATTTATATATTGCGGCTAATGAGTAAGAAAAATATTTTCAAGTGGAATCTTGTTTAAATAGTCTAATCGCATGTTTGCATAATATTAAGTTTTTATAATTTTAAGATAAAGTATAATTCAATATAAAAATAATCAAAATAACGCATTGAACTGTGTATTAAGTAAAATGTTACGATTAGTGGAACGGAGGAAGTATTAAATAGTGAATGATACACCGGACAACTAAAAATATTATAGTAAACCGTCCAATCAATCATGCCTAATCATTATTGAAGATTAAAGATAATCCAAAGTCCAATCACCAATCTTCTTTACCAACTCTTGTAGCACCAATTTACAAAAGTCTTCACACTAACTTCCAATGTCAATCAACAAACACCATTACCAATCTGTTCTTCCATAAATCTAACACAATTAGCGACCAAAAAACTAGCATGAGCGATCCAGAGTATAGTCGAATCGATGATCTTAAATCATTTGATGAATCAAAATCCGGTGTACAAGGACTGATACAATCAGGAACAGCAACAGTTCCGACCATATTTATAAGATCAACGGAGGATCGTTCGAAAGATTTCGATGTTTGCGATGAAAACATAAGTGTACCTGTTATAGATCTCGCCAATTTTAGGGAAAATGACGATGATCGTAAAACAGAGGTAGCGAAACAAATGGTTTCAGCCTCCAAAGAATGGGGATTCTTTCAAATTGTAAATCATGGAATACCATTGGAGACGTTGGATAAGATGATTGAATGTGGTCGTATGTTTCATGAACAACCTCCTGAGGCTAAGATCAAATATTATAGTCGTGATTTTTCTAAGGCGTTCTCTTATGTGTCTAACCATGACTTGTATAAGTCAAATTCTGCTAATTGGAGGGATAATTTTTATTTCAACACTACTTTTTCTGGTAAAATGGATCCTCAACACCTGCCTTCAATTTGCAAGTAAGTTCTTTTTTCTTATCTTTACATCTTGATTATGTAATTGTTTATCTAGGTTTGATTCTTCCAGTTACAACTTAAATTATGTTTAGTAATGGGCGTTAGAGGCAAACAGTTGATACTTAATAGCTGATAGCTCATTATAATAACCGATTTGAGCAGCTGATTTAAATGCCATGATAGGAGTGGTTTGTTCAAAGCAACTTGTTCAAAGTATTAATAATTTGTTTCAACCAACTAATTTACTTACAACATTATTATTCATGACCTAAATAAATAAAAAAAAGGTCATTTTAATATTTCATACTTTTATTCTCTCTTAAAAGTTCATCTTTCAACTTAATTTTATTTCAACTTAATTTTATTAACAATGACTTCTATTAAAAGGGCATCATCCTCTCTCTTACTTTTTATATACCCTATCATACTTTTTTTCTCTTAATTGATCTAATATTTCTCTTTATTTTTTCATAATAATATTTTCATGTAAAAAGTTAATATAATTTTTTATTTGATTAAAATAGATATACTTTTTTATTAATTAAAAAAAAATTATTCTTTTAATAAAACTAATATTTTTTATTAAATATAAATTTGTAGACATCAATAAAAATTACGGAAAATTCATTAAATTCAAATAAAGATTACAATGCACATACATAAAATAAATACACAAATTAAAAAAGAAAAAAATGTCAAAAAATACTTAATAAAAAAAATTCCAAAAAGTACTTAACAAAAATTTTTCTTTTTAAAAGACTACCAACTAACGGTTGGGGTTAAGTTTTCCGTTATATTTTTTTGCCTATCTTTAAAAAGTACCTAATGAAATTTTTTTTTCAAAAGAGTACCAAGAACACAACATAATCATCCAATACAAACACAACATAATATATAACTCTAAAAACATCATCCATAAAAAAGTTCACACATTATCCAATACAAACACAATAATAATAATAATAATAATAATAATAATAATAATAATAATAATAATAATAATACAAATAAAGTTTTTAGAGCCGTGTCTCTCTCTCTTCTCGTATGATTTCCTCACGATCAAAGCACCACGGCATACTCGGTACGCCATGGCAAGTAGAGGAAGAGGACGCCCCCCAAAGAAGAAGGTAGAACAACGTGCTAAAGGTATCAATTCAAAGAATCGTTCGGTATCCTCTCTCTCAAAGTATTCGACTTCATCCAATTCAGATGAGGAAACCCTAATTTCTTCCCCAAAACAGTCTTTGAAACCCCAACCACACAAGAAGGTTGTCCTATCTAATTGGATTGAAGAAGCAAGTAAATCCAAGGAGGTCAGACCAAAATCTAAGATGGATTCTTCACAGCTTCAATCTGGAGATCGAGATGCTCATACAAAATCAGGTATCCTTGTTAAAATCAGTAAAGAAGATGTAATGGATGAAATTTTATTTTGGGAATCATCTATGGTATGTTATGTCTTAGGGGCAAACCCCCCACTTCAAATTATTGAAGGTTTCGTAAAAAGAGTATGGAAAGAATTGGCTATTGATAAGGTAGGATTGTTTGGTAAAGGTGTCTATATTGTGCGGTTGACCTCGAATTCAAAACGGGATAAGGCTTGCGACATGAACAGAATTTTGTTTGACAAAAAGCCGTTTGTGGTCAAGCCTTGGACACCTAAGACCCCTGCTAACAAGACACACCTAACATCCATGCCTACTTGGGTGAAATTCCCAGCGTTAGCCCTTGAGTATTGGAGTGTCTCAACACTGAGAAAGATTGCGAGTACCCTTGGCCCGGTCATACGAGTGGACAATGCAACTTCTAAACATGAAAGAATGTTGTATGCTAGGGTGCTAGTAGAAATGAACTTATATGGCGATTTCCCCGAGGAGATCTATTTCATAAATGAACTTGACGAGCTAGTGAGTCAAAAAGTTATGTACGATTGGAAACTGATTTTTTGTGGAAAATGTAAGGAAATGGGCCATGTCGAGGGTAAATGTAGGATGGGTGATCCAAGCAAGAAGGTAACTACGCCTACACCAAGACCACCAAAGGAGGGGAAACTAGGGCAACCTGTTTGGGAGGTCAAAGGGCCATCAAATGTGATTTGCACCTCGACACAGAAAGTATCCCAAGCCCGACAGGAAGCCTCCCAACCCTTGAAGAATGATCTGGTGAACGCACAAGGAACCCCTGTCTCTACGCCCAAAAAACCACAAACACCACGCCACACAACTGAGATTTACTCAACTAACGCAGCCGGGGAAATGGTAATAACCATTGTACAGGTGAACACCGATCCTGGAAGGCGAAAAGACCCCCCAAATGGATAATCTCTGTCTTCCCAGGGTTGGTAGCATGTCTACCCCCTGGGGCATAAGGCTTCTTGGGTCTCCTCTCCCCTAAAGCCTGTTAGTAAGCTAGATGGGTGGTAGTCTAACGTCCTGATAAGCCGGTGATACTGAAAATAGCTGCTAATAAGGCCTTTGTTAAATCTGAAATTGTTTATACTTTGTTGTTGCTTTGTATGGTTTGAAATTTGTTGAATGATCTAGTCCTGCTGCTGGATAGTTTTGATTATGCTGGGAACTTCCTCAGAGAGTTGGTCTTGGACAACCTGTTTAATGTGTTGCTGATGTGCTACTATGAAAGTCTTGGTCCTACTACTGTTTTATGTGGAAATTTGCTTTGCTTGGACTGATTTTGACATCATCAATGCTCAATATTGGCCCCTCCCCTTGATGGATCTGGGAGCCTGCTGCTGTTAATGACTGCTGGAATACGACTGCTTAGTGATGGGGAGGTTCGACCTTAAGCTGCTTCATGGATGTAGTGGAAGCTTCAAGCTATAGAATATACTGGTCCTTTTGGATAGTCCATAATGTCTTTTGCCTTGTACATGATATGTATGGAACATATAACTTGTTTTGCTTAGTTTTGATCTAGCCTCAGTGCCAATTGTAAATGCTATCTTATATCTTAGCATCACTGTAGTCTAGGAATTTATCTTCCCTTTTTGGAGTTGTTATTCCCAGCCTAGCGAATGACGAGGGGTCTGTCCCTTAGGAGCTTTGTTTGGGTTTACCTCACAGTCTCTTCAACCGATTGTAAGCTTCGACTATTTTCTCTAGAATTTTATAATACTTACTTTGCCAAAATAATAATAATAATAATAATAATAATAATAATAATAATAATAATAATAATAATAATAATAATAATAATATTATTATTATTATTATTATTATTATTATTATTATTATAACCATCAAAACTGATTCCAAAATCAGATTTGCTACTCTATCTTCAAATAAGGCCACTACACTCTGGATGAGGACCCTGTAGACGAGCCTTTTTGCTTCATTGGCTCAATTTGTTGTTTACATGTTTATTTTCGTAGCTAGTTTAGCCTTTTCTTGTAACCATGGGTGGTTCTGGGTCCATTCCGGGTGCCCAACCGCACTGGGCCCCGAAAATATGAGGCCTCATATATTAATCGCATGCTGTAAATATCAATGAGTAAAATTGTCTCAGTTGGCTAGACATTGTCCTACTATACCTGTTGCCCCGTGTTCAATACTTGTTGCATCAAAAATTTTTGTGACAAATTAATTTATGAGTGGGCCCCAAGGACTCTACTCTCTCCTCACGTGTACTCCAACTTTCCAAGCACACAACAATATTGCCATTTCTGATTTTTATTTCAACTCTCTCTCATCAAAATTTTCATCCTTCCCAAAATAATCTTTTATCTTCTCTAATCTCTTTCTCAAGGTTTCCATCTCAAATTTTTTTATCCCAAATGTTTTCTTATACTGATAATCTTTGAAAACCTTTGTACTTTAATTTTAAAGTGAAATTTAACAATTTATTTTGTATTAGGAATTATTATAAGTTGAAACTATTTTTTCCAATTATTTATGAAGGGCCCCATTTTGATCAAAATCACAAATATAAACAGGGCCTCAGAAATCTTTGCTCTGCCCCTGCTTGTAACGCCATATGAGGCTATTTTGAGATATTCCGGTTTCTCCCGTGCACATGAAGAGTGAGGTGGGGAAACTTTTCCTAGAAGGTGGACCCCACTTTCACACTGATGCAATTATTAGGGAGATACATGGATATCTGGGTTTATACCCTGGTTGGTAAAGTTTTTGTTTTGTGTTAATAGAAAATCGTTTGACAAAATAATAATAATAATAATAATAATAATAATAATAATAATAATAAAGAAAAAGTGTCGAAAAGTACCTAATAATTTTTTTTAATAAACGGTCAACTTAACACCAACCGTTACTTGGTACTCTAAGTTTGTGTTGGATAGGCTTGTCAAACAGATCAGGTTGGGTCGGGTTCGAGTTCAGGTCATATATAAACAGGTCAGAAAACCCTTGACCCAACCCATTTAGTTAATTGAGTCGAAAATCACAACCTTGACCCGACCTGGAACAGATCAGGTTGACCTGATTTTGACCCACTTAACTCGTTTATATTTTTTTTGTTTTCGTTTTAAGGTTTTTAACGTTGTTTAAATCTAATTGTTTAGGCTTTAATTTTAATTTTATGTTGTTTATTTTGTATTTACTTTGTAAAATAAGAAAATATTAAATGAACTAAGTTTAGCTTATACTTATTGATTTAACTCGAAATGAAAACATTTAATTAAATGGGTTATACAAGTTTTTTGAGAAACTACTAATTGAGAAACTACTTTAACATGTGGCAGATGTAAAATGAGAGTTGATGAATTCTAATTACTTGCCACGTGTCACTTTAAATCATAATCTTTCTTATTTGCTTATTATCAAGTATCAATCACTCTAAAGTCTTCATTGCTAATTTTTAGCTTTGATTAAATTATTAGTATAAAATCCTTACCTCTCCCTCATATTCATTACTTATTTTCTTCGTTCAAATATATAAGACGTTAACTCTTCATTAACATATAATTCATGTGGGACTAATTTTGAATTATCTACTTTGATCAATTATGTAATTTTTTTAGCTTTAATTATGAAATACCTTTTTATATCTAAATAATTAATAATTTTGCTAAGAAAAAATTATCAAATAATTAAATTACTTTATATATCAAAATTTAAAAAATTTCGTGCATTGCCATGTGTCACACTAACAATACAATTTTTAGGTTTCATATTCCATAATAATGCAATGCAAATCATTAATTAAGTTATCTGACGTGGTTGTAATTGTAATTGTTATAAAAAAATTAGTGGTGAAATAAATTCCATAAATTCACATTAATGTTAAGTGTTGATAATGTGTATTCGACCTCATAAAAGCGACTTATAAATGTTAGATAATTATTTTTTAACTCCTCTCTTTATATTCCCTAATGCAATGTATTATAAAGTGAGAGTTTGTGTCAAGTGTCACTATACAATGCATTTTGAAAGCACTTGCCAAGTGTCACTCTAATATAGGGATGGGCATTTAAGGGTATGGATCGGGTCTGGACCCTACCCGGACCCGGACCCTGATATTAAGGGTCTAAAAAATTAGACCCAGACCCAGACCCTAAGTGTCTGGGTCCAGACCCTTAGGGTCTAGAACCATACCCTAAAAAGTTTATTTTTTGAGTGAGATTAAAGGGTCTAAAAAATTGTTCATTTATATCCATCCCTGTATGAATCAAATTCAAAATTAAAATCAAAATCAAAATCAAAACAAAAGAATTCAATAATGTTGTAGATCTAGAACACCACAAAGATCTAAAGATAATTTCTCCTGTACGATTAATTTGCAAATACTACAAGGTCTTACAATTACACATTATACAAATCAATTTTTCAACCTCCCACCAAAAAAATTCAGTGAAATAATGGATTACAAAGAATAAAAAGAGCAAATACTTGCGATTGATACCTTCTACTCTTTGGATTGATGAAATTTAAGGGAGAAAAATTAATTAAACTCTAGCATTCTTAGAGAAAGAGAGAAAAATTAAGAGGAGAGAGAGATGAGAGTAATAAAAAATAGACCCTTGCCCATCCCTAGCATTAACACTAGAGTAAGAAAAATTAAACCCTAAAAATAAAAAAATAAAAAGGGTCCAAGGGTCCAATCCGGGTCTACCCGGACCCGGACCCTTATAATATTTTTTTAGACCCGGACTCGGACCCGGACCCTTAGGGTCCAAAAAAAATAGACCCTTACCCTTAAAAAATGGTAGGGTCCAACAGGGTTCGAATAGGGTATTAGACCCTTGCCCATCCTTACTCTAATAATGTTAGATAATTGTTTTGGAACTTAGTATAAATTTGCTAATGCATAATTGATTTTTTCATGCATTATCATGCAATATAATGGTGAAAGATTCTATAGGAGGACTTTGTTGAATTTTGTAAAAGGTCCTACACGTTATTAACCAAAATAGTTTTTAAAAAACAAAAGTAAACCTACACCGTGCATCGCATGGGTATAATCCTAGTGAATTATAATAATGGTTCAAATTTATTAGTTTTAATGGGAATAGGTATCCTTGTCATTAGAGAACAGTATTAGATAAAATAAAATGATAGAAAAGTTTAAGACCAAATTAAAAATGCATAAATAGTATTTAAATCAACAAACTATTCAGCTCTATGTTCTGCTTGAAAACAGGGTGAGGACCTTTTCAAGGGATAAGAAATGGATTGGACACCACTTTTTACTAGTCAAGGTTCTCATAATAAAGGAATGGATGCTCCAATGAGTTTTTGATGCCAAATTCTCAATAATGATAATAGTCATCGACCCTTATGAGACTAAATATACAGACTCTATGCTCGTGAATCAATAGGCGTTAATAGGTCATAGTGGGGCATTAGATATATGTCGAACTTATCCTAATTGTCTAACTCACCTTTCAAATAAATATAGCATGACGATATCAAAGCATGTAACCTAAGATATGCAGTGCGATCCTAGTTACATAGAGCATGGAACATAGTAACATTCCGCGATCCAGGAATATTGGTCACAACAAATAATCCATAAAAATACCCAAGTCAAACACTAGCATATTATCTCTTCTCTAATTGTAATTCTCAATTGCTATAATATAAGAGATACTATACCGAAGGACATAGCCTAAATTAGGTGAACCTCGTTAATATTTTGTGTCATTTATTACTGCATTTATTCCTACATATTGTTTGCGTAATTTGTTTCACACGACTTCACACTTCCGATCTTGGTGATATTAGAGATTGTAACACATTGTTCTATCTCTAATATAACGTCGTTTTCACTTCCCTTTATCTATAAAATGGAGCATCATTCATAAGAACAAGACACCACAAACACGTATATTGAGAGTAGGCTATTGCATTGTTAGAAACTTGAGAGTGTTCTTACTTTGCTTTAGCATTTGTGATATTGAGAGATTATTCTCAAATAAGGGAAGGTTTATTACATTGTAATTGTTGAATTCAATCTAATAAACTACATTTGAGGGAGAGGTATCCAAGATACCCCATAAGCACTTGTGTTCATCTTTGCATTATATTTTTCATTTTCATGCAAACATAAATTGCATAATTAATAGTAACGCATAAGCACGATTCCCTTACCAACTATTATCCCCCTTTTCAAATGATCGAGTACTTATGTTTGCAGGGATAGTGTGTTGGAGTATGTGAATCAAATCCTTAAGTTGTGTGATCGAGTACTCATGTTGCTATCCATAGGTCTTGGTTTAAAACCAGAAACACTTGGAGAACTAGAAATTAAGAAAGGGTGGAATTTAGGCTGCAACTTTTACCCAGCATGTCCAGAACCAGAATTAACACTAGGAGCTCACGGACATGCTGATACCAACTTCTTGACAATACTATTGCAAGATCAAATTGGCGGCCTTCAAGTTCTTCATCAAAACAAATGGGTTAATGTTAACCCTATTTATGGCGCCTTCATTGTTAACATTGGTGATGCATTTCAGGTTTCAAATTTAACTTTTTTTTCACTGGGTGTGCGAGGTCTCTTTTTCTGTCGTATATGATTTAGTTAATCGAAAAAAAGAAATATGTTAATTTTGTTAATAAAAAATATATTTACTATAAATAAGACGTAAAATAAAAGTTTTGCTTAGAGTATGGCTTAAATTTTTTGTTACCAACGTGACAGAAAGAATCTCATCCATCCCTTAAATCAAATGGAATATCTAGCACAATATTAACCCAAATGATTCTCATTTGAGGAGCGTGATAGAGTGTATCACATATTTCGCGCTTTTAACCTCACCAACTTAAGATTTTGATTGAGTAATCTATTTATGGCATTGTTGTAGGCATGTAATTTCTTAGTTCTTATATATTATCTAAATGATGCAGATGGTATCTAATGACCAGTTGAAAAGTGTGTATCACAGAGTAATAGCAAAAAACGTTGGACCAAGAATATCTCTTCCATTGTTTTTCAATGGTCTTTTTTCATCTAAGAAGATTTATGGTCCAATTAAGGAGCTGATTTCGGAAGAAAATCCACCTATTTATAAGGATTTTACGATTGAAGAGATGATGACATACTTCTTTTCCAAGTCCCTTGATGATTTGGGTATTGAACATTTTAAGCTAAACTCGATATCATGATCATGTAAGGATGAGTTTATAGCAATTATTTATTTTTGAAATGTTTGAAAGGACAAAAAATGATAAATTTGTACTTTTAATGTTCATAGTTTGGAATTTTTAATCAGTAATTAATTAAGTACCTGTCATGAGAAGTTTCTATTTGATGTTCAATGATTAGAGAACTAGTAGATCAATTTGATCCGGAAGGACTTATTTCTATATGAAGCGGGCTCACCGTGAGACGTGCCTCATACTTGGGTTAAATAGCCTAATAATAAAAATTTTTGCATAATAAATCTTTTATATGGACTCATCTCACGATGAAACGGTCTCATACAAGGGGACTATATATATCTTGTACTATATATGGAATTAGTGGGATAAATAAGTGGCAAAACTAAAGTTCAAAATAAAAGGCAAATAAAAGCTAAAAAAAAACACATAAAACAAAGATAAGCGAAGACTCGTCGCTTATCCCTGGAAATTGATGATGTTGGACAGAACAAAAAGTCGACTCATTACTTAAGCAATGAGTTAGCGCTAGACAAGGTCGTCCCTGAGACTTTTGTGCCCTAGGCGAATTATTTATTAAGGGCCCCCATACTAACGACTTTTTGTTTTTAATAAACTAGCTAGTCTTGTGAAAAATCATCTAATTTGTTACTTATATTTTGCATTATTAGTGCTATTTATTCCATAGATGAAACTCGTCTCACAAATAAATCGTCTCATACAATAATTCATGATTTCTAATAATGTGGCGTACAAATGATATATGATAAACCAGATAAAGCTTACGCAAGTAGTTTGAGTTTGTCTATTTTTTCAAATTTGAAATTCTAAACTATTTTAAAGTCAAGGTGAACAATAATTATAAGGTATATGTGTCCAAAATTGAACAAGTATTTGTGTGTTAGAAATAACAAGATAATGTACAAAGTATCATACATTGAAAAAATATGTTGGGAGTAACAAAACATCAAAACTTTTTAAAGGCTAATAATAATATAGAAATCATGTATCTTTCCCTCTTCATCTAAAAATATATAAAAATTAAAATGATAATTAATATCACAACCAAAGTAACAAATTTATAGTACATCAAAATTTGAAATGTAACTAATGAATTACTCCATATAAATGAATAGTAGAACTAAAGTATTCATATCATATCATATCAATGTTGCCATTAAAATTCTCTTTTCCAACCACAACATTCAGATGAAATCCAATTCTTCCAATGGATGAAATTCAATATATCAGGCGCTTGAAACAGTATACAAAGAAGATTAAAATCTACACTTGGTTGAAGATGATGAAAATTTTAATGGAGAAGAGAAGATGATGAAATTCAATATATCAGGCGCTTGAAGAAGATTAAAATCTACACTAGGTTGAAGATGATGAGAATTTTAATGGAGAAGAGAAGATGATGAGATTCAATATATCAGGCGCTTGAAGAAGATTAAAATCTACACTAGGTTGAAGATGATGAAAATTTTAATGGAGAAGAGAAGATGATGAAATTCAATATATCAAGCGCTTGAAGAAGATTAAAATCTACACTAGGTTGAAGATGATCATAATTTTAATGGAGAAGAGAAGATGATGAAATTCAATATATCAGGCGCTTGAAGAAGATTAAAATCTACACTAGGTTGAAGATGATCATAATTTTAATGGAGAAGAGAAAGAATATTGAATTAATGAACAATGAACTGAGAATTCAATCTTTTATTCAAGTCATTGGTTTTAACTAGATAATTGGGAAATGTAACGCATGCACTCTAATAAATGTGTGCAGTTATAGCTTTGTTATCCGTAATTTCTTCTTTGAACTATTAGTATTTTGGGCATTCCTTAATTCTTTTAATGTTTATTGTTATTATTTCATATGGGCCCCTATTTTCATGGTGTTTCTGATTTTCGAAATTA
Source organism: Amaranthus cruentus (assembly GCA_019425755.1). Taxonomy (NCBI): domain Eukaryota; kingdom Viridiplantae; phylum Streptophyta; class Magnoliopsida; order Caryophyllales; family Amaranthaceae; genus Amaranthus; species Amaranthus cruentus. Next base: position 17,306,674 of record CM033454.1, read on the forward strand.
GGCCCTGCGCGGTTGCCGTTATAGCCTACCCCTAGGGCCTACCCCTAGGGTCAGGCCTAGCGCTAGAGAAAACGATGACCCATTTTTTCATAATAGCAATATTTCTCCTTTTTTGTTGCTTTGTTGGTTACTTATATTGCTTATGTTAGGTTGTGTTCTTTCATGAAATCTGATCAACTATTAGTTAAATGTTTGAACACAATTCTTGTGAAAGACGATCTCTTTGAGAGACCATCTCTAATGGGCTAGCCTGAAAAGAAAAATTATAGAGTAAGTTTCTTGGTAGGCATTTCGAATATTGTAAGTACTTAAATACTTGCACGACGGGCATAAATATATTGTAAATAAGCATTAAGGATGTTGTATGTAGGCATTGAGACTATATTAAGTAGGCTAGGATGCTAAGTTTCTCAATAGGTATTAGACTATTGTAAGCAGGCATTTTAAGAATTTTTTTGTGGGCAGTAAGTATATTCTATGTAGGCATTAAGTATAATGCAAGAAAGCATTAAGGATACAATAAGTGGACATTAAAGTTTAATGGGTTGGGTTTGTGAGACATCTCTCAAAGAGACGATCACTTAGGAGTCCGACTGATGTTTGAATAGTGATATTAGAAGCATGCAAAACACCACGCCCTCTGTTCCATTTTGTTTGTCCACTTTAAAGCTTTCCACCTTAGTTTAGAGAAATTTAAATTAGATTTTTGGAATATATATTGAAAATAAAAAATATTCATGTGGAATCTTATCATATTCTTCTTGACGCAAAGTTTTATAATATATAATTTATACAACTTTTCATTATAATGCGTAGTTAAAGATATTAGGGCTCTAAAATATGCGTGTGAAAAGTAAAGTGGACAAACAAAAAGAAACGGGAAGAGTATTTTAAACAGTGGAATGCGTTATAGGATAGTAATAGAATAATAAAATATAATATTTTCTATATCTTGTAAATCTTTTATATTTTGGTTATTATTTTGTAGATATTTAGTTTTTAAAACGTTAGTTTCTTTGGTATATTTATTCTCTAAGAATCATCAATGAAAGGCAACCAAAATCATTTCTTTCATGGTATCAGTTGCCTAGGTTCTCTCCTCTCCTTTAACCTCCTCTTCCGCCTTCCTTAACCACTGTCACTGCCGCCACTATACAAGGCTGCTCCTCCTTTTTCGTATGGCTTCTTCTTACTCAGGCACACGTGAGAGAGGCCCATTTAATTTTCCCAGAACCAACTGTGGGCATCATCATCACAACAGCCCACAACATTCTCCTTATTGGCATCCATCACCTTGGTCAAATTGGGCATCCCTCTCATTTCCCACCAAAAATTGGGCTCCTCACAAGTATCATGCTCCTTTACATGGACCAAATTCTGTTGGGCTTCTTGGTCCCATACCAGCCCAAAATTATTGTTCAAGCTCTAGTTCATCCGTAAACTATTTTTTGACGGACATCGATCGAGCTATGCATACTCTCTCCCTCTCTTCTACGAATTAGAAATTTTACATAGATATCGGTGCCACTTATTACATGACTCGGTCTCAAGGTTGTTTACTCAACTATTCTCTTTTAAAGCATCCATTGAATAATGCAACTATTGTGGGTAATTGTAATATGATTCTGGTTCTCGGTCACGAGCACATTTCTTTCCCTACCTCACAAAAATCCCTCACCCTAAAAATGTCTTACATTCACCTAAACTTATTAAAAACTTAATCTCTGTCCATAAATTTACTAATGATAATACGGTTTTCTTTGATTTTGATCCATTTGGGTTTTCTGTGAAAGACTGTGCCACAGGGAACATTGTTCTGAGATCTAATAGCACAGGTGATCTTTATCCTTCCCAATTACCACATGGAGCATCCACTTCTTCATCCACATCCTCAGCTTTTTCTACTCTTTCTACTAGTATTTGGCATTCCCGTTTAGGTCATTCGGAAAATGCAATTTTGGATTTCTTGATAATAAGTTGTTTCATCAATTTTGTGCTAATCGGGGAACTGAACTTCGCTTTTTAATCCACACACATCATCTCAAAATGGAAAATCCAAAAGAAAAATCCGTTCTATTATTAATATTGTCCGCACTCTTTTATGTCATGCTTCTCTCCCACCGTACTTTTGGCCTCACGCTCAATATTCTCCCATCTAATCTTCTTGGCAATCTCATTCCCACTCAACTTCTTTATCTTTAATCTTCCACATATACACATCTCCGGGTTTTAAGGTGCTTATGTTTTCCTATCATTCCTTCTACTACCATCCATATAAATTTCAACCCCGCTCCTCTCTATGTGTATTTTTGGGCCACCCTTCTTCCCATAGGGGTTATAAGTGCTATGATCTCTCCACCTATAAAATTATTATTTCTCGATATGTTCTCTTTGATGAGGCCAATTTTTCTTTTTCCCGCTCCCATTCACCATCTGCCAACACATATCAGTTTTTAGATGAGCCTATTCCACTCATATTACTCAAAATTTAGCCCAACAAGCATACCCTTCTAACCTCACTGGGTCTGTACTAGTCACGACCTAATCCCTTAACCCCTTTCTAATCCTTCCACTCTTCCTTCACAGCCCAACAGTGTGCCTCTTACCCCCACTGCCCCATCCGGATCCTCATCCCCTCCTACAGGGTTTACCTCATGCGACCCAGTTCACACTCAACCCACCTTCACTTCCTTTACTTGCCCATCATCCTCTACATCTTCCCATCCTATTCCTCCACCATCACCACCCGGCATGGTTACGCGTAGTAAACATGACATTTTTAAACCGTTTCTTTTTCTCCCTTACCAAAAAATCTCATCCATGCCCTTCGTGACCCCAACTAGAAACAAGCTATGTAAGAGGAATTTGATGCTTTAATTGAGAATCGTACTTGGGATCTTGTTCCTTATCCCCTAATGCTAATATGATTCGTTCTTTGTGGATTTTTCGGGTCAAAACCAAGTTGGATGGTTCTTTTGAGTGTTATAAGGCGCGTCTAGGTGGTGATGGTAAGTTTCAACGAGAAGGCATTGATTGTGATGAGACCTTTAACCCAATGGTCAAACCCACCACCATTCGCATTGTTTTGAGTATTACTTTATGTAGATCTTGGTCTATTCATCAATGGGATGTTAAGAATGCATTTCTTCATGGTCACTTATCTGAAATCGTATACATGCATCGACCTTTGGGTTTTTGTGATCCTAATCATCCCGATCATGTTTGTCTTTACGAAAATCTCTTAATGGTCTTAAGCAGGCTCCTCGGGCCTGGTACCAACGTTTTGTTGATTATGTTACTACTATTGATTTTTATAATAGCATGTCTGATAATTCTCTTGTTGTATATCGTCATAGTTCAAATATTGCTTTTCTTTTATTGTATGTGGATGACATTATTCTTACTACTTCCTCTGATGTACTTCGTCAGTCTATTATGTCCAAACCGAGTTCCGAGTTTTCTATAAAGGACTTGGGTCCTCTTAGTTATTTTTTGGGTATTGTTGTCACTCGTACTCCTACAGGTCTCTTTCTTTCTCGGCAAAAGTAAGCGACGGAGATTCTTGATAAAGCCAGTAAGTCTCAGTCCAACCCGTTTCCACTCTTGTTGCTACATCTGGCAAAATTTGTGTTAATGATGGTTCTCCTTATGATGATCCCATGCGACCGAATATCTCTTATGCTGTTCAGCAAGTTTGTCTTCACATGCATGATCCTCGGGTTGAGCACATGGGTGCTATTCATCGCATTCTTCGATATAATCAGGAAACTATTGCTCATGGTCTGCACTTTTATAAGTCTCCTGTATCCAATCTTCTCTCATATACTGATGCTGATTGGGGTGGTTGTCCTGACTCCCGCCATTCTACTTCTGGCTAATGTGTTTTCATGGGGGATAATTTAGTATCTTGAATTCCAGTGCTGAAGCTGAATACCGCGGTGTCGCTAATGTGGTTTCTGAGACTTGTTGGATTCGTAACTTGCTTCTTGAGCTCCATTGTTCTATTCCTTCGGCGACGCTTGTATACAGTGATAATGTTAGAGCGTTTTATTTGGCCGGTAATCCAGTTCATCATCAACGCACTAAACATATAGAGATTGACATTCACTTTGTTCGAGAAAAGCTTAGACGTGGAATGTTCGTGTGCTTCATGTTCCCTCTTGATATCAAATTGCCGACATCTTTACCAAAGGTCTTCCTCAAGTTCTTTTTGATGATTTTCGATCCAGTCTCAACGTTCGCCCACCTCTTGATGCGACTGAGGGGTTTTAATAGAATAATAAAATAGAATATTTTGTATATCTCGTAAATCTTTTATATTTTGGTGTTATTTTGTAGATATTTAGTTTCCTAAAATATTAGTTTCTTTGGTGTATTTATTCTCAAAGAATCATCAATGAAAGGCAACCAAAATCATTTCTTTCAGATAGTTGGTTGATAATTATCATAATTTCCTTCTTCCTTCCCAAATCCCACATGACCCCCGACATTTCCCAATTTCCTTCTTTATCTTCTTTCTTCTTCTTCTCCATTAAAATGATATGTTCAAGCTTGGAAGATGGCGGAAATTGAGTTTGGAAAAGACGGCATGTGATTCATCAAAACTTTTCCTATTTTTAATTTTTTTTGTTAAATCATGAAATACTAACGGAATTTTGGATGGATTCCGTTAACGGGTACTCTTAGACAAAAAAAAATTGTTCTAGGTAGTTTTTGACAAAAGTTAGATTTTCTAGATATTTTCTAACAATTTTCCCTGATCGTTATCGATATCATTTGATTTTTTTCTAGATCCGCCCCTGAACACATTCATTGATATATGTAATTGATCCTCATATTTAAACCTAATAACTAAGTCAAAATATATTTTTGAAGAACTTATGACATCTACTTATTCCTTTCCACCCACTCCAAAAAAAATACTTGCATAGAACAAGTTGGGATGCAAATTCATGTGCTGGTGCTATTGTGTTAGTGTCATCAAATCGTTTAACTAAATAAATTTAAGAATTTCAAACATAAATAAAACTTTGTTGAATGATTCAGATTTCATAATTACCATTCAAACTGTTTATTTTAATCACCAAGTCATCATGATTCACGCATTTCCCTTTAAATTTCTAATCTTCTACTCCTATTTGCCTTCAAAGTTTTTAGTAAAGCATTACTGGTCACCAATAAAAAAAAAATTAATTAGCAAGTTCCAAACTAAATAATGGCCACAAAAGTTATAGAATTTCCTTTCTAATGATCTGATAGAATATGATTTGCATTTCAGGAGAAAATATAACTTTTACTTTTCAACTATGGTGATTGCTGGAAAATTATACAATGATCAAATGTACATCATCAATGATATTTCTGAATTTTGGCACTTTATCAATGGTATTATCAATGTTACTCTTGTATTATTGAGCGTCTTATCACCGTAACCTTTTTTGTTTTTCCGTCAAAAATCGTCCAAAACGTTAACTTTTTTATTTTTTTTATTTTTCAATTTAAAACATAAAAAAAGTTAACAGTTTTGGACGGAAAAAGTAAAAAAAAAATACTGTTGTAAGACACTCAATCATACAAAGGTACCACTGATAATAAAAAAAACTTAAAAAGATACCATTGATAAAGTGTCAAAACTTAGAAATACCATTGATAATTTCCGGCAATACATCCGAAATTCTAAAGGATTTTCAGAAATAATAATATACGTCTAGAGTCTAGACAAGCTCGAACTACATTGACCAAAAATCTATCTACTCCAAGTATCCTTTACTTCTAAATACAAAATAATAACTTGGATAATCTTTTAATTGACAAATGCATTCCAATAAATTTAAGAAACTTCTGTTGAATTGCAATTTATTAGGTTTTAGAATTTCTGTTCTATCGGTATTATCTGTCAAAGAAACAATTTAGTTGAATGCTTTTAATATGTCATATTCTCTATCGGGCTCCGTTAAGTGAGAGTCAATTGGTTTACAAGTTTGGATGTAGCACAAACAATGGCTCTTGAAACAAAGGCTAAATGGGATTGAGATCGTAACCTACCATCATATTTGATTCAAATATTATATCAAAATACCAACTTAACCAAAAACTTAAATTGGTAAATATTCCTATCACCGGGCAAGTGCATATCCTGAAAATCACACAGCTAGCCAAAAGCAGGATCACATAATAAGGAAAGTGAGAGCAAACAAATAACAAGAGTCTTCATTAGTGTACTTACATAATCTAGCAACATTTAAGGCCTTTAGGCCATGGTCTCTGGCTAATCAAGTCTAAAACAGGAAGATATCAGTTCAGCAACATTATATACATTAAACTACAAGGAATAACAAAACTTGAGAATTCCTGCTGACTGCTGAGAGTAAAAGTTGCACATCTTCTTAAGCAGCGGGAGGCCTGAGTTCGTGATCACGAGAAGTATCACGAGTAGAGGGTGGTAGATAATGCCACATAGGAAACATACCATAACTAGGATACACAGCCATCTTATTTGGTCCAGCTTGGTAGGCTGCTGAATAAGGAGGAATCATTCCAGCACCCGAAATAGCCATTGCCTTCATTTGCTGCTCCATTTTTTCTTTTTCTGCCTTCAATGTTGATTTCTCATCCCGAAGTTCATTCTTTTCAGCCTGTACCAAAATGTTAAGGTCAAGAACTAAACAAGAAGTTTTCTAGAAACAACAAATTGTTAGAGAATATAGCATATCCTGGTGCCTCAACCATCAGTTTAAGCTTTTGGTTGTGTTAGTTCCTTGACATTGTATCAAAAGCCGGCATAATAAGAGGTCACGGGTTCGAATCTCAACCACCAATTCATTTAAAATGGAATATTTAGCGCCAAGTATGAAGGGGCTTGTGCGAGTTGGTTCCTTGACAGTTCTAAGTGCGTGCAAGAAGCAAAAGGTTCAATTCTTCAAGCAACCTACGACATAGTGTAAAAATAATGGCATCTGCTACCTTATAAAGGTTTCCAAAATAATCAAACCAATATTTCCCGTGTCGTAAAGGTGTAAAAAAACCCACGTTTTCGGCTGTATCAAGAGATTTCTTATGGTTTTGGCCGATATTTAGGCGTTATGATACTCACATTAAATAAAACATGAGTACTCACCTTTAAGCTTTCGATTTCCTGTTGTAGCTTTTTATTCTCCTCTTTATACTCTGCGGCTTCATGCCTAAGCTGGTTCACAACTCTAATAGCATCAGATAATATAGCCAGTTTGTCAGTTTTGGCAGCTCTTTCAGGTTCCAACACAGAGCTCAAGTTCAAAAAGCTGCATCAAAACCAAAAACATAACTATCTCTTAAAATGAAAACCATCAAATAAACAAAACACCTAAGTAGTCCAGATTCAAGAAAGATTTTAAATAGAGAAAAACAACTAAAATATTTTTAATTCTATGATTTGCAGAGATATTCAGTGCATAGGTAGCAGTCAATGTCAGTGAAAATAAATGGAAAACACAGCCTGTTTGTTGGTAGAGATGCTATTTGGGATTGGGACACTCATGGAATATTCCACATGAAAGCACAGCAAAAGCTTCAAAACCGTTTCCTTCACTTATTACCTAAACTTATAACCAATACATGTAAAATTATGATCATAACATAACTCAACGGATGCAGATGAAATCAAACGTCCAGTGGCAGATCTAGCGTGATCTCATTGAGGTCAGTTGACATCATTTAAATCTAAAATAAAATCAAATATTACATGTAAATATCCTAGAAAAGTTTGTTAGGGTATTAGCTTCAACATATGAAACTATAGCATTTTACTTAAATTGACATCACTCGTTTTTTTTGGATCCGCCAACCCAAACACCAAATAAAGATCTCAGTAGATTGCATACCTGTCATTCAATTTCTCGCGTCTCTCCCTTTCACGGCATGCCTTACTCTTTGGTTTGCTGCAGATAGTTGTACGTCCCCTGCAGATCAACAAGAAAAAACTTATTGCCCAAAGACAGGAAACAGTTGAAGCAGTTGCAACTGTAAGTATTCAACAACTGAAAATTTGGTAGTATATATTGAAAACAGTAGCACCTTTTCTTGGGGAATTCCATATCACACTCTTGTTCTTGTAGCACACTACTAGTCTGTGAAAAGTCAATTTCAAAACAAGAACTGCAACAAAATTAACAAATTAGCATTGCATAACCACAAATATAAACAATCTATTAGAGTATATTACATATCCTAGGGCTTCAACCATCAGCTTATTCTTTTTATTGAGTTGGTTTCTTGACATCGTATCAGAAGCTTATGTGACAAGAGGTCACGGGTTTGAATCTCAACTACCCCTAATTTAAAGTGGAATATTTAGCGCTAGGAATGAGAAAGATTTGTGCTGCATCCACAGTTGTAGCCCAAAGGGCTCACGTGTGAGGGGCATGTCAGAATATAACATATACTGGGCCTCAATTATCAGCTTAAGCTTTTGATTGAGTTAATTCCTTAACACAATTGTTATCATTTAAAACCAAAATCTAATCGGTAAAGCAAGAAAACACCTTTTCCTGGGAGGATGTCCCTCAGAATCTTGTTCTTGCATCATATTACTTGTCTGAGAAAAGTCAATCTCTATGCTGGAACTACAACACACATTTATTCAAATTAGACAATATTTGATCCTAAAATCATTTTCTATTCAAACTTAAGTCAACTCAACACAAGTAGCTAGGAAAGTGGGAAATATACTCAAAATTTAAAGTTAGATAGAAAGTACCCACATAGAAGCATTAATTAACCAATCATTCATCCAAAATAAACACTTCTAATATGAGCATCATAAGGGAACATTGATTTGGAAACTAATATCAAAATACATCAATAGTAAACCATTAAAGTATATAGCAATGAATGTTTGAGCTACTATTCATTTTTCTCCTAATAATTTTTTTTTTTTAATTTCATTTTCTCCTAATAAATTGTATATACGTATTATTTGCCAACAAGATTTTAAATTAAACTTGAAATTGCTACATATGTGTAAAATCATCCAGCTCCAAACTTTTGCTACTAAAAAGATATAAAAAGTTAGGTGAAAAAAAGTAGACTTTCTTATACTCCAAAGCACAACTTCTAACTCCTAACTACTAATGGAATGTAAAATAAACATTTTTTAAACAAAATAAATTTCGAAATGGGAAAAATTGAAAGATTCAAGCATTCTAGAAAATGAAAAATGAAAAAATAATACTAATAATAATTGAAAAAAATGAAATTACCTGGGATGAACCCAAGAGAAATTAGGGGAAGCAACATCATCAATGAAATAATTAAGGGGTAAATCCCAAGCACTATCATCAAAAGAACCCATCTTAATGATTTGGGTAAATCAGAAATTCAATAATGGACTGAATAATCACCAAAAATAGGTCAGTGAAGAAAATCAGGTATTAAATTCCTAATCATATAAAGGAATAGAGAAAAATGACAAAAAATTGAAAAAGTTGAGAGGGTGAACTGTAGAAGGGTAATGAATGATGATGAACATGAGAAATGCGCACGAAATAACAGGAAGCCAGTTAGAATCTAACACGTACATAGATTATTAGTATTTCTAAATTGTAAATTTGTAATTGATGAATGTTTTTTTATGAGTATAGTTAACGTTTTCAGTAAAACGTTTTTTTGTTGTCATCCAATACGCGTTTTTCAGTATTTAGTGGGGCAGTACGAGACAAATTACACTACTAGTATTATACTCCTTTGTCTCAATTTTGCTAGCAATATGTTTTGTACAAATATACTATTGTTATGGGTATGGTTAGATATCGAATTGATTCGGATTCATATATTTAGTTTTTCGATTATTGTAAATTATGATTTGGTATCTATTCGGATAAATCGAATAAATAGGAAGAATATCACAAATATAATACTGTATATTTATTATTTTTTATAAAAAGTTTATTTTCAACATTTGTATGCACAAACATTTATCTCTACTTTGCTTTCTTTCGTTAATAAAAATTATTTTTTTATGGTTATGCAACTCTACTAAGTAGGGAATTGTAAATATTAGCATGTTCCAAAAGCCTAAATATAGTGTTTGTCTATTATAAACGAACAAATAAAATTAAAAAAAAAACTAGACAATTAGATATCTGATTTTACAAAAAATTTTATCTAGTATTCGATTTAAAAATCAAATATCAATTTGAATTATCCGATTTGAATATATTTCAAATCAAATTATTATGCACACCCCTAGCCCTACTTATGACAAATTGGTCTGATCGGGTAAGTGTTCGGATCATATACAAATGAGAAAAACTCAAATAAACAATCTTATAAATTTGAGGTTTAAAAATTTGATGTTTAAAAATCTCTTATTCAATTCTATTACTAAAACACAATTCTCAAAATAAAAAATAAACAAAAAAGTTCTTTAACAAAAAAAGACTCTTAAGTCAACCCATTTTCGCTCGAGCAAGTCTTGTATGACACCGTCTTTCCGTCAGATGAGCTCATAAAAATAGCCCATTAGTAAAAAGAACATAAAAATATCTGAATTTACACGTATAGGAAGCAGTTTTTTTAAAAAATTGTTTGGGATGATCCAATTAATATCGTCTCATTAAATGATAAAATGCGAAAAATAAACTGAGATTAAGGTTTGGATTTTGGAGTACTAGGTTTGTATTGAAAGATAATGGAGGACATAAACCTCTAATATACATGATTCTAATAAGGAAACAAAAATAAAATCAATAGACTTAATTATAATAATTCTGATTCCTAAATATGTGTGCAATTTACTACACTCCCCCTCAAGTTAGGTCTTCGGGTCTACAATACCTAACTTACACAATGTTTGCTCAAAGACTTCTGATGTCACTGCTTTTGTGAGAATGTCTGCAAGTTGCTCTTTCGATCTTACAAAAAGAAGTATTTTAATCTTTTTCTCAAGCTTCTCCTTTATGAAGTGTCTATCAATGTCCACATGATTGGTTCGATCATTGAACTGGATTCCCAAAGATACTAATTGTTTCCTTATTATCACATTGCATGCCTTCTTCTGTGAGAATTGTAATTCCCTCAGGAGTTTCTTTTGCCATATGACTTCTGTTATTCCTTTTGCAATACCTTTTAGCGGCTCAAGAGTATTCTTTGATAATGTTAAACTTGTCGTCGGTCCAGGGAACCATGGTCTTGATGTCGGTTTTTCGTTGCTTGTGTTCATCCCCCTACTCTGGGTACTTGATTAACTTAAAACACCTTTCTCTTGACTGACGTGAGCTACCACAGTGGGTACATTTAAGATTATTCTGATCTTCACGCTGGAAAATAAACTAAGGTTTGAGTTTTGGAATACTTGTTTTCGATTGAAAAATAAAGGAAGACATAAACCTTTATTATATATACATGATTATAATAGCTAAACTAGGAAACAAAATAAATTACACAAACCAATAAAATCAATTATACGAAGGTAGTGTTTCACCAAACTTTTACAACAATTTCTGCAATAGAAAAGCCAAAATTTGACCAAACACTGTATTTCTGATAAGTTGAAACAATTTTGTAAAAAGCTTAAAACAACTCCCATACGGGTCAAGTGGAGAAGCAACATATTGTAACTTCTCCTCTCAACTTCTCAAAGAGTTCCATATTTTTCTCATTTTATGTTAAAAAAGTGTTATATTTTCTCCAACTAACTATGAAAATCTTTTCATTAATTTTTTTTCTTTTCCCATATCTTCTTCCAAAATTCATAATTTTCTATTTTATTGCGTAATTATTCATTTATTATCACAATCAACATCTTAATTATTTTAAGTAATTCTACGCTTGTTGAATATTATGCGATCAAATTACATCAAAATGTAATATATATTTTATCTTTTAATTTATTAACGCATTTAAATAAGTTTTTCTACATAGTAAATTGTGAAATTTGGGATTTATTTCTATTTTCAATTACTTTAGTGTATTTGAATTTTCTTACTAAAATTATATTAGTGATTATTTTTTAGTGTATGCTATATGTTTTTGGTATTTCTCTTAAAATAGATGCTTTGTGACTTAACTCAACTATTTTTTAGTGTATGCTATAAATTTTTCTATCATCTAACAACACTAACTTTAAGTAAACATAGAGGGAAAAAGGCAAAACACACAAATTGTTTATTTTTCCAAAAACTCTTTAAAAATATGAGGCCAAACACATCTGTTTCTAAAAGTGTTTCTCTAGAAAGAGTTTCTACAAAATTACTTTTAGAAAACAAAAGTTTATTTTCAAAAGTTAGGTCAAACACACCGTAATTTTTATTCCTAAATATATGCACTTTCCTATAGATGAGACAATCTCAATAAAAAAAATTAGTGTTTGCCTAATATAAATGCCACAAGACTTCATGTCAAAAATTCTATTTGCCCCGCGAATATTAGAAGCATCGCAAACCTTGGCTAGCTATGTCGTACTCATTGTTTGTCCCTTGAACCGGAGCATGTTCTTAAGTCAAATGTATTCTTGGGCGTCTGTCTCAGATTCTTGCCCTAAAATATTATGGGTGCAAGCAACGACTTCAATATGTATCAATAACCTTCATATCTTGACGCAAACAATATATATCAACAACTTCTTTAACATACTACTAAGTCTAGGATAATGTTTTAATCTCTTTTTCTCTTTCATTAATCGGCCAGTCTCATGTCTCTCAATCTTAGTCCTTTAAAGCTTAATACAAACTCTTACTCTACATTTTTCTTTATGGGTAGACCCAATTAGATATGTTTTCTCAAAGAAATCGTCTCTCACTAGAATTTGTGTTAATTAATTGCTTAGTTAAAAGATTAGAAAGATGCTCCAAATTGAAGTAAATCAAAACAAATTCAATATACAACTAAACCTAAATGAATTCTGAGAGCGTAAAGTTAATTACAAATGATATATTAAATTTGGATATATCATACCATATATCATCATACCCGATTCTCACTTAGTAGTAGAATTGGGGCATATTTTAAAATTTTAAACTATTAAAGAATAAAGTTAATAGAATTGAATTAATTATTAGAATAAAGAAGAGTTATAAAACCTCTTAATATTTTTATGTAATTAATTGGATTGCATATCTACTAGGATTTTTTCAATTTATAGGGTGGTAAAAGTTGCATTTGATAGGTACTAAGCGCAACTAAACAATGCCTTATTTAAAGAAAATGAAAAAATAAAATAAAAATACTTAATTTATATTACTATCATGGATTATTACTTTATTTTATTAATGTCATGTATACAATTGAATAACGACAAAAAGTAATAACCATCCCATTACCCAAAACTAAATTATGGAGAATATGCTTTGTTTGATTCCTTTGTGTGATGCAAGTATAGATAAGAAAGCCCAAAACAAGATCAATGATGTGCATATTGCAATTAAAAAATAATATTTAGATATATTTAAAAATCTTATCCTTTGATTTAACAAGTAATATTTAATGACATTGGATCTATTGTGGAATTAATAATAATCAACTAAAATCAAGTTGTAATTAGAATCTTTCTTATTGACTTGTTGTACTTTTAGCACAACTTACTATTAAGGCTTGGATTTCATGTCATAATAAAAATATAAGGTCTCACAAATTTTAGTAATGGAAAATTAGGTGTTAGTGCTCAACATACACTGAACCAAGGAGATGGGAGAGATTCCTTTAGCCATTTACCCCTTTAAAGTAAGGCAGGAACAAGAAGGAACCATTATTAAGTTGGTTACTAACCTTATTCAAAAAAACTAAAAAATTTAGTTGATAATAAGTACTAACTAAAGGAATTAAACAAGAGATTTGGTTTTATAGCTTTATTATCATAATAATTAATAATATTGTGAAGTTGCTCTAACAAACTACTCACATACCTTAATAGTAATACCATTCATTCTTTTGTTATTATCCGCTATCTATATCGGTGAGTTTCAAATTAACCTTTTAAAATTTAGAAAATATACCATAATGTATAATCATTATGAATCTTGTAAGAATTATTGGTGACTAGGTTTACCAAGTAATCAAAACACGAGCAAGAAAATTAATCATGCATGTTAGTGTAGGCTATGAGAGGACAAAGTACCACTCTATGATTGGTTGGTTGGGAATCAAGTAAGTACCATTAATACAAAGTACTAAGGAGGGTAGTGGAAATTTGGTTGTGTGTATGGTTGGAATGCAAAGTTTTAGGGGTTGTGGTACTCTTCATTCGACAAAGGACAAAATGCAAGTATATGAAGGTACCAAAGGGGGATTATGGGACATGTTGCAAGCCACGATAAAAGACAGCAGCCGCCAACCCACACTGTGCTCAGACAAGCATCCTTTTGCTCGAACGAGCATAGGTTTCATATTAATGTATTCATACTTCAAATACTAATAAACTAACATCTCATTTACCTGTTCCCTAATACATTTTTTATTTTTTATGCGAATATTTCATATAAACTATATCTATTAATTGTACTAAAGTAAAAATAGCTGACATTAACAACTCAAAAAACTAACGAGTTGTCAGCTTCTAAAGAAGCTTTTTTCCTCCTCTTAATATTGATGATGTCATACAATATAAATTTATAATTGGCCACTAGGAGTGCACATGGTCTGATGTTGTCTTGTCTGCACTAAAATTCAATCCAAACTAAAAATTTCGATCCAGAAATTTTCTAAATCGGACTAAATAGTTTGAATTACCAGATCGAATCGAACCAAACAAATTTACAACAGTCTAGCTTGGTCTGGTCAACAGTTTTTATATTTTTTATAAGTTTTCCAAATTCATATATGTGATTATGCAAATATTTCGCACCTATAATAATGAAATATAATTTTGTAATTAGGTGATTGTATCAACACCATTCAAGTATATACTACTACATGAAAATAACTACATTTCAAATATCTAGGTAAACCTATGTTTTTTAAATTATGATTTTCGGTTATAGTACGTTTTACGGTCTGATTTGGACTCAAAAATAAAAAATTGAGACCGGATTGGAAATCGTAAATTTTTTGAATACTTTGTTTGATTTGCGGTTTAGACAAAACTTTGTTTAATCTTAGTGACCATGTTTGGATAATTTGCCTAGAATTTTGCCCTATTATTAATAGCCTCATTAATCTCTTTGAGTTGGAAATACAATGGATCTTAATAATAGTATGATCATATTATCCTACCAAGATCAAGAGTATGGATAATAGGATCACAACACGATTCTACGATCCAAAGATTCGCTCTCCAAGGTTAGTCTCTCGATCCTCAAAAAAATCTTATATAAATATAAGAATATTTTGTCATTAAGATTATGAAAATTCATGTACTAGTGATTAGTAGTTTATAAAAAATTATTAAAACTATTATTTTAAAACAATTAAAAGATATATTCAAATGAATATTTATTTACAGCTCAAAATTTAATGATGAATTAAAATGAAAAAATATGACTAATAATCATTTATCTCATATATATCTGTAAGATCTAACGTTCCTATGATATGATTCTTTCGATTTTGATTCTACTCTTTTATCGATCCTTGTAGGATCCTGATACTAAAAACCTTGATGTCAAGTTTGATCAAGGCCCTTCAATTTAGTGGCTTATAAGCCCTTAAAACGTCCACTTATGAAATACTTTCAAACTTATTCCCATTTTTCAAGTCTAGTCATTTCAAAACTATAATAGGTACTAATTAGTGTTATATGTAAAGTTAAACAAGTCATGTTTTACAAATTAGTGGCGTAAAAAGCCTTTATTCGTCAACATATGACGTGATTTCAAAGCGTTTTTTGTTTTTTAAAACCTATCCATCTCAAAGCTATCATAGACACTAATTAGTGTTGCATGTCATGTTTTAGATCAAATAAATCATGTTTTATTTAATTAGGCCCGGATAAAGCTGACTCCACCAGTTAACCCCATCTGAACTTACCCCGAAATAAGTGGGTTTGTTCACTAGTGTAAAAAAGGTCATATGCTACGGTTTTTTTGGCCCTTATATACTGCGGTTTTGACCTCAAGCATTTGTGCTAGCAGCAAATAGGCATTGAAATGTTGCGGTTCAAAACTGCAACATAAAAGGGCATTAAGTAACACCCCAGCCCAACGGACCACCGGTGACTACTCATGGAGACTGTAAACTGGCCCCACAGACCAACACAAGTTTTTCCAGCGCACTTTGGTCTCACTCGTGCGCACCTAGGAAAACTTCCCAGAAGGTCACCCATCCTAAGATTGCTCCCCACCAAGTACGCTTAACTGTGGAGTTCTTAGCAAATGGGCTCCCGTGAAAAGAAGATGCATCTTGTTGATATGAGTAGTCCATCAATCCCTTTTCAAGCTAAATCTCGGGTATCACACTCACCCCCACTTAGGAATATAACGTCCTCGTTGGACCGTCATTTCAGGATCTTTCCCCCCGCTAGGTGCACTGAGCACACAATCAGTCACGGTCGTAGGATTGCTCTGATACCATTTGTAACACCCCGGCCCAACGGACCACCGGTGACTACTCATGGAGACTGTAGACTAGCCTCATAGACCAACACAAGTCTTTCCAACGCACTTTGGTCTTACTCGTGCGCACCCAGGAAAACTTCCCAAAAAGTCACCCATCCTAAGATTGTTCCCCATCAATCACGCTTAACTGTGGAGTTCTTAGCAAATGAGCTCCCGTGAAAAGAAGATGCATCTTGTTGATATGAGTAGTCTATCAATCCCTTTTCAAACTAAATCTAGGGTATCACACATTATATGCTGCGGTTCGTGGTAAAACGCAACATATAATGTGCTTTTTTTATTTACAAAATCACATTATATATTGCGGATCCCCAAGAATCGCAATATATTTTTTTTTTGTTTATTTTTTTTTGTTTTATTAATAAACCAAATTGTAATACTATTCATTTATAAGATACACAATTAAAATCACCAAATATATCCCATAAATTCATCACCAATATTTATACACTCGAAGAATTACAATATATATATATATGTGTGTGTGTGTGTGTGTGTGTGTGTGTGTGTGTGTGTGTGTGTGTGTGTGTGTGTGTGTGTGTGTGTGTGGGTACAAAAATAAATAACCTAAACTAATTACAGTACCAAACACAAGAATTAGTTACATACACGGCCACTTTGTTTTTCAATTCACGCATTTCCTTATCTGTTAAAGTGCGTGTTTGCCTTGGAGTGTCCTATAGAACCTATAAATATTATATAAAATAATTAAAAAATAAACTTTATATAATACATGCGTACATTTGATTTTACATAATATTAAATATATAATATTATAATTTAAGAACGTAACATATAAACATATCACATCAATATTTTCGAATCCAACATTCTTCACAGTTTGTAAGAGATCGTCCATAAATTTGAGAGTGTAGTAGCCGCAATCAATACCATTATCTTGTCGAAAGCACTAAAAGGTAATAGATGTTAGTGCTAAAAAAGCTTTAAAAACCGTAAAAACGCAAATTATCACGTAATTTCAAGCATATGACTATGGTTTTCAATTTTAACCATTTCAACACAATAATATATATACCAAATAGTATTTTGTGCTAAGTTTCATGCAAAACAAATTATGTTTCAACTATTTTATGCAAGAAATTGCCAAAAATGAATTAAAAATTTTAAAAACACAACTTAGCACGTAATTTCAAGCATATGATTACTGTTTTCAATTCTAACAATTTCAACCAAATAGTGATGTGCGCCAAGTTTCATGCAAAATAAACCAAGTTTGAACTACTTTGTGCATAAAATAGCACTTAAAAACCTTAAAACTGCAACTTAGCACGTAATTTCAAGCATATGACTATGATTTTCAATTATAACCATTTCAACACAATAATTTATACCAAATAGTGTTGTCAAGTTTCATGCAAAACAAACCAAGTTTGAGCTACTTTGTGCGAGAAAGTGCCAAAAACGCTTGAAAAACCTTAAAATCGCAACTTAGCACATAATTTCAAGCATATGACTATGATTATTAATTCTAAATAGTTTAACACAACAATATATACCAAATAGTGTTGTCTGTCAAGTTTCATCCAAAACAAACCAAGTTTGAGCAACTTTATGCGAGAAAGTGCCAAAAATGCTTAAAAAACCTTAAAATCGCAACTTAGCACGTAATATCAAGCATATGGCTATGATTATTAATTCTAACCATTTTAACACAATAATATATACCAATTAGTATTGTCTGCCAAGTTTCATGCAAAACAAACCAAGTTTGATTATGCGAGAAAGTGCCAAAAATGCTTTAAAAACCTTAAAATCGCAACTTAGCACGTAATTTCAAGCATATGACTATGGTTTTTAATTCTAACCATTTCAACACAAAAATATATACCAAAAATAATTTTGTGTGCCAAGTTTCATGCAAAACAAGCCAAGTTTTAGTTAATTTATGTTAGAAAGTTCAAAAAACGCTTAGAAAACCTTAAAATCGCAACTTAACACGTAATTTCAAGCATATGACTATGATTATCAATTATAACCATTTCAACACAATAATATATACCAGCTAGTGTTGTGTGCCAAGTTTAATGCAAAACAAACCAAGTTTGAGCTACTTAATTCGAGAAAGTTGCAAAAACGCTTAAAGTATAATTTGACACGTTTACACTGCTTCTTTGATTAACCGCAACATTTTTTGTGCAACACATGAATTTTTTTCCACTAGTGCTTGAGAACTTTGACCCGATTATTAAAGAGGTGGACTCGACCTAATCTGTTTACTAAATTCGTTTGATTATGTATAATTTGGTTATTTATTATTAGTTTAGAGTTCTAATCATATAATTATTATTTTAATCTTTTGTTAAAAAATACTACTGGTTTAGTAAATTATCAGTAAAAGTTCATGTATCGCCATCATCATCTATTTCAGAGAACAAAAATGAGGGTAAGAATACCCATTATTATTTGAGTTGTTATGTATGTTAGGTTAGCTGTAGTTTGTTAAAGGGCATTTCTCCTATATAAACGCACTGATCATGTGTATTGATTCCTCAATAAAAAAATCAGCATCATTTGTTTCTCTCTTCCTCTTTCTCCTTTTTCTCTTCCCTCTCAATTTTTGTTTCTTCAAATTCAACACCAACTGATATTGAAAGATCAAGATCATACCCTGAACAGCTGGATAATCTTGTACCAACTATAGTCTGTATTAGAGCAAGCGTTCTCGTGGTCTATACATTGACACAGAAACATTGAAACTATATCATACCTATTTCTTGAGTGTTCTTGGAACAACCTTGCTGGATCATTGGCTCACTGGCGCCCATTACTCGAATTTAAAGGATGACTGTTTTAGAAGGACAAGTTAAAGAGATGCAGATCCAAATGGCTTCCCTCAAGGCTAAGGTCAATACCAAATTTGATCTATTGATGGCCAAGCTTGATGAAAGGCCATCTTTGACACGACCCCTTTATTCTTCAGGAACTTACGACCAAGACGAAGGCACGTCAAAACCCCTTTATTTTGCACCTGAATTTGAATTCCCAAAGTTCAATGGTCAAAACCCAAATGAGTGAATAAGGAAATGCAACAAGTACTTTGATTTGTGCAAAATACCAGATGATCAGAAGGTAGACTTTGCATCCTTGCATATGACAAATAAGCAACCACATAGGTTGCTAGTTACTTGGCTTTACAACCATTGGTTACTTGGCTTAAGTTTTGAAAAGCTATGAGGGCAAGATTTTTGGACAGCACTTTGAACAAAGCAGGCCAAAATTTCAATAGATTGTCCAATAGGGATCTTTGGAGGATCACATAGACTCATTTGAATGCTATAGATCTTTGTTAGAAATGCATGCCTATGATTTTTCACCTAAATATGTTCTTGATAGTTTTGTGGGGAGATTAAAAGAAACCACTAAACCCTTTGTGAAGGCTTTTAACCCTGATTTCATTCCTCAAACCATACATTAAGCTAAATTACAACAAGAAACTTTGAATTCAATACAACCAACAAAACTGCTCCATATTGTCACTAATCCTAAGCATTCCTACATGAAACCCCAAACTAAGCCACCTCTGTTGCCTACCCCATCCCTTATGACTTACCAAAATCCTACAAGGCAACCCAACACAAGGAATTTAGGTTTATCCTAGCAAGAGTAAGAGCAGAAAAGATAGCAAAAGGGTTGTGTTACTTCTGTGATAAGCCTTATGATAAGGGACACAAATTTGGTTGTAAGGTGATGTGCTCGATTTAGAGCACATTTATGTCCCCACTTTGGTGTCGAGTCTCGATGTTTTACATTGGTTTTATGCGTTTTACACTCGATTTTACCTTGTTCTTGTCTCTGTTGTGTTTAGAGGTTATTTCAGGTGTTTTCGGGAGATTTTAAGGTAAAACGGATCGAGTTCGAGGCTTAGACTTCAAAGTCGAAGAAGAGGCGCGTGTTTCGAGGCGCTCACAAGTGTTTTGGGTCATCCCCGAAGTTATCGCGAAAGCCGAAAACCTTTTGATGATGGATTGGAAGTGCAAAGAGCCAAAGAAGCCAAGCTTCGGTCGAATCTACCGTGGATTCGGTCGAACCTAAGTACTGCTGCCTAATTGAAGCTTGCAAACTCTCAGGAAATGCCGAATTGGCCATCCATTCGGGCGAATAGACCAATTCGGGCGAATGAGAAAGTGCCTTTGGGCGAATGTGTGCGAGAAGCCAAGAACCAAATTTGCCAAACTTCTGGAAATATCGAATGTGGCTTCCATTCGGTCGAATGGCCCAATTCGGGCGAATGCCTGGGGAATTCAGTCGAATGGCCTGATTTCAGCGCGTGTTCTTTTTCTTCGAAACTTAAAACACGTGGGATCTTTTAGGGTTATTTCCCCCACCTTGTGTAGCCTATATAAAGGCATTTTTCTGGATGTAAGCCTTATGTCTACTATGAGAGAAACCCTCTCATCTTAGAACATCATTTATTGCTTTCTCATTTCAATTCCTTTGCCCTAGATTAGTGTTTATTGCTTTCCTTTACATTTCAAGTCTTGTATTTCATATCCTTTCATTCAAGCATTTAAATTTATGTAAGTTTATCTTTCTCTATCTGTTTATTGCCTTTGTTTATCTTTCATTTATGTTATTTAATGTTTTGTTCTTGCTTGCTTTGATTCTTACATTGTTTCTTGTTCATTTACCTTTCAATCTTGTTCTTGTTCTTCTTATTGCTTTCTAGTATAGTTGATAGATAGATTTCTTGTTTAGTTCTTTCATTATTGTTGCTTTTCTTCTTGCCCTAATGCTTTCATTCATGTCTTCCTTCATGTTCTTAGTTGTAGTTAGAGTTAATATGCTAGAGTAGTTCTCTTAGGGGTTTTGGTTTGGTGAAACCCTAGGTTTGGTGAATGTTGTTCATGTGCTAGATTAGGGTTGAGGTTTGTTGTGGATTGTTTGATTGATATTCGATGCGAATCTTGTCCTGCCACTCTTGATGAGACATAGGGCGATTATGGGTCGTTCGCATGGCTATATGTCACCAACTTCCCCTCGCTATCTAGAGTGTCTCAATCGATCTACGTTCGATCTCCCTTGACCTAGCTTTCCATGAGAACATAGAACCGACCTAGGGTGGATCCTTACCATCCCCGTTTGTTTCTTATTGCTTATCGTCATTTGTTTATCGCTTTCCTAGTTTAGTTCAAACACCCTTTCATACACACACTACATTTCTCTACACTTAGTACTTAATCTTGCTAGTCCTTGTCCTTGTGGTTCGATCCCCTACTTACCTCTATACTCGCTATAGTTGTAATAGGGTGTTATAAGTATTGTTTGATTAGCCTTGGTTTCTAGCGTTTAACGACACGTTAAAAACTCGCTATCATATGGAACCACAACTCTTTATTATTGAAATGTTAGATGGTTGGGGTAAAGAGAAGGAGTATGAAGAGGAAAAAGATAACCAAGAAATGAGTCTAGATGCATGCATATCAGTACAAGCCTTGACCATGAAAATAGTAGAGCTAGCTCAAAAGAAACCTCTTCATATATTGATGAATACTGGTAGTACCCACAATTTTTTGGATTTGGATCTTGAGTATGCCAAGACTTTAGGTTGCCAACTAGAATCAATCCAACCCCAAGCTGCCACAGTGATAGATGGTAACTGTATACCTAGAATTAAAGTGTAGACAAATTTTTTTGACCATAAATGGCAAGAATTTAAGAATAATGTGTTGTTGATCAACATTGTGTTATGCCTTATAAGAAGAAAGGGGATACAAACATCATCACTTATCAGAGGAAGCGTAAGCGGAAAAATACCTCAAGGGTAGACGAGTAATTTCAGGGTTAGTTAAGCACTCACTTGGTATGCAAGGATAGTAAATTCTAGAAGAATAATTCTGTTGTGTACTATTTTCCTTTTCTGTTATTTTCTTCTTTTTCTTGTCTCAAAACAGTAGTATTCATACCAAATCTGGTATCAGAGCAGCCATGGTGAACAATACACAGCGTATTGATCGCCTGGAAGTTGAGTTGCGTGCTATACCTAGTCTCATCAATGCTGAAATGGAGCGAGTTCGCTCGGAGCTGTCCCTTACCAACCAAAACCTAACCAACCAGATAACCACCGTCCATCAAGAAAATCAATCCCTAGCCACTGAAGTATCCACCCTCACTCGAACCATCCAAAAATTAAACGAAAAACTCACCAACCCAGATTTCATAAACCCATTATACCCGACTCACCCAAACCCATTTCCACAAAATATAACCCCACAAAATTCACCCACAAACGACCACCCACCGTTTACTGGAGAAAACTACAGCCATCATAACCACTGGGAATTGGACGACGAAGCGGAAGAACGGGGAAACTGGAGATTGCGAAAGCTGGACTTACCCGTGTTCAATGGAGAAGATCCGGATGGATGGTTAATCCAAGCTGAACGATACTTTTCTTTTTATAACTTGAGGGAAAAGTGGAAAATGGAGTCCGCCGTGGTGAGCCTGGAGGGGGCGGCGTTGCAATGGTTCCATTGGGAACACCATAGAAGGCCGATCCGTCGCTAGGAGGAGCTTAAGGGGATGATTTTGAGGCGTTTCAGGCCGGTGGAGGAGGGAACACTCCATGAACAATGGATGATGGTGGAGCAGCGCGGGTCTGTGGCGGAATATAATCTGGAATTTATAGAAAAAGGAAACCCACTTGGAGCGATTCCGGAGAAATATGCGATGGGTGCTTACTTCAAAGGCCTTGAAGAGAGTGTGAGGAGAGAGCTAAGACTTTTGGAGCCTGTAAGTCTTGATCATGCAATGTCATTAGCTACAATGATAGATCTAAAAAACCCACAAAAACCAAATTTCCCATCCTACCCCAGGAGACAAGTGGCCACTTATAAAAATCCTCCCACCCACGTGCCAACCCCACTCACTCCACAAAAATTATATAACCCACCTCAATCTCTCACTTACCCACAAAAATACCCATTACCCACAACAAATACCAGAAACCTTCCCACCTCTCACCAACCTAACCAAATCATGACCCAAAACCAAAACCGAGGGCGACTAAAGCTGACCCATCGAGAGATGATGGACAAACGGGCTAAGGGTATTTGTTTTACATGTGATGAAAAATGGTCCCATAACCACATATGCAAAAATCGAAGAGAGCTGAATGTCATATTGGGCTCCGGAGAGGCGGAAGAAGAAGTGGTGGAAGAGGAGGAGGAAATTTTGGTGGAAGAGGAAACAGTGGCGGAAATTTCATTACAATCGGTGGTGGGTATTTCGAGCCCGAAAACAATGAAGATGCGAAGAACGGTGAATGGAAGGCCGATCGTGGTAATGATCGATTCGGGGGCCACCAATAATTTTATTTCAACCCAAAGGGTACAACAGCTAAACTTACCCTTTGATACTCATGAAAAATTTGGGGTGATGTTGGGCAATGGGGAACGTATTAAAGGAGCAGGAGTATGTCAGGGGGTCACGGTGGAGATTCAAAATATTGAGATTGTGGATGATTTTTTGATGTTGGAGCTGGGCAATACTGATATGATTTTAGGGCTACAATGGCTTGAAAAACTCGGGGAAATAGTAGTTAATTGGAAAGAACAGATTATGAAATTTCAATGGGGTATGGAGATGATTGTTCTTAAAGGGGACCCTTCACTGGGGAATTCGCAAGTGTCTCTTAAGGCCATGATGCGTACCTTAAGGAAAAAGAAACAAGGCATTTGGGTTGAACTTAACACTATCAGTGAATCGAAGGACGGGGGACCAGCAGCCATACCCGTGTTTCTGAAGCCGGTCATGGAAAAATATCAGGAAGTTTTTGGAGATATCACCGCCCTACCGCCCTCACGGCCTCACGACCATGCCATTCATTTACGGGAAGGCACTAACCCTGTTAGTGTGCGGCCCTATAGATACCCGCAAATACAAAAAGATGAGATCGAGAAAATGGTGAGGGAAATGCTTCAAGCTCGAATCATAAGACCTTCAAACAGCCCGTTCTCAAGCCCTATCATACTGGTGAAAAAGAAGGATGGCTCGTGGCGATTTTGTGTGGATTATCGCGCCTTAAACAAAGTGACGGTCGCCGATAAATACCCCATTCCTATGATTGATGAGTTACTGGATGAACTTCACGGTGCAAGCATTTTCACTAAGCTTGATTTTAAATCAGGCTACCATCAAATTCGAATGCGGGAACAGGACATTGAGAAGACAGTCTTTCGAACTCATGAAGGCCATTACGAGTTTGTGGTGATGCCATTCGGCTTGACGAATGCACCGGCGACCTTTTAATCACTCATGAATGAGATTTTCCGACCACACCTTCGTAAGTTTGTACTAGTTTTCTTTGACGATATACTTATTTATAGTCGCAATGAAGCTGAGCATGTATTACATTTATCTATTGTGCTGGAATTATTAAGAAAAAAATCAGTTACATGTTAACCAAAAAACTGCAGTATAGGAGTGCAGGAGGTAGTATATTTGGGTCATGTAATTTCAGGTGCAGGAGTAGCCATGGACCCATCAAAAGTGGAGGCCGTGTTGTCTTGGCCGACCCCCACTAACATCCGTGAATTGAGAGGGTTCTTGGGCCTATCTGGATATTACCGAAAGTTTATATGGAGATATGCTGCAATAGCAAAGCCACTCACCGATCTGTTAAGGAAGGATGCATTTGGGTGGAATGAGCAAGCCACAGCAGCTTTTGAAAGTCTCAAAACAGCCATCACCCAAGCCCCGGTTCTAGTGCTTCCTAACTTCACCAAAAAATGCATCGTCGAGACGGATGCTTCGGGAATTGGAGTGGGAGTTGTGCTAATGCAAGAACAACATCCAGTGGCGTTTTATAGTAAAACGTTGGGGAAGAGGTCACAGTTGAAGCCGGTTTATGAACGGGAGCTTATGGCGATAGTGTTCGCAGTTCTTAAATGGAGACACTATCTCTTGGGTCGCAAGTTTGTAGTTAAGACGGATCAAAGCAGCCTAAAATTCTTATGGGAGCAAAGGGAAATTGGCACGGAGTATCAAAAGTGGGTCATCAAACTTATGGGGTTTGATTTCGATATCGTGTACAATCCGGGGGCCTCGAATAGGGTTGCGGATGCCTTATCCAGAAGAACCTTGGTGGAGACGCCTTAGGGACCTTGTGGAGTACTCAAAGTGTAGATTGGGAGAAATTGAATGCTGAGATTGTAGGGGATCCTTTCATCTCTTCCATTAGTGAAAGGATTAATCAGGGCGAGGAGGTACTTAATGGGTTTCAACTAATCAATGGGCAGCTGTGGTACAAGGACCGGTTAGTCATTCCAAAGGGTTCCACCTTCATTCCCTCTCTCTTGAAGGAGTGTCACGACTCCCCTATTGATGGACATACAGGAGAACACAAAACCTACTCTAGAATTGCGACCCATTGGTTTTGGGAAGGAATGAGGCAGCAAATCAGAGAATATGTGAGACAATGCTCGGTTTGTCAAAGACAGAAGCATTCACGTTTGAGCCCAGCCGGCCTACTTCAACCATTGGCTATACCCAACTTGGTTTGGGAACATATTTCTATGGATTTCGTTGAAGGGTTACCCAAGTCTCATGGAAAAGACACGATTATGGTGGTTGTGGATCGTCTTACAAAATACGCACACTTCATTGCCCTCAAGCATCCGTTCACTGCTCATACGGTTGCTTTGGAGTTCATTAAAGAGATTGTGCGACTGCACGGTTTTCCCACATCAATTATATCAGATCGTGACAAGGTCTTCCTAAGCCTCTTTTGGAAGGAATTGTTTCGCCTTCAAGGTACCACTCTTAAGTACAGCTCAGCCTACCATCCCCAGACCGATGGTCAATCGGAGGCGGTGAACAAAACACTGGAAACCTATTTACGTTGCTTCATTGACGGGCAGCCTAAGAGGTGGGCGGAATGGCTACCATGGGCCGAATACAGCTACAATACCTCTCCTCATTCGTCTACCAAGTCAACTCCATTTCTTGCTTTGTATGGCAGACACCCCCCTCATTTGGGAAGAACCGGCCATGGAAACACTCAATTTGGGAGTTTGGATGAAATGCTACAGGAGCGGGACGCTATGCTTGATGAACTTAAATTTCAGCTCTTACGGGCTCAGCAGCTTATGAAAGCAAATGCGGATAAACATAGGCGACATCTTACCTTTGAACCCGGGGATATGGTATTTCTTAAGCTGCAACCATACCGTTAGAAATCTCTCTCTCGACACTTTAATGAGAAGCTGGCACCACGTTTTTACGGGCCTTATAGGGTGTTGCAATGCATAGGAGAAACGGCATACAAATTGGAGTTACCCTCTCACAGCCGCATCCATCCTATTTTCCACGTCTCTCAGCTCAAGAAGGCGATTGGGAATCACACAGCCTTGGATATTCCTTCTCAACTTACTGAATCCAAGGAGCTTGAGTTACATCCTGCTCAAATCCTTCGATTTCGGTACAATACAGCTGGTCAATTGGAGGTTTTGGTCCAATGGGAAACTGAGACAGCTTTGGAGGCCACTTGGGAAGATGCTTCATTACTCAACAACCGTTTTCCCACCTTCAACCTTGAGGACAAGGTTAAGCTGCAAATCGGGGGTATTGTTATGCCTTATAAGAAGAAAGGGGATACAAACATCATCACTTATCAGAGGAAGCGTAAGGGGAAAAATACCTCAAGGGTAGACGAGTAATTTCAGGGTTAGTTAAGCACTCACTTGGTATGCAAGGATAGTAAATTCTAGAAGAATAATTCTGTTATGATAGATATGATGAGCTGGCCTAATGGGCAAAGTACACTATATATACTTGCTGCTGTAATACTTATTTTGAGGCTTAAAAAGAAGTAACGAAGTACCTTGGAGTGGCTGATACTCGAAATCAGTGTACTATTTTCCTTTTCTGTTATTTTCTTCTTTTTCTTGTCTCAAAACAGTAGTATTCATACCACATTGGTAGTTGTGACACAGTCTTGGGAACTGAATGGTTTAAGCAACTAGGATAAATTGTTTGGGATTTGAACAATATGACAAGGAAATTTACTTACCATGGAAATTTAAATGTGCCTTAAAGGGGTATCACCTTGCAACAATTCACATTTTATTGATGGAGTTGTGACATAAAAGAAACAACAAGACTTTATACAATTCTATTTGTTGCAGCTACACCAACTACAAGAGAAACTCTTACCTTCATTGCTAGGTACTGGATTAAGACATCAGCGAGAACCCTAAGAGATCATTAATTCTAAACAAGAGGAGTTTTTAATCATAAAATATCAGTGCAAGCCAATTCTATTCCGCTCAACTTAAGACCTTATATGTTCCCATTGAAACAAAGAGATGTGATACAACTAAGCAAAAGCTCTTATGCATTTCCAATGGTCTTAGTAAGAAAAAAAAGATGGAAGTTGGAGGTTATGTTTGGACTACAGAAAGCCAAACAATTAAACTGTGAAAAATAAGTTCCCTATACTCGTTCTTGAAGAGTTAGTGGATGAATCTCTAGTGCTACTATTTTAAGCAAAATAGACCTTACATCAGGCTATCATCAGATAAAGATGGCTTATGAGGATTTGTACAATACAACTTTCAAGAAACATATAGGGCATTTTGAGTTTCTAGTCATGCCATTTGGCTTAACTAATGCCCCACCCTCTTTTCAATATTGGGTGAATCAAGTGTTCAAACCCCTCCTGAGGAAGTGTGTCCTCATTTTTTTGATGATACACTCATTTATAGTCTACCCATTGAGAAGCAACGGCACAATCTACAGCAACTCCTAGAGTCAATGCAACGAAACCAAATTTATGCTAAGACTTCAAAGTGTGTTTTTGCTATTAGAAAGATTGAGTATTTAGGCCACTATATTTCTGCAATGGCATTGAAACAGACCCAAAAAACGTTAAAGCAATAGGCCATTAGCCAATTCCCACGACAATCAAGGAATTAAGGTTTTCTAGGCTTAGCAGGATACTATAGGAGGTTTATCAAAGGCTATGATGTGATGAGCAAACCACTAACTGAATCGTTAAAGAAGGGAGCCTTTGCTTGGAATGAATCCGCTGATCAGGTTTTTGCCTCTTTGAAAGACGATTTAATGAGTTGGCCGGTCTTGGTAATTCATGATTTTATTATCCCTTTTGTGGTGTAGACAGATGCTTCTAAAGGTGGCATTGGAGCTGTTCTCATGCAAAACCATCATCTTATTGCCTACATTAGTGGGACACTTGGACCTAGATGGCAGTCACTCTCAGTTCATGAAAAAGAGTTGTTAGTTCTAGTCTTTGCAGTTCAGAAATAAGAACAGTACTTAATGGGAGCCCACTTTATTATTGAGACAGATCAGAAGAGCCTTAAAGGGTTCCTCCAGCAAAAAATCTCAACCCCTTCCCAACGATATTGGTTTTCCGAACATATGGGATTTGATTATGAAATATAATGTAAGAGTGGCAATATAAATTTAGCAGTTGATGCCCTTTGCAAGGTCCAGGGTTCTGAGCTACTCATTTTGGCGATGACAGTGGTGACCTCAAATCTACAAGCCAAGATCAAAGCTAGCTACCTATTAAATGTTGACTTTACACCAAAGCTCAATATGTTATAGCAAGTAGAAACTATAACACACTACTCCATGGTTGGTGAGTTACTTAAGAGGAAAATTCGAATAGTTGTTGGTTCACAATTAAAATCCTCTATCATCTCATGGCATCATGGGAGCTGTAAAGCTAGACACATTGGTAAGGAATCTACTATTATGAGAGTCAAGAGACTCTTCTATTAGAGGAACATAATTAAGCATATTAGACAATTCATTAGGAAATGCACAATTTGCCAAGCTGCCAGGTATGAGCCTTTAGCCTATCCTAAGTTACCTCAACCTCTACCAATCCCAAGTGAGATATAGAGGGATATCTTCATGGATTTCATAACAGGTTTACCTGTCTCTGGTTAAGAAGGATACTATACTTGTTGTAGACAGGTTGAGTAAATCAGCTTACTTTATAGCTTTAGCCCATCCTTTCACTGCTATCTAAATAGCTCAGTGTACCTTGATCATGTTTTTAAGCAACTTATGTCTTTCTACAGAGATCCTAACTTCCTAAGCAACTTTTGGCAAGGTTTGGCCCAACTATATGGCACCCACCTCTGTCTTTCTACAGCCTACCACTTACAAAGTGATGGCCAAACTGAGGTTCTGAACCGGTGTGTAGAGATGTACCTTAAGTGCATGTTTGGAGATGAACCTTAGGACTGGCTTAAGTGGCTACCTCTTGTAGAATGGTGGTATAACACCCACTACCACACATCCTTGAAGATGATCCCTTATGAGGTTGTTTACAATCAACCCCTTCTTATTCATCTTCCAAATCTACCATGGGAATCAAACAATATGGAGGTTGACAAAAGCCTTCATAGGAGGGAACAAATGATCGGTAAGATTAAGCATGAGCTTCATAGTGGCCAAAACAGAATCAATGTATAAGTTGATAAGCATAGGACTGAAAGAATCTTTCAAGAGGGTGACTAGGTATGGTTCAAGTTGCAACTGTATAGGCAAAACATAGTGCATACAAGGAGGAATCAGAAGCTCTCATAGAAGTTTTATGGTCCATATCAAGTTACAACTCTCATTGGTCCAGTTGTTTACAAGCTTAAGCTGCCTATTGAAATCAAAATGCATGATGTCTTTCATGTAACTCAACTCAAGCTTTTCTATGGACCTCTACTTCAAACACTGCATATTCCTCAGTGGTTACAAAGAGCAGTAATACATTCCAAGAGTCCTGAATCCATCATTGAATGAATGTTTGTCAAAGTCAATAATTCAGCACAGACACAGTTTTTGGTGAAAATGGTCTGGGTTACCAATAGAGGAAGGCTCAATGGGTTCCAGCAGAATACTTCAAGCTCTCTTTTCCTCACTTTGCTACATGAAACTTGAGGACAAGTTTGCTTAAGGGGAGAGAATTAATATAGTCATGTTTTTAATTAAGGGCATTTTAGTCCTTTTGTAATGTTAGTTAGTTTGTTATGTTTGAGCTTTATGTTTGTTATGTTAGTTGGAGTTTGTTAGAGGGCATTGCTAGTATATAAATCTACTGATCTTGTGCATTTATTCATCAATTAATAAATCAACATCATTTCTTTCTCTCTTCCTCTATTACTCTTCTTTCTCTTCCCTCACAATTTTCATTTCTTCAAACTTCAACACCCACTTGATCATGGAAGACCAAGATCATACCCTTAAACATCTAGATAACCTTGTACCAACTATCATACATGCACTAAGTTTAAGAATTAATTTACCCAAAGCACTCGATTTTTTTTATGCTAAGCCACTCTAAAGGATATACAAAACACACCCTTTGTTTGGCATTTTTAAAGAGCAAAACTCAGTTATTATAAAAAAAAATGTTTAATCTTGAAAAATATTAGAGATAGTTAATCTATGTTGAATTTACTTGTGTTTGAGCTAACATTCTATCTTCAAAAGCGTAGAGAATAAATTTGTATTCTTTATTAGTTTTTTTCCTCTTAAGTAGTCAAACCTTCATACAGTCAGGTTAGAGTAGGAATGACAATGGGTCGGATTCGGCTCGAATTATACATACTTTGACTTGGCTCCGGATAATAGTCGATCTTTTTTTTCAGTCCACCTCCACTCGGAGTCGGATTATGCGTACTCCAAGTTTGCTCCGACTCGAACTCTCGAACCTCCAACGAAGTCGGATGCGGAGTCGAATTATTATAAACTTTGTCGTTGTGATATTATACTAATGATTTTAAAGCATACAAAATCAACAAAATATATTTTCAAATACAATTTAACAAAAGAAATATGTATTTGAATTAAC
Source organism: Amaranthus cruentus (assembly GCA_019425755.1). NCBI lineage: Eukaryota > Viridiplantae > Streptophyta > Magnoliopsida > Caryophyllales > Amaranthaceae > Amaranthus > Amaranthus cruentus. Next base: position 17,338,036 of record CM033454.1, read on the forward strand.
GTTTAACAAGAGAAATAATCCTACTACCACAGTTCTACTAAATTTTCTCGCATTTTGATTTGGCATATTTTATTTCTCTTGATTTGATTTGTCGTATTTTGATTAATTAATCTAACAGCTAGTCTCCTAAGAGACCGTCTCTCTGAGAGACGTCTCTCATACCCAGTCCATCAAAGGTTATTTTTTACTCTTCGCATTTTTTTATGGGCCAAACCAATAAGAGATGGTCTCTCAAAGAGATTGTCTCTCACAAGAATTTGTGTTAATCTAAATAAAAATACCAAATAGTTTTTCAAAATCGAAAATTACAATTACTCGGAGAGAGCTTGATTTAGTCACGTCTAGAGTTTTAAAGGAAACAAAATATTGAGGTAAAAATCAAATTAAAAGTCGAATTTCCTTTAGGATCGGAGTCAGGTCGGAGTGTCGGATTTTAAATAAGGTCTAACTCAGGTCCGTCTCTAACTCAGACTCGGATTATAAGTCAAAATCCGAGTCCGATAACTTTTTTCTCGGAGATTGTTTTCCTCGGATTGAGTCGGACTAAGATTAGATTCAGACTTAATTGATCCTAACTTAGTCAAAAATCTCATATCACTTAATAATAGCCCTCAAGAGATATATGACCTATTTACATAGATGGCCGACAAGTCGTCAAATTTAAGCTAACAACTTGTCGATCAGTGAGTGCATTATGCCATTGACAATCCACTAACCAACATTGTCATGTTTTTTTTTTCCCATAATTACAATTTTTCATTTAAGTATAATTCATGTAAAGCACTTGGTCACGGTGACCATTGATCCAATATTCATTGTCATTATTATTACCTTTTTAAAAATAAAAGTTTCTATGAATTGTCCGACTTTTCAAACCATCACTTAAGAGTCCATATGGCCAATGTATTTTCAATTTCAAAGTGGACCCTGAAGAGAATAGGCTCATATCACACGAGCTTCATTTTTAAGTTTGTCTATAAGCTCATCCACTGAAGACAATATGACCCCTGCTTTCCTCTTTGGAGGTTCAGAAACTTCAACGACTTCTAAGTCAGATCTTATTTGTACATTAAGCTCCTCGGGACTAACCTTCTTTATAGGCTTCGATTTTGCTTTCATAATATTGGGAAGTGTAGCGTATCTGGGCTGGTTCAATCTCAAATCAGTTCTACGTACAGATAAAACAAATACGTTAGTCTAATATTTGTACGTTTAACATATCAACTAGACAAGGTAACCAAGAACAGATACGTGATGTGAAGCAATTTAGCAGCCAGAATGTTACTGATGTTTTAGAAAGATTCTGCATAAGATCAAGCAATATGAGATGAAACAAAATTGTGTGTGCGTCCAATCTTTGAGCAGGTATAAAAACACAGTTCAGGGTATATGAATGCATTTAAGATTCAAGTTCTGTTAATTTAGGCATATGAAGAAACTTCTATAAGGCATAATTTGCAAATAGCGCCAGGAGTCTTAGTAAACAGTCAATTTTAACATTCTGCCTTTCTGTCTAATGAAGAAATTAAAGCTTCTGAGTAGCCCACACTGCTATCAGGTTTTGACTAATTAACCAGAACCCTGCTCATCAACATTATATTCAAAATCATGTCTGGTGGTTCTGCTTTATTGATAAGTGTTAATGATCATGATAACCCAAAAACATCTATCAGTATAATCAACATTAACAAGAAGTATTATATTAAGAGATTATAAAACATCTACCAGCTAGATTAGTAAATCAAATCTAATAGTGGCACCATGGTGAAACAAGGAAGAGAAGCTTACGTTATGACTGCTGGCAAGTCTAAGCATAGTGTCTCAATACCACCGTCCACCTCTCTGTCAACAGTTGCAGTCTTTTTCTCCTTATCCAGCACAACCTACTATAAACAAAGCATAAAGTTCCAAAGGAAAATTTTTAATAATTGACCGGAGAGAAATGTATTGCCATACATAGAGAGCTAGGTTAGAAATTCAGAACCCAAAACATGAAATAAGTTCAGCAAGGACAAGACATTTTGCTGTGCATTACAATCTCATCTCATCTATCAAGTGGTGAACTTGCTCTGTAGTTATATTCCTGGGTCCAAATAATTTGACTCATTTACACTATGTTTGGATAAACAACTTTGGAGAGAAAAGAAAAGGAAGGGGAAGGGAGGTAAAGGAAGGGAAGAGGAATGGAAGGAAAGTAACTCCTGTTTGTTTAGGAGGGAAGGGAAGGGAAAGAATGGGAGATGTGGATTTTCCCTTCAAATCTTTCCAACTTTGGAAAGATTGACACCTTAACAAAAATCATCCATCCAAATCCCTCCCCTCCATATCCCTTCCTCTCATTTTGTTATTTAAACAAGAGATCCTTCATCCCTTCAGACCCTTCCCCTTACTTTCCTTCCATTTCCTTCCATCCATAGAGTTAAACTTTCCAGGCGACACCCATGCACTAAGATGGTCCATAACTGTAGCAGTAATCCCAGACACAAAGCCCTAGTCACCTAAACACACCAACGCCATTATCTGTTTTCAGGTTTTTTTTAGTGGAACAAATAAATATTGCGAAGAAGAGAATCCAAATAGGGAGGACAAGCCACTGATCATGAATGGTTTTTCAACCACAAAACATAAATCATTCAATTTTTCATTCAAAACATTTGTTAATGATAATGGATGCTAGATATAAGCATCATAAGCATCATTATTAACTTGTCTATCTCAACCTTCATCATTAATCTCCTCTTGTCTTCCTCCCCACCCAATTATGCTCAATATCTCCTTGACATTTCCGTTCTCTCAGAATGCACTCAGCATCATTACTTTTTTTTATCTTCCACAGACCACTGTTACGGCCTGTTACAAGTGTTTCCTAACCAGTCTGTAACTGATTGCTCTAATATCCATATTGCAACTGGAATATTCTACATGTACTTTAACGTGACAATTCACTGGAGAAAACGCCTACTGCACAACTCAGAGGTACAAGGTCCATGCTACTGAAATTAGAAGACAGCTATAAAGGAACATACATGGACATAACTCCGACAAGTCAAAAATCAGAGACAGGAAACAATATTTTATGGGAATGTGCAGTATAATTATGAATTAAAGCAGCATAATTACTGCAAACACTAAGCCTAAATTATAGAACTGCGATTTTGATGAAATGATTGAGGTTTGAAAGAAAACATTTAGATGAATCACAAAACTTTGATGTAAAAATTGGTACTGATGGATGCATTTAGTTTAGGTTCCTCATGTGCATCATAGAAGAAAGGCTTCAAGAGTAAAATGCCAAGTACAAGCAAAAATTTACATAAAAAAAGAGAGTACTAAAAAGAAAACTAAGCAATTATGCATATATAAAGTTATGTCGTAAATCGTAATCGTCTCCAAATTTAAATTTGGCAGTGAGGATTAGTATGCCCAAAATATCAGTACCTTAGATGCAAATGTTCCTTGGGGCCAATTGAGAAGTCCAGCCACCATTTGTCCTGTTTGGTTGCAATCATCATCAATAGCCTGCATAGCCATCAACACCAATAAGAAATAGATAAATGGTAAAAAAAAAATTTGAAAAAAAAACAATTAATTTAAGATATTGGACATAAAATATTCAAGTCAGCTATTTAAAATGAAAAATTCGATCACACAAGCTCAAAATTAAGGGACTTATATCTTTAATCTTTAACCTGAAATACATTCATTTCATTCCTTTAGTGCAAAATTGTGGTTTTGGTCGCGATTGCAATAACATTCGCAAAATATATCAATAATGATCAACTGATCAAGACTTGACCAGAACTTGATCCAGGATTTATTGATCGAGACTTTGAAGCTAATTCTAAGCCTCATGATCAATCCAAACCAGCTGAATATCCAACAAAAACTTCCGTGTATTGATGCTCCCTTTACTCAAAGGAAAAGATTCAAACACGTATCATCTCATCCACAAGGCATATATTATTATAGATCCAAGTTGTCCAACTAAAGGTATACAAATAGATACTCTATTAAAATTTTGTGCATTTGCTGTTTTTGTTACTAAACCACTAGCGTCATAAGTAGTTACTAAATGCTGTAAAGAGTAATCAAGCAAACTCCAAATTTAAGCAAGTTTGTTAGAATATTATAATCCGTTTTGGATTAATAATCTACTTTGTACCTCTCCATAGATGTCACTTAGTATTTATTACACCTCGTATACCCCTCCAGTATTCAATCTTTTTACTGGAAAAATAAAGGAACTGTTCTTTCTTTCTTGTACATTCGGTTCTCATAAGGCATTTTCATAGCCTTCAGGAAAACTGTCATGGCACCAGAGCCATAATTTTTATTTTCCACTGCTTTCTTTCATCAACATCTTCTGCTTTCTTTTACAGTTTTGTTTCTCTTTCCCGGTTCTCTGGTATCATTCTTTCATTTCCATGGAAACTCACACCTATTCTGACATTACTGAAGATCCTTCAAATGTTTTCTACTTATAACTTGTTAACACCATCTTCAATGGAACAAATTATGACAACTGGAAAAGAGCCATGGTCATAGCTATTTCAGCAAAGAATAAAATGGATTTCTTGGATGTAACATAAATTGAACCACCTATTACAACAAATACCCATAAAACATGGTGTTATGAACTGATAATTTGGACTAAAACAGAAAATAGAGATTGAAATGATAAAATGACCAAAGAGAAAATATACTACTAGATTGATGATTATAGAACGATTACAATGTAATAAAAGATATATCAAGCAATTCGAGAAGCTTGAGATCTCCTAAAATGAGTAAAACTCATCCATTGAGTGTATAACAATATTCATGATCCTAATGAGCCTCTAAATCCTCTTATTTATAGAAAAACTACCACTTAAAACTATCTTACTCCCCAAGTTACTCTTAATATTATAATTACTATTTTACCCCCTCGTAAGACCAATATCAATTTATAACAACACCGGCCGCCTGAAGCTCCACCTTGCCCTCAAGGTGGATAAAAATTAGCTTGGCCTTCCACAGTAAAAATTACCCAATTTCTCCAAAGTCTAGAGCTTAAAATGATTTGGCCCACTTTAAAAAAGAAATTAAAACGCCCATTGAAAATCAAGTTCCTCTCAGCCTTCCTGACCTTACTGACATCACAGATGATGTCATCTTCATTTCCAAAAATAAAACCCAAATACCCATTTGCCTTTTCTCTCTCTTTAAAGACAAAACACCCTAAGATTATAACAGCTCCCTCCTTCCTCGCTGAAATCCTGGAAATGCCGGCCAGCTTCTGCCACTTGCCCCTTCGTCTTCTCCCGGACGCCGACCAGCCACCAATTTTGCCGGCCAGATTTTGCACCGCCACGCTCCAACCTCCTCTTCTTTCTTCTCTTTTCTCAGTTGTGTCTCGCAGCCTTCTAAAGCCACCATTGCTGTCACCCAGCCCGCCGGTCAACACCAAGACACTTCCAGCGACATTGTCCACTGTGTCCACCACACAGCCGGTAATTAGCCCCACTGTGTTTATCCACTTTCTCTCCTCCATACCAAAAAACCCTAAATGTATAACTTCCATCACCGACTTCCCTATCTCACCACCGCCGCCGGAAGATCCACCGTCCAACTCTCCCGTGGTCCTTCTGCCGGGAAATAGACAGAAATCTCTAGTGATAATGTCCACCACCAAACTACCGCTCCCTTGCTTCACTTTTCTTCTCAATAATTCTTCTGTCACAAGCCTTAGAAATATTAACCATCTTCTCCAATCCATGTCTGAAATTATCACCTCCCTCACGTCTCTTTCACGTCGCTCATTGCCGGCTGTATTTCCGACCAAACCCCACCCTAATCCGGCGACACTTTCTGACCGGATGTCTCCTCTTCTATTAACTCCGAGCACCACCTTAGCGTCCTCCTTCGATTTCCCTTCTTTTTCTTGAAAATGCAAGCCGTGTTTTCTTCCTCCAACGCCATCGGGGTTTCCCAAACAGCAATCGCCTGGTCACCCTCCTTCTGTTAAACCTCCAATCCCTAAACCACGCGCAACCACACGCTCCTCCACCTTCTGGTCTCTTTTCTTTACTCCTCTCTTGAAACTCCATTTTCTCCTTCTCACTCAAGCTATAAAAGGTAGAGTACCTCTCAGCTTGTAGGATCCATTCATTTGGGTCTCTCCGCTTGTAGGATCCATTTATCTGGGTCTTCTCCTTGAGACACTGGTAAGTCACGCTTTTGATTCCTCCGATTTCCCTTCCTTCTTCGACAGCCACATTGTAGTTTCCATGATTTTCGGTAAATGGGATAGGGGTGGGTATGATTTGTGAGTTGTTTTGAGGTAGCGCATTTTGCTGATTTTGGATGAATGGGTTTATGCCATCTAGGTTGATGAAATATGGGTTGGTGAGTCTTTCACTCAGTTTTTCAATGGCACGGTTCAGATTTGACATTTCAAAGGCCATTGTTTTATGACCTTGGGTTATCGTGTTGATTTGGGAGTGAAGGTTCTGGGTAGTTAAGTTTAACTCCGAACAGATCCTCTCCATCTCGGCATTGATCAGGTTAAGTATTGCCCGTATCTTCTCTTCCAGACGATCGATGCGCTGGGTGGTATTCACCATTCGACTCTGATACCAGATTTGTTATGGACTGATAATTTGGACTAAAACAGAAAATAGAGATTGAAATGATAAAATGACCAAAGAGAAAATACACTACTAGATTGATGATTATAGAACGATTACAATGTAATAAAAGATAGATCAAGCAATTTGAGAAGCTTGAGATCTCCTAAAATGAGTAAAACCATCCATTAAGTGTAAAACAATATTCATGATCCTAATGAGCCTCTAAATCCTCTTATTTATGGAAAAACTACCACTTAAAACTATCTTATTCCCCAAGTTATTGTTAATATTATAATTAGTATTTTACCCCCTCGTAAGACCATTATCGATTTATAACACATAGGAACGTTGCAACAATATAAATCTTTACCAGAAAGTTGTTGCAACACTTTGAAAGACTTAGAAGAAAGATTCAGTCAAGCTTGACCCGCACAAATCTACTCCATTCAAGAACAAATGGCATGTGCAGAACAAAATAAAAGCCCTTTGGGATGAAATGGATAACATTTCTCTCATTCCTTCATGCAATTGTAGTAATTCATGTACACTACATGAAAAAGTATACCAAAATAAAAGCAGTTAAACACATCTCACACTTTCTATTGAAAGTACATGATAGATATGAAAAAGTTAGAACAAATGTTCTAATGAAGCCCATCGTGCCTTCAGCTAATACAAGTTCATAGGATTCTTCTACAAGAACTACATAAGCGCTTCAACAGAAATGGCGACAAAATTTCTGAACCTGCTGCCTTCTTTTTAACAAACTAGAAAATTCCATGAACAAGATACTTTCACAAATGATATAACTCCAAACAAAGCAAATACCAATCTAACAAAAAAGGTTTTTACTCTGACCATTGCAAAACCCTTTGGCATACCATATCAAAATGCTATAAAATTCATAGGTACCCTATCAAAGTTAGAAAGGTAGCAGCCATGGCTAATCTAGATGAAGATATTATACATCAAACTGTAAATCTAAAGATCAATCACAAAACTTCTGGCTTTAATGAATCAATAAACAACAAGAACCTATACAAACTTTTGATGCTCATCAAGAACTAGCAAGTTCTTCAAACTTGGTAGGTAAGTTTTGCTTCCTAAGTAAAAACTCTATATCTTGGATATTTGATAGTGTCATTCTCTTGATTATTTTGTTAACACTAAAGATTTCTCCATGCTAAACCACTACATAACTATTCCTAAAGGCACTAAAGTTAAGGTTAATAAAACCGGAATCATCAAGCTTTTTGATAACTTCATTCCTAAAAATGTTTTTTTGTTCCTAAATTCCACTTCAACTTAATTTTTGTTCTTTGTTTGGACAAAAATATTACTCTAATCTTTACTAATCATAGTTTCCTCAGTCAGGACCCTTCCATGACACAACATATACCTCTTAGCAGAATACATTAAGGACTATACTCTGTGCAACAATGCTCCTTCTGAAGAATCTTTGATCAAGATATGGCACACATTAGACTTGGACACTTACCTTTAGAAGGACTATAATTGTATTTGCCTCACATAAATGTTTATGTTTTTAAACAAAAGTTCTTTCGTACTATTTGTCATAGAGCTAGACAACACAACCTTTTTTTTCAACAAAGGTATATTAAAACTATTAGACCTTTTCAGTTTATATATTGATGTTGAGGACCATAATGTTCCTTACTATTTGCTAATGATTTTACCATATCCACTTGGCTTTATCACCTCAAGACTAAAAGTCAAAGTATCACTTTCCTAAAACAACTCTGTGCTTTTGTTAATACTCAATTCCATGACAATAATGAGAATGTTAGATCTAATAATGCTAATAAATTATGTGAGGGGGGGAGCACTTTTATTTTATAAAGAAAAAGAAAAAATACACCAAAAATCTTGTGGTCATACGCCCCCAACAAAATGGGGTTGTTGAGAGAAAACATAAACACTTACTTGAAACAGCTAGAGCATTATAGTTTCAAGCAAATTTGCCCCCCTCTTTTTGGGGTGAGTGTGTGCAGAATGCCACATATCTTATCGATAGAACTTGCTCTTAATAACATATCCCCTTTTGAAAATCTTTTTGTAACTACACCTGATAACAAACATTTAAGAGCTTTTGGATGTTTAGCCTTTGATAGCACTATTAAACCAAGAAGGAACAAATTTCAACCTAGAGCAAACCCATGTGTTTTCTTGGGATATCCATATGGACAAAAAGCCTATAGGTTATATGGTTAAATTTCTCATAAACTTGTTTCAAGAGATGTCATTTTTATGATAAATACTTTCCTTTTCATTTCAAAAACTCTTCAAACAATATCATAAATTTTTTTTCTACATACTACATCTTCACCTCATAATATTCTTTATAATACCAATAATAAACACAATATGGAATTATTTGCTCCTTTTCTTACTAATTCTACTTTGAAAAAAATCCAATTTGCATGTTACTTGCCAACACACAGGGGTCACAAGCTTTTTTTTTTCTATAGACGAACAATATTATGTTACCAATGCTTCCTTTAGTGTACCCATACTTTGTGCCACTTACTTTACATGCGTCTGATATTACTAATGCTTTTGATAAAGGTATAGTGATATCTCATAACTTAGAGCAAGAGTCTACTCCTAGCTGTCCACATATGGAGTATGCGTCTGATATTAACCATGTATATGATAATGCACAGTTGCCAATGGTATATCAATAACCCTACTACTAATAATCATGTGCATTTATCAATTGATATGTCATACACTAGAAAATTTGCACGCCTAAAAAGTCCACCATATAACTTGAAAGATTATAATTGCAATATAGTAACATCACATTGGTATAACCTAATTGCATTTGATTCCATAAAACGTTCTTCATTTTTGAATTTACAACTTCAACATGATGAACCTAAGACATACAAGCAAGCTTCTAAAGATCCAACGTGGGTAGAAGTTATAGCACAAGAACTTCGAGCTTTAGAGAACACTTGGGATATTGTTGATTTGCCACCCGATAAGAAAATCATTGCCTACAAATGAGTTTTCAAAATCAAGCTTAGGTCAGATGGATCTATTGAAAGGTACAAGGCAAGATTGGTTGCAATGATATACCTAAGAGTATGGGGTTGACCACTTAGATACATTTTCTCTTATTATCAAGATGACCACTGTTAGATGCATCCTTGCTGATGCATTCCTCCATGAAGATTTGTATGAGGAGGTTTATATATAACTTCATGATGGATTACCTTTTTCTTTAAACTGAAAAAGTTTTCGTATGGTTTAAAGCAAGCCTCTAGACAATCGTTTGCTAGATTAGTAACTGAATTAGTTTGTGAAGGTTTTGTGTAGTCTAAAAATGATTACTCTTTATTCATTAGAGTGAAAGACGGTTTTAAAACTATTATTGTTGTATATATTGATGATATTCTTTTGACAGATGAAAGCACAAAACAGATGGAAGATTTAAACATCATCTGAACAGGTTTTTAGTATTAAAAACCTAGGTTTATTGCGATTCCTCTTGGGTCTAGAAGTTCATTACTCACATCAAGGAATCATTTTAACTTCGAAGTATTCTTTTGAGTTACTAAGGGATAGTGGCAATTTACAATTTAAAAGAGCTGTCACTCCCTTACTTCTAAATGTTAAATTACATGTTGATGTATCTCAATTCTCATCCAAATGAAGATCCAACCAGGTATAAATTTTTGTAGGGAAGTTAAACTTTCTCACATACAAGGTTGAATCTTGCTTTTGTTGTGCAGACATTAAGTCAACATATGCAAACCCCTTCAAATTCTCATTATCAAGCTTTATTACACATCATTAACTACATTCATTCTACATTGTCCTAACACTAGAAGGTCTAATTCTGGTTACTTGTTGCTTTTAGGCGGCTCCCCCCATCAGTCGGAAGTCCAAGAAGCAGTCAATTGAATCTAGATACTCTTTAGAAGTAGAAAATAAGGCTCTTGCAGCTGCTTCCTCTAAGATCACTTAGGTGGTTATATTACTTGAAGAATTGGGTGTCTCAAAACTCAAGCCTATTTCCTTGCATTGTGGTAATCAGTCTAATCTACATATTGCTCACAACCCCACTTTACATGAAAGGACAAAGCATATCAAGATTAATTGTCATTTTACTCGTGACAAGGTCTTAGAGGGTCTAATACAATTTAAACATCAGCAACCTCAATCGACGTTTTTACAAAAGTATTGCCTTCTGATCAGTTCAACAAGTTATTATTCAAGCTTGGTACTTGTTACCTACCCCAAGCTTGAGGGGCTATTATGAGTAATTAAGCAAACCTCGTATTCTAGCTTGTTAGAATATTATGATTTGTTTTGGGTTAGTTAAGGAATGCTAATTTTCTGTTATAACTACCCCTACTTTGGAGCACTCCTTAGATGTCACTTAGTATTTACGACACCTCGTACACCCTTCCTGTAATCAATCTTTTTACTGGAAAAACAAAGAAATTGTTCTTCTTTCTTTCTTGTACATTCTGTTCTCATAAGGCATCTTCATAGACTTCATGAAACTATCAAACGTAAAGCAATTCCATGTTTTTGTGGACAATATTGTGAATATAAAATATCAATTGGAAATTGGAAGAATTTCAACACGTTAGTGAAAACTGCTCAAGGCATAGTGACTAACCTGTTTACCAAGAATTAAAAGACCAGGCTTTTCAACATCAACAAGAGCCTTAAGCAACTTGGCAACATTCAAAGGATAAAAATGATCAACTGATGAGGACTCGACGTGAATGGCTCGATCAGCACCCATGGCTAAACCCGTCCGCAAAGTATCAACACACTGCGCTGGTCCCATACTCACTGCCACTACCTCCGACGCCAACCCAGCCTCCCTAATTCGAAGCGCCTCTTCTAATGCTATCTCACAAAACGGATTCATTGACATTTTTACATTCTTCGTTTCTACCCCACTCTATATTCAACAAAACAATAAATTTTCATCATCAAAATCACGAATGCATCCAATTAAAAGGAAATTTTCAAAAAAAAAAAATCGTTGAATGAATTGAATACATAAAATTCATTTTCAAAAAATTGAAATTGTTACAAAGTTCATTAAATTGAACCTTATCAGGCTTGACTCGGATTTTGACGGCGTAATCAACGACACGCTTAACTGCCACCATTATCTTCATCTCCAACGATCTGATTAAATGGACTGCTTTTTTGTTCTAGGGTTTCCAAAATTCTGAGAGTAAAAACGAGATTTTATCGAGAAAATGTAAGAATTAGAGAAGTGTGAAGTGTTGGAACTCTTGCAGAGAAGTTAATTTGTTCTCAATAAGGTGGAGCCTCGTCATTAGTTTTATCCGTTTTGTGGATAATAATTGGAAGATTTATTTAGTTATTTACTAACACCATGCCAAAAGAAAATTTAAAATAAATGAGTCTTTATTTAAAATTAAAAAAAATTCAAATTAAGCTTAGGATAATTTAAACTATTAATAAATCTAATAAATCTATTATCTCAAACATGGATTTATTTTGTTCCGTTGCTAGTAATAGTAAATAGGGATCCTTAGGGTCTAATAAATCTATTATCTCAAACATGGATTTAAATAAATTAATTAAAACATTATATATGTTCAATGATTGAAGTTGACTCAACAACAACTAGTGTAAATATATGTAACACCCTGGCCCAATGGACCACCGGTGACTACTCATGGAGACTGTAAACTGACCCCACAGACTAACACAAGTCTTTCCAGCGCACTTTGGCCTCACTCGTGCGCACCCCAGAAAACTTCACAGGAGGTCACCCATCCTAAGATTGCTACCCACCAAGCACGCTTAACTGTGGAGTTCTTAGCAAATGGGCTCCCATGAAAAGAAGATGCACCTTGTTGATATGAGTAGTCTATCAATCCTTTTTCAAGCTAAATCTGGGGTATCACACTCACCCCCACTTAGGAATACAATGTCCTCGTTGGACCGTCATTTCAGGATCTTTTCCCCCGCTAGGTGCACTGAACGCACAATCAGCCACGGTCGCAGGGTTGCTCTGATACCATTTGTAACACCCCGGCCAAACGGACCACCGGTGACTACTCATGGAGACTGTAGACTGACCCCACAGACTAACACAAGTCTTTCCAGCGCATTTTGGCCTCACTCGATCCTTTTTCAAGCTAAATCTGGGATATCACAATATATATTTTAAAAATTAAAACAATACACATTTCTTGACTTATCTTATTGAGGATGAGAATGCATTAGAGGCTATGTGGGAGCATTTAAAGTCTACCCCCTATTCCCTCTTTATAGTTGTATGCAGAAGAGGCAACCTTAGGGAATTAAAATGTGAACATAGTAGAAACATATAGGTTTTGAATGTAACTTACACTTACTCCTTCCCTATGCCTATGCCTTTTTAACCTAAGAAACTCAAATTCCTTTCTTCTATTGTCCTCTTGTACTCCTAATGAACCCCCTGAAATTCAAGTATCAAATGACAAAAGGACAAACTTAAGAGCAACAAACTTAAGAGTAAATAGAGAATACCTTATCCAATGACTTGAATCTAAGCAACATTCCTACAATTGTTCCACCACATCTTATGTTATAGTTCCTCCATAAGATGAACATATAAAGGATAACTCTTGGAGGTCTTTGGTTGACCCGCTTTGACTTGGTCTCTTTGTTTGCTAATACTAACAGTGAATAAAGAATGGTTGACTTTTTGTCTTTTTCTCTGCCAACATTGTTTTGCTCTCTTGTAGTAATAGCGAACAAATCTCTAACCTTAGCTTTGGACAAGAAAACACTTATTTGCAAATTAAATTTTCCTTAAGATTATTTTGGGAATTTCTTACGAAAAAAGCTCAATATGTGAAAATTTTTGTGTTGAATAAGGTAAGTTTTGGCATGGTCAATCTGAGCCCATACTTTGGTATCTCTATAATTCAGCTAGTAAATCTCCTCTTAGAACAACAAATCTTGTATGAGACCATATCACATATGAGACAAACTCATATAATCATTCCACCATACACACAAATTTTTATTTTTATGTTTGAACCAAATTTTTATTTATGTAATGGTTTACCTTTTTATTTCCCTAAGACTTGGTAGAAATAATGACTCTCTAGCGTTGTTCAAATTGATCAACTATAGAGCAATTAATCAAAGGGTTCCATTTGGTTTGCTTAAATAACTTTCCTTACTGATTTTGTTTACCATTACGTACATAATTTGTTAACCATTTTATCCACATCATTTCGTATGCGCCATACATATAACAATTCTCAATTATTTGTAGAAGAAATCATTAGTTTAATATATATTAAATAAAGTAATAAATAATTGGTAGAAAATGAAAAATACTTGGAAAAACATCACAAATAGCTAAAGATAACTCGTCATCTCGATAAGTCACGATTACATTAGGAGTTTGATTACCCTAAATCCATAAAACTTTCCAATACCCAAGTGTACGAAACTCCGACTACATCCCTCATCGGTCATAATGCTGTCAAGAAACTATGAGTTGTTAGATTCATACCAACAATCTCACATGCCAGTTACTACTCAATTCTTATTGTTGGTTTTATATGTGGAAGTGATCAAGACATCATAAGGCCATGTACGAAGAAACTGAATGTATGTAAGGTTTTCCATCAATAAACAATTCAATTGTCCATTACAATCCATATCCATTAAATCTAATGTTTTGTTGCTAGATGTGGACATTATTGTATAGGAGACCTACCATCCATCTCTTCACCTCTAATAACTTGTTTAACGTTATATGTTTGATTCATACTATAACCCTAGAATAATTCTACCTTGTTGATGTCAAGATAAAGATTGCATACTAGTCAAATTTAGCTCTCTTATATGATTTTGATTGTCAGTAAGTACTTGCTTTAACATGACCATCCTTGTACACTATAAATCGATAATTGTGTCTTGCTTTATCACCAGGACGAACTTTCACCTTACATGGTATACTCCAAGTTTACGACAATATCATTAATCATAAACTGACAACCACATGCCCTACTTCTAGATCCTAGTTGAGCCGCTTTATCTAAGTCTTGTAATTGGCTTCTTAACCAACTATATCAATGGCAGGGATATAGACTAATTGTAAAATTACCCTATTTTTGCTTATAAGATGCACAACTGAAATAAAACCAATATATGAATAGCTATTTAATCAGCCAAAGCATGCAATTCATCTACTAATTCAAATTGCTTGTAATAAATCTTGTTCAATTTCTACTTCATTATTACCATAATCCTCCAAATTTTCCAACATATATTTTAAAACACATTGAAATTAATAAAAATAAATTACGATACAAATAATAATTTTAAAATATATTTTTGAATAATTGCAAGTTACACAAATTATGCAACTTGGCCTAGGCCAAGTTGTATAAAACTTTTGACTGGACCTCAGCTGAAACACATATATTTAACATGACTCGACAAAAATTTATGAAATTCGACTACAAACATAAAATCAATGCTTTTTTCAAGGTTATGCATCACTCATATCTTTCGATATTGAAATTGAATTGGTAGCGTTTATTTTATTGAGAAGTTAGAGAGTTGGAAGAATGAAATATTAAGTCAATTTATAAGTTTTAATATATAAAAGATAGCAGCACAATAAAATGGTACAAAAATTAATATCCAACTAAAATAGAATTAATGTGTTAACACTAATTATTATTTGAGATCGTCTTTTAAAAACACAGTCTCAATTGGTCCATCCAACTTAAAAATAAAATAAAATGCAATATAATTTCATAAAAAGCATGCGCTTTCTTCCTCTCGTCTTCTTCTTCAGCAAATATTAGGAAAAATTACTTAGAATAATCCAATCTATTTGTGATTTTCTTACAATAATCCCACCTATTGATTAACCATAAATAATCCCAACTTTGAGGGCTATTTTCCTAGAGTAAGCCCGGTGACCAGATGACTTGCTGAATTAAAAAAGATAATTAAAAATAAAATGTCGAAAAAAATATTAAACAAAATGTTCAAAAAATTTTATGATTATTATTATTATTTAGAAATTTTTATGTAAATTTTTAAATTTATTTTCTAATTTTAAATTAATTTTTTAATTTACTTTTTTGGTGAATTACCTACTATAGCAGATAATCGGATTATCTAAGTTTACCCTAGGCAAATACCTCTTAAAGTTGGGATAACTCATGGTTAATCAATACGTGGGATTATTGTAGGAAAATCATAAACATGTTGGATTATTGTAGGCAATTTTTCCAGAATATTAATGGTGGTTTTCCTTGTTCCATGACTTTTTATCCTTATTGTACATAAAACTATTTATGGCAACCCTTATTTTCTCAAATTTGATTTTACTATTAAAATCATATGAAAAAAGTTATGATTCAATTAGCTAAAGTTTCAATTTCAACAAGCAAGAATTGATTAATGGCAAGTAGTTAGTACAGTGGAGCAAACAATATTTGGTCATGGTTCATGGATAGTTAGCCCACTTTTTTTTTCTACAACTCATTATTTCTCACTTTTCCTTCACATAAGAAACCTTTTTTTCTCCTCTAATTTTAGAGATATCTTCCAGCTTCAGGATGATTATGATGATTTCATTACAAAATTCCTCTATATTGTTAGTATCAAGCACCTACTTGACATACACCAAACACCTATTTGGTATATCTCAAACACTTATTTAACATACCTCAAACAGCTACTTGAAATGCCTCAAGTACATACTTTACATACCCAAGCCCATACTTAATATACCTCAAACACCTATTTGATATACTACAAATACCTACTTAATATATCTCAAATTCCTACCTGACATACTCCAAATACCTACTTTGTATACCCTAAATACCTAATTTGTATATCTCAAACTCCTACTTGATATACCTCAAACCCTTACTTCATCATCATCATCATCATCATCATAACCAGTGTTCCCGCACATAGATAAATCTATGGTTAGGGTCTGGGGAAGGAAGGTCGACGACGTCTCATACCCATAAGGAGAGGGCGGTCAAAAGAGTCCTTCGGCTCAAGAGGGATCTTCAAAGATAGGAACCTGCAAAAAACCAAACTCCTGTATCTTACACCCATGTTAGCCAAGCATAAGAATCAATTAACTGCAAGCATGGTAATAGTGAGTGACTTACGCAACTAAAAGGATACAAGCAAATAACTAAGAAACGATACAGGTAAGAGAGGCGGTAAAGAGCGATGACGAAAGTCAAAGAACAATAACAAACAGGTCTAGAAATCTAGGACGTGGATAAGGCGCCGCCATTTGGCCCTATCCCTGGTCAGGTCCTTAGAGAGGTGAAGTTCGTGCATGTCGCTTTTAATCTGCTCCTCCCACGTCCTTCTAGGTCTTCCTCTAGGGATGGCAATTCAGTCTGAATCCGACCCTAATCCGACTCGATCCGAGGAAAATAATCCGATTCGAGTCCGAGAAAAAAGTCATCCAACTCCGACTCCGACTTTACGATCCGAGTCCGAGTTAGAGACGGACCGGAGTTGGAGACTCCGACCCGACTCCGACCCAGAAGGACATCCGACTTTGAATTTGACTTTTACACTAATATTTTGTTTCCTTTAAAACGCTAGATATGACTAATTCAAGTTCTCTCTTATACTAATTGTAATTTTTGATTTTGAAAAAGTATTTTGTATTTTTATTTAGATTAATGAATCAACATAAGACAAATGAAATCAAGAGAAATAAAATACGCCAAATCAAAATATGAGAACATTCTGTTAAATTTTAGTAGTAGGATTATTTATGTTGTTAAAATTGAATTCAAAGTAAAGTACATATTTATTTGTTAAATTGTATATAAAAAATATACTTTGTTAATTTTGTATGCTTTAAAATCATTAGTACAATATCACAACGATATTGTTTGATAATAATCCGATTCTACATCCGACTCCGTTGGAGATCCGAGAGTCCGAGTCGGGGCAAACTTGGAGTATGCATAATCCGACTCCGAGTGGAGGTGGACTGAAAACAAAAATCCGACTCCGTTAGATGGTTAAAGATCGTTTTGGTATTGAAGTGAACTACAAGCGAGCGTGGTGTGCTAAGCAACAAGCACTGTTGTCCATATATGGAACTTGGGAAGGTTCTTACTCTCTCCTTCCTCAATTTTTACAAGTTTTGCAACATTCGAACCCGGGCTTGGTTGTTGATTGGTTCTTTAAGGAAGACAATGAGATGGGTGTTTATAGACGACCTAATATTAGAACCTTCCAACGGGTCTTTTGGGCGTTTAAACCTTGCATTGAGGGCTTCAATCATTGTAAACCTCTTATTGCCATTGACGGCACACACTTGTATGGTAAGTATCGTCATATTTTTCGTGAGAATGGGGTACCATATATACCCATGACAATTCTCACTTCTTTTTATATGACATCTCTTACCCTCTTTTCTTTATTTTATTTCATTTTAATCCTTTTAGTTTTATTATTTAAACTTTGTTTTTATCTCCAAAAGTTATTCTTCTATCTTTAACCTTTTAAAGTTTAAACTATCATTCTAAAAATTGTCTTTTTAAAAATAAATTATATTTTAACCGAAAGTCTTTTAATTTATTTATTTCGTTTGGGTTAATTTCGGGTATTAATTCGAGACATCTTATTTTATCGTGTAGACTGCGGATTCGTAGATCGAGATAACTAGGAGCGTACGTTTTTCTAAGATCGCGTGACAAGGTAATTTTCGATGTCCATCTATTTAGGATTATCCCGTTAGTATTATGTGCTAAGTGATATTAACTTGTTTAAACGTGTTACGTGAAATGGGATGATATTATTTTATATGACATTATGTTTTATATACTTTACTCTTAATTTATATTGAATATTATTTTTGTAGAAACTCTGAGAGACAATGAACTGCAACAAGAGGGGGGGGGAGGGGTGAATTGTTGTAGTGCCCTAGGAGTATTTTTCGCCCTGATTTCTTGCGGAATTTATAATAATAAAAATACTCAAGGCAAATTAAAGAAAACTAAAAAGAACACAAGAATTTAACGTGGAAAGCCACGACCCTCTAGGGATTTCACTTCTCTTATTAATTTTATGTAAATACAATTCCCTATTACATAAAACTAATTCTCCTTCTCTTCTCTTCTCTAAATTCTCTTCTTCTCCTTCTCTTCTCGGTTCTCCTTCTTGTTTCCTTTTCTCTCTTTACAAAATTCTCTCAATTCCCCTTAGACTTACCCAAGTCTAATTACAACTTCTCTCAAAAACCCGTACAAGATAATTCTTCTCAAATGGATGAACAAAACAAGAATAGCACAAGGAAATGTTGTGGAATTAATAAGCGATTAAAGAACACTCAAGATTTCCTCTTCTTGATTTTCGGATCTCACGAAGGGTTTTGGGCACAAAATATTTTTCTCTTTGTTGATCACCAATTGTGCCGGTTGCAAAATATTGTATATATATAATCATGAGAACTCTTAAACCCATAAACCCATGATCCCAAATGATGGGAGTAGAGGCACGGTTATATTAGGGTTAGAAATAGAAAGCTTGGAGGTTACTCCAAGTTCTTATGGGCTTTATATCTAAAAATAGATAATATCCTAATTTCAAGGAGGATTTTTAGGATTTACTATTTTAAGGAATGTTTATTTTAATTCCAAGTTAACTTCCTTGTGCTGCCTTGACTTATTCACCCGTACAACAAAAATAAAAAGAAAAATAAAAACAAAAATTATTTTCTTAATAAATCCGTTGACTACTTCTCTGACTGTTGATCTGGGAACACCGCACTGTCTCTGATTGACCATTCTTCGAATTTGACTTGATCTTGAAACAGTAAAGTAGTAATGCCCTTTTCAACTTCTAATGGTTCCATCAACGACCTTTTAAGGATCGGATATATGACCTAACACAATAATCTCAAAACGTAATATGTTTGTTTATTAAAGTTTATGTTATCATCAAAACCAAAATGGGCCAACAATTTTTGTCAAACTTTGAATTTATAATTGTTATTTTGATAAAATAGATATTATTATTTTAATAACAAAAATTTGATACGGTTTAGATTTGAAAGAAATTATTTATTTTATTATTTTATAGAAATTATATTATTATTTTAATAATGGGTTTAAAAGACGATTTGAGTCGAAAGAGAAATATTTATGATATTGATTATTGTTGTCACTAATTGATACTAAAATGGTGATTTGTTGGATAAGATTTCAATTGGATGTTTTGAGATATATATTTATTGAGAAAATTTATGACCATTAGATAAATGTATAATGTATGTTTTATTAGATGTTTGTGTGTTCGCGATTAATTATTAAAATATATTAAATCACGTAAAGTGTAACGATGGGAATGAAGCTCTTATATTTGTTGTGATCCAAGTATAAGAGTGATGAAAAGGTTGCCCTGTTTGGTTAGTATAGCTGCCGACAGGTTATTATTATTAGTTTTGATGCTCGATACGATTTTTGGTCTTCCTTCTATTTATTGTGATCCAAGTAGAAGGGGTGTGCACATTAGGGTTACCTGAGACTACTCTGCTGGCCTTGATGAATTATTTGGGATGACGACCTCTTGATGAAGTAGGTATAGGGGTAAAGCCTCGGCCTACTGGCGTTCTCGTTCCCTCAAATTAAAATTGGATATATGTGTTGTCGTCATTAAATGTCAAATTAATTAATTGGCTTATGTGTTATGATATTTATGTTTAAATAGTCGATCTTTAACTCAACTTTATATTACTTTAAATTTCTACAACTATTTTCAACTCAATTATAGTTTGTTTTCTTAAAGTATTTCAATTAAACTTGTTTTACGGGATGGAGTTGGAATTACTCAGTTTTTCTGATTTTTGGGAGCTTTCCCTTGTTTCCCCTTGCATTCTTATTTTGCAGGTTGTTGATCACGTGGGAATTGTGGAGTGAGAATCACCTAGAGTTATAGCTTTAATTAGAGTCATGTCAGTTTAGTTTATCTTCAATTGTTCAAAGTTTTTATATAGACACAGTTTACGTTTAAGTCTTTTCCAAATTTGTAAGACCCTTTGTCGGATTCAAGTTTTATTTAAGTTATTTTCCTAGTCGTTAAGCCTTACATTTATTTTCTTAGAAATAGATGTGGCGGTAACACTCTCAGGAGTAGGTTTTGACTCAAGATTTTCTTAAAAAGGGTTTTCAAAAATTTGACCTACTTTGGGGGTGTTACATGACCACACTAGTTGAATTCACCTTCTATCGGATAAATGATTATTTTGTTCAAAGACGTGAACGTGCTAGTTCATGGTTACTTGGAGGACACAAGTACACATCGCACGCCACCAAGATTATCAATAGAAACACCGAGAAGGCGAACTTTCATGAGATTGTTGCTTTTGACTATAATAGAGGTGTTTTTGAAGTTAAGACTGGAAGGAAAACAGAGGTTCTTCGAAGGGGGGTAAGATTCAAACAGTGGACTTGCATCAAAGAAAGTACACATGTAACAAACTGGAGATATACCACCTTCCCTGTTCACACTTGCTTGCTGTTTGCATGAAACGACACCTATCATATGAGCGCTTTGTGGATCCATGTTACACTTCTCAGAGTTATGCAAGCACATACGAATGTTGTTTCAACCCAATGCTTGATAAGAGGTCATGGCCTGAGTATAGGGGTTTTAAAGTTCGACATGATCCCGATCAAATTCGTGGTAAAGGAAGGCCTAAGTCTAAGAGGATTGCCAATGAGATGGATGAAGGAAGAAGGAAACGCATTAGTTGTCGTCGTTGTGGGAGTGAAGGAAACGTAATTCACTTTCTAAACAGTACTACAGGAGATGGATCCAGCAGCTCCCGGACCCCAAGACCCTAGTGTCTTGACTATGCAGGAGGAGCACAGGAGCACTCCTCTATGGGATGCCGAGGTTAGTGTTATATTCTGTATAATTTATTTATAATGATGATAACATTTCACCATTAACATATGTACATGTCTATCTACGTAGGTGTCAGATACAGCCACCTTAGGCACCAGGCATCCAGATTCAGTTCCTTGGGAGATCGATGAGAGGATCATCCCATACCTAGAGCGCACGAGGTTATATGACTTCCACCTTATTGCTTATGGTAGAGTCGACCGTGCTATTATTACAGCACTTGTTGAGAGATGGCGTCAGGAGACGCACACCTTTCATCTTCCTCTTGGTGAGGCTACTATCACACTACTTGATGTAGCCTTACTAACACGGCTTCCCATCGAGGGACGTGCCGTGTCCACTGCTGGACGCCAGCTATCGAGCTGGCGTGACTTAGGTCACCGCATCCTGGGAGAGCGCCCTCCAGCGGACGTGATTCGGGGGAGCGGTCTGCGGTGTACGTGGTTGGTGCAGACCTTCTCACAGCTCCTCATAGGTGCTGACGAGGGCACCATATCGAGGTACGCGAAAGCGTACATCTTATATTTGACGTTACTGGACCACCCCTGGGAGGTCATCGCCGAGTACAGCTGGGGCTCCGCGGCCCTGGGGTACTTATACAGAAGGTTTTGTGGTGCTGCCAAAAAGGGCGTCCGGGAGATCGCAGGACCACTTGCCATATTACAGGTAATTATAATAACATATATTTATACAACTTCTACTATAATACTAATATCGTCATACTAAAACACTAATATATAATTTCTATTTATAGCTGTGGGCGTGGGAGCACATTTTAATCGGCCAGCCTTACAGATCGGTTGGTGGAGGTGAGTTTGCTCCTCCGCAGCAACCCCCACCAGATGCTGCCTATGGTTCGCGTTGGAATTTTGCGCGCCGAACACGCAAACATACTGATACCGGTCTAAGATTCTACCGAGATCAGTTAGACCTGCTGCGACCGAATCAGGTAAAACATTTAACTAATCAATAACGTTATTTCAAAGCTATGATGTTTATTTAATCAATAATGTACATATGTTGTAGTTTGTATGGGATCCGTACCCGGCCGAGGCCTACGCAGCTGTCCCTGATCACTCTGGGATTCAGTCGGGAGCGTGGAGGGCTTCTGTGCCACTCATATGTTTCGACATTGTCGAAGTACATCTACCGGAGCGCGTTCTGCACCAATATGGGTTGGTACAGAACATTCCACCGCCTTGTGATACCGAGCCCCAGCTGCACCTTATCTCCCGGAAGAATCAGGGTACGGCTAATTGGACGGAGATCTACGGGCGCCACATCGCCCGTTGGGATCGAAGACTAGAGCTGATAGCCCAAGGTGCGCCAATTGATTCTGTCGGCACACCGACCACACCTGATTACATGCAGTGGTTCCTCTCCATCACACGCCGATGGATGACACCACGTGGTGTCACTGAGGCAGCCCAGTACACTCCTGCTACGCCCACGATGACTCAATTTGTAAGTCTTCATTTACATTTAATTTATTTAGTTGTCGATTTCATATTGTAATACTACATTAACTAAGCTCTTCATTTATATTTCCAGGCACAAGGTGTGGCGGTCGTTATCCGGACTACTCATGAGGAGCCGGTCCGCGAGATTGCGCAAGGCGTGCTCCTTGGCACGCAGTTCCAACACTTCATACCGGAAGTTGCTGCGGGGTCATCATCTCCTGCGCGTGAAGTTCATCTGGAGGAGATGGACTTGTCATACACAGCTGACGATGCGGGGCCATCTCAACCAACTCAGCCATCTTAGTCATCTCATTATCAGTCCCCTCCCCTACCGAATCTACGCCCGAACGCCTCTTACTACCGTAGGAGGCGTAGGAGACCACCTCAGTTGGATACGGTAGATGAGTCATCGTGATTTAGTTGTATGTTTGACTACGAATGTTTTAAACATATGTATATATTTAGTTGCATGTTTTAAACATATGTATATATTTAGTTGTATGTTTTATTTAGCTTATAATGATCTCCAAGTTTTATTTAGCTTATAATGATTTCCAAGTTTGACATTGAAAGTATATGAAACAAAAACAACTCAATAATTAGAGAAAATGATGCCGGAAATTCAACATGATTTCATTTATAACGATTACACATACATAGTTTGTTAATGAACTACTACCATTACAATCTAGGGTTCCTTCTTAAACTTATTCAAAATCCTCTTAGTTTCTTCACTTCTAGGAGCCTTATCAATCGCTTCCCTTTTCAAGTTATTTATCTCGTTTCTAAGCTCTTCATTCTCCTTATGAAGCCTAATAATGATTGCTCTTTGCCATTCGGTGCCCTCCGGATCAACCCACCTAAAGTAGGTGCATCCTAAGGTCATGTCATCTTCGAATAGTGGACAAGCAACATATTGACGCCCGGGATACCTATCGCTCCAATCACGACCAAATTCGACTTCATAACCACAATTACAATGCTCATCCATGGGCAATGAATCTTTTATATGTTAATGAAATAAACACAAACATATAAGTTAAACACATCAACATAAATCAATAATAACATTAATAAAATGAATAAAAACTTAGTAACTATATAAATAAGAATTTTAACATATAAACTTACCTAAGCAAAAGGATGATTGCTTGGTGAATATGTGATGAATGGAGTTATAAGGTGTATTTATAGAGGAATTGAAATAACGGTTAGTTTGACCATACAACGGTTAGTTTGAAAAGTCAAAAAAAGTCAAGGGGCTGTTCGCACTTACTAAATGCGAACAGGTCAAATGGAGTTAAGAGCTGTTCGCAGTTACTAAGTGCGAATAGTCTGTTGACTCCCTTGACCTGTTCGCACTTAGTAACTGCGAACAGCCCCTTCTACTTTTTTTTGAAAATCTGCCTTCTGTTCGCACTTATTAAATGCGAACATATCCGAACCTATGCTTTGGACTCCTACACGCTTACTTTTGGAAATAGTTTGATTTCAATCTTATTTCATTATTTTTTTTGTTTTAAACTCTTATCCATTTCAATTTTTCGTCTCTCAAGAGACCTGCTGATGTGTTAATTGGAAGGGACGACAAAGCACTATAGTGACTGGGCTTTGTTATGGGCTGGTCTAGCCCACCATACATACATCTATTCGAAACACATCAAAGATAAAGCAATATGGCGAGTTTTTGAGCTTACTTTGTCACAAAACAAGCAAAATGCTTTCTCGCCAAAAAAAAAGGTGTCGCCTAATTTGTCGCTAACATTGATTACAGGTCATAAAATAAATTAAATATTTGTCATTATTATTTAACAATAACAACAAATATTCAATTTTTATAACAAATATACATTATTAAAGTAATATTTACACAACAAAACTGAATTAAATGAAATTTAGTGAGTAAATTAAATTTTAACTAAAAATAATTAGTAAATTGTTAATGATTCTATATAAGATTAATGATTTCCAATAAAAAAAAATTATCCTTTCCAAATTCTGAAAAATAGATAAAATTCTAAAACTTCATAAATGGTCCAATAATATGGAAGAACAAAAGAAACCCAGAATTGAAAAAAAATTAATGAAGAACATAAACAAAAAAAAAACAAAGACCCAACACAAAATATTTGAAAAGAAATGGAGGAACGAAAAACATGAAAAAAATTGAAGGACAAAAAACCAAATTGAAGAACAAAAACATGAACAACAAAAAACAAACAAAAACAAAAATCCAACAACTTAAAAATGAAAAAAAACACAATGAACAAAAACTTGAAAAAAATGAAGAACAAAATCGAAGAACAACAAAATAAATCGAAGAAAAACAACCCAAAATCGAAGAACAAAAAACAAAGAACAACACAAAATCAAAGAACAAAATCGAACAATAACACAAAAACGAAGAACAAAAGCAAACCCAGAATCCACATGAACAAGAATAAAAATACAATTCAGATCCAAAAATACAACTCAGATAAAAGCATTCAAAACTCGAAAAAGTCTAAGGTAGACTTGGTCCACATTCACTTTTGGGTGGACTAAATTATCACTCTCACTTAGGGATGGCAATTCAGTCCGAATCCGACCCTAGTCCGACTCGATCCGATAAAAATAATCCGATTCGAGTCCGAGGAAAAAGACATCCGACTCCGACTCCGACTTTACGATCCGAGTCCGAGTTAGAGACAGACCGGAGGTGGACCTTAATAAAAATCCGAGACTCCGACCGACTCCGACCCTGAAGGACATCCGACTTTGAATTTGACTTTTATACTAATATTTTGTTTCCTTTAAAACTCAAGTTGTGACTAATTCAAGGTCTCTCTTATACTAATTGTAATTTTCGATTTTGAAAAAGTACTTGGTATTTTTATTAATATTAATGAATCAAGATAAGACAAATGAAATCAAGATAAATAAAATACGCCAAATCAAGATACGAGAAAACGTTGTTAAATTTTAGTAGTAGGATTATTTTTGTTGTTAAATTTGAATTCAAATTAAAGTACATATTTATTTGTTAAATTGTATATGAAAAATATATTTTGTTAATTTGTATGCTTTAAAATCCTTAGTACAATTAGAGGTGTTCATTCGGGTCATCGGGTTGATTTCAAGTCAGGTGTTTCGGGTCGGTTCAAAATCGGGTTTTATGTTCACCTTGGTTTTTACATAATTATAGATTCATTTTTAAGTCGGGTCAAATCGGTTCGATTATAAAGTCGGGTGTCTATCAGGTCATCGGGTCTGTTTTGAACACCTTTGAGTACAATATCACAACGATACTGTTTGATAATAATCCGACTCCGTTGGAGATCTGAGAGTCCGAGTCGGGGTAAACTTGGAGTATGCATAATTCGACTCCGAGTGGAGTTGGACTGAAAACAAAAGTCCGACTATTATTCGGAGCAAAGTCGGAGTATGTATAATCCAAGCCGAGTCCGACCCATTGCCATCCCTACTCTCACTCCCTAGTCCCTACCCTACTTCCAATCTCTCACTCCCTTACTGTATTTCTAAATTTAAAAAAAAAAAAAGAAAAAAAAAATTTGATTTATTTTTTTAAAAAATTTTTAATTTAAATTTAAATTTTTTATTTAATTTTTTTAATTTCTAAAATTTTTAATTTTAATTTTAATTTTAAAAATTTTTTAATTTTTAAAAATTTTAAATTTTTGAATTTTAATTTTTTTTTAAATTTTTATAAAATTTTAAAAAAAGTTTAATTTTTTAAATTATATTTATAATAGTTTATTTTTTTAATTTTAAATTTTTATTTTAAATATTTTTATTTTAATTTTTTAAATTTTTTTAATTATAATTTATAAGAGTGAAATGGACGAAGTGTGAAAGTATAAGAGTAGAGTGAAATAGAGTGGAAGTGTGAGTGAAGAGTAGGGAGGGGAGTGGATTGAAATGGAGTGAAGTGGAGTGGAGTGTAGTAAAGTGATGTGAAGTGGAGTGTAAGACTTGGTCCACACTAATATTAGTGTGGACCAAGTCTACACAAGTCCTTCTCTCAAAACTCAATATTGGGAAGATTTTTCAAAAGGTTTGAGATTAGAGAGAAGATAAGTGTTCTTTTTGAAGGTAGGAGAACGAAGGGTAGTAGCTTCCATTAATGAAGTTGTTGCAAATCAGGATCCATGAATATTTTACAATTCGAGGAAAATTTTATTCATGGCCTGTTTTATCCAAACACATCAACAACATCATACAAGGGCAACTTTTGTGTGGATTATATCAAGTCATTACTCAATCTTATTTGCAATGGTAGTTCAACATGGCGCCACACCTTCATGTATCAAGCAATCATTTATTCCACCTTTCAAAGGTTAACCATAGTCAAGCATTGTTTCTTTCAAATCTGAATTTTCATTCTTAGTTTTTAATTTGTGTTTTTATTAAGGTCGGTCCATTTATGTTTTCTAGAAATCAAGAATTAAAATTCAGATTTGAAAGAAACAATGCTTGACTACGGATGATCTTTAAAAGGTGGATTAAATGATTGCTTGATACATGAGGATGTGGCACCATGTTGAACTAGCATTGCAAATAAGATTGAGTGATGGGTTGATATAATCCACACAAAAGTTGCCCTTGTATGAAGTTGTTGATGTCTTTAGATAAAACAAGCCATGAATAAAATTTCCTCCGAATTGTGAAATATTTGTAGATCCTGATTTGCAACAGAAGTGATTAAACTTCTCGTAGAAATAAGTTTATAGGGGTTTAGGGAAGAAGAAGAAATGTAGGAATGTGGAAATCAGAGAAGGACGATGGGAGATGGAGAGAGATATGAGACAATACTTACCTTATAAAGAAATTGAATAAGTTTTTGTCACAAAATGTTTTGTCACCAAGTTTGTCAACAAAACTAAGAGAGATAAAATAGTGACAAAGTAGGCGACAGAGAATTTGTCGCAAAATTTTTTTTACTGTTCAATCAAACTTATCCCGCCCAATTACTAAAAATAAATCATAACAACTATATTGGACAAGAAAAAGCCTTTTTGTCGCTAGTTTTATCGCCATACTTAAAGATAAAAGCTTTTTTTTGTCCCCAAACTTTGTTTGTTTTTTGTAGTGAAACAGGTGAATTATTCTGTAAGCCATTGGTCACCGACTCACCGTCAATGATTATAGAAAACCGTCCACATTTGGAGACTTGGGCAATATGCAAGTAAGGCAATATATGTTGTTTAAAGTTATATGGTGGAAAGCTAAAAGGAGTATCTTTGAAAGGGTGAAAGGGGAAATAATTTGGATTATACTTGCTATGTTCTAATATATTTGCTAGTTATTGACGCTATTTATCGTTTAAGCTCATGTTACATATTGTGGCTAATGTATAAGAAAAAGTATAGTCAAGTGAAATCTTGTTTGAATTTTGTAATCACATACACTACAAAAATAACTCATTTTGGAGACAAAATCAATCCCTGTATAAACATGTTAAGCGACAAAAATAGAGACAAAAATACAGAGAGATAATTGGCGACAAGTTTAGCTACAAAAACTTTTCGTAGCTAAACCATTTCCCATTTTCAAACTTCAAACTAGCCATTATAATTTTAATGGCTGGGATTATTACTTCTCCTTTCTCATATCATTCTTCAAATCTAATCTTCTTCTCCAACTTTTCTCTGCATACTAAATTTTTCTTCTCCTCCTCTCTAAGTCTCAACACTCAATTCGATGTCTTTCCCCCAATTCTCCGATGGGTTCTCTTTCCCTTTTCACATGTAAGCTCATACTTTAACTATTTTAGTTGCACAAATTTCATGGTTGATTTCTTCATTGTTCATGTGATGTTTCATGTTCAACTACATGTGGTTGATTTTGTCGCATTTTTTTTTTCATTTTCATGTTTATTTTCATGAGTGTTTTTTAAATTTTATGTTTACTTTCATGAATGTTGAAATTTAACATATACATTAATGGATTATTTTTATTTCATGGTTGATTTTGTCTTATTTTTTTGAATTTTACAGCTTTGGTTTTGGTAGAATATATTGTTGTTTTTAATATACAATGTTGTTTTTGGTATAATTTCATAATTAATTTTTAATTTATGTGGGTCAGGTGCTCGTCATGATAGGGGTGGTGATATGGGAGGTAGCCCTGGTGGATCTAGTGGATTTGTGGATTGCATATTTCTCAAGATGGTGGTAGTTGTTCTACTCGTGGTGGTTATTACTACTTTGTTTGTTTAGACATTGATTCTTGTATACACATTAATTCAAATAATAATTTGTGTAATATATATCTAATATTTGGAATTTGGTATTTTGTGTATTTTAATTAATAACTAATCTTGTGTATTTTAATTAATTCAAATAATAATTTGTGTATTTTGTGTATTTGATAAGCACCAGGTTAAGGAAAACGCCTGTAATAACTAATCTTGTTTTCGTTTCTACATGGTAAGCACCAACTGTTTCAAAACTAACTGTCGTAACTATATTGCACAAAAAACGTTTAAAAACCGTTAAATATGGAAATTACAATTTTACCCTTGTTTAATTCATCATCATCTTCTTCTTCCTTTGCATCCATACCTATCTTCTTCAATTGTGTTAATATATCAGTAATAAGCTTTAGTACCTTGGTGATATTTTAGCTTTAGCAAAATATTGTTTTGGTAATTGCTCTAACAAATCTTTTTACTCTTCCTATTTTGTCTCTTACTCTATTTAAATAGAAGAGATTGTAAAGCTACAGTTGTCATGATTAATGGAAATGTCCAACAGAAAATATTCTCTTCTCTCTCTAAGTTTGTTTTTCTTTTGTTTGGTATTACTTCTACTGCTTCATGCGTCCTTCAATGGCTGCCAATGGAGGTTATAACTAATTGCTCTAACAAATTGGGATTTAATTAAGACAGAGAAAGATGATGCTAAGAAACTAAGAAAGAAAGTAGTAATAAAACCCCAATTTGTTAATCTACAAATTGCTCTAATTTGGTAATCTACAATCTGGGTTTCTTAATTCTAGTTAATTAATTACTCTAATTTTTACTTATTTTACTAATGGGCATATTTATTATTATCCATTTGCATTTTTAATTTTCCTTTGATTTTCTTCAACGAATGGCAAAGATGATGCTAAGAAACTAAGAAAGAAAGTAGTAATAAAACCCAATTACATTTTGAATTCCAGTTAATTTTTACTTAGTAATGGCAAAGATGATGGTAAGAAAGAAAGTGTATTACTTATCTAAATGGAGCCCCGGATTATAATTAAGATGGACATAAAAGCAAGGATTTCAAAAGATTCGAAAGAGAAGAAAAGCAAAGAAAGAAGATGATAACGGAGAATTAAACAAGGGCAATATGGTAATTTTACCTTTTAACGCCCATTTAAACGTTTTTTAGCCCATATAGTTACGGCAGTTAGTTTCCCTTAACCTGGTGATTACCATGTAGAATCGAAAACAAGATTAGTTATTACAGGCGTTTCCCTTAACCCGGTGCTTACCATGTAGAATTTCCTTTAATTTAATTATATATTAAATTTCAATTCAATTATTTTTGTTGATTATGTATAGTTTTTAAGTATTATTTATAAAAAATAATTGAATATTTGTTATTATTGTTAAATAATAATTAATATTTCTATTTAATGTAATATAATAACAAACATTCAAATTTTTTTTTTACAGCCTGTAAATAAATTAGCGACAAAATACGAGACAAAATTTGAGTTTTGACGACACGTTTAGGGACAAATTTGTTTTTTGGCGACAAAATTTTAAGCGACAAAAGGTTTTAATTTGTCACATTTTTTGTCGCATAAGGGCTTTAGTGACAAAATATGTGACAAAACCCCTTTGTCGCTTAAGGGTTTTGTTTTTGTAGTGATATTTTAATAACATTATTTTGTTATGTCTTTTAGTCATATATAGCTTAATATATAAATGATTAAAATTTGCGTTGTATTGAGTAAAAAGTCAAATATAACAAGTATGAATGTAATCATCATACATTCTACTTAAACAATAAAAGAATATGACACATGTCACTTTTATACATCATGTTTTCTCTTCTAAATTTTAAGTAATTAAATATGAAAACTTTGAGTTTTAATTAAACTTTAATTCTTAATCAATAATAATAGTATGAAGAAATTCAATTTTAAGACCTTTAATTTTTAAAATACACTTTTTTAAGAAAAAATGTTTTGGGTAACTTTCATTTTTAGTAAATTAAAAGACTAAACTATTAAATATACCTTATTTACGATACAAAAATAATTAGAATATAAAATAGTTGTTGACTATAAATAACATTATAATTAAAAACACTTAAATTATGTAACGTCAAAAAAATTTTCAACTTAATTATTCATCTAATAACTACAAAATAATAACTAAAATCTTATTTAGAATAATTTTACAATGATAATTATGAAAAAGAAATTATAGAAGTTTATATTTTGAGCATGCCATAAATAAATTGTTTGTGTTTGAATATACCGTATATTCATTTCATAGAAGGAAGTTTGATATAATGTTTGCACAATAATTTAGCCCATGTTTAGTAAACCTTAAATTTAAGGGAAATTTCACATGGTAGCATCCAATTTTAATGAAATGGCAGTGGTAGCACTTTGTTAAGAAAATTCCACATGGTAGCATCCAGTTTATGCACTATCTAATTGTCGTAGCATTTTCCGTTAAGTTCTTGTTAAATTCCGTTGAATTCATCATTTTGTAAGTTTTTTTCCACATGGTAGCATCCAGTTTTTGTTAATTTACCATTTTAACTTTTAATTCACCATTTTAATGTTTAATTCACCGTTTAATATATCAACGCTCATAAATGTTTAATAATTTTATTGAAAAATGATAAGAAACTATTAATCGGGTCGAAACAAGTACTTATTTGCCTATTTTTCGATACGTAAACTAAAGAAGATATTTGGCGTCATTTTTACCTATCATAACGATTTTTTTTCAAAAAACGGACGTTGCAATTACCCTTATGGGATAACTCTTTCGAAAATCCGGTCGAAACAAGTACTTATTCGACTATTTTCCGATACGTACGTCGTTTTTACCCATTATAACGATTTTTTTTGAAAAAACGTACGTCGCTACTATCCTTATGGGATACTCTTTCGAAAATTCGAAAGAAACAAGTACTTATTCGAAAGAGTACTTGTTTTGACCAATGAATTAAACATTAAAATGGTGAATTAAATGTTAAAATTATTTTTTCGTAAAATTATTTAACATTTATATTTTTTTCCATAAAATTATTAAACATTTATGGACGTTAATGAATTAAACGGTGAATCAAACAATAAAATGGTGAATTAAACGTCAAAATGGTGAATTAAACAAAAACTTGATACTACCATGTGGAAAAAACTTACAAAATGATGAATTAAACGGAATTTAACGGAAAATGCTACGACAATTAGATAGTGCATAAACTGGATGCTACCATGTGGAATTTTCTTTAGAAAGTGCTACAATTGGCATTTCATTAAAACTCGATGCTACCATGTGGAATTTCCCTAAATTTAATATATACTCAAATTAATCGATCCATTTAGGAAAGAAAAAGTAGCATTAGTAAAAATTATTTTTTTATTAGTAAATATTAGTTTAATCAGTGAGATAGAATTATTTACTTATAATCGTTTTAATTAGTAATATATAGTTATGATCAATATAATGGTTAGTTTTGAAAATTTAACAATTATATTTAATAAATTTTTTTACATAACTTAATAAACTAACATATTCGTGCATGCACGGGACATATACTAGTATGATATAAAACAACCTAGTCAGAAGAGGCTAGAAAAAGGTATAAAAAGAAAGGCCTTGTAGTAATTTATTTATATTGATGTATAATGTATTTTAGTTTAGGAAAAATTATATTAAACCACCTATTGTATACACTCTTTTGTAAAAAACCACCTTATATAAATTTTTTTGCAAAAAACCACCTTACATAATACTTTTTTTTTGCAAAAGAAACCCTAATGCTCTAATTCGTTAGTTGACTGTGATTTTTAACGTTTGACCATGTTATGGCTGTCACGTGCCTATCACGTGAGACTTAATAAAAACCCGTCTTCCTTTCTCCTAAAATGTCGAGCATTCTTCCTCACAACCCCAACTTCATTTCTTCTCTCTTCTTGAATGAAACCCTAGAATCAAATTGAATTCAACTCAACTATCAAATTTCTTCATCATCCAAGATATATCTTTTTCAATTGCGTACTAATGGTTTCCCCTTCTTCAATAGCAACTTCGAAGCACGAGAAATGTGGGTGTGGAGCTCCATTTGCAAAGAGAGTTTCATGGAGCAAGGAAAATCCTGGAAGAAGGTTCAAGACTTGTGCTTTTTATGATCCTGACACAAATTGGACAGGTTGCAAAAAGTTTAAGTGGATTGATGAACCTGAAATGTGTGATTGGCAAAAAAAAGTGACAAACACACTTATGGAAGAGAAGCGACAATTAGCTATCGAAATCAAGATACTGAGTTCAAGGGTTTGTTGCTTGGAATTTGAAAATTATGTTTTTTATCTTAGGGTTTTTATGTTGTTTTTTGTTGGTTCTACTAATTAAGTCTAGTAAATGAAGATTAAGTTTTATTTTAGAATTTGTATTAGCGATTTGGGTATGAATTGGAAGGATTTAAGCTTTTGTAATATGATTATCATCAATGTGAATTGGTATATTTTGTTCTTAGTATTTGGTTTTGTTGGTATTTACTGGTATTATGCATTGTATGTGTATAAATGTGCACTAATATGATACACAATTGGTATATGAACAGCACACTGATATACACTGATTTGATGAACAACATTTGATACACTAATGAACATCATTTGATGAACAAAATCAGAATTATGGTATATGAACAGCAAACTATGCTTCAGTTACTGATTTTGTACATATGCACATATGCTTCAGTTACTGAATTGGTATATACACTGAATATATGCACATACACTGAATATACAGCACTGAATTGGTATACACACTTCATATGCTTCATATACTGATTTGCACAGCAGAATATTGCTTGATATGTACAGAATATATGCTTCATATGCTTCATGAACAGCAGAATATTGCTTGAACATCATAATCAACATTTGATTTGCACACAGAATATTTGATGCACAATAATCCAAGCCATTTGATGCACAAAATATTGCTTCATAAATATTTCATAATAATCACAGCCATTTGATGCACTGAACAAAATACAGCATTTGATGCAATACACACTAATATTCATCTTCATTACATAAACACTAGTAATTGTACATAATAATCCAAGCCATTGTCTTACAAAATAATCCATGTTGCATACACACTAGTAATCTTACATAAACATACACACTACATAACATCTTAGACTTGACTAGTTTGATCGACTACGCATGACGTGGGTTGCGTTTGTTGTTGAGTGGTAGAGCTAGGCACATCGGTTGTTGTAGAATGTTGAGTAGACGAAGATCCCTTTTTAGGTCTTCCACCCTTTGATTTTGTTTGTGTTGGTGGTTGTTTAGGTGGATTCTTGCATCCTTTTTTGTAGTGACCCACATTTCCACAATTACCGCATTTCCTTTGCTTGAATTCTCGAACAGCGGATGCAGGCTTCTTCCCTCCTTTTCCTTCATCGGCTTCCTTCTTTCTTTTCCTCTTGTTCGGCCTCCCAGGCATCTTTCGGAATGGTGGAGGTAGTGGTCTAGCATACGTGGTTGTGGGCCACATTTTGTGTCCTGGCATACCATGGAACTTTGGACCATATGTCTTTGCATACGTTTCTATATGATACGCTTCATGGACAAATTCGGTGGCATCTAATTTTCTAAGAACAATGCAAGCCATAGCATGTTTGCAAGGGATTCCAATAAGTGTCCAGCTTCCACAATGACAAGTCTTATTGGTCAAGTTGACAACGTAAGACTCATCCTCATCATCCACCTCAAACTCAAACACGTCTACCGGGATTACTCTTAAACCGTAAATATTCTTTGCATTCGATTCAATTATTTTTTTGACGGATGGCATTAACACACCTTCAAACTTACTCAGCCCTTCCCGTTTAGCTGCACTTCTTTGCATCACATATCTCCTAATCCATTCCATCAGTGAGATTATTGGCTTCCCCCTAGCTTCCCTTAACACGTTGTTGAAAGACTCACAACAATTGTTTAACAACATCCCAGATTTACTCCTAGTGGAAAAAGCATGCCTACACCAATGTTTGGTCGGAATACCAGCTAAATACTCATATGCGTCAACTGAAATCTTCTTGATTTCATTCATTTCTCTATCAAAATGAAACTGCGAAAATAAAATAATTTCATACCTTGACTAAATGTATACATACCTTGACTATATAAAATATATTTATATATCTACATATAATTCATACCTTGTTGTACGCTCGTGCTGCCTTCCAGAAGTGTTGTTTAAATAATTCCCCAGAGAACTTGATTTTAAAGTTCGCCCATATATGCCTGCAACAAAATCGAATTTCTGCTTCTGGAATAACTAAGCTGAAAGCTTCAACCAAACCCTACAACCGACATCATTACATTAGCATTGCAGCATTACATATAATAAAAAGAAAACTATAAACAAGCATCTACTATTATACCTTTTGCATGTCGCTCATGAAGGTGAAAGCTTCAACTCCATTATGTGCACAACTACTGGATGTAACAACTGACGTAATATCTTCCACAAGGAGATTTAGAAACCAAGTCCAAGTGTCAACATTTTCTGTTTCGACAACCGCCCAAGCAATGGGAAAGATATTGTTGTTGCCATCTTTACCTACAGCAGTCAATAGAATCCCAGGGAATTGTCCCTTCAAACGCGCCCCATCAACACCTATTATAGGCCTACAACCGGCAACAAAACCCTCCTTACATGCTGGCAAGCATATATACATTCTTTGGAACAAAGGTGGGGGAGTGTCAATTCCTATACATTTCACGATTGCAGTGCTTCCAGGATTAAACTTCCTAATTGCCTCCGCATAATCCCACACCCTACTATACTCTTCATTAGCGTCACCAAATATCATCTTCATTGCAATTCTTTTTGCCATGTAACACTTAGAATACTTCACTTCACAGCCTAACTCTCTATTGACCCGCTTCTCAAATGCTTTCAATTCCCAAATAGGATTTTCCCTCCAATCCTGTAAGTATTTTTCAACTAAATACAAAGCAGTGATTTTATTATTTTGGTGTTGGTGGCCACAACTGTGGTTTGCAATATATTTCCTTATTTGAAGAGTCTCTACATCTTTCAACTTCACAGCGTGGACCTTAAAATTGCACTTCTTCTCCTTCCCACAAACACACTTCACAATTCTAGCTCTTGATTTACTACAATCACACCTATTGAAGCAATACATAGTAATCCTACTACTACAATTATGTAGGTAATAATAATTGTAACCACACTCAATAGCATGGTATCTTAGTGCTTTCCTAAACACATAAGTAGATGGAAATTTAAGGCCTAAAGAAAGATTGATCTTACCCTTGAAATCAACCTCAGGATTGAAGGTAGGATAGTTGTTTATACCTTCTTCATCAAGATCCAATGCACCCAAATCATCATCATCGGACTCCAATTCATCCCCTTCTCCATTATAGTATATGTCTCTATTGTTTTCTTCAACAAGCTCCTTATCTAATGCTACTCTAATTTCATCATCACCTATGAACACATCATCAAGACCATAAACTACATTTTCTGCAAACAAATCAGCATCATCCTCATATTCATCCTCTTCACCACCACTGTAATCTTCATCACTACTATCTTCAATATCAATATCAGGAACTTGTTCCTCAATAAGGGCTCTCTTGTTTTCTGTGGGTGTCAAGGTAGAAAAAGTGCTGATATTTGTGTTTTAGATCTAGGGTTATCATTCAATACTTCATTAATACCCATATGTTTGACTAGTGGTCCCTTTTCCCCAACATCACCATGTGCACTTACACTTTCCAACTCACCCACAACCTTATCTACCACATCAGTTGTTTCAATTACCACATCATCTATTCTAAGATTCCTTACACTACCCACGTCAGCACCCACGTCATTACCAACCAGGTTTTTCAATTTACTAGCCCTTTTTCTGATTTTAAATTTCTTCATGATATTAAACAACCAAAATTCGAAAAAACCTAAAAAATAATTCACAAAGATCAACAATCAATTCAAAAGGTGCAAAATAAACAATAACAAAACAACAAAGATAACCGAAATATTTGCTTAATTTCAGAAATTCTTTAAAACCCAAAAATATAAGAAAGCCGAAAATTTAAGAAAAGAAAAATAAACATACCAAGATGAATGTGGTCTTCACTGAGATGCAAGAAAGGAAGATGGTTCGAATTGCTTTAATGAAGAAGGACACAGTGAGACAGTGAGGCAGCAGTAATGGAGAAGAAGGTGGTTCGAATTGCTTTAATGAAGAAGGAGAAAGGAAGATGGGTTTTTATTAAGTCTCACGTGATAGGCACGTGACAGCCATAAAATGGTCAAACGTTAAAAATCACAGTCAACTAACGAATTAGAGCATTAGGTTGTCTTTTGCAAAAAAAAGTATTATGTAAGGTGGTTTTTTGCAAAAAAATTTATATAAGGTGGTTTTTTACAAAAGAGTGTATACAATAGGTGGTTTAATATAATTTTTCCTTTAGTTTATTATATTTTCGTACCTAAGCATCTGTGGCGTTATGCATTTCGTCAACACGCTTAGACTTAGTGGGTTAAAGCAATTTATGTTGGGATTCATTCCACACCCTCTTTGTTGACTCCCAGAGATTGATTGCACACACATTTGGGTATTATATATTCTAGCTTCATTACACTTCTATAACACGGTTAAGTAGCTTTTTAAAATTTTTAATAACTTAATTTAAAATACTAAATTTTAAGATTCGAATTAGTTGAGTATATTTATATACTACAAATTAAAGCACAATTTTCATTTTGAGTTTTGACTCATGAAATATATATGTTTTTTTTGCAAACAGCTTGTTCGAGCACCAAACATTCGGTTGGACAATTGAACAATGGCAAGACAAAGTTTCAAAAGCTCTTTAGATTAATTGCTCGTTTGAACATGTATATGATGTTCTCGTTAAATCATGTTGGTTTTCTAACATTTATATGCAATTTACGGTCTCATAATTACTCGATAATTAGTAGACTTAACGCTCATAATATACATGATAGTTTTTGAATTTTAGATTCAGGTTATAGTATTGGTGACACTAAAGAAGCTACTTATGATTTCCATAATCATCTTCTTCAAAGGGAGAGGTTTTAATAGAAGAAAAAGTTCTTGCCTTGAGAATGTCTATGAAAAGACTATTCTAGTTTAGATTTTCACAATTTTTTCATAAAAATTGAGCATATAAAGATTTCACATGTTCATCCAAGTTTAAGATTGACAACTAGGTCACACCTTTTACTAGTGAGTACACAAGTGAAAGCATAAAGGCATTACGGATTAACTTCTTTAACTTCTTACAATAACGAAATTTCTTTTAATGTACTAATGTTGGCTTTTTAAATGATTTTTTTTCCGTTTTAATTTTGACTTTTTAAATGGTCAAACTATCAAATTTTGACTTTTTAAATGGTCAAACTACCAAAAGACATATTCGATAAATTGCTTTTAAGACAACTACAATGTTGGCTTTTAAGCCAAATCAAAAAGCCAATGGTAATAGCCTTTTGCATTATATATGTTGGCTTTTTATCCACTTTTCTCCTAAACAGACAACAAACAATAATTGTTTTTTTTTACAAAAACACCTTTATAATAATTAACTAAGAAAACTTGTTGGTCAATTAATATTTTCATCTGGTCAAACTTACTTACCTACATAAAGCATTTGTATTCCCTAAACACAGTTTGACATAATTAAAACTCGTTATTTTACACAACCATAATATATACTTCATGTTCCATGGTATACATAGTACTCCTATTAAATAGACTGTCATTAATCCGCGTTTATCATATAACATGCCACCTAAACATGCAACATCATGGTGATTTACATTAAATGAAGTTCTATAATAATAATAATAAGAATAATAATAATAATAATAATAATAATAATAATAATAATAATAATAATAATAATAATAATAATAAAAATAAAGTACTACTATAATATAGGAGTTGATCAGTGGATGACAATAATCAGACAAGAAACCTTTAGAATACGTTTTAAATTTTAATAAGACAGGAAGAAAAAAACTAAGATTTACCGATATAAATAAGAAAATAATTAGTACATATAATTGTAAGATGACATGGATGGCAATATAACTTGATTAATTTCAATCATTGGGTTAGTTTAGTAGATTGTAACTATTTCAATTTATAAAATATAAATCATATACTTTTAGGTATATACCCAACTTTTAGGTAGGAAACTTGAATGGCATATACACTAAATTGTCCATTTTGAGCACAAAATAAAGCAATTCACAACAAACAAACAAAAAAAATGAAAAATACCATATTACTTGCCATCTTCTTAAATAACTTGTGATTAAAGGTTTTAATTATCAAAAACCTAAAGAAAAAAATACAATAATTTTTTAAACCATATTTATTTTACGTTATTTTTAATGTATAATAACATATAAAACACAAGTAATCATACCAAAAAAGTAATATAAAGTTTTGTAAACTACATTTGAAGTCCCTGTATTTGAAAAGTTTTGTACACTTGGAAATAGTATATATTTTAAAAATTACGCATTATGCAAAATACTAAATTCGGAAATCATACAATTTAATAATTTTTCTCTCAAAATGATAAATGATATTCTCCTAGTCATTTGCCAAATGAATTAAAATTATTAGATGTTAAATTTTGTTGTGGATCCATAATATAAATCACATTTAATAATGGTAGTTTATTTAAAAAAATTATTCTAGAAGATCTTTTATTAGACTAAAAAATTTTATCTATGTAATAAATATCAAAACATAATTTTTGACTTTTTTTTGTTTTGAATAATACCTGATTCATTGATAAAGAGTCATACGACATACACCAGAGATAAAAATTAGCAAGTACATAACATCTTTAAACAAAGATAATTCAAAATAAACAAAAACTACGATCGTTATATATGAGATCTGACAATTCTGAATATCCTCTTCCACGTCGTTGTTTGACACAGCCTTCTACGAGGGGTCTTTCGATCTGTTGTAGTCTTGAGATAGAATTGAATTCGATCTGTTGCATTATCGTTAATCTCTACCAACAAACCAATTACAAATAAATCAAACTTCATAACTCCAAAGTCTCACAAAGAGATATCAAAACTCAATATATGGGTAGAATCAACCCATTGAATGGGTAGAACAACTCTCCTGTAGGGAGAGTACAAATATTTATTCTAGTCATATTCAAAAAGCTTAAAATGGACAAATTTAAAAGCTTACCAACAAAAGAAAGGTTATTGATAGCCCCAAACCAACTATGGAGATTAGGTTTTTTTA
Organism: Amaranthus cruentus; assembly: GCA_019425755.1. Lineage (NCBI taxonomy): Eukaryota > Viridiplantae > Streptophyta > Magnoliopsida > Caryophyllales > Amaranthaceae > Amaranthus > Amaranthus cruentus. The sequence continues at coordinate 17,378,599 of CM033454.1, forward strand.
AGAAAGAGAAGACAAAAATGGACAGGGGAGAGGGAGGCGGTTGTAATTAGAATGATGCTATCACTATTATGTGAACTTATTTCTAAACTTTTTGCAAATAATATGCCTAATAGTATCTTTGATTGGAAAAGAATTTTTCTAAATTATATAGGCAATATATTTTGCAAAGTATGTTTATCGTAGTGAATAAAAATCTTAACATCGCTTTTAATATTTTTTTATCAGGTTAGTAATTTTTTAAAATATATCAATATAATTCATAAAGATTGAATCATTTAATTTAATAATTTTGAGTAAAACGTCAAATGACAGTCTTATAGCCATTTGCAAATGAATCAAAATTATTGGATGTTACAACTTTGTTGTGGATCCTTAAATTAAATCACATTTAAAAATGGTAGTTTATTTTAAAAATATATTACAAATAATATTTTATTAAACTCAATTTTATTCATATAATATAAATCAAAACATAATTTTTGACTTGATAAATGACAGGATTCATGATTAAAAAATTTTATACATCAAATAATAAATTTAATTAGAATGATGTTATCACTAATTATTTGAACTTATTTAAAACATTTTGCAAATAATATGCCTAATAGTAGTTTTGGTTGGAAAAGACTTTTCTAAATTATATATGCAATATTTTTTGCAAATTGTGTTTATTGCAATAAATAAAAATCGTAACATCGCCTTTTAAAATTTGTTTATTAAATTAGTAATTTTTGAAAATATATCAATAGAAATCATAAAAATTACATGTAATCTATATATATCATTATATTAACAAATTTCTACATTACACGGAATTTATACTAATAACTATATAATAATATGTCACCATTTCCTTTCCTTTCACAAAAAATATAATAATGTATCGTTAGTTATATACATGCATGGGCGATAAGTTATTGAAACTTGGAGTAATTCATCCTTGATTAAGGTAGGTAGGACATAAAAGAATTGTAGAATTATTTATTAATTTAATGTGCCGCCTATAAATAATCGTAATTGATGTTGTAAAACATTAAATTATAGAAGTATAGCCATATAGGCATGTTTTCCTATGTAGCTTAATTTGATAGATGAGTTTTAGGTTTGGAATGACGGTAGGAAAATGGAAGTACATGATTAGAGGTACAAGAATGGGTATGTTTGATCATTTAATTTAATTATCCTATTAATTAAAGAAATAGGAATACCCATACACACTTGAAGTCCCACACAAGAAATATTTTTATTAATTTGGGCGTGTTTTATCATAGAATCATATCATATCATACTATATAAATTTCCGTGCTAAGCACAATTTATGAATTATTTAAATAAAATTACTAATTTTATATAAGTAATTAGGTTATTATATGACTACTAAAACATATTAAAATTATAAATTGATTTATATTAAAAAGCTGTAGAAGTATTACTATTAGATTGAGAAATATATTACTAATATATATAAAACATAATCATAAAATCATGCACTAAACAATATAGATTATAAGTAATTACATAAAAATAATAGAAAAATTCAACACATAAAAAAATGTAACTAATAAATTAAATGTTTAACGTCTTTGTAAAACCTTAAAATGAGTTTTCAGCCTAAAGAACATACTCCCTTCAGTCCTTAAAGAAGTTTCATTTGCCATTTTGGGGTGTTCCATTTACAGTTCCCATAAAGAATTTTTTTTGTTTATGTCACAAATTTTGAACAAAAATAAACTTATTCATTTTGATTTAATATTTTAATAATACTTATGGTTCCCACATATCTTTCATTAACTTCATTTTAACACTTTTATATTCTTAATAGTCCCTATATATTTTTCATTAACTTCATAAAAATATTTTTTATTAATTATGGTCCCGATACTTTTTTCTGCTAACTTTTATTTAATATTTTTTTTAATATTTATCGTCTCCACTTTTCCTCTATTAAAAATATTATTTAATAAAATAATATGTCTATTATTTAAAAGATTTAGTTTTTCTTAATTTTCGTGAAAATTCCTTATAGAACTTCATTAAGGAACAATGTGAGTATAATTTCTATAAATCAACTTATAACCTAATTTATTTATTTATGTATCATAACTTTGTCAAACATAGGTGATGGAATTATTATTTGAAATTTATTTCACTAACATCTTTTTCTTATTATTTACTTAATTAATTAATGTATAATCTATTTAATTTGTGTAATTTTTATAATATAGCGATGTAAGTAGTGTATATGATTATCTATAAAAATCTATTTTAAAATTATTTTCTTTTCTTAATTTATTACAAAAATATTTTAATGAAAATAAGTTTTTTGCATCAATAATTAATATATTATTCGATAATTATCCATTGTAATTAAAAGATACTATATATCTTAATTGATTGTATATGACAAAAATTAGTAAATAAGGTATAATTTTGAAATCGTTTGTTACTAATCAATTAAATAAATCTAATCAAAAAGATATTACATGGTATGCTAAAAAAAAACATTTGCCTAACAAGAACATGAAATGAGCGGAAAATTTTTTATTGTGAATTCGACATGTGTCGTAGCCATTTCTTCATTAGTATATTGTATAGATAATTATCTAATACAATAACTACCATTATACATGTCGTATAGAAAATAAGAACTGAAAAATTATACGGAGATGCCACGTGTACCTCGCATAATAAAATTTGAAAATGAATGTTTGCGCATAGTAATTTATTATTCACTAGCTAATACACTAACTCGTACAATTAAAGAAAGATGCAGTTACACATTAAAATGATCAAATTATGATATTAATAAAATGTAATATATATATATATATATATATATATATATATATATATATATATAAGATATGCATTGCTATATAAAACAGTTAATAGCTGTCACCAAAATATTACTTGTAAATAATTTTTCCAAAATCATGCATCGCTAGCTATGTAAAGTTTTCAAAATGATTTTAATAAGTTATAAATATTTGATCTTATAAAATATTTTTTAAAACTAATCTTTAATACTTAAAATCATAATTAATGTAATAAGATGTATTTGAAAATTACACAATCCCATTTTAACATGTAACAATACTCCATTTGGTAAAGCTCTATAAAAACAGCATTTGGAATTTTACATTTTTTTTATAGTATTCTATGATTCTATGATTCAGAACAAGATCGGGCTAATTTAAAAACTTCAATTGGAAACTACTACAAACTTGCCTTTTTCATGAATTGGTAGTATCTTTCAAAGGGGATAATTATTGTACTTATTTCGTAAGCTTTCTCTGTGAGTGTGTGCCTCTCTATTTTCGTTGATACTTCTACTCAAAATCAAATAAGAGGTTCCAACTCCTTGAAGCTTGTTTAAGATCATAAGTTGCCTTTTTAAACTTGCACACTCGTATATAATTTGGATCTATAAAACCTTCAGGTTGTTTCATATAAACATCCTCTTTCAGGAACCTATTCAAGAAAACGATTTCGACATCCATTTCCTATATTTTATAATCATAAAATGCAGCAAATGCAAGAAGAATCTAAATGGATTTAAGCATAGATATTGGGAAAAAGATCTCATCATAGTCTAAACCAAGAAGTTGCTTCAAATCTAGCTCCGAAAACACATATATTCTCATCCTTAGCTATTTTTAATTTGAAGACCATTTGAACCAATGGTTTTACTCCAACAGACAAATCAGTCAAGTCTCATACTTAATTTTTAAACATCGAATTCATCTCTATTTGCATGGCTCCAAGCGGTTTAGAGGAGTCTTTACCCTATAATCATTGTTTGAACGTAGTAGGCTCATGGTGTTCCAAAACTGTAATTTGGTAAACATTTGTCATTAAGAAATCAACATATTTCTTTGATGGACCCATAGGCCTACTAGTCCTTCTCAAGGAAGCAACAAAAGATGATTTTACATTGAAGGTAGAAATATCACATGATTTATCACCAAGTGGGATAGTAGGAGGTTGTTAACTTGAATTCATTCCTCCAAATATATTTTTATGTCGGGCCATCTTTGACAAATTGTAAACTTCGTCCAACTGTTGCTAGCTCTTCTCGAATTTTATTGAGAAATATTTTTCTCTTTTTGTTTCCTTGAAAATAAAATCCTTTTAAGTTGCGTTTGGGAACGTCCATTTCATTTGAATTGTAGATTTCAATTATGAATTCATTAATTAAGAATTTGAGAATGACAAGGTTTGAGAAGTAATTCTCAAATTCTCATTTTTAACCATTTTTTATGACCATAGTGGATTTGACTCAAATCCAAATTTCAAAATTTTGATTTGCCAAACAATTAATTTGAGCAAATTCCGAATTTCCAAATGAAATTCTTATTCCCAAACATGGCATTAAAGGAAAACTCCACCATTAAACAACAAACACTTTGTTTTAACTTTGTTTGTAGAAGTAATACAATTTTGTTTCTTTAAAATATTTCACAAAGGAACATTTATCTAATTTGGGTTGGAGTTTGTTTGATTGTAAATGTTTTACGTATGCTTCAAAATCCCAAATTTTTAAAAAGCACATTGAAGGAACCCCTTCCCAACTGCCACTACTCATCCCCTTCTTGCCCCTTACCAATTGCCACTACGATCAAGCTCAAAATCAATGGCACTAAACCAACACCAACAAAGATTTTGTAATTCAATGTGGTGAACATTTCTCTTCATTGGCATTTCTCGCAGGGATCAAAATCTCTTTCTGATCAATCAATATCAACTTTCATTGATTATCCTTCTTGCTCTTGTAATTGCAAATATGGTAGTCTAGACTTCTACATCGAATGTTGAAATTGTGGTGGTGGTGGTGGTTAGGGCTATACTGGGTTGAGGCTATAAAGTACTCTTCTTTTTCTAATGTTCTTCCCATTTATTTTTGCACAATTTTCACAATAAACTTTAAGTTTTAATATCTTTAAATACACATTATAAAAAATCATAAAAAATAATATAATAAAAAATTATACTTTAAGACGAATCTAATAAGTTTCCACATGGATATTTTTGATCAGCTATATGCCTTAAAAATCATAATCAAATTTCTCTCTCTAAAATAGAATATTTTAAATAAGAAAAATACTTCCTTAGTTCTATTTTGCTTGCTACAAATGCATCGGCACACTTATTAAGAAAATACTGTGCAATTATTAGGAGCATGTGAGGGTTTTTTTTAAGAGATCTTTTTAATATTATTTGATGAAAAATGAAAAAGGAAAATAAGTTTTTTGAATGATTGGAAATATCATAAAGATTAAATAATGGTAGGTATAAAAGCTAATGAGGTATAGAATAGGATAAGAATAGAAGTTGGTGGAACTTTAAATGATTGTTTTTTTTACTAAAAATGGAAATGTAGCAAGTAATATGAAACTTCCCAAAATAGAAAATATAACGAGTATTATGGAACATTGAAAGTATTAGGAAACAGAGAGTAAAAGAGACGAAGTACTTCCTCCGTTCCATAATACTCGCTACATTTTCTATTTTGGGAAATTTCATATTACTTGCTACATTTCCTTTTTTAATAAAAAACCACTCATTTAAAGTTATACCTACTCCTATTTTTATCCTACTCTATATCTAATTACTCCTATTTTTCTTTTTCATTTTTCAACAAACAATATTAAAAAATTCCATAAAGCAACTTTCTACTTATTGCTCATCATTGCACAGTAGCTTCTTAATCTTTGTACCCGCACAATGGTAGCAAGTAAATCAGTACCAGTACCGAGGAAGTATATGATTGTGTATGGTGATTTCAACAAGTAAACCTTGGATTCTTTACCATAAAATATTATCCATTAATAGAAAAAATAAATGTAAACATAGTAGTACACTACACCTACTAAACAAATCTTATTTCTGCCAAAATTTTCAGTGGTAGGCTGGCCGCCCAGAAATTTCAACCATCAAACCAACTACTATGAGTCTACTTCTAAGTCGTACCCTTCACTCTTTTTATTTCCACACTTCCTTTATAAACCTCCAACGTCCCTCCTTTTCCCACCTCTCTTCTACCCTTTTCTTCTCTCTCCTCCCTTCTTTTCTCCTCACCTTCAACAACCCATTAATTTCATTTTCATGTAACAAAAATCCCACATTAATGGCTATCGCACCATCTTTTTCTTCTCCGCCATTAATGAACCTTCCTTCACACCATTCTTCAGGAAACAGCAACAGTTTTCCTGTCATTGCAATCGCAGTCATCGGCATTCTCGCAACTGCACTTTTATTAATAAGTTACTACATTTTCGTCATCAAATGTTGTTTAAATTGGCACAGAATAGACCTATTTAATCGATTCTTCTCCCGTGTTCGAGACCCAGCTGATGAAATCGAAGCATCTACGGCAAACACAACGTCCCCAGACGGTAACATGGCTCTACAGAAAGGTCTCGATGAAGCTATTATTCGAGCAATACCCGTTATTAAATTCCGAAAATCAACTTCTGAGAGAAGAATACACGACTTAAACATAATTCAACAACAAACACCCGATTCATATGAATGTGCTGTTTGTTTATCTGAGTTTGAAGAAGGGGAAAAACTAAGAGTAATCCCTAATTGTTGTCATGCTTTTCATATTGATTGTATTGATGTTTGGTTACAAAGTAATGCGAATTGTCCGCTTTGTAGATCAGGGATTTCCCCTGCTTCGATTCTGTATAATACCCAGCAACAAATCATGGGTTTTCCTGCACCATTTCAGGCTCAGAATCATAAAACTGGAAACTGTGATAATTTTAGTGAAGAAGATGAAGATTTTGTGGTGATTGAGATTCAAGGGAATAATTTAGATGAACCAAGATTAGTTAGTGGGGGAGAATCAAGGGAAAGAATCAAAGGGAGGAAAAAATTAGAACATGTTTGTAGTATGGGAGATGAATTTATTGATATGAGAAAAAATGATGAAGAATTTAGAGTAGAACCAATTAGAAGGTCAATTTCAATGGATTTATCAAGTAATAGAGAACTTTTTATTGAAATTCAAGAAAGTTGTAGGAGTAAAGTTAGAAGATCTATTTTTTCATTTGGTTCAGGGAGAAGTTCATCAAGATGCTCTGTTCAGCCAGTTCATTTGGATCCATGAGGGTTTTTTTTTTTTTTTAAATTTTTATTGGGAGGGGGTTTTATTAATATTATTTATTTTGTTTCATTAGTAAAATTTAGGGTGTACAAGTTTTTAGATATATATATATTTGGAAGGGTGTAAGAAATAGAATAGGTTGTTATAAAGACAAATTTGATTTAAAATTTATTATTTGGATTAATTGGTAACATAGGGAGTACATGTTTTTTCTATTTGTGACATTTTATTTGATAGAGTTGATTACTAAAATAGATATCATGTTTTTATAAAAGTAATAATAGCTTATAATTTAGTTTTTGCCTTTTATATTTCTCCGTTCTGAAATACTCACTACATTTATTATTGACACTATTCATCGCTCAAATTTATCTTATATATTGCAGCTAATTGTAAGAAAAAATAGAGTCAAGTGGAATCTTGTTTGAATCGTCTATCGTATACTTTCATGATTTTATTTTTTACAGTTTTTAGATGTGTATAATTATCAAAATAACGCTTGAATTACGTAAAAAGTCAAAAATAACAAGTATAATAGAACGGAGGAAGTATTTAATACCACTCTTGTCCTTTTCAAATGTGATATATTTGTGTTTGGGTTACTATTTAATAATTAATTTTAATTTGTATTTTATTCCTAATCCATGCATCAAAACAATGTCAAATGAGAGCTTATTTGATTTATCTCAACATAAGGTTTATTAATATCTAGTATTTATATTTTGTAATTACAAGTAATTATAGCTATTAAGTGCATTGACAAATATACTAAAAAGTAAATGAGACATTTGAAATAAAACACTGAGTACTATATTTTTTTACGGTGAAAGTTTAAAACATCGACCAAATTTCGAAAAAATACCAACAATTGTCCTCATATATAGTTTTCAAAACTCAATTATTTTAAGATAATAATTTTACAAAATATTTTAAAGTATAATTTAGTAAATAATTTCAAAAAAGAAATGTTATTTTAGGTAATAAAAATAAAATTATATTATTAAATATATAATATATTTTCTAATTTAATACTCCCTCCTATTCAACCTATTAGTCCCATTTGCTTTTTTCACATTTGTCGAGATAATATTTTAACCCTTAATATCTCTAATTATGCTTGATAAAAAATTAGGAAAAATTACCAGGAATAATACAACATTTTGCTTATTTCCCTACAATAATACCAACTTTTGATTAACCATGAATAATACCAATTTATGGTGGTGTTTCCCTAGAATATACCTAACATGTTAAAAATCAAACTATAAGGGATTATATGACCAAAACAATTAGTAAATTAGTTAATAAACTAAAGTTGGTATTATTCTAGAAAAAACACCCCAAAGTTGGTATTATTCATGGTTAATCAAAAGTTTGTATTATTGTAGGGAAATTAACAAAAAGTTGTATTATTCACGTTAATTTTTCCAAAAAATTATGAATATTGGATATTAATAATCCTTGCATTGAGACGAATCAAATAAGATTCCACATGACTATGTTTTAACTTATAGATTAAGAATAAAATACACATTAAGAGTGATAAATGAATAGTCTCCCAAAAGTAAATGAGACTAATATGAAGAATAGGATGGGGTATTTTTTTTTTTTTTTGAGATAAAGGATGGGGTATATATAAAATTGATTTATATATATCTTAATTAACAAACACTTGAGAGAATAAATAATTTACTACTACATCTTATAAATATGAAGTAAATAACTAGTCGATTTAATACACTACTCTATCCGTTATACCCAATTCACATTGATTTGATTTTGAGGCGTCTTGCATCATTTTCTTCTTTGAACATGAATCCCACCAATTTTTTAATCTCATTTACTTATTTAAAATGTTTTTCAATATAACTCATAACTCATTACCGTTCTTCTTTTAATATCACATTTTCATATATTTCACTTCTATTTGATTTATTTATTATTATTGGGGCTTTATTTTTATTGTGATTAAAGAAATTTATTGAGGAAAAGTTTTACTTTATATAAAGAAAGTGAAATTGACAAAATGACTAGATGTCTAATTTATCAATCAAGGTTGTAATTATTACATCATTGTTTTAGAGTAAATGCCATAGGAGCTAAGAAGAATGGAGCAATTAGTAACTACTAATTGTTGGATTACAACCATATTATCGTCATACTTTATTATTACTTCACTAAATGGCAATTTAAATCTGCTTTACATGATTGATTTCACCTTTCTACAACTTCAAAGAAGATTATCAACTTTTGGCTCAAAATTGATATTTTTTCTGATTAAATTTCAATCATAAAGTCGTGGGGTTGTGGGCCCTTGCAAGTTATAAGAGAGTATAAAATTCTACATTTGAACATCTTCCGCATAATTTATGGTCGTTGTAGTTGGGGTTTTACATTTGTTAGGTAATCTATTTTGTACATTTGGTGGGCCTCTTATCTTTTACCTTTTGCGCGTAATCAAAGAGCCTCAACACCTATTTTTTTTATTTTTTTTAAGATCAAAATGGACTATGGAATTAACCGGAAAAATCCGAACATACAAAATCCGAGATCCAACTAGGACCTCCATCACGCCATACATTGATACAAATACCAACTAGGACCTCCATCACGCCATACATTGATACAAATACTGGCTAAAGCCCTCTTGGCCAGCCGATGCGCAGCACTATTCGCTTCGCGAAAGTAGAATTGAAACCGAAGCTGCTGTAAGGGAGAAGAGATCGATCGAATGTTTTCTATAATGGTTTGAGTATGAAAGTCGCGCGAGATGCTGCCTTGAAGGGCCTTGATAATGGACTGGGCGTCTCTCTCGATGATGACGTTGTCCCGACGCTCTTCAATGGCCAACTCGACAGCCCAACGAATAGCACTGAGTTCAGCCCGCTCTACTGAGATAACGGCCACACAGATTTGGCAGCCGATAAAAGAACAGTACCCTTCGAATTGCGAGCAATTACACCAATGCCAACCCGATCGTCTTCTTCTTTGATAGCCACGTCAACGTTGATCTTAATCACTTCCGACTCTGGGGGGATCCAACAGGCTTTCTGACGAGGATGAGAAGAGGAAATACAGCCCGAGTTCGCCTTCTTGTACTCAACCAACATATCCGCATCACGTTTGAAGCATAGCTCAGGAGAAGTGTAAAGCTTCTCAAAATAAAGATCATTCCTAGCGCACCAAATTTGCCAAGCGCACATACAAAGTGACTCCACTTCATCTTGACGCTTGCTGTCCATGAGAGCCCCCAACCATTCCCTGAAAGAAGAGAAAGACAAAAAGTTAGAACAACCGTGAACATTACGCCAAACTTGCTTCGACCATGAACATTGAAGGAAAATATGGATATTATCTTCCAGCTGCCCACATCTTTTACAGCAGCCTTTATTCTCAATATTATTGATGCCTTTCCGCAATAGATTGGCCCCGTTGGGAAGGATATCCCAAGAGGCGCGCCATAAGAAATTTTTTGCCTTTGGAGGAATATGAAGCTTCCAAAGCCGTCTCCATAAAGCATCAAAACCGGAGGAGCACGACGCCCTGCCTTGAGCATTAAGGGCTAACTTATAAGCATCCCGCACCCGAAAAATACCGTCGTCACTAGCGGCCCAAGCCCTTTCATCAAGAGCACTCGACAACCTAATCGGAATTTGGGCAATACGATCAACATCAATAGGAAGAAAAACCTCCCTAACCAAATCCATACGCCAAGAATGTCGCTCCTTATCCATAATAGAGTCAACCGTAGCTTCCCTATCAAGAAGACTCGGCTTAGTGATAATCTTGCCCGAACCACCCCCTCCTATCCAAGCATCTTGCCAAATCTTGATGCTAGTACCACTACCCACCTTCCATCGAGCCCCTAGATCAAGAATATGCCGAGCCCCAAAGATACTCCTCCAAGCAAAACTCGAATTGGGACCCAATTTGGACTCCCATAACGATGACATGGGGAAATAGCGAGCCTTTAAACACTTAGCCAAAAGAGAGTTGTGAAAACAATGAATCCTCCACAATTGTTTGGATAGAAGGGCTAAATTAAAAAGATTTAAATCCCGGAACCCAAGCCCGCCTTCATGCTTAGGACGACAAAGATCACTCCAAGCCTTCCACGGAATACCATGCACCGAATTAGACGTTCCCCACCACAAATTCCGAACAATACGCTCCACCTCGTCGCAAAAAGAAGAAGGCAATTTGAAGCAACTCATCGCATATGTGGGAATTGATTGAGCCACGGCCTCAATCAAGACTTCTTTCCCGGCTTTTGAAAGGAGTTTTTCCTTCCAACTTTGCAACTTTTTCCAGACACGATCTTTGATACCAGAGATTGAAATTTTCTTGGATCTAGAAAATAAAGTTGGAAGGACTAAATATTTGTCATGGCTAAACACCTCTTCAAAACCCAAGATTGCACTCACACGAGTTCAAATACCATGAACAAGACTGTTGCTAAACGACACCTCACTTTTATCAAGATTGACCACTTGCCCCGAAAGGGCTTCATACCGCTTAAGAATGGACATAATAGTCATAGCTTCCCGATCATTGGCCCGAGCGAATATCATACTGTCGTCAGCAAAAAATAGATGGGAAATAGAAGGAGCTCTGCGGGCTATAGAAATACCATGCACCTCGTTATCCTCATGGGCCTTCTTTAAAAGAGCCCCCAAACCTTCGGCACAAATCAAGAAAAGGTAGGGAGACAAGGGATCACCTTGTCTTAAACCCCTCTTCGGAACTATCACCTCTGAAGCTCCCCGTTTACCAAAAAAGAATACGTGACCGAAGTCACACATTGCATAACGCGATCAATCCAAGTAGCCTGGAACCCCATATTAATAAGCACGCAAGCCAAATTATCCCATTCTATACGGTCATAAGCCTTGCTCATGTCCAATTTTAAAGCCATGAACCCACGCTTTTTAGCATGATTGTGCCGCATATAATGAAAAACTTCTGACGATAAAAGAATATTATCGCTTATTAACCGATCGGGGACGAACGCACTTTGATTTTCATCAACCACCAAAGGAAGAATGCATTTGATTCTGTTTGCAAGCACCTTCGCAATAAGTTTGTATGACACGTTACAAAGGCTTATGGGTCTAAGCTCCGTCATCTTGGTAGGCCGTTTATTTTTCGGGATAAGAGCAACAAAGGTATGATTAATATCAGGAGGCATCTCCCCAAAATTTAGAAAATTCAGCACCATATCACACACATCATCCCCGACAAGAACCCAAAAATTCTTATAAAAGAAAGCTGGAAACCTATCCGGCCACGAAGACTTGCATGGATGCATCTCAGCTAATGCGACTTTGATATGCTGGATTTAGAGCACATTTATATCCCTATTATGGTGTCGAGTCTCGTCGTTTCTCATTGGTTTTATATACTTTACACTCGATTTTACCTTATTCTTGTCTCCGCGGTGTTTTGAGGTTATTTAAGGTATTTTCGGAGATTTCAAGGTGAAACGGATCGAGTTCGAGGCTTAGGCATCATAATCGAAGAAGAGGCACGCGTTTCGAGACATTCACGCTTCGTTAAAGTTCGGCGCACATTTCGAGACATTCGCGGAGACCTCGTCAAAGTTCGGAGTATGTATGTATATATATATATATATATATATATATATATATATATATATATATATATATATATATATATATATATATATATATATATATATATATATATATATATATATATATATATATATATATATATATATATATATATATATATATATATATATATATATATATATATATATATATATATATGGCTTTTTTCCCGTTATCGGGGTTTTTATGCCGGAGGTTTTTGGGTTCCAAGTTTCAGTGTTGGTGTTTGACTTTTTATTTATATATATATTCCAAATTTTCAAAAAAAATATATATATATAAAAGTTAGGCATACTTGTTAATTCACACAAGTTGCATATTTGTAAATTAATAAAGGTAGGCGCATGGGCTTTGTATTTCAAGCCCAATTTCGGAAGACTTTCGACAGCAAAAACAGAATAGGAGGGCAGCGAACAGTAGCCGTTTATTAGTCCCTTTTTCCCTTTCTTTTTTTTACTTTTTTTAAACCCTAAATTTATATTCTTAATTTTTCTTAGGTTAAATTTAATTTCTTCCATCAACATTTTATTTATGAGTCTCCTGTTTTTATGCCTCTTAAACATGACTTGCCTATGCCATGTGATCTTGCACCCCTTGCTTGTGAGACTCCTTATGAGGTGTCTAGTGCGCCACATATTGATGAGTCTCCTATCTTTGTGCATTATAATCCATTGTTTGAGCCTAGTGACTTAGAGTTTAGTGCTTATATTGTTGATGAGGCTCAAGTACATGCTCCTTGTGTGTCTTCTGTTGAGTCTCCTATGTCACTTGGTCACTTTGATAGCTGATGTTCAGACTGAAATTCTTAGTTTTTTTTTACAAAAGGTTGCTGGGTTCCAGAGCTGCCTCTCACCATCACTACTCATGCTCATATTGATTCTTGTGATACCTTGTCGCTTGCTTCCCTTCCCCCTCCCTCCCACTACAACACATTCTATCTTTAGTGACATATATTTAGTGGCATTTGATTAAAATGCCACTAAATCAAAGTTCTAGTGGCATATGTAGTGACATTTTTTTTTTGTTACTAAATGCTCATAAAACAAAGAAGAAAATCAATAAATTCCACCTTTTAAAAAACTATAGCATTAACAAAATTAAAAAAAAATAAAGTGTACACTAATTTTTTTAAAAAGTCAAATATTTTCTTAAATAAAAACAGAATTCCAGATTTTTGATTTAAAAAAAATAAATTTATTTTTGAAAAAAAAATGAATTTAATTCTAGATTTTTTTAACAACCCAAATATTTATTTGAAAATACACACTCCTTAACTCCTAAAAACCTTTCATCTTTAGTGTAAGAAACAAAGAAATAGCATAATCTCTTCTCTCTAAAATACCCAATTTCTCTAAAAATCAATCCAAATCTTCCATTACCAGACATTCATCTTCAACAAGATTGAATTTGTTGAACATTTCATCTTCAGTGTAAGCAACATTTTTAGCGTTGATTAATCAATAAACCAACCTAAGGCTCTAGAATTAAGCAACATTTTAGGACAAATGCGTTGTTCTCCTATCTTCATTTTCATCTTGTTGAACAATTTCTTATAATTAACTCCACAAGCGCATAAACACCTTTACAATGTCGATCGTCATGACTGTACTTTTCATCTTGTAAGAAACTCCACTTCATCTTCAGTGTAAGCAACATTTTCATCTTGATTTTAGATTTTAGGTTAGATTTTAATTATTTGGATTTAGATTTTAGGTATGTTCGTATTTTCGTTTTTTTATTTTTATTGTTCATTTTGATTTTAGATTTTTCGGTTTTTCATTAGTATGATTTTTGTTTTTTTCGTTTGTCTTTGATTTTAGATTTTTCTATTTTTTCATTCTCATATTTACCTTTATACCAAACAATTAATCATAACAATATACTTAATATTGATAGGGACTTGAAATTATGAAAAGCAATATTGATGATAGTGTGAAATGTGAATGCTCGAGGAAGGATGCACCCACCATGTATCATCTTTTTTGATCAGTTATGAGGTTTGGTTTTGATCAAACTGATTTGCTTTTGATCAGTTGTGTTGTTGTGCTGACAGTGATGGTGTTATGCTGTTTAGTTTTGCTCAAACTGATTATTTGTATCGATTATTTCATCTTCGGTCAATTTAGCTTCATTTTGTATCTTCGTCACTCAAATTTGATTATTTGTATCTTCTTCACTCAAATTCGATTATTTGTATCTGATTTTTTGATTACTTGTTTTCAGCTTGTACAAGATCGGTTTAGCTACATATTCGGCTTAACAAAAGTGATTATCTGAGAGTTGACTTTTTTTGGTGTTGGAAGGTATAAATTTTCAAAACTCAATTTACTTTCTTATTTCTGAGTACCATAAATTTCTTGTTGGATTGGAAACTGTGATTGAATGTTGAGGATTGAGCTGACTGTTTTTTGGCATTGATTATTAGTAATTATGACGTTTTTTATTGCACATGTATATTGTGTTTTGTTGTTGTGTTATTGAGGTAGATTGTGTGAAAAATTCAATTATTAGTAATTATGATTATTAGTAATAATAAATAATAATAAAAATTCAAAGCCTTACCCGTGTTAATGTACTGCTACTACCTTGTTCAACACTATATTATCAATTTTGGTGTAATATTGTTGTAATGATGTTTAATTTGTTGTAGAATCATGGACCATAACAACAGACAATGGATTTATAGTGATAATCGAGTGGAATATTTAAGTTGAGTTATTGAATTTTTGGAGTTTGCTTTTAGAAATAATAAGGATGGGAGTGTTCCATGTCCATGTTCAAAGTGTGTCAATCGTTTTGATAGGTCTAAAGATGAGATGTTTGACCACTTGGTGATGAATCGTATTATGAAAAGTTATGATGTGTGGTATTTTCACGGCGAATCATTGTCCACAGCTAATTCTGAAAGTACGAATGAAGTGTTGGAAGACTCATTAAGCAATGCTGAAATTTGTGATGGTGATGATATGATGGCAATGTTGAGTGATATTTTTGGGATCCCAACTGAAGTAGAACCTATGAATTTAGAGGAAAATGAAACGACTCAAGAGGTATTTGGTGATGAAACTTTAAATATTCCTCACCCTGATGTTGAAATTTTTAATAAGTTGGTGCAAGATATTGATAAAGAACTGTATCCAGGGTGCAAAAAATATAATCGATTATCTTTTACATTGCAGTTATACAATATTAAGTGTAGATTTGGTTGGGTTAACAAATCATTTGATGTGTTGATTAAATTATTAAAAGATATTTTGCCTGAAGGTGAGACTTTACCAAGTTCTTTCCAAGAGTCACAAAAGATAATTGAAGGTTTAGGACTTTCTTATGAAAAAATAGATGCATGTCCCAATGACTGCATGCTATTTTGGAAGGAGTATGAAAATGCTCAAGAGTGTCACATATGCCATTCTTCTAGATGGAAGGTTCAAAAAGAGAAGTCGGACAATGCAACTAGATCTCGAGGAAAAAAAAGAAAATACCTGCTAAAGTGTTGCGTTATTTTCCCTTAAAACCATGGTTAAAGAGACTATTTATGTCATCGAAAATAGCAAGTGAAATGACATGGCATAAAACAAAGCGTATAGATGAGGATGGTGTTCTAAGGCATCCTGCTGATTCTGAATCTTGGAAAAGAAAGAATTTGGTATTGAGCCTCGTAATGTGAGATTAGGGCTTGCTAGTGATGGTTTTAATCCTTTTACTAGGATGGATAGCAAATATAGCATTTGGCCTGTTATTTTAATACCTTACAATCTACCCCCGTGGTTGTGCATGAAGAAAGAAAACTTCATATTTTCTTTATTAATTCCTGGCCCTAAAGCCCCGGGTAATGACATTGATGTTTACTTACAACCACTTGTTGAGGAATTAAAAGAATTGTGGGAGGTTGGTGTACCTACTTATGATGCTTCAAGTGAAGAAGTTTTTCGAATGCATGCAGCATTACATTGGACAATAAATGATTTTCCTGCTCTAGGTCATTTGTCTGGTTGGAATATATATGGAAAATTTGGATGTTCTTCATGTAACGTGAAATACCATGCCAAACGTTTAAAATATGGTCAAAAATTCTATTTTATGGACCATCAAGAATTTTTAAATGAGGCCACAACATCCATGCCACCTTCGGGAAGAGAAGTGTTGAATCAATTGAAAAATATAAGTTTCACTTTAGGCAAGGAGAATATCCCACCAACTGGTGTTCCAATGCATACATGGAAGAAGAGGAGCATCTTCTTTGAACTTCCTTATTGGGAATTCAATCTTGTGCGCCATAATCTTGATGTGATGCACGTTGAAAAAAATGTTTGTGATAATGTGGTTTACACAATATTGAATGATCGAAAGAATTCCAAAGATAATTTGAAGCCTAGGCGTGACCTTAAGCATTTTCAAATTCGAAGGAAACTATGGCCTGTACGACGTCCATCAGGGTGGATATATTTGCCGCCTGCTTGTTTTCATTTGAGTAAAGAGGGTAAGAAGAACTTTCTAGAAGTTTTAAAGAATGTTAAGTTTCCTAATGGGTATGCATCTAATATAGCTCGATGTGTTGAAAAACATCAGACACTAATTGCACTCAAAAGTCATGATTGTCATGTGCTAATGCAATGTCTTCTTCCTGTTGCGTTGAGAGGAAATCTAAATGACAAAGTAGCTTCATTTTTAATTGAATTATGTGCTATCTTTCGAGTGTTGTGTGGAAAAACACTTTATGTTCAAGAACTTGACGCACTGCAGCTAAAATTTCCAAGAGTACTTTGTTGTTTAGAGAAAATATTTCCACCTTCATTCTTTACGATTATGGTCCATGTTGTGGTACACCTAGTTTATGAAGCAAAAGTTACTAGTCCAGTGCACTATCGCTGGATGTATCCGATTAAGAGGTAATTAACGTTTGTTAGTCTTAATATTCATGCAAATTTACATTGTAATATTAATTGATATATTTTACTTAGATATTTGAAAACTTTAAAGTCTTACGTACGCAATAAAGCAAGACCAGAGGGATGCATTGCACAATCATACATTGCCGATGAATGTCTTATTTTCTGTTCAAGATATCTAAAAGGGGGTTACCAAAGAAATAACACTGGTAATAATGCTGAAGTTGAGAATGAACATAAAGACAATGATGAAGTTGAGTTGAGCTTGTTTCCTTTTCAAGGAAGACCATATGGAAGTATTCAAGGATTTAAATTGGAGGAAAAGATGTGGAAACAAGCACATAGATATGTTCTTTTCAACAATGAAGACCCAAATCTCAATTCCTTAAAGAAGTAAGTATTTAAATTCTCAAATTTGAGTACATGATGATTGTTTCCTTCACCGTTGTAATAATAAAATTCTTATTATAATGTCTTTTAGGGATCATGTTACTCATATTGCTAGAATAAGTCGAAGGAAACGATCAATTCGTCATGAAAAAGACCGTCTGCATAGTGAAGAATTTGGCGATTGGTTATTAGCTTATGTATGTACATATTTTTAAAAAAGCTTAAGAAAAAGTCGCATATTGTTTTATTAGACATTTAAAGGTAAATTAATGATGTGTTAATGTTGAATATAGGTTAATAGCTCTGAACATACAACTGATGAACGATTGACTAGTAAAATTAGATCACTTGCTTGTGGACCAAATTTAGTTGCAAGAAGATTTCCAGCATTTGATTCTAAATATAGGTATTGATTTAGGACGAAAGAGTATGAGGAGGATATGAATACTCAAAACTCTGGAGTTATGGCTGTTGCAAAAACACTAAGTTATTCGAGTATTAGTGACAAAAGGCCTATGCTTGGAGATGTTGTTTACTATGGTCGTGTTACGGATATCATCGAGTTAGATTATTTTGGAGATTTTAAGGTTGCGTTATTTCGATGTGATTGGGTCAACATTGTTCAAGGAAGAGGTATAATCATCGATAATCTAGGTTGTACTTTAGTAAATTTTGATAATCTGATACACACAGGCTCTAGAATCAATGATGATCCATTTGTGCTTCCATCTCAAGTTCAACGGGTCACATATGTTCAGGATCCTCGAAAACATAATTGGTATGTTCCTATACCGATGAAACCTAGGGATACATATGATGTAGGAGATGATGAGTTTCAAGATGGGGGCGTCTTGTTTGTGGGTAATGAATCTCAGCTCGCAGCGTTCGATAAAGACACAACAACTGACATGTATAATGTCCTAATAGCTAATTTCGAAGAGACTTATGTAGATGACGACAATATAGAAGAAGATAAAGATGATGGGGATGAAAATTTACAAGGATAGTATTAGTATAGGCCTAATAACCCTTGGAAACTGATTTGATTATGTAAAATTATCATAGAAGAAATGTAATATTATCATCTTGATTAATTCACAATGTGGAATTTATATATTATTAGTTAGCTACAATTTACCATGTTGATTTGTTTTGTTGCTGAGTTCTGGTTTTGAGATTACTCCTTTGTTCTGTCTGATGTTTGGTTCTGCTGGTTGTTGCTGTTTATTATTGGTTGTTGTTGTGGATGTTGTTGGCTTTGTGGTTTTGGGTTTTGATCTGATGTTGATGTTCTTCTGATCTCTTGTTGCTGAGTTCTGGTTTTGAGATTACTCCTTCGTTCTGTCTGATGTTTGGTTCTGCTGGTTGTTGCTGTTTATTATTCTGTCCAGATGTCCTATGCACTTTGCTTACAGGATATAGTAGCTGCTGATGTTGCTTGCAATTGCTGTTGATATTATTGATCTATTCTCTGATACTGTATGGTGCTACTGTATATTAAGGGCTGCTGTTCTCTGAACTGTGTCTCCTGGAACTAATTCTAAGGGCTGCTGGTCTACAGACTTGCTAGTCTGCTGTTCTGTTGCATCTCATTGTTTACTGATATCTTGTAAATAACATCTTTCCAAGAGATTTTGTCGACTAACAAAAATGATTTGGGAAGATGAATTAATATTGACAACACTTAAACCAATATCACCATTCTTGTAAACAGAAATAGTTGGGTAATCTGCATTAGTAAGACAATTGAGTTTAAGTTCAGAAACACCACAGAATTCAGGTCTGTTACCTCCCCAGAATGGATAGCTTATGTTTTTGATTTTCCCACATGAATAAAGAGTTGAACAAGCTGTGTATTTTGCATTTTCAGCTTTGGATAATGATGATGGAACAACAATTAGGGAAATCATGATCAACTGAGTCATTAACATACTAATAAGTTTAAAAACCTGCATTTTAATTTGATGTTTTTGAACTTTGTTCTGATGCTTTTATAATTGGTTTTTTCTATAGGATTTGTGCTTTTATATTCTGTGTATTGACTGTTTTGTGAACATCAGAGTAAAATAATTGAAGTTCTTCTGATAAATGAATGTGTATTATGTATATCTTATGATAGATTCTAATGGGAAGACTAAAGAAACCTTAGATGGTTAATTGTAAATTTGTAATGCTGCCAAAGAACATTCAACACAATCTGCTGCAGTTGCCAAATCACATTCGAGACAATCTGCTGCACCTACCCCTTCACCTTCATTTTCTTCAAATACAAATATGGCTTCCACTACAAATTGGCAGCATGATCCACAACAGAACAATCAACAATTTTCAGCTAGTTCACCTCATGGGGGTAATGAAATTTTATTGTTTACTTTGTCAAGAACTAATTATTTTTTATTTTTGTAACCCAACATATAATTTAACTTGGACTTAAAATTCATTGTAGATTTTGAAACCACAGTACCTGAAAAGCGTAGAGGACCGACTTTAATGACTGATATATGGAATCAACCTATCGAGAAGAGAATAGTTGTACGATGGAATAAGTATTGGAAACCAGTTGGTGATGAGGCTTCTATGCTTGCTAATTTTCTTGGCACCATAGCCAGAAATCCTCGATTATGCTGCCTTAAATACTCTGATTGGAGAAAAGTACCAAAGAAAGATAAAGAAAGATTGCTCGACATTGTAAAGGTGTTTCATTATTTATCAATCATTAGCAAGAAATCTTATTATGTTGTGTTTGCTATTTTTGACTCTTCTTTATTCTAGACAAAATTCATCATCCGTCATTCGCTCGAAGAAAAATATATATTGCAATCATTGGGAAGGAAGTGGAGTAATTTCAAGAGAGAATTAAAAGAACATCATTATGACTCTCATTACGGGAATGTAGCATACATATTGAGAAACAAACCTGATCATGTGTCTCAAGACCAATGGAGCTGGCTAGTTTCATATTGGAATTCCTCTATTGGAAAGGTAAGAATGTGTTATTAACTGATTGTATAAAATAGTTTGAAATAATATAATAAGCATTGCTGATCAATAGTGAAATAATTTATTTACATAGAAACGCTCGGAAACAAATCGAAGGAGTCGTGAATTGCAAACTATGGTACATACTGGTGGATCTAAAAGTTTTGCTCGCTACGCTGATGAGAAGGTACATTTTAAGTGGCTACATCTCTTGTATAATAATAAATACTATTTTAAAGATTATCTATTGTACGAAGCTTAATGAAATGTATATAACTTGTTTTGGTATAAGGCTGTGGATGGGGTTTTACCTTCAAGAGCAATTGTTTACTTGGATATCCATTCAGAGCGTAAGATTGCAAATGCACCAATGGATGAAAAATCTAGGCAAGCTGTGGTAAGAAAGCGCATTTCTTTTCATTATTTTAGTGTTTAAACATTATAGTTGTGTAAAAAATCTAGGCTCTGATATTACTTCATACTTCATATATAGGATATGATTACAGAAAAGCTAAGTCAACTTCCAAATGGTGTTGAGGAAACTAATGGAAAATTTGCATGGGAGAGTGATGTCTATTCACAAGTGATGAATGTAGTCATAGGCCCCGAAAGAAATAATCAAGTTCGTGGTATCGGAAGAACTCCAAAACCTTTTAAATTTCTTTCTCATGTTCAAGATAAAACCTACTTTGAAGATGATCATGATGTATGTATAGAAAAAATGGAGTGTTTGTTGAAGAAAATGAAAGATAAATTTGAAGACAAATTGAGGGAGAATGCTAATGCTCAAGCTATGATGTATAATGAGATAAAAATGTTGAAGGAGGTGGTTTTTGCTAGAACAATTTTTGAAGACTACAATATATGATAAAGGTACATTCGATTGCTCCTTTCATATTTATATAATACTGACAATTGTATTTTTAAATTATGTGCGTTTATTTACAAGTGGATCTTATGGTTTTCTATTATTTTTCAATTGAGTAAGATGCTAATAATGATTTATTTTTTTCAAACCTTCGCAGTTGTCCATTTTTCCAACCTAAAAAGGGATGCAAATAGTATACGATCTTTTTTGTTCAAGTTTCGAAGACCAAAGATGCTGGGAGTACACCATATCAATTTATTAAGTTTTATTTTTTTTGGAATATATGACATTATTGTCAAATATTAAAATTTTGTATTATTTTTATTGAAAGATAAAAGTTTGTATATTGAACCTTAATGTGATTGTAATATGAATCTTTGATGTTATCTTAATTGAAAGGAAAATATTTTGCCTCAATTAGCTTGATAAGTTCAATCAAAGCATGATCAAACATATTATTGGAAGAAAAGACAGGCAAGACATTTGGTTTGGATATAAGGCTTTAGTGGCATTTTTGAAAGTTATAGTGGCATAAACTCAAATGCCACTATTAGCTTTCGCGACATAGGATCTAGTGACATTTGTCTAAATGTCGCGACAACCTTTAGTGGCATTTACAAATGCCACTAAATCCTAAAACATATGCCACTAAAGCCTAGGTTTCTTGTAGTGTCCGTTCATTCTTCTCCCAGCTTTTCATCTCGTTATGAAAAGTCGATGTTTGTTGTGTTTCTTCCCCTCTTCTTTCTTCTCTCCCTCTTTCACTCCCCAATCTCTGCTGTTGTGGAGAGTGAGTTTGATAAACTCCTACGGAGTTTGACTCACTACCACATAGTGAGTCAGGTCTAGCTAAAGACCTTAAAGAAGCGCTTGTTGGGAGGCAACCCAACTGTACGTATGGTTTTTGCTTCATTTTTGTTTTTCATTCATTGCATCTGCATTTTTGCTAGTCATTACTCACGTTTGGTTTGTAGTATGGCTGTTAGAATTTGCAGAGCCAAACGACCTTTAGAACTGACCCTCCACAAGTTTTGCTTGTGTTTGATACGATGATTTTGAGAGGGTCAATTCTAACGGTCCCGCAAGGGTGAGAAAGAGAAAGAAGGCTTAAAAGAGCAATTGAGCCAAATATGAAAAATGTAGTTTCACCCTAGCTTAGGGGAGGCAATCGCTCTAGCTTTGTGCTTCATGCCTCCACTTCTTTCAAGGAGCGGAGAGTTCTTAGACCACTGGATGGTGGTGATGGTAATGCTAGGAGTGAAAGCCCTCCTAGCCTAGGTATGACCTTTTTCTCTCTTTATTATGGCTAGTATGTGTTTGTGTTAGGTGTCGTGACAATCTTGTTGACCATGATTTTTAATGTTTCATATTCCTCTTTTCCCTTCTTTGCTAGAGACTAGCAAAGCTTCAGCTTGGGGGAGAGATGGTCAACACTATTGTCACTACCACCCATTTGTTTGCGCATTTAGTTTCATATAGTTATAGTTAGTTCATTGCATATATCATTTTTTATTGTATATATTTCGCATATTCATCTTGTATTCATTACATAGTGTATATATTTCATATTCATGTTTAGTTTTCAATAAGATGGTTGAGTTGTGAAACTAGCATGCTTGCTCCTGGTGTGTACTTCTATGGTCTGATCTTATGCAAACTCGTATTTCCTTAGCCCTGTGCCTGTTTTGGGACCTAGAGTCTGACTATTTTCCACATAGCTTAGGAGATCTAGGTTTGCTTGGTTGGTGGCTTGGATGACTACCTTTAGAGGCGTATTTCGACTAGCCTGTGAGGATTGAGCCTTCTTGGACTCCTTACGAGTTCCATTCATTTTGTGTGCTGGTTAGGGGATCTAAGTATTGTGTCGGTTCTTCTCCAGCGTAGTTGGCTTTTCTTGAGACCAAAGATGATAACACGTTCGCTAGAATTGAGCTACATAGCAAAATAGCCTACCTTGAATGTAATTTGACATTAGGATAAGCCAAATTTTTGCCTTTTCCTTTTCTTTTGTAGCCACATTGTTTAGCCTCCACATGAGCCAAATATTCCGTCTTCTTACCTAGAGGATAGCTTAGTGATGGTGGGGTTATTGTGTGTTACAGTGATGTGTGGGTTATTGGTTATAGTATTGGTTGTTGGTTTCATATGACTCTATTCATTCTTATCAAGCTCTTATTATTTTTCTCCTATTTCCTCCCGTGCTTATTATAGAGATTATCCATACACGTTTTATGTTTGAGGAGACCTCTCTTTTGTTCTTCATTGAGTTTTATACACATACATTTATGTGAGTGAGGAGGTCGATATTTTATTTGGGAGATGAGCTTGGAGACACATGTGCTTATGAGATTTTATTGAGTTTTCAGATTTTTGATGGTGTTTTATGATAGAGATCATTTATGCTTATATGAGGTTATTGGGTTATTATGGTTGTTGGATATAGTTTTCATTGGTTTATCATGCTATGTTTGTTGGTGTTTTGTTTAGAGTCACTTGCTATCCTCTACTTAGCTCCACATTCCCAAATGTATCCCACCTTAACCCTAAGCCAACATTACAACCCTTCGCTAACTTGTTCGACTTGGTCTGATTAGCTTTTTCTGTGCTGGAGTTAGATATGACGCAATTCTCATGATTCTCCCCTATTAGGTGTTTGATTCCCGGCTCATCTTTAGTCGGATGATTATGAGCGAAACACGAACCATAATCAAACACATGAGCGTCATTGCATATTTCTCGCATCTTTTGAGAAATAACTCGGGGAGCGTAGATTTGTTACCTCTCTAGGTAGTGGGTGGCATAGCCTGTGATGTAGCTTACCCTAGTGATCTTGAGTTTGTGGAATTGGTCATTCTTCTTGGTATTGCGCTCTATTGAGACCATTGTACTTGCACACCCATGGCTAGGGAAGAGTTTTGCTCGTGCACAGCTTGCTTGTCTTGATTTCCGCTCACCTTGCATTACATCGCATTAGATTTTACATTGTAGCTTTTATTTGCATATAGTTTGCATCCTTGCATTTGCATTGCATTAGAGTTGTGAGTCTCCTTCTGAAAAACCCTCACGAGACCTTACTCGTCCTCTTTGGGAGACCTTGAGGTTTAAAGGGCTTGTCGTACGTGCTAAATGCGACCGTGATTCCTACGAAAGTGAGTCTTATGTTTTATTGCTTTTTCGTTGTTTTGTTTTGTTTTTGTAGCTTAGTTTGTTTTTGTATGCCCCGTGCGTTCAAGTCACCCTTCTAATTTCTTTGCTGGGGACTAGCAAAGGTTTAGCTTGGGGGAGTTGATGTGCTCGATTTAGAGCACATTTATATCCCCATTATGGTGTCGAGTCTCGTCGATTCTCATCGGTTTTATATATTTTACACTCGATTTTACCTTGTTCTTGTCTCCGCGGTGTTTTAAGGTTATCTCAGGTATTTTCGGAGATTTTGAGGTGAAACGGATCGAGTTCGAGGCTTAGGCATCATAATCGAAGAAGACGCACGCGTTTCGAGACATTCACGAAGGCTTCGTTAAAGTTCGACGCACATTTCGAGACATTCGCGGAGACCTCGTCAAAGTTCGGAGTGTATATATATATATATATATATATATATATATATAAGGTAGGCGCATGGGCTTTGTATTTCCCGCCCAATTTCGGAAGACTTTCGTATATATAAAAGTTAGGCATACTTGTTAATTCACACAAGTTGCATATTTGTAAATTAATAAAGGTAGGCGCATGGGCTTTGTATTTCCCGCCCAATTTCGGAAGACTTTCGACAGCAAAAACAGAATAGGAGGGCAGCGAACAGTAGCCGTTTAGTCCCTTTTTCCCTTTCCTTTTTTTACTTTTTTTAAACCCTAAATTTATTTTCTTAATTTTTCTTAGGTTAAATTTAATTTCTTCCATCAACATTTTATTTTTATGGTTTAGTTTAGTTAGATTTTATTATTTTCATCTTTTGTTAATATTTATTTAAAGTTTCAAGCCATTTTCATGGAGCTTTGGTCATGGATTTTTTTGGGTTTTTGTTATTTGGTCTTCCATCTTCCTCATATTTTGTGGGTAACTTCTAATCCTTCTTTATTTTAGTATTTTATTATTTATTTCTTGATTTAAGTTGATTTGTAATATTTCTCTATTTTTCTTGATTATTTTTTATCATGTTCATTTTAAAGTTATTTGTGCTAGAATGGATTATTTGTTGTTTATGATTTTGTTGGTTGTGATTATGAGTAGTGAGTAGTTAGTTAGGGTTTGGGGTTAGCTCAACCCTTGTTGATGGCTTGATAATGGTGGAATATTGTTTGACATTAGTTTGAATGGAGACTTAGTAGAAGGGTTGCTCTATCCATTGCTTAAGAGTTGTCATGGTTCCTTTTGGGAGGTTAACGAGGGTTGAATCCCGGAGTAATAAACCCTTGCTCAATGAATGGAGTTGGGTGCAAGGGATCGACGAGAGTTGAACCTTGCAATCGCCCCTTCAACTAGGAGTTTTCCCCTTCACCTACGAGAGTAGGGGAGGATTGATGGGTAGTGGACTTTTGTTGCCCGATTCTCTTGTCTTTACTCATGAGAGTGAGAAGGATGAGATTTTCAGAGGTGATCCCAAGCCGATCCAGGATCGGATCACTCTTTGTATTGTGTTCCACTTCTCTCTAATTAAACTAAAGGAAATCAAAACCTCTACCAAAGGATAGCTGTCACAAGTGAGCTACCCCTATCCCATTGCTTCCTTGTTTTTTATTTTCATAGTTATAGTTGTAGTCTAGCTCATCACAAATCTTCCATTATATGATCCCTCAACACCTAAAGAGGCCCTAAGTCTCGTAACTCGTCTCCCTGTGGATCGAACCCCTACTTGCCACTACACTTTGTAGTTATAGTTAAGGGAGTTTATAAATTTTGTTTGATTAGAGGCTTTAGCAAACGACCAAAAAAAGCCCTCTATCAGGCTTCCACCTCCTGACGAGAATAAGGGCGATCAATGTCCTCCGCCATGCTACTAGAATCCCGACCAGAAATAAAATCAACTTGATCAACAGTGATCTCAGGATGCGACATCGAGAAGAAATTGGAAAAATAATTCACAATAACACGCTGCAGACCCTCACGACTCCTATGTTTAACCCCAGCCGAATCTTCTAGGAACTTGAGATGGTTGCGCTTCCTTCTATTAGAAGCCTTAGAGTGGAAATACGCCGTATTTTTATCCCCATCCCTGAGAATGAACGGACGACAACGCTGCCATGCACCAGTTTCTTGTTGCTTCCGCAATCCCCGTAATTCTTGCTCGACTCGCCGTAACTCTTCAAGAACACTTGGCGAAGGGGACATCTTCTGAACAACTTTGAGACGCCTAATCAACCATCCCATACGATTCTAAGAAGCCATATAGGTTTCTTTATGCCATTGCTTAAGCTGGATCCCACAATTCTCAACAACCTGAGGCCAAGAATTTCGGAACTTGACCTTGGAGCCATTTCATAACTTTTCCATGCAAGAATTAAACTCCTCGTGCTGAACCCACCGGACTTCAAACCTGAAGAGCCTATTATCCTCCCAAAAATTCTGAGCAACACCCTTCTCTATATCTAAAAAATGAAGGATAATGGTTAAGTGATCTGATCCATCCCAAACAAGATTCTCCACACATGTCGTTGGAAATAGAGGCATCCATCCTGAATTCGCCACCACTCTATCAAGTCTCTCCTCTATGTAGCCATCAACCCGATTATTGCTCCAAGTAAACTCATGATCGTTGGACTCAACATCACGAAGCTCATTGCCATCCAAGCAATCCCGGAATGCACTAACACTATTAAAATCGCAAACCGCACCACCCTGTTTTTCGGACTCCTTGAGCACTTCGTTAAAGTCACTGCCTATGATCCAAGGACCCCGGTGATACTTACCCAAAGAATTGATCAAATCCAAAGTCCTAAATTTTTGACTACCCTCTGGCCAACCGTAAATCCTCGTAAGCCGCCATAACGTCTCTCCCTCCTCCTTAACCCAGCAATCAACATGGTGAGCATCCTTAGCCTTTCTACTCAAAACAACCTCATCCATCCAAAAAATAGCCAAACCTCTGGACCTACCATCTGCCTCAAAACAAGAACTTTTATCAAACCGAAGCTTCTCCTGAATATGCCTAATCTTCTTCCTAGAACTCTTGGTTTCACTCAGAAAGAGGATCAACGGGGAGTATTTGCGCACTGAAGAGTAGAGCGCACTCATTGCCGAGGGACTCCCAAGCCCACAACAACTCCAAAAGATAGTAGGCTTCATAGAGAACCAAGAGCCCATTTCGTGGGGCTCGCCACGCCTTCCGGATCTTGATAACTCGAACGGTTCACTTCCATGGGAACATATCTTTTCTTATTTTAACCCCAACCTCAACGTCTAGCATGGGTTCATCAATGGCAGCCTCGGTATAGATCTTTTTTCACCCACATGAGGGTAAAAAAAAGGAAGAGATTTCTGAGGAGCATGTTCGCGGGCCATTTTCCTCCATCTTTGAACGCGCTTACTCGTGAGAGCAACCCTCTTATCCTGATCATTCCTAACACAACCCATCGAATTCTCGGTAGTCCTAAAGCTTTCTTCCCGAACCAATTGTCCTGAATAATTTGCCTGGTCCCAAGCACTATTATTAACCATATCCGTGTGCCCTTCACGCTTACTAGTGCCGTCCATCTCATATCCGTCCAAAGAACCCAAACCTGTGTCCTTTGTAGCACGAGCCGGGGCTTCCTGCCGTTCAATATTTTCCTTTACACTATTATCCAGAGCCACCTGCTGAAATAAACAAGTAACATCTTCAACCTGATGCTCTTTTGGGCCGCCTAGGGTTACATGTTGACCTACCTTCTTGGTGAACAAAAGATTTTTCCCACATGATATTTGCTTCTCTTTATCATCATACATCTCTTCTTGTGTCAACGGTTTCCATGGTGATGCCTTGAGCCAAGGGCCATAAAGTTTCACCGGAGACGAGTCCCCAAACACTTCCCTACAATCACTAGTGCCATGATCGAATCTACCGCAATAAAAGCAAATGAGAGGCAAGTTTTCATACTTTACCGGACAAGAACACACGTTACCACCCCGAATCTTTAAATGAACTTCCTTTCTCAAAGGCTTTCGAACATCTAGACGAACTCTAACTCTTAAAGATTTTTCCATACCAAGATAATCTGACTTATCCATCTCAATAAACTCGCCTATTTTCTCCCCTAGCATGCGAGCATTTATTTCATTACATCGTCCCCGGAAAGGAACATCATAAATCCGAACCCAAATAGGAAGACCATAAAATTGTAAATCCGAAGGTTGCTGGGCTTCCTTCATGTCAGTCAAAAGGATAGGTATCTTATCAAAGTGCCATGGCTGGCCCTTGAAAACACGCTCCTTATCACCCCAATGATAAAATTGGAATTGGAACAGGTTCTTCCCAATCATCTTAACGTCCACACCGTGCTTCGTAACCCATACATTCTCTATCGTAGCCATGAAAGCATTGGGATTAAGAATGCGATTAGACCATAATTTGCCAACCAATCTCAACGCTATACGATCGTCCTCGTCCTTATCACCATCGTCCACCCATTCACAGACATCAGCCGGAGAGTCTTTATCACCGTCTTTATCTTGGCCGTCCCTATCTTGTTCCTCTCTAGGAGGGTTTCCGTCCTCGGCTTCAAACAAAAGAGAAGGAGCCTTCTCCACTACCTAAACCTCTGTATCAACTAAGCTTTCCATGCCGATAACAAACCCCCAAACAAGAACAAACTCTGACAGAACGAAGAAAAGAAAACGAAAACAGCAAACAGAAAGACGAAAGAGAAAGAAAGAAATGAAAAGAAGGAAACAGCCGGGACAAGAAGCCGAAAAGAAACTCCCTAAAGGAGAAGAAACTAGACAAAACTAGAGAGAACCCTTACTCTAGAGAGAGAAGGGACTAAGACATTTTAGTTCTCAACACCTATTTAAAATAGACCCGATAATCTGATATTTATTTGTCTTTGTAATTGAACACAATTTTGATATAATGTTGGTATTTATTATACACAAATTCTTGTTATAAACCGTCTATAGCATAGACGGGAGTAAATGGGCCAGCCCATAAGTCAAAATAGCTTTAGTTTTTGAATTATTTTTTTAAAAAAATAATAATAAAATGATCTTGTGATGTCACGCGTCGCATTACATCTTCTTCATCATTACTCAAATCTTAAACAGAAGGTTTACACCCGAAACAAGAAACTGCTCCGGAAACATGTTTTTCGACTGAAATTCTTCAACTTCTTGAGTCTTCAAGATCCAATCGAGTGCTTCATCAACCTTAATCGTTTATTGGCTTCAAGATCTCCTGAGTAACTTCAACATACGCAATTGGTTTCCTCCATTTCTAGGTATTTTTTTCAATTTTTTTGATTTTTTTTGATTTTTTAATTTGAGACTCATTTATTCCCTTTTTTCTCCTTTATTATTTAAATATTCAAGATCTACATTTCTAGGTATTATTTTCTTTGAATTTGAGACTCAATTTCATCCCGATTTTGTTTTTGATCGATAATACTGTTTGACTTTTTTTTGTTTATGTGAATCTCATCCTCGTTCTTCAGAATAAATCGTAACCTTAAAGTGCCTTCTGTTATTGAGTTTTTAGTTTTTTTGGTTATTGAATCAATATTAATGAGTCTTCTGTTATTGAGCCTTCAAGATCCAAAGTGATGTTATACTTTGTGTTGAAAATCATTCAATGACAATACATCCATTTGCATTTGGAACTATAATGTATTATATTTGGAATCATATTAGTATATTTGTTTTTGTGAAGAAACTTGAGTCGATAGCTAACCTTAAAAACACCCGAGATGGAGTAGTGGAATCCGGATCGTCGCGATGAGCGGTGGAATGATTTCGCTTCTACCTGTTATCCTGCATAAGACAAGTTAGCCTTGCTCGGGGGTGATCTCCCGGAAGACCTCTCCGACGCTCAAGTCAGATTAGAAAAGTATGAATATAAGAGAATTAATGATCACAGGGAGATAATGAAGGATATTGTTGGGGAGATATTGTGATTTAAAGTGAATCGTAGGTAGGAGAAAGTATAGATGGTGATATGTTCTGAGAATTAGGTTTGAGAAGAGTTTCAGTAGATTGTGGGATATATCTAAGATGATCTCTCCTAAACCTGGGAAGGGATATTTATAGTAAGCTGAAGAAGGAAATTGACATTAGGAGAGATGGGGATAATGGGAGACGTGGGTAGTTATTTTTGGCATCTCTGAAGATTCTTACTTGGAGATCAAGTAGTAATAGGGTTCGGGGTTATAGACGTAATTTCAAGATAATATATAAAAATAAAATAAAATAACATTAAATGACACCAAATAAACGTTACCCTAACATTTAGCCCCACTCATGGAGATCAACGTACCCGAAATTTAATGGATCTTCTAACAAAATATGAAAATTGGGCTCGTAAGCTTCGAATCGACTATTTATATGTCGAATTCGGAGTTGTAACGAAAAAGTTATGACATTTTCAAGCAAGATATGACCGAACAAAATAAAACAATAGCATGTGAAGCAAAATGAACCCATAGGGATTTGATCCCGCGACCAGGGAAACACTGCTGTGAAGTTTACACCAATTGAACTATCACATCTTTGTGACATTCAATTCCGCGGATAACAATATAGTAGGTTGCCTCCGCCCTTCCATACTTAGTGAATTTGAGTTAGGGCTGAGCAAAATCGGATATCCGATTCGACTTTGCGCTTCGGATCGGATATCCGATATCCGAAAAACATAATTTTGAGTATCCGTATTCGATTCGAATGCACTCGGATATCTGATATCCGATATCCGGGAAAAATCGAATCGGATATCCTGCCTATCCGATATCCGAAAATGATTGGAATTGAAAGCAATATTTCGAAGCGGATATGTGATATCCGATATCCAAATATCCGAATATTCGATATCAGATATTTGATATCCGATATCCGATATTTGATATCCGAAATCTGATATCCAAAACACTAAATTCAAAAATAAATTTCAATTACCTTAGCTTAGTTAATTTAACTAGATATAAAATAAAAGTTTAGCCACAACTAATAGTCCGGCAACACTACAAGCGTCAGGATCGATGCATCATGTTTCATAATTCAAATTACATAAATTAAAAGTTAAACTACAAATATTAATCTTCAGTTCTTCACAGCAACTCAAGCATAATCATCGACCACAGACATCGAAGGCTCATCAACGACTTAAGGACATAACTCTGCCAACAAAAAAATAAAGTAGGATAAACATCAAAAGAAACAAAGGTTACTATCAATTATTATGAAAAATGTAAAAGGTTACCAAATTGAAATACCTAATGACTTTTCCTGATTCATTGATTTTTCTAAATGAGTAAATGACTAATGACTTCAATACTTTTAGAATTTATACAATGAATATGAAAATTCCAAGTATAGCAAATTATTAGAAAGTAGAACTAGTAGTTGTGGTACACCACACTTACAGCATTAGAAGGGGAAAGTACTCTGAATCCAACCTTTGTTCGTGATGAAGATGAACGGCCAAAGGTTGCTTACAATGAGTTTAGTAGTGAAATACCATTTATGAAAAGAAAAAAAATAAAAGACTCAAGAAATTTAAACCCATCAACTTACCAAATTGAAGCGCCGGTGAGATGGAGAATAAGGCTGGAACAACCAAGCAACGAGCCGCCGGTGAAGGTGAGTGAAGAATGAAGAGGGAGCCGCCGGTGAGGGTGAGTGAAAGTGAAGAGAGTGAAGCAACAAAACTGAAAAGTGAAACCCTAAATCAAAAATGAATAATTAGAAATTTAGAATTGAAATGGATTGGGAATTGGGATGCATAATGTCAACATAATGTCGACATCTCCTGCCAACATCAGTACTTTTCCCAAAAAAATAATTTTCGGATATCCAGCAAAGACATTATAATTCGGATATTTGCAATTTTCGGATACATAATTCGGATATCCGATATCCGATATCCGATATCCGACATATGATCGGATAGTCGGATATTCGAAAGTTCAAAAACTGATATCCGTATCAGTATCCGCTATCCGACTTTTTCAGATCAAATATCCGATCCGAAAATGGCTTCCCAATCGGATATCCTAAAAAACGGTTCGGATATCGAATCGAATTGTCGGATATTCGGATCATCAGATACTTTTGCTCAGCCCTAATTTGAGTAGCTTTTTTCATAATGTTCAGCAATATGAACTTATAAGGATTCGATACCGCGGCATGCTGTGCGCCATGGGTACCTCTCACCAACTGAGATAGCCGTCCTAGTGTTATTAATTTCCGCGGATTTCATATAATAAGTATTTGCCAGGCCAATTTACTAACTCACATAAAGGCACGGAAATCCTTTTTAACTTGGTCAAAT
>CM033454.1:17412720-17813595 GCA_019425755.1 Amaranthus cruentus
TAGATTCCTTTTCCATGGTTCTTCTTCCATGACATAAACTTGTTTGGATCTTGGAGGCCCTATCTCAGAAGGGGGACCCTGATGACGAGGAGGGTAGCCTCTATCCCTATTAGATGAATGATTCTGCCCCTGATCCCGTTTATCATGCTTCCGCTTCTTGGAATCATGTGCCTGACATATATCAGAGGCGGTTACAAAGTTTTGGCATTGTCTCATCGCCTCCGCATACGTCTTCACTTGACTCTCAACTAACTGGAACTTTAATTTGGGAGTTCGCATTCCGTTTATTAAGGCGTTAAGGGCGACTGACTCTTCCAAGTCTGTCACTTCCAAAACGGCGTCTTGGAATCTTTTAAGGTAGGAGGAGACAATTTCCCCTTCATGTTGCGTGATACTCAATAGGTGGAAGTTAGACTTCTCTTGTCTCTTGGAAGCCACAAAATGACTTACAAACTTAGCCTCCAGTTGGGCAATGGTGTGAATGCTTCCAACTGGAAGTGATGTGCACCAGATCAAAGCAATGCCACTAAGAGTAGTAGGGAAGAACTTACACAACAAATCTGGATTTGTAGTATACAACAACATCAGATTCTTGTATGCCACGATATGTTCTTCTGGGCACTTTGTTCCATCAAATGGAGTCATGTTAGGGACTTTAATCTTGGATGGATTAGGAGCAGCTAATATCTCGACGGATAATGGAGAATTCAGCAACATAGGGGCCTCTTGCGGGCCGCCTTGGCTAAAATCATCCCGTGGAGGCCTAATGGGGCTAATTGGGCGGCTAGACCCAGAAAACCGCGACATCTTCCTCTCTTCCCGCTTCTTGTCAATAAAAGATTGAACACTTTGTGATTGTAGGGCTCTCTTTTCATCTAGGTGTTTTCTGGCATCTTGAGTCTCAGACTTAGACTCCCCTTGTTCTTCCGTATTACTTTTACTTGAACTTTTTCGGAGTTTGGATCTTTCCCTTCTCTTTTTGCTCCTCCTACTTGACCGTGACATTTTGGTGTCCCCATCCTCAGATTTATGGGAACTCGAGACATCTTTATGAGGTTCTAAATGTTCCTTGAGATTTTTTATTTGATCTGCCACGTCGTCCAATACCTGCTGCTGGGTAGCGGCGTTATTGGCACTTATCATGGCGCGGAGTTGCTCAGAGAATACGTTTGTGAGATTCTGTGCCAGCATGTCCAGATCACGGCGAGTCACAGCTTGATTGTTAGCCTGACCCGCGGAAGTGTTTGTGTCTGTGCTGTGCACGGTAGCGGTTTGAGTAGGATTTTTTTTGGGAGCCATAGATTTTTGTGTCTCTCCCCACAGACGGCGCCAAACTGTTTCTGTGAAGAAACTTGAGTCGATAGCTAACCTTAAAAACACCCGAGATGGAGTAGTGGAATCCGGATCGTCGCGATGAGCGGTGGAATGATTTCGCTTCTACCTGTTGTCCTGCATAAGACAAGTTAGCCTTGCCCGGGGGTGATCTTCCGGAAGACCTCTCCGACGCTCAAGTCAGATCAAAGAAGTATGAATATAAGAGAATTAATGATCACAGGGAGATAATGAAGGATATTGTTGGGGAGATATTGTGATTTAAAGTGAATCGTAGGTTGGAGAAAGTATAGATGGTGAAGTGTTTTGAGAATTAGGTTTGAGAAGAGTTTCAGTAGATTGTGGGATATATCTGAGATGATCTCTCCTAAACCTGGGAAGGGATATTTATAGTAAGCTGAAGAAGGAAATTGACATTAGGAGAGATGGGGATAATGGGAGACGTGGGTAGTTATTTTTGGCATCTCTGAAGATTCTTACTTGGAGATCAAGTAGTAATAGGGTTCGGGGTTTTAGACGTAATTTAAGGATAATATATAAAAATAAAATAAAATAACATTAAATGACACCAAATAAACGTTACCCTAACAATATTCAATGACAACACACCCATTTGCATTTGGAACTATAATGTATTATATTTGGAACTATATTTAATTATATTTGGAATTATAATATATTGAATTTAGAACTATAATGTGTTATATTTGGAACTATAATACATTATGGTGTTATATGTTTACTGTTATAATATATTGTAGTTGCAGTTTTAAAACAATATATTTGGAAATATATTGAATAATATTTGGTAAGATATATTTGCAACATAATACTCCCTCCAATTCAAAACAAATGTCCCATTTGTTTTTGGGACTATTCACGTATCACTCTTAATTTGTATTTTACTCTTAATTTGTAAGTTAAAATATAGTCATGTGAGATCTTGTTTGATTCGTCTCGATACAAGGATTATTAATATCAATTTTGTATAATTTTTGATTAAGAATAATTAAAGATATTAAGGGTTAAAATGTTGAATCGGCAAGTGTAAAAAAGTAAATGGGACAATAGTTGTGAATTGGAGGGAGTAGTATATATTTGGTATTTTTTTGGCATACATTTTCACATTTAGTATCATACACTTGGAATGCTGATAATATATATTTAGCATTATAATAGTGTAGATTACCCGAAATCCTTTCTTCAAGGACACCCGATCAATTAAATGTGATTGACGATAAGAAGCGAAAGAGAGCTTCAAAGCATGTGGCGCAAAGGCCCGCACCTTCGCAAGTTGCTTCCAAGAGACCAAGGAAGTGTGTCCCAAGAAATAAGGCAACGTGAGTGAGCATTACAAATTGTCGAGTTTGAAAGAGTTGTTTTATGAGGTTCTAACTTAATCAACAATGACATTTGGATTTTTTTGGGTTGTAACTTGTTGAAAATATATAGCATATGGTACCATAATATTTTATTGTCGGGAGTTTGTTACATTATCAACTATACTAGGTATTGGTGTATACTGATTAATTTTTGGAGTCATAATACTTAGTATTTTGTTTTATAATGCTTCAGGTTATAAGTTTTGGAGTCACATGATACTTTGGTATTATAATGCTTCAAATCTGGTATTATAGTTCTTCAAATTTGGTAGTATAATTCTTAACAATTGGTAGTATAATTTTGCAGTCAGTGATGATTTGGCATTATAATTCTTATCATTTGGTATTATGTTAATTAAGCTTTGGTATTATAATGCTTACAATTTGGTATTATAGTGCTTAAGCATTGACTTTCTAGTAATTAAAATTTGGTATTATAGTGCCTAAGAATTGGCGTTATAACAATGCTTCAGGGTATATTTTTGAGTCATCTTAGGAGTTAGTATCATAATTCTTTAGGTGTAGTATTATAATGCGTAAGATTTGGAATTATATTACCTAACAATTGGTATTATAATGCTCCAAATTTGGTATTATGTTGCTTAAGATTTGGTCTGGTATCATTATGTTTCAACAATTGTTGAGTTTTTTACATGTAGCGTATGGTATTATAATATTTTGTTGTTAGGAGTTTGTTTCATTATAAGACTTGGCTTGATTTTGGACCAAACTGGAGGGCTGGGCCATGTCTTGATCCTGGTCCGAGACTTCTATAAGTCGGACCCCTATTGGCCCAACCTAGAAAGTAGGGGTCAAAATCAAGCTAAAATTTTGTCCTATGTCGGAGACATTTGATCTCACAAATACTGAGACTTTCGAATTCCGAGACATCCAAATGTTGACACATCCAAAATCCGAGATATTTTCTCTGTATGACTAATATTTCCTTCCGCATATAGACCAAGATCGTTTCCTCTAATTGGTCATCCTCTCTTCTTCTATATGCGTGGGGCCAATGTTACGGGTCAAATATCTCGTATACCTGCATTGTCGAAAATATCCTTAGTTAAAGGTCAAAGTCAATATATAAGTCAACGTCTAAACTACCACTTCCAATAACTACCCATCTCCTAAAGTAACTACTCGCTACTCCAACTTACACAAGCATGATCACCATGAATTACCATTAATCAGGTAACCACCTCCACAATCCTACAACTTATTGCTATAAATACTTTATTCATCTACATGAAAAAGGTACAAAATTCTACTCTTATACAGATACTTACACTTATGACATCGACGATTCCTGATTTGACTTAAGCATCGGAGGGCTTTTCCGGGACATCAGCCCCCGGTTTAGCCTTTCTTTGTGGTTTCAGGTACACAACTCGCGGCAGTCAAATCAACTCACTTCCCTTGATTTGAGGTACTTCCCTCTTAAAGTCTAACTTTACAAATTCGACCGTTTCTTAGCAGAAACAAAATCGAAACGTGAGACCGCATTTTTTAGTAAGTGCCACAAAATAATCTATGCTTAGCTTCTACAAACACCTGCACAATATATATATCCAAAAACAACACATTAGATCACCAAATTTAATATTATATAATAGTAAATATAATATATATAAGACCAAATCTTACACACACTCTCAATTGCTCTTGACATTGCAAAGTCCTGATTAGTGAAGATTGACTATGGAGATTTGTTGCTCATAAGCTTTTTAAATTGACCAAGAACCCACTCAAATGATTCTACCTTTTCGTCGGTGATAAATGCACTACCAAGCATAATCGTTTTCCAATGATTATTAATCCCAACTGTTGGGCCACAAAAGATTATAACGGTTGGTACGGTTAGGGCTGTGCAAACTTAGACCGGACCGGCGGTCCAGACCGGACCTGGATGGACCCGGACCGGAACCGGACCGGACCAGAAGCATCAGGTCCGGTCTTCGGTCCTATAAAATTTTCAATTCCGGAAAATTCAGGGTCAACCCGGTTAGGACCGGTTAAAATATAATTATTTTTCTAACTTCCTGTGATATAAATCCCAACCTAATTTTTAGGGTTGTTTTCTTTCAAAACTGAAACCTGCCTCACTGCTTGCGAGTTGCGGCGCTACTCCTCCTTCTTCATCAATCCTTCCCACTTCCCAGTTCCCAAATCCACTTCCTCTTCATTCAAATTTTTATGAATTTGAGTTCAATTTCTCCGGCGATGTTCTATTCTTCACGAATTTAATGTGATTTTGTTTGTTTCTTTTATACTTTCATTTCAATATTATTGTGGACTTGTGGTTTCTGTTCAATTTGTTTCTTTTAATGTGAGTTCAATTTGTGAATTTGTTCTATTCTTCATGAATTTAATGTGATTATGGACTTGTGGTTTCTGTTCAATTTGGTTTCTATTCAATTTGTTTCTTCACGAATTTAATGTTCTATTCTTCATGAATTTGTTCACTTTTCATAATTATGATCAAAAGTACAGGAATAGGGTTTTTATGTATATTGGGTAGAAAAAATACTAGTATTTGAATTTGGTTGGTTATTGACATTTTTTTTATAATAACTTTTGATCGTTTATTAACATTGAAGTTATTAGCAAAAAAGCAACTTAGTATTTATCAACTATATAATGATTTATTTTGAATTTTACAATAATAAATATCTTAAAGTTTAAATTAATATTCTATAGCCGGTTCAATCGGTCCGAACCTGGACCGGACCAGAATTTTTCAGGGTCGGACCGAGACCGGACCGGATGAAACAGGTCCTGTCTCCGGTCCTCAAATTTTTTAATTCTAGTCTTCCGGTCCATCCGGTTCCGGTCCGGTCCGGGTTTGGATCGGTGTTCAGTCCTAGCTACTGTAGGTAGGGGTGTTTATTACCGGGTACCTTTTTTAACGGCCCGTGGCCCGGCCCATTTAATGTGGGTACCCGGTTAGCGGGTACCCGGATAAAACGGGTCGAGACACCAGATTCCAGGTTATTATTTTTAATTATTTTTCAGATTTTATTATAATTTTTAAAATAAAATTAATAAAACAGTTATCCAAAAAACTTTAATGTTAACATATAAACACAGATTAACTCACCTAAATCTTTGTTATTTTACTAAGACGTGAAACACCCACCATTAAAATTAAGATAATGACAAAAGCAAAAACCCAAATAATTCATCTCATTATAATTTATAAACCCATCAAAACAAATCCCCATCAAAGACAAATCAAATGAAATTATGAACATTAAAAAAACTCATCTAAATTAGTATACAAATTACAAGAATTAAAAAATACAAACCCATAAAAAATTCACATTGAAACCCTACTTCATTTATGAAAAAGATAAAAAAAATTGGATGAAATGTTAAGCTAAAGATACTGTCTTCATACAAATATACAAGAAATAAAACAATCCCAGAAAAATTAAATGAAAAAGAAAAATTGATGAAACCAATCAGATTAAACAAATTTGAAGAAATGAAAGAAGAAAAGTCATGCCTTAGATTGATTTCATTTTGAAGAAATCGTAGGTGAAATAAAATTTAGATGTGAATTAATCAAATTAAACAAATTTGAAGAAATGAAAGAAGACACTGTTTATAAAATTTAGATGTTTGTTCTTCATCACACACATTTGTGAGTAAATGACGGCCGGGCATTTGGGCAAGCAGGAAAATGTTTTAAAAGTAGAAAACCCTAAAAAAAACAAGAGTATATATATTAAAATTATTACCGGGTAATTAGCGGGTACCCGGATCAAATTTAATCGGCCCATGACCCAACCCGGTTAAGGCGGGTCGAGTACCCGACCCGAAAGTTTCATTTTTAAAATATTTTGACCCGCCATTTATGAGGCGGGCCGGCGGGTCTGCGGGTCGGGTACTTTTGAACACCCCTAACGGTAGGTTGTGTCAAATATAACTACATCTCCGTAAATATATTATATTAAAACTGCATATATAATATATTATATATTAAACATATAGTTCCAAATATAATCATTATATTTTCAAATATAGTACAATAAAGTTCAAAATATAGTACATTATAGTTCCAAACATAGTACAATATAGTTCCAAATATAACACATTATAGTTCCAAATATAATACACATTATAATTCTTAGTTCAATAGTTTATAGTTCCAAATATAGTACATTACGGCTCCAAGTATAATACAATATACTTCCAAATACAGTACATTATAATTTCAAATATAGTACACATTAAACATACAACATATTATATTTCCAAATATAGTTCCAACATATAGTACAATATAGCTTGAAATATAACACATTATACTTCCAATTTCTAAAGATTATGTTTCCAAATACAGTACACTATATTTCTAAATATAATGTATTAAAACTGCAACTTTAATATATTATAATAACAAATATATGGCAGTAAAAATACAAATATGAATACCTTCGTATAGGCAAATATCATTGCTATGTCGGTCATATAGATCTTGATCTTCATGGTCTCCGTTTTCATTCGGATTTTTTGCAGCATCTTCATCTCCAACTGCCATTGATGAATCTTTTACATTATAGAAAAAAAAATTTAATACAACTGTTTTAATGTGTTATCTCCAACCTCGATTAAAGAAAAAAAAATTTACTTGAATAAGCTTCATCTCCAACCTCCATTGATGAAGCTTGTTCAATTACGAAAAAAAAAATTAAAACATGTATGAACTCCAACGTACCTTGAGCGCTTCCATTGTCATCGTTTTTGAGGGAATATGTATTGTCCAATTCACTCATTAGTTCCTCCATTGTTGATTTTTGTGTCGAAAAAAAAATTCAGAACACTCGGATATGGAGCACAATTCCAGTAAAAAAAAAGTCATGAATATGGAA
This sequence comes from Amaranthus cruentus, assembly GCA_019425755.1. Taxonomy (NCBI): domain Eukaryota; kingdom Viridiplantae; phylum Streptophyta; class Magnoliopsida; order Caryophyllales; family Amaranthaceae; genus Amaranthus; species Amaranthus cruentus. The sequence continues at coordinate 17,420,312 of CM033454.1, forward strand.
CACAACTCATGTGTGATCTTTCACACGAATAGGATCAATTAATTCCTTAAAAAAAGCATCCACATTCCAATTCAATTAAACTTTCAAATACAATTAAACTTTCCAGAAAAAAACCATACGCATATCTTTCACGCGCAGCAGTTACTTTTTAGTTTTATTTTTTTTCTTTTTTAACCTTCCCAAAAAATAGAAATTGAATACTCATTATGGGTTGGGCTGCTAAGAGTGCCGTCTATGCCATAGACGGTCTCTCAGGAAACCTTCTGTTTATTGTATAGTAAAGGTGATAAGTGATCACTTTTATTTATATTGCAAATAATGCTTACTACAAATGTGTTACAAGAATGTACTCGGAACTATTTGTAGTCCCTTGAAGTTGGCCTGGGAACTCTTTTAATCACCAAAAGAACACAATGAATATTTGTTTGCGACAACGAATTCAAGTCGCTTAGAAACTTGATGTTTGTAGGAGGCGTGAGTGCACTTTCTTATTGTGATATTTCTCCAACAAGGATGCTTAGGATGATGATGAAACTTACAATGAGATACAACCTACGCAAAAATTTTCTACCATTATGAATATTGCAAGAGTAAAGTCAAGCAATGAACTTTGATTGTATTAAAAGTTAATTACTCTCTCAATTATAATCTCATGTAAAGAAGAAGCGGAAAAAGGGAGAAGTTCAAAATGCTTTGAGAATATGGGATGGAATGTCCCTTGCATACTCCCTTTATTTATAGAGATGAATACTAACCAATGTTATCCAAACCAAGCAAATGAAGCAAGATTATGTTTCACAAAAGCTCACCAATGAAACATGATGAATGAGTCAACCTCCATATAGAGGTTATCCATCATTAGTGATGATTGGAAGTAAACAACACTAACGAAATAAACTAACAAAACCGCGAAAAATAGGACAGAGGGTAGGTGACGAGTTGCTGCAGCTTAGCAACGATTCATCAACTGAAAATAAACTCGGGTTCGGGTTTTGTCTCATTTTGAGATGCTGATTTCAACAAGCGACGATTTGTCGCTTATAGGCGACGAGTCGCTGCTTTCCCAGTGTTTTCCAAATTACTTTTTTACTTATTAGGCACATTTTGGAATTGCTATTTATTGCATATTGTCCTACTACTATACTTAGCATGTAGTATATATAATCTCAGTCTAGACTCCAAATGTCCAATAATCCTCCCTCATTAAGAGTATAATTGGACCTTCTTCTTTTACACACTAAGTAAATAATTTCGTTTCATGAATCATCACTAATGTCCCTACTGTTTGAATTAACGCCTAGTATAAAATTCTTTACAAGCGATCAAACTAGAATGATGTCCCTACGTAATGAATTATCTAGCTCGTCCAACCACTTGAAGTTTAAATACACATAAAACCAATAACACAGAGTCATTACCTTAATACAATATAATTGTCGTGTCTATATTTGTTCATAAGTTTATCATAGTTGGTATTCCAATCTTGACTACTTGAAGCGGCCAAAACATCAAACTTATATAGGTAGGTACTCACTATGTATTAAATATCCCCTGTGACTGGACAGCACCATGAGCTCTTCAACCCTTGACTTTGAGAACTTTATTAGACAACTACGTTGTCGTCACGTCCAAACCAACTATAGAACATTAATCCTTATTGCCTTCAAAATTTCAAAAGGATTTTTACCATATTGAATTCAAGAACATAATGCTACTTGGGTATGAATTGGGACAATCCATAAAATGTTAATTGACATAACCCGATTTCAATTGAATCCCAACTCATGGCCTTAGAGAAAACACTAGACAAATTGAACTTAGTGCTCATATAATACAGAGTTATGACCCCATTCGTGATAAGTCCTTGCATTAGGCTGTGTCTAAGAGCAATATGACGAGACTTATTATTATACACTTGATTATAAGCTCTGCCCAAAGCCGTCATGCAGTCCGTATGAATTTCCACCGTTGATATTGGCTTTGACAACATAGGTAACTCAAACATGTGATTCCTTAACCACTCTGCTTCATTTGCTGTTGATACAAGCACAATGAATTCTGTAGACATAGTGATCAGCTATGCACATTTGTTTCTTTAAGGACCATAAAATGACATCTCTCCCATAAACAAACATCCTGCTAATAGTTGAAGAGTTATCTTCCTTATTAGTGATCCGACTAGCATCAGAATAACATTCCAAAATAGGAGGTTCAACAATATAAGTTATACCATAATCCATGGTACCTTTTAAGTATCTCCATACTCATCTTATCCCCATCTAGTGATGGGGACCCAAGCTGCTTGCAAATCTACTATGTTTACCAACCGCAAATGTTATGTCCGGCTTTGTACATGTAATTGAATACATCAAAGACCCAATGATCTTTGAGTAATCCAATTGTGAAATTAATTGCCTAGTTTGTCTAGAAAATGACTTGCAAATGGAGATGAAGATGAAATCAATCTGAAAAAATCCACAACCAGAATCCGTTAAGAGTAAATCAGGCTTGAGAATCAACCGAAAAAAGCCACAAGCAGAACTTGTCAAGAGTAGATCAAGACTTGAAATCAACCGAAAAAACCCACAAACAGAACTCGTCAAGAGTAGATCAAGACTTGAAAATCAACCAAAAAACCCAAAAATAGAATCCGTCAAGAGTAGATCAAGTCTTGAAAATCAACCAAAAATCAAGAGTAGATCAAGAAAATCGGTTGAAAATGAAATAACACGAAAAAATCCACAAAAAGAATCAGTCAAAAAACCATACTTTCAAATCTAGGGTTTATAAAGAAGATGAAAATGGAATCAACCCATTTCAAATAATATTTTCAACCGTAAAAAAGCAAAAAAAGTGAGGATTACACAGCAAAACGGAGACGGATTAAGACATGCAGGCATTATAAATGGGGAAATGAATTGGTGGGAGTAAAGCATTAATAAGAGAGAGTTCAGCAGACATTAATAAGAGGGAGTGAGTTCAATAGGCATTAATAAGAGGGAAATGGTGGAGGTTCTTGGATAAAGGGGCATTAAAAATGGTGAAATGCATCATTGAGAATTAATGATAGGAGTTGGGGGGGTATGGTAAATTTAGAGGTGTTCATTCGGGTGATCGGGTCGGTTTCGGACGAGTGTCTTTCGGTTCGGTTGTATTCCGGATCGACTATTTTTCGGTTGCATGTTACGACGGGTTGCACTCGGGTCGGGTCGGTTAGTCGCGGTTCGGTTGAAGATCGGTTATTCGAGCTATCGGGTTAGCATCGGTTCGGTGTCTGTTGAAATTCGTGTCGAGTGTTAATCGGTGTCGGGTTGTCATCAGTTAATAATTGGTTCGGTTTTGTCGAGTACAGATCGGGTTCGGGTTTTAATTACTATCGGCTACGTACTACTAATTACTATCGATCGAGTCAATATTAAATTAAGTTGTTAGTCATTTTTTAATTGATGACAAGATTTCCTTTACTTAAAGCAAAAATAGTTAAAATGTAAATCAACTAGTGATCATTATTACTTTGTTACTTTTACTTGTTTAACCGGAAATTAGAATTATAAAGTTCTATCAATTTTCATCTAAGACGGTTATATACATTGACCATTGATTATTAACTCTAAATATATGAAACCATGTATTTATAAAATTTAATTTATTAAAATATTTATCACTTTATTAGATTAAATAATAAGATGATTGAATATGAGTCTATCATACTTCTATGTTAAAAATTGGTTCAGGTTTAAAGCAATTCGATCTAAAATCTATTCGGGTTTAGTCGGTTTTTGCTGGATCGAGTTCGGTTTCGAGCATGATTCGGGCCGGATATGACTCGGGTCGGTCATTTTTGGTTCGGATAATCTCGGTTAACGGTTATGTGTTGGTTACAAAAATCGGTTACAGTTCGGGTTCAGCTTTCTCATTTTCGGTTGTCAATCGGTTCGGGTACAACTTCTATTCGGGTATTGTCGGTTCGATAAACCTTAAAAAGGAACACATTTTCGGGTCGGTTTACTTTCGGTTTCAGGTCGGATTTTCGGGTCGGGTCACTTTTGAACAGCTCTAGGTAAATTAATGATGGGTGTAGGGAAAAATAGAAGGGGGTTTTGATTGTGGGGTTAAAAGTAGGGGATAATTAAGTAATTAAAGTAAAAGGAAAGTTGATTGTGATATGCGGGGAAGAGAATAAATTAGGGGTAAGATAGAGAAATGTATAGTTGTTTTTACCAAAAGGAGTAATGTTGCAAGTATTATGAAATGTCCAAAAATGGAAAGTGTTGCAAGTAATATGGAACAGAGGAAGTATGTGTAGCATACTCAACTTATTACATAATTAATTTGATGAAAATATATTATATAAAAATCACTGCCTATAGATGAGTTTTAATTACATTAAAAAAAAAAATTTCCGAGTCTTATATCTCATATATTTTTCAAAATTAATTAAACAAATTTTTAGTTGTCACCCTATTAGGGACTATCGGACTAGTGTATAAATGTTGTTCCTTAATTCAATCTTTAAATATCAATTTACATAAAGGGCAGTGTAAGTTTAGAATGTTAGAGTAGGCTAACGAATGCGAAAGCATGGGCCTAAAGGTGACACAAAAGGTTAATGGTCATGGCTTCTAGGTGTACTAATGAACCATAGTTATATGCAAGTATTAAGGTGATTCAAGCAATAAAAGTAAATAAAACATTAACACTAAGATTTGAGGTGGTTCACCATTAATGAGGCTACATCCACCATCCTAGAGTGTATTATTATGTATTTAAAGGATATGTGAGCTTGAAAGCTCATTACAAAGTTGAAGGAGTTACATCAATGGAGAGTAGTGTGTGTGTGTGTCAACATTACATGGAATAGAGGATTAAAGATAAGGGAGAATGATAAGGTGAATGGAAGGCTCAGGCTCTAAGCTTGGCTCTTCGGGAAACACTAAAGTGCTACAACAATATATAGACAAAGGGGGAAAAATGGGACGTCAACTTGGAAATATGCTTAAGGTCTAGTAATCACATTGTTACTCCTAACCATTAAGCTGAATTTCGTCTACACTTTAATTGTCATTTAACACATGACTAATTAACATAAGACTCAAGTCACACATCTTTCTTAGAAAAATTAATTTTTAACATTTCAATTTAGGATATTGAATCTTAAAAATTTTATCGTTAGTATATCATTAAAAAAATTAACTTTTAAAGCATTTTATTATAAAAAAATCCACTCTGAAATATATTAAAAAAATTCAACCTATTTAAAATTTTCAAGAAAAAAAACCAATTAAATGATGCCATGTATATGTTTTTACCTCTTACAGTTGGCATCACTAGGTTATTTATTTTAGGGAAATTCTACATGGTAAGCACCAGGTTAAGGGAAACGCCTGTAATAACTAATCTTGTTTTCGTTTCTACATGTTAAGCACCAGGTTAAGGGAAACTAACTGCCGTAACTATATGGGCTAAAAAACGTTTGAATGGACGTTAAATGGTGAAATTACCATAGTGCCCTTGTTTAATTCATCATCATCTTCTTCTTCCTTGCATCCATACCCATCTTCTTCAATCTTTCATAGCCATGGTTGGGTAAGTTGCCGTAATAAAGACAAATTCTTTCGGATTAATAAATTTGTAAATTACTAGATTTTGAACTTAATTATTAATTCCTCTCTATAATGCAATCAATCCCTACCTCCACCATCAAATACCAAAATCTATTCTGAAAGAATTGTTCTGAAAGAATTTACTCCTATAACAAAATTAAGTTATTTATTATAAAATAAAAATAATCATCATTTTGATTGGCTTGTAGTAATAATGATCATTTACACCATTTAATCAAAAGTATTATCCTTTAAATTGAAATTTCAGCAAAAAGAATATACCAAAAATAATAAAAATCACTACTACATAATTGGTTTTAGGTAACACTCAAAAAGTGTAACCTAAAATGCTTAAAGTGTTACTATAGACCTAAGGTAACTCTTTTTTGGGTGCTACATCTGGCAGTGTTACCTAATCTCTTAGGTAACACTTTTACATGCATATGGTAACACTTTCTAAAGTGTTATTTTAAATAACTTTAGGTAACACTTTTTTTGCAATGTATCATTTTCATAGTGTTACTTATCATTTCTTATGTAACACTTTTTCTGATTATGTATCACTTTTTCATCTCAGCAATTAAGTTATTGTAACACTTTTCAATAATGTATCACTTTGAACTACTTTATGTAACACATTGTTCAGGATTAGGTAACATTTTTTCATATTAGGTAACACTTTTTCATTTAATCAAGTAAGCTAATGTAACACTTTAAAAAATACTAAACTTTTGTAATTAATTGCTGCTCGAAGGAATCGAACACGCAATCTGTGTGCCCTAGCACCTCTGATATTGCTTTGCACCCACTTCCAACTAAGATGCATGATATTAATGATTTGTTTTTGAAATCAAATGTATATAATCCTGTTTGCAAAGAACTATAAATACATACCACACTATATAATCTTAATCTACATCATTCAAAGTTATATATCTTGGATGATTAATAAATAGTTGTAAATTTTGAAAAAGTAATTAGCCATAGCTTGGATAATATAAAATATAAAAAAAATAGTTTGGGGCCGATATCAATAATTTAAAAATATGTAATTAACTAATAAGTAAAATAGTGTTATAAATGGGTTAGTAATGTATAAAGTGTTACATATTAATTAGTGTTGCCAATTTTTAAGGTGTTACATATTAGTGTTACTAATTCTTAAAGTGTTACATATGTGTTACCAATTATTATAGTGTTACATACAAGTGTTACCGATTTTAAAGTGTTACATATTAGTGCTACCATATTTGAAAGTGTTACACATCAGTGTTACCAGTTATTAAAGTGTTACATACAAGTGTTACCAATTTTAAAGTGTTATATATTAATGCTATCACATTTGAAAGTGTTACATATAAGTGTTACTAATTTTAAAATTGTTACATGATTGTGTTACTTAAACATAAAGTGTTACAAAAGTGTTACCTAATATTTTTAAGAAGTTGGATATCGAAATGTGTTACCTATATGTGTTACCTAAAGTCATTTTTGTACTAGTGTAATACACTCCAGTAATATTATCTAACATCATATATTTGACTTTTTTATATACATTGTATTTGATGTGAGATTGCTAGTTACAACGCAAAAAAGATGAAAAAAAAATAATAAAGTGCATTTTGCTAAAAATCAGAACAAGATTTAAGTAAAACTTACTGAAAAATAAATAAAAAGATTTTACAAGCTTTAATCCAACAACTCCATCTATATTATCAAACTAATCAACATAAATTCAAGAAGCAACAAATTTGTAGGGACAAGACTTCCTATTTTTGTGTGTGCAAGAACTTTAAATTGAATAAATTGAAGAAAACAATAGGGAAGAAATTAAATAACTTCAGAAAAAGCTGACCAAAAATAGGAAGTTGAGGAGTTGGAAGTCTGAAAGTGGAGAAGCGAAAATGGAAACGTAAAAAAAATTAGGCCCCCAATTAACCGGGGACCTGAGCAACTGCTCATGGTGCTCCGGTAATGAGCCGGGCCTGCATATGAATTCAAGATCAAAAAGATTGGAATTCATTTGGTATGTTTTCATTTTTGGCCTTTTAAATCACAAAATGATAATCTTAGTTCAGCTATTTTTAGTGTTTCTGTTAATGTGTATTCATTATTTCATGATTTTAGACCTTCTATGATGTCTTTAAGAGAATCTATGATGCAATTGAAGTGATTTCAGCTCCTGATAACTTGATTCTTGATTTTGGGGTGATGAATCTTAATAACAATGGTAAAAAAGAGTATAAGAATGTATCTTCTCAGATTTTAGAGCATGTTCATAAGATTAATGTGGGTGGTAAAGAAGAAAACTAACGGAAGAAGATGACTTTTATAAGAATTAAACAAGGGTAAAATTGTAATTTCCATATTTAACGGTTTTTAAACGTTTTTTGTGCAATATAGTTACAACAGCTAGTTTTGATACAGTTGGTGCTTACCATGTAGAAACGAAAACAAGATTAGTTATTACAGGCGTTTCCCTTAACCTGGTGCTTACTATGTAGAATTTCCCTTTATTTTAAAATGAAATACCCTATAAAGTTAGAATTTTTAATAAAAACACAAAGTTGAAATTTTTAAAAATAGAAGACCAAATGTTAGGAATTTTAAAATTAATTTTTTGTTTATACTAATTTGCAGTGAATTATATATAATTAAGACTTTATAGAGTTTTCATCTTGTCAAATATTTTCAATGAAAATAAATATTTGCATAATATTATTTTGTAAAACCAACTATACAAGTTTTTATACAAGAAAGTCTAATGATGATAAGATATTTAATAAACTGACACATAAGCTAGTTATATAGGTCCGTTTTATGGTGTGACGGTGTCAACAAGATGAGCTAAAGCAACTATTTACAAAATATAAATTTAACTAACAGCTGATCTTGGACGAGACAGTCTCAATATGAGACGAATAGCCCAATCAGTCCAATTATAATTTTTTTCTCAATACGCACTCAATATTTGATCTATTTAAGGTTATAATTGATACTTTTAAGGATAAAAGTGAATTTATTTATAAATTATAATTGATCATAATTAATCACTTTAACGTCTTAATTGATCATTTTTAGATCAAAATTGAATTTTTTTACAACAAAGAAGGCATGAACTCTTGGTCATTTTCAAGACCATTCAATAAATCAATTGACAAACATAATTCGAAATCGACACATCCTCTACCTTCACATCAAGGTTAAGCAAACATTACGCCTACAACTTTATTTTCAAGTAGATTATAATGAACAAAATTTTGTTAGGGGAAGAGCAATAGTACTATTGTTGATCAATAATTAAAGAGCACAAGTACTCTTATGTTCCATTACTCCATTAGAACCATTAAGTTGCATTGAAAGAGTACTTAAAATGGGCAATGTTTTAACACTTTTATTGGTAGTATTATACCATTCATTTGTTGTTTGAAATTCAACCATAGAATAATACTGTTATATTACTTCCATTTTGAAATTGTGAAAAAAAATTAGGTAGAAATTGATTAGTTTAACGTCAAAATTAATCAATTTCAGGCTAAAATCGAAATTTTATAAATTAATTGATCTATTTATGGTTTAATTTAAGTAGAAACTGATACGTTTAAGGACAAAATTTATACATTAATCAATTACACGTGCAAATTGAATCAGCCCAAGTTAATGGTATCATTATGACACCATCTCGTCTAAGTGTTTGTATTTAACTAATGTATCATATAAGCCTGATCTAGAGGGTAAGCTAGGAGTGCCATTGCCCGTGGGCCAACAACTATAGGGCCCAAAATATGAAAAGTAACAGAATGCTATAAACAAAATTTTCAACCTATAAATAATGAATGAGAAGAACCGAATGACAGGAAGCAAAGAATAATCAACCTAATGTCGCACATAAAATCTCTGGAGTAAAGGTGTTTAAAATGGCAAGTTTAATCCAACGGGTCAAGGGTCGGGTCATATTTTAACAGGTTATTAGCGAATCGGGTCATAAACGGAAGAGACCATTAATGATCCTTGGTATAAGGGTTAGATCGGGCTGGGTTGGATAATTATAGGAACTGGTGGTGAAATTTTTTTATCACTTTTTAAATATTTTTATATGATATGATTATATACATAGGTGAGTCGACCCAACGATAAATAAAAAAGAATAAAAAAACTACTATATGAACTTTTGACAGGTCAAAGTGGGCTAGGTTTAAACTAGGGGTGTTCAAAATCGGGTACCGGGTCGACCCGGATCCGGAAATTCGGGTACCCGGTTTTTTGGGTACCTAAAATTGCGATCCGTTCCGACCCGGTTTAAACCGGGTCGGAAACCGGATACCCGGTTTTATTAGAATGTTTTTTTATTTTTTATTTTTCTGTCGTTTTGTCGTTCAACCATACGTTTGTTTATCTTTATTTTCACTTAAAATATTTTTTTTATATAAAATTCAAATATAAACTCTCTAAAAATATTTAACTTAATTAGTCATAAAAGATTAATTAAGAAAATGAAAGAATAATATTATTATTCATGAGTTTAAGTAAAAACAATTATAAAATTCAAATACTAGCTCTCCAAAAATATTCAATCCAAGGTTAGCTTAAGAAATATCATAATCTTTTTATTTACGAAAAAAAGTAAAAAAAAAATAATAATAATTAAAGAAAACGGGATACCGGATACCCGGTTTTCAAAACCTCGTGACCCGGATCCGGATCCGGTATCCGGTTTTAAAACCGGGTACCCGACCCGGATTATCCGGTTTGCAAAACCGGGTAAATTACCCGGTTTTAGAAACCGGATACCGGATAATTCGGGTCGGAATTTTCGGATCGGGTTATTATGAACACCCCTCGTTTAAACGGACTTTGAGCCACCCCAACCCATTTAAATTGACATGACCTGTTCTGAGCCAAACCATTTAAATTTTGACTCAACTTGTCCCGACCTAACCCATTGAACACCTCTAATTCAGATGAAAAGCTAGCGAACAAATCATATCAGTATCTCCTCTGAGAACAAGGCTAAGACAAATGCGCGCAAAGGAGAAAATAAATAAGGCCTTTAATGCATTGCCCAATTCACATATTTATTCACTCTTATTGTGAGTTTCGATCTCAACATTTATTTTTATTTACAAATTCATATTCTATAAGAGATTCTAATTAAAATTGTCATTCCCTCATGAACACCAACCTGATTATTAAGATGCACTGTTTCTTACCTTTTATCTCCCTTTACTTGATACGTCTTTATTATATTTTACGGGCTGTTTTCTCTCCATATCTATATATATATATATTTATTATTATATATATATATATATATATATATATATATATATATATATTATATATATATGTATATATATATGTGTGAGTTGTGGCGTTTGAGAGTGTTATGAGTCATTTTCGGCCCATTTTAATTATAATATAGTCTATTTCCGGCCCTATCCTTACAAAACTCTTCTAGAAATTGGCCGGATAAGAGCTTAAAATAGGGGCTCGGCCCATTGAACAACCCTAGTGATGACTTATGACTCATAATTATTCCTTTACATTTGCCGAAGATGTTGCAAATCGAGCTATACATAGCTTCTTAAATGAAGATTGTAAATTTATTTGTCGAAAAACCGCTAAGAAGTATTGCATAGAAGTCCATAAAAATGAAAAACTTAAGTTGAAGAAAAAAATGAGCATTGGGGTGTCTTCAAAATTTTGCTTAACTACTGATATGTGGCATTCGATTGTGGATGAGGGTTATCTTTCATTAACTGCACATTATATTGATGACGATTGGAAGTTACACAATAAGATTATTGCCTTTTGTCATGTCCCCCCTCCTCATAATGCCAATATGATACATGAGAGATTAATTGCACTTATAAAAGAATGGAAGCTTCAACAAAAGGTGTTCTCTATCACATTAGACAATGCTAAGTACAATGATAATATGCAAAAATTGCTTGCTAGTAGTCTAAGTGTGTATAATCCATTGCTTGCTTATGGTGATTATTTTCATGTTCGTTGTGGTGCTCATATTTTGAACTTAATTGTTCAAGATGGTTTGAAGGTCATTGGAGATGAAATAAAAACAATTAAGTCCTTGGTTAAGTATATAAACGGTTCTGAAGTACGTAAAGCAAAGTTGAGGGAGTGTGCAATTGGTGTTGGTGTTAGTATTTCTAAAAAGTTGTGGTTGGACTGTCCTATAAGATGGAATTCTACCTATAGGATGCTTGAAAGAGCATTGATTTATTGTCCTTGTTATGAAAACCTAAAAAGAATTGACAAAGACCTTCCTAATATTCCTACACATGATGATTGGTCAAAGGTTAAAAAAATTGTTGCACTTTTAAAACCTTTTGATGATATAACCAAACAGTTTTCGGGGAGAAATTATCCAACAGCAAACTTGTACTTCAAAAGTGTGTGGAGAATTGAATGTTTGTTGGTACAATATGCTGATAGTGAAGATGAGTTTCTAAAAGACATGGCAAAGAATATGAAACATAAATTTGATAAATATTGGGAAAATTATAGTGTTGTTCTTTCTTTTGCTGCCATAATGGATCCTCGTTATAAATTTCAATTGATTAAATATTGTTTTGAACACTTGGATCCTCAAAATGGGTCGTGGAAAGCCAACCAAGTCAAAGACAAACTCTATGATTTATTTGCGGAGTATGTAAGGAATGATACTTCCTTATGGCCATGAAGCTAGTAGTAATGTCGTGGATGATGATCTTCCTGTAAGTATTTGTTTTTTGAAGTTTTTTATAACTATATTATTATTATTTTGAAACTTCTAATTACTAGTACTTTAACAGGGATTTTCATCTTTTGCGGGAGGGACTAGTGGAAATTTGTCACAATTAGATATTTATCTTGAGGAGTCTAGGCTTGATCATCATCTTGAACTAGATGTATTGCAATGGTGGAAAACAAATGAAACTCGACATCCCCAGGTTGCGCGTATGGCAAGGGATTTATTAGCCATTCCAATTACTACTGTTGCATCCGAGTCGGCTTTTAGCTTAGGAGGTAGAGTGCTTACTAAGTATAGAGCTTCTCTTCAACCGGATACTGCTGAGGCGTTAATTACTAGTCGTAGTTGGCTATTTGGTTATAATGTAAAAGAAGGTAATTTTATCATTTATTTAACTTTTGAATGCAAATAATATGACCTTCAATTCGTTAAAACTATAGTTAATTTTGTGAATTTGTTTTATGTTGATAGATCCACTTGAAAATGGATTAGAGGTTGATCTTCAACCAGTGCCTAATGAAGAAGCTAACAAAGATTTAGAAGATGAAGAAGAAGAAGAAGAAGAAGAAGATGAAGATGAAGATGAAAATGAAGGCGAAGAAGAAAATCAATATGAAGATGAAGTGTTTCAACACTTGGCTATTTAACATGTTCTTACTTTTATACTTTTATATTTAAATTATTGTATGTTTGAGTTGATTCATTTGGATATGTTTTTTGTAGTATGAATGTATGATGCATTTTAGACATTTACATGTTTTTTTTATGTTTAATTAGTCATTTGGACACTAAAGTAAATAAACTTTTCAAAAAAAAAAAACAATTATCTATTTTCAAATTCGATGGTAAAATAAGAAATTTTACAATTTTTTAAGTTAACACAAGGAAAAAAAAAATGGTAACCTGTTGGGTCAATCCGAACCCGCCCGAAACCCGGAGTGATCCGACCTGAAACTGACCCGATCCGAAACTGACCCGATCCGAAAATGACCCGCCCGAAATTGATCCGACCCGAAACCCGACCGACCGACCGGTTTCCCAGGTCTACTTATGAGATATAGTTTGATTTGTAAGAAACATTGTTGGATATTTATTTCATAGTATAAATAGAAATCATGTTTAAATTAAATTTGAGTTTCAAAATTTATCATTACAACTATGAAATCTTAAGTTTAAATTGTACTATTTCGGGAATGTTTTTGAGAAGGGAAAGGAAGTAAAGGATATTAATTTGAATTATGAATTTTAGTATGTGAGTGAATAAAAAGGCACATATTGAAGATACAGATACTAGAAGATCAAGAAATTAATTTGACAAGTGATAAACTTATTTAGGTTTGTGTAATTCTATTTTTTTAAAAAATACTCAGGTTTGTGTAAATAATTTCTCAAAAATTTCGTAGTAGTGTAGTCTACAACTAATTTTTAGGCTCTATAATAACTAAAACTCCTATTAAATCCTGTATAAGGCTTGACTCACAAGGTTAATTTGGATCATTGTAAAATGATCGATTATAACTTTTTATTCTGGTGTTTGTTTTGTTAAATTGAGCTGAACTTATAATGAATGTCAGCATATTAACGGGGAGACACGACACTTCATAAGTCAAAGAGATATATAGATCCCAAAACCATATGGCAATGGGAAGAAGTGCTCCAATAACTTATAAAGTGTGCACACCATCTTTAGTTTGTTGATATGGGATAAACCATTCCAACACCCCCCTTACATGCGAACCACTGTCAAGTTCGCATATGGGAGTAATCAATTAGGTAGGAACGCCATTCTTTTCGGACCTACCATTTTTAGGTTTTTGATCGAACCATCGACTTTGATACCATGCATAAAATAATATTGAGGAAAATAAGAATTTTTGCCAGTGAATACTGATTTTTGTTTATTAATCCTAGAAATAGTAGCTCCTATTGATACAAGTTTAAGAGGAGTAATCTAGAAATAATAAAATAATTACAAATCATTAATATTCCCAAAATATTTAATTTCCTAATATATAATTTCCTACACTGTCCCCTTAAGTTAGGTCTTCAAACAATACCTAACTTGTACAATGTTTGTTCAAAGGGCTCTGAGGTAACTGCCTTTGTAAGAATATATGCCAGCTGATCTTTTGATCTTACAAAGGGAATGCTTACTATCTTCTCTCAAGTTTCTCATTTATGAAATGTCTATCGATCTCAATATGCTTGGTGCGGTCATGCTAAACTGGATTTTCAGAGATACTTATTGCTGCTTTATTATTACAAAACAATTTGCAAGCCTTCTTCTGTGAGAACTAGGAAGTGTAGTTCACTTAGTAGCTTCTGTATCCATATGATCTCGGTAATTCCTTTGGAAATACCACGAAACTCTGCCTCTACACTTGTTAAAGCAACCACCTTTTGCGTTTTACTTTTTCTTGTAACTACATTTCTCCCAACCAATGTAAAGTATCCGGAAGTGAATTTCCTATCATCTCGATCACCCGCTCAGTCTGCATCTGTGTAAGACACAAGGTCTAAGTGATTATTTTTTTTCCTGAAAAAAAGGCCTCTGTTGCTTGTACCCTTTAGGTACCTCAATATCCTCATAACTGCTGTCATATGATGTATCTGTGGTTGATGCATAAACCTTCTCACTACTCCAACTACATATGCAATGTTTAGGCATGTGTGAGAGAGATAGATAAGTTTACCAACCATTCTCTGATATTGCCCTCTATCTGCTAGTTTTTCTCCTTCAATTATTTGGAGACCATGATTTATAACAATGGGTGTTTCTACTGGCTTACAATCGACCATGCCTGTTTTTGCTAGCAAGTCAAGAACGTACTTCCTTTGACTAATGAAGATACCTCCTTTCGACCTCAATACCTCGATGGCAAGAAAATACTTAAGGTGTCCCAAGTCTTTCATTTCAAATTCATGAGACAATTGTTCCTTAAGAATACAAATCTCTTAATTATCATCTTCAGTAATAATCATATCATCCACATAGATAATCAAACAAGTGATACCATTATTCAGCCTCTTAAGGAACAAAATGTGGTCAGATTTTCTTTGCTTGGAGCCAAGTTTTTTTTATTGTTGCGGTGAATCTCCCAAACCATGCCCTTTGAAACTGTTTTAGGTCATAAAGAGCTTTGTTCAACTTACATCCTTCCCCAGCATTATAGTCACTTTAGTAACCTGACGGAGCGTTCATATACTCCTCTTTAATTTTCCATATAAGAAGGCATTCTTCACATCAAACTGGTGTAGTGGCCAGTCTTTGTTTGCAGCAATAGAGAACAAAACTCAAATGGAATCAATTTTGACTACTGGAGAGAAGATTTTTGAGTAATTCACCCCATAAGTCTGAGTATATGCATGTGCTACCAATCTAGCTTTGTACCGCTTAATAGTACTATTAGCCAAATATTTGATGGTGTATACCCATCTACATCCAACTGTCTTCTTTTCTTTGACAATTCACACTTCTCCCATGTTTCATTTTTGTCAAGAGCAGAGATCTCTTCTTCCATTGCCTTTTTCAGTTCAGATTTCGAAGAGCTTCTTCAATATTATAAGGCACAATACTGGAATAAAGAGAAGTATTTAAGGCCACTGTTGTTTCTGAAAAAGCCTCATTATTCTCTCTATCTGTCGGATGTGTAGACCTTTGTGCGTCAAAATCAAAATCATATACTTCCTCGGAGGAATTCCCCTTGTACTTCTAGGTGCTAACTCATACCTGTTTGGTATCTCAACATTGGGCATATCATTAAGCACATCATCAGTAAATATCTCATCAGTTGACACTTTACTTGGCACATCATCAATAAATATTTCAGGTTTAGGTGTTACCTCTGGCTCATTGGGATGCTCATCAGATAAGACTAGAGTGATTTGAGATGAAGGTACTATGTGGTCATTAGCAGTTTCAGCAGTGTTACCTACTTGCTCTGGAAGGTACATCCTTACAAGATAACTCAGCCAACTTAGGTCACCCCTACACTCAACCCCCAAAGGACCAAGCTGGGAAAAATATTAGGACTCTTTAAAGAATTCACAGTCCATTGTGGTGTACATCTTATTATGAACTGGGTCAAAACACCGATATCCTTTTTGAGTAACCCCATAACCCACAAAGACAAATTTAACAGCCCGAGGTTCAAGTTTGTGCCTATCTCGCTTAGGGAGATGAACATAAACAACACATCCAAAAACACGAGGGGGAAGAGTGGGAGGAAGGAATGGGGGTATGGGTTTGGAGGGTATGTAGAGGGGTTTGGAAGTTTAGAGTTTCTGTGGGAAGACGGTTGGTCAAGTAAGTGGCAGTTTCAATGGCTTCTAGCCAAAAATGAGAGGGAACATGTGATTCAAACATATTTGCTTGGGTAATTTCAAGAAGGATACGATTTTTCCATTCAGAAACCCCGTTTTGTTGAGGGGTACCGGGACAGGTGGTTTGGTGACTTAAGCCATTGTTAGAAATAAATTTTTTCATGTTCAGGTTAACATATTCACCCTCATTGTCAGATCGAAGTATTTGTTGTTGAGTTTGAAATTAAGTGAGAATCATATGATAAAATTTAACAAACACATCAAAGACTTCAGACTTGTGTTTCAAAAAATAGAACCAACTCATCCGAGTAGAAGCATCCACAAATAAGACATAATTTGAAAAAACTTGTGCCTCACATTCGGGAGTAGAACCCCAAACATCAGAATGTATTAAAATAAAATGTTTAATATTATGAGTGGAACTAGGGGCATATGAGTGTTTATAGCTTTTGCTAAGATACAAGATTCACAATTCAACGATGTATTGCAATTAGAAAGAGAAGAAAAAAGACGTTTTAAGTATCCTAAGGATGGATGACCTAGACGTCGGTACCACATCCATAATTAATGATCAGGAGACCCATGAGCAAGCGACGTGTAACCTTTTTGAATCGCCTCGTCCACTTAGTATGAGCCTCCTTTCTCAATACCTCGCCCAATCATTGTCCCGGCTTGAGCATTCTGCACAATACATACATCAAAGGCCATGAGAACAATACAATTAAGTTCATTAGTCAATTGATTAATAGATAGTAACTTATGAGATAAGCTAGGGACAAGAAGACAATTTTTCAGTTGAATGGATGGGGAAATATTAACGGCTCCAGTCTGAGTCACACTAACACACTCCCCATTAGTAGAATGGATGGATATGACAAATTTTAATTTTATGAATTAAATTTTTATTCACTTTAACTTTAACAATGAAATGGAAAATATTAAATTTTTAGTTTAAATCTTCAAACCGATGAAAAATTTTATTTTTTGAAAATTATGATGTTAGATCGTTACATCGAAATAAAAATTAATGAAAAATGGTACATTAGAAAAATTAATAAAACATAAGAATATATTTATAGAATCAGATCGTGGAATCGTGTTATGATTCTAACTCTGCAAATTTTATTTTAATTAGAATCGTAATATTCTACCAACAGAGGTAACTATCTACAATTTAGATCGCTCGCTTGTTTTTGGATCGTAAAATCTATTTCCTAAATTCATATGATTCTTGTATCATTTTAACAACAATGGTTCAATCATTGATAATTCATATGTCGTTGGAATACCCTTGATGAAATTCTATTTCCTAAAGCACTAGTCTTGTATCATTTTAACTTGTACATCATATGTTATGACCAAAACAGTAAATGTGTGTCATATTTTGCCTTAAAATCTTTGGATATTTGGGCCTTTTTAGCTTATTTTGTTCTTTATTTGATGCAACTTGTAACTTATTATTTTCAAGCTTTCAAAACTCTACTTCTCCATAGAAAAACAAAGGTGGAGAGAGAAAGAGTTTTTATGGTTTCACGAGATCAATGTACGGAATAATGAATATGGAAATGTATCTGTCATTTATTAAGGGAAAAAAGAGTGTCAGAATGAAAGTTGGGTAAGGCCCTGTTTAGTTCACCATAAAAAGATAACTATTTAGTAAAAATTAGTTTAATGAGTAAAAAATCTGTTACAAAAATTAGTTACAATCAGTAAAAATTTGTTTTAATTATTACAACTCAGTTATGATTTATTACTTAAAAAATATTTTGATCTATAAATATCAGTTGAATTAATAAAACTCAAGTGATGAATTAAATAGGGCCTAATTAGGGTTGAAAGGGTAAAATATAATAGGAGGGAGAAATTGTATTTTCCGGAGGGTGTGATTTATGATATTAAATGTGGTAATTAATTTGTTGGTGAGGTACTATCAAAGGGAAAACACGGCATGTTATAGGAAAAAAATAAAATAATATAAAATGAGAAAGACAAACTAAAATTAAAAGTAATGCTAAATGAGAGGATTAAGAAGTATATCTTCAATTTAGAAAACATAAAATTAATCTTAGGCTTATTATTAACAAAAGCTCCTATCACGTATAGGGCTTGACCCCCAAGGGTTAACTGAGACTATTATCGTAAAATAATTGTAACTTTCTATTCTTGTGTTCGTTAGATGCGCTAATTGATGCCCTCATATGTAGTTGGAATACTTTTGAAATCCTATTTCCTATAGCACTAGTATTGAATCATTCTAATTGTACATCAAATATTATGACCAAAACAGTGAGCATGTACAAGTTTTACATTTGGCCTCAAACCTTTGGAGTTTTAGGTCTTTTTAGCTCATTTTCTTCTTTACTTGATGCAAACTCCAAACTTATTGTTTTCAAGCTTTCGAGACTCAGACTTTTCCATTGTTCCCGTCTGATTCTGTGAACAATTAATTAAGAGATTACTTTCCTGATTTGGTAATTAATCAGAATAATATGCTGGTGGAAGCCTGATTTTAACCCTTTACCAGCTATGCAGTAAGATCACTTGGACAAGATGCTCTGTAAAACACACCAAGGGGTTAGTAGGGCCCGTGATGTTTTTCCGGGGACTCACTCCGACGCCCAAGTTAGTATCAGTTTAAGATGAGTTTTCTAATAGGTCCTTCAAGGCGCATAGTGGAAGCTAGGTGGATTACTACTTAGAATTTGTTTAGATATGAGGTCCTTGTAATAAATTAACACAACAATTAAGTTTTATGATTATATTTTTCCGTTGCTATGAAAATCAATGTCGGTATTTGAAATTTTGTTAAAGAAATTATTTGTAATTAATCTCTTAAATTCTTTGTACTTCTCTTTCTATAGTAGAAATTAGTTACCCCTTTTATGGCTCTTTGATAAGTATTTATAGCTAATGATTGTGCGTAGCAAACATTCCTCTCTAATCCCCAAAGCATTATCTGCATGTCATTCTCTTTCCTTAAACGTGTCAATCCCTTAATCGCTCTAAAATACTTTCTTTGTCTACTTTAGTGCTTCTATCCTCCTCTTTCAACACGTGTCCCACTCATTATAGTGGTGCTTTAATGAAAACAAGTGTCCTCACATTACACGTGAGTTTTTCATGCAATAACTTCTTCCTTTATATGTAAAACCCCTTGTAGATCATGCTAGATAAAAGTTTGCAGCTGACAAATGATCAACGCTAATTCTTCTCGGATTCTGGTTAATTTGACTTCCTTTGACTGCTTTTTATCATAATTACCTTGAATTATACACACATCTATGAGACAGATTAACTTCAACCACAGTATAAAATGCATGCATTGGATTGGATTGTAAGGTATTATATTAAATACATTAAAGCTAATAAATTATCATCAAATCAAGTAAAAATATGGACTTATCAATCACTATCAAATTTAAACGCAAAAGCATGGGAGGGACCGCCTCAATATGAGACGCAAAAATAAAAATGGTCATAAACCCAAAAATAAAAATAAAAAATTTAATTTTGATCATAAAGGTATTAATTCTAACATTAAGTGACCAATTTTAACTTAATTAGACCTTAAATAGATCAATTAAAATAAAAAATTCCAAATTTGACCTAAGACTGATCAATTTTGACATTTAAGTCATGAATTTCTACTTACAAATTTATATTCTTAAATGGATCAATTATTTTAAAGTCTTTAATTTCGATGTTAAAGTGATCAACTCAGAGCTTAAAATGATCAATTACATATAAAAAGATCAATAAAATGATTATATACAACCTTAAATGATCAATTATTTAAAAGTTAATTTCGATATTAAAGTGTCAAATCAGACTTGAAATTAATCAATTATTAATCTTATAGTGGAAAAAGTTATACTTAGACGGATAAGGCAATTGGTCTCAATATTAACCGTCGCCCCAAGACGTAGTTAAAATTAAAAAAGCAATTTCCCCCTGATGGTGCATTTTCTAGTAGTGATGTTGAGTAGTAGCTAAAAAACAGTTTGTAGGTAATTAAAAGTAACTTTTTAAAGCAAGCATTTTTAACTTTGAGTAGCTTAAATACCTCTAACATATAAAAAAAATATATTTGATCATGGTGTAACTGTGTTAATTAATTGGAGTAAGATGCTTTTTAGTGCTATAAATAATTGTTAATGAGAATGAGTTCCATGATCAAACTCTTTGAAACAGTCATTGGGTTCCAAAAGTTCCACAAAACCAAGAAAAAATATGTTTCTGGAAGCCCCCCTTTTTACGTTCTTTGAATCATCATCATTATAATAACCACAAGATCATGTTTCTGGAAGCCCTTTTACTATATATACATAGCTAGGAATATATTTATAGTCTTTATTTGTTTCTTAGATATTTTTTCACAAATTCCATGGGAACATTGTATTACTGCTCTACAATTAGTACGTTTATTAGGGTTATCGGATCGATTTTCAGTCATGTGTTTTATGTGAGTGTACATTGAACATCCAGTATTATGTCTACTTTGATTTTTAAATAATTTAAAATTCATTTTAAATCGATTTGAATAAGATTTAATTATAAAATCAGGTATCATTTAATTTTGAATTCCTATAATAACTTCAAAAGCACAATGCACTATCTGGTTTACTTGAGTAGAGTAAATGATTTGAATGTTCCATGATTAATGAGTATACGTGATAAATATACTTCTATACAACTATTTTTAGGTAGTGGTCTTTTATTCAATCTCTTACATAGGATATTTTAAGATATATTGAATATGTTATGATAAAATTTGTATCAAATCTGTATTTTAAAGTAAAAGGCGATTTCCAAAATTTTTTACATTAATTATATGGGAAAAATATTTAACATATTTAGGCATATTTGCAGTGAAATTTTAGAGCAATGCAGTTAAAAAAGAGGTGCATTATATTGGGTACGATTAGAAGTTTTTCGGATATTCATATATTAATTGAAAATTTACCTAGAATAATCCAAATTATTTGTGATTTTTCTACAATAATCTCACTTATTGATCAACCATGAATAATCCCAAATTGAAGGGTATTTGCCTAGAATAAACTTGGGTAACCCGATGACATGTTATAGTATGTAATTCACCAAAAAAGTAAACTGAAAATTAATTTAAAATTAGAGAAAATTTTTGAAATTTTACATAAAAAATTCTAAATAATAAAAAAATCATAAATTTTTTTGAGCATTGTTTTAACATTTTTTCTACATTTTATTTGAATTTATCTTTTTTCAGAAAAAATAAAAATTGCTATAGCAAGTCATCCGGTCACCCGGTTTACTCTTGGAAAATATCCTTTAAAGTTGGGATTATTCATAGTTAATCAATAGGTGGGATTATTATAGGTAAATCACGAGTAAATTGGATTATTCTATGTAATTTTTCATATATTAATACAGCAAAATGTTAGGACAACCTTTAAAAGGTTATATAGTTTATCAATCTTT
This sequence comes from Amaranthus cruentus, assembly GCA_019425755.1. Lineage (NCBI taxonomy): Eukaryota > Viridiplantae > Streptophyta > Magnoliopsida > Caryophyllales > Amaranthaceae > Amaranthus > Amaranthus cruentus. The sequence goes on from CM033454.1 coordinate 17,442,452, forward strand.
TAGAATTTAGAAAATGAGTTCAGACAATACAGATAAAAAAAATATGGCAACAAAAGTTTATTGGTGCTCAAAACTAATTTGCACATTTTATTGTCTAGGTTTGTGTACACTCAAAGTCCATATGGGTGTTTTTTTTGTTCAATAAAGAATTATATATATTATGAATTATTGATAAAAAATTTGATAAAAATGAATCTAAATGATTTTGACACCGTAAATGTCAAGTAGAAGTATATATTTGATTTTACGATCTGATTCTGACAGTTGTTTTTATTCAAAGTAAAATTTTAATTTTAACAACTTAGGAAGTCGTACTCAATTTTATAAAGTGAGGTTTCCTTTCCTCTTTTTCCGATATGAGACAACTTACGTATATAGATAATAACAGACACATTAACGCAATCGAGGTGCCTCTGCTACTTTTTTAGAGGTTCAAGTAGGAGAGTTAATTCAAGATGTTAACTTTTCAAAAATTGCTAACATCCAATTTGCTAGAATTGTTTGTACAAATACAATTAAATATTATATAATGTCATTTTTGATGTAAAGATCTCCGTATAGTACTTCTTCCGTTTCATATTAGCTGCAACATTGGTTAAAATGACACTATTCAATTATCACTCTTAATTTGTGATTAATTTTTAATTTATAGATTAAAATATAGTCAAGTGAGATCTTGTTTGATTCGTTTCATTACAAATATTATTAATAATACTAAATTTTTATAATTTTTTATTATATATAATTAGAGATATTAAGCATTAAAATAGTGTATTGGACTGCGAAAAAAACAAATGTTGCAAATAAATTGGAAAGAAGGAAATATAAATGTATAATATTCACCCTATACCCTAAGTTTTACCCTTAAATCATTATTCCCATCTACATTAATTTTACCTATGATAACCTACATTTTACATATAAAGTTCATCATGATCATTTTCTTAAAATATACTTTATTATCATTTTTGTAGCTACACTTTCTATAAAAATCTCTCACATAAAAGATAAAGGTGTAGAGCTTGATTAGAAGAACATAATAAATATAATATCAAAAAAAGTATCTCAAACCCCAAGTATGAACAAAAAAAATGGTATCTGATCCCACAATCCCCCTGATTAATTTCCAGATCTTTTTATAATCCATTGAAGTATAAGTTTGCTGGCTCAATGTAAAATTCATAATTGAGGTTCTAGAGGGACATAGTGCATCAAGAATCATATCTATTTAATGGATGATAGAATATCAAAAAGGCATTTAGAACTTTCCATGCATGCAACAAACATAAAATGAAAGAAAGTGTAAATAAAAACAATGAGAACAACAAGAGTATGAATGTGCATGCAGGTTTCTTAAAAATATACCTTATGATTTCTGATTTATGATATGATGTCACTCAATGATCTAGAATATATGCATAATGGTTCTGAGCATGTTCAACATGTTCGATCACATAAACTTCTGAAAAATTAGGGGTCTTAATATTAAATTAGTTGGTATATTTTAAGTATTTAAAAATACAAAATAATTTGAAAAATATTATAATTTTTAAAATTGAATAAAGTATTTATAAAATTTGTCAGTTTTTACTCTACGCTTTAATATATATATAATATATTAACAGTGTCGTTCCTGGCATTGTATGGGCCCTAGGTGAATTGAAAGAAGTGGGTCCTCTCTATGGAGGGTCAATTCTAAACCTAAATGGGTGTTCAGAAAAATAACAATGATAGACCCTATATATTATAATTAGCAACCAAATTGTAGACGTACTATATAATTCTTAAATGATAAAAGAACTATTCATAAATTGCAAATTTTAATGTGTGTACTTCCATTAATTAGCATTTTCTAATTTTAAGTCTTTTCTAACTCTAGGCTCTAGGCAAATGTCTACCTTGCCTATGGTCAAGAACAAGCTGAATATTAATATGGTTAAAACAGCACCTAAAACTCGTTGTTTTTGTCAATGAAAAGAAGCTACCATGAGATACACGTGTCGCTAATGTGTGCATGGGCACACATTCCGCAAGCCAACACTACTTTAAAGAATATTATTCAGAGGAATTTAGTTGAAATTTTCTAAAACTTTTAAAGCACAATTATAATGCAGTTTAATACTAGTCTTTACACTTTGAAAATTCATTTTTCATATGTTGAATATTTATTAACAAAATAAGATTAAAAACTTACTATAAACTAGAATTTAGGAGATTAGTTCTTTTATATGTTATAAGAATCATAAAGACCGAAAGAGAAACCACAACCACTAGATTAACCTATAATTGGATAGTTATCATTTGAATTTGGTACTAAATATTAACATTTTCCTTTTATATATTATCTATGGTTCTTCCGTTCTTCCACCAACCCTTGAACCCATGACTTGGGGTTTCAAACAATGAATCCGAAACCACCAGAGCCATGGAGGGCCAGTATTATCTATGGTTCTTGATGGTTGCTATATATTTTATAATTTGAATTTGGCACAAAACATTAATTATTCTTTTTTTCCATTTTATTCTTAATTCAATAAATTAAACATAATTTAGTGGAATTTTATTTAATTTTTCTTAATATAAATTCCATGAATATAAACTAATTATTTGCTATTAATTATATTGAATTATATAAGTGCATTAACAAACATGTTGAAAATTTCACTCCTACTTTCTTTAAAAATGTAAGTCGTTAGAATTGTCACTACCACTTAGGATGAAACTCCTAATAGTGATTTGGGAATGAAGATCACTCACAATGCAACTATCAAGTGATATTCCAACTATCTTTAGTAATACTTATCACTATAACAAATTTAACTTTTTGCGATATTGAATTTGGTGGCATTAAAAAAAAATACCACTAATTAATATTTTTAATGTAATAATTATTGGTTTTTTATTTAATGTTTCACCGTAAAGTGATTTAGCGACATTTTATTTGATCTTCAGTGGCATATGTAAGTGTTCGTTACTATAGCCTATTGTGGCATTTGCATGATTTTTTAATATGCTAATAAAGGGTCTAATAAATGTCACTAAATCCTCTATATATACTATTAGCCATTTGAAATAGCGACATTTAAATTAAATGTAATTAAATATATATCACGAAAAGCAAATTATGTTGCAGTGACTTGAAACAATAGTGGTAAGTATTGTCACTCGTAGATTTTGAGTTTATTGAAACAATAGTGGTAAGTATTGTCACTCGTAGATTTTGAGTTTAGATCGCTGGAAGTCCAATTATTCTTAAAAGAACTATGTAGTTCACTCAGAATAAAATGATGGTTATTAATCTCAAAATTTTAAATTTATGATAATGCTATGTCAAACAAATTTAACTCCCAAAAGTAATTTATTTTGATGTCATTGTTATAAGAATCTAGTAAAGTAAATTAGAAGCGACTATAATTTAGAGTATCGAGTATTTAGACTCCTCTAATGTAGATTCTTAGATTCGCACTAGCTAGTCATAATACATATACATACTTACATACCACATCAGGAGGTGGAATATTGTTATATTTCTCAAATTTAGTTACTCACTCTTATCTATAGAGGAAAGACTAAATTGGAGATAAATTGAGTGCGCTGTAATTACGTATTAATAATATAATGAGCTCATCTAAACAATAGCTACAATCAAATGAAGGAAATAAAGAAAAATCAATACTCTATATATTCCACCAATTTTTTTCGTCTGTCAAAATAAATTGGCTTTATTTATGTTCTTATGACAATTTACTTTCTTTTTAAATTTTAATCCAAATATTTGACTTTATTTTTATAATCTACATATTTCTCCAATTACGATACAGTATTTGTTTTCGTATCAATTTCTTAGTTTTATCACAACAGAACATTTTTAGTGGGACAGACACTACAACATAATTTGCTTTTAGTGAAATATATATTTAGCGACATTTAATTTAAATGTTTCTATTTCAAATTTGTTATAGTGTATATAGAGGATTTAGTGACATTTATTAGATTCTTTAACAGCATATTAAAAAGTCACACTAAAGCTTTTAGCGACATAGGATCTAGTGACATTCACATAAATGTCACAATAGACTATAGTGACAATTACATATGCCACTACAGACCAAATTAAGTGTCGCTAAATCACTTTATGGTGAAACTTAAAATAAAAATCAATAATTATTATACTAAAAATATGAATCAGTGGCATTTTTTTAATGCTACTAAATTCAATGTCGCAAAAAACTAAATTTGTTGTAGTGAGATAGAGTAGTACATAAAAAATGATTTTTCTTGCTGTGAATATTGGAGAAAATTTTGATGGAAGGGATAGAATTTTAAAAAAGGTTAGGGCAACCGAAATAAGTAGGAAAAGAAGTAATCAACTTATAATCCGAGAGAGGTTCATAGTAACTAATAGGTAGTAGTAAGATTAAATCCTGTTGTTTATAAAGTGATGTATTTTTTTCGGATGCAAATAACTTACATGTGGATAACAAAATTGCACTTTAACATTTCCCCTCATGTAAGTGTCCTTATAATTTTAGCATACTAAAAGGGCTAGAAATTTTATTGAAAATGAATATTCAATTAAAGACTATCAAAAGGTATATATATATATATATATATATATATATATATTATATATATATATATATATATATATATATATATATATATATATATATATATATATATATATATATATATATATATATATATATATATATATATATATATATATATTCATTCTTGCAAAAGACCTTCTAACAAATGATTTTTATATTTATAAAGATTCAATATTAATAAACAGGCTTTGACACCATTATAGAATTTAGAAAGCAACCGATCTCCTGAGAGATTGTATCTTTGAGAGACGTCTCTCAAGCCAAGCCCAATTAACGTTAATGTCCACTTACTATATCCTTAATGCCTACTTAAAATATATTCAATGTACACTAAAAAAATACTTAAATTGACTACTTACAATATTCTTAATGTCTACCCAAAAACTTAGGCTACTTACCGTGTCCTTAATGCCAACTTATAATATACTTAATGTCCACCGAGTAAGTACTTAAGTACTTACATTCATCTAAATGTTTACTTACAATAATCTTAATGTCTATCGAAAAACTTACTCTATATTTCTTTTCTCTTTTTTGCTAGCCGAATCAAAGATTATCTCTCAAAATGATCGTCTCTCACAAAAATTTGTGTTTAGAATATCAACTCTGACAATTCAATTAATGATATTTTGAGCTAGCCCATGTATATTTTGCATTATATCAAAATAATTCAAATATGTCACTAATATAAGCATGTTTTATTGAATTTTATATTTTTGTAAATATTGACGTGAACTAATCATCAGAATAAATGTTGTGTACTATGAAATGGAGGCCAAGCTACAATCCATATTTGAAACAATTATGAACCTCTAGTTGTAGCGCAACACAAAATGTCAGTAGTGATTATTTGACTTGGTCATACTCAAAGTCATGTTATAAAAACCATCAGTTTGGAGTTGGCAAATACAATATTTGGTGTCAAAAACATTAAAACCATAAAATTCTAGAATAAAACCACACGTGTGACAACAAACAAATAACGAACTTGACTCTCTCTCCTCTGTCTCAGTCTAACATTAATATGATTGGTTGAAGACTTTCTTTTTGTTTTCAAAAGCCACCACCTTGACTCGTCCACTCACTCACTCCATCCAGGTGCATTGGACTTATTATTTTAGTCTTCATGTTTGAATCACAAGCGTGCCATTACTTTCTTTTCAACCATTGGATTTTACACTTGGCATTACGTAAACCATCCGTTTTTCCAACCTAAGATTCACCTTTTTATTCTTTTATTTTTCCTTCCCCGTTATATAAGACATATTGCCACCTTTGTATTTTTCGTCATCCATGCTAATACCCATACAAAAAACGTAAACATAAACATAAACATAAACATAAAAATAAAAATAAACGTAAACTTAAAATTACCGAAAAAAATGGAGGATGATAAAAATTATGGAGGAGGAGAAGTGAAGTATAGAGGTGTAAGAAAGAGGCCATGGGGGAAATATGCGGCTGAGATTCGAGATTCGACTAGGCATGGTGCGAGAGTTTGGCTTGGTACGTTCAATACCGCGGAAGAAGCGGCTAGAGCGTATGATCGTGCTGCGTATACTATGAGAGGTCATTTGGCTATACTTAATTTCCCGCATGAGTATAATATGCCACGGGCTGGGTCTTCCTCTTCTAGGGGTGGTGCTTCTTCGTCGTCGTCGAGGAATGCCGGACAGGATACTGGTAAAGAAGTGTTTGAATTTGAGTATCTTGATGATAACTTGCTTGAAGAGCTTCTTGGTTATGATGACAATGCTAATAAGAATAATGCCAGAAAATGATCATCATTGTCTTATTCACCCTTTGGATAATGTAATGTAACTTCTCGTTTCCTTTTTATTGATTCTCCCTTACTATATTTATCGATCATTAAATTATTTAAATATGTAGATGGGTGATAGAAATTAGAAAATGGGTCTGAGCAACCCAAATAAGGAGGAGAAAAAGTAGTCCACTCATAAACCTAAAGAAGGTTTACTACTAAAATCAATTGGTAATAGTAGAAGTTATTCATTGAGTATATAAAGTGATGCATACTCTTCTCTTTCTCTGATGTGGGACAACTCACAACAATGGGCAGCATTTTAGAATAAGAAACAGGGATGTAAGGGAGAAAAATGGTAATGTTTTTAAATTGTAATCTATTTTTATTAAATTGAAAAATGGCCAATTCATAGTATATAAAAAAATATGATCTGAGCAGACGCTTTGTCCGCCAAGCCATTCCCTTTGTTCTGTTTCTCTTTTCTTTTCGCTATCCAAATGAATCAATCTGCATTTCGTATAAAAAGAGATTGCCAATTAATAGTATTTTAAATATGAACTAAAAACTTTAGTATTAATCATTCAAACTTAGTAAAAATATAGTTAAGTGAGATCTTTTTTAAATCGGATGAAGTATTAATTATTTTAAGATTTGTATAATTCGACATATAAATGAACAAAATAACACATTAAATTGCATAAAAAGTCAAATGTAATAACTAAAATGAAACGGAGGATAACGGTTAGAATAGAGTATGATGTACACTATACAATTTACTATATTTGACAATATTGGAAATTTTTAGTGATGTGTATAGTAAAAATTTATTTAATGCATGCAAATAATGATATAATATAAAGATAAAATATTCTTTTAGTTCTCTATCGTTGTTACCTAGCTTAAATATGAAGCATAACAAATAAGTCAACTTAAACTGTAATGTACCCGCCCGTCTGATTAATGGTACTAACTGGTGTTAATAAGAATGATTTATAACTTTTCATTAAAAGTTTCATGTCATTCACATGGCGATGAAATTTGATCAAAAAAAAGTTTTTTGTTTACAAATTTTCATTACCACCTAATACCACCGCTCCCAATGGTAACACATTAGAATAAATTTTATGATAAAAATGATATGATTGAAGTTGGACAAGCATAATCTCACGGTAGCCAAAACAATTTTCAGCTAAATTAAGTTATTCTAGTTTTTATTCTATTACCAGCATTTTATACCACCTACTAAACGAGTCATTAATAGTATGAAGATGTACATTTTGCACAAAATTGTATATCCTTGCTTTTGTCCTTTTGGGACCAATTATAAAGGTATACATGTAGATGTAAATTTATCCCATAATTTTTAGATTGGTCTATTTTCAAATTTGTTAAAGTAATGTAAATTGATATTCAAGACTTAAATAATTTAACAAACTTTCACATAATAATCTAAAATATGATTTTACATAAATCAGTAGTATTTTGAGAAGATGATGAAAGTTAAATTTATCATGAGAAGATTATGCCAATAGTATGTAATATTTTGAGTTAATGCATATTAAGGATAATTTTGATTGAAGGAGTCATAGATAATCTTATATCAAACGAATTTTCCAAACAAAAGAATAGATGATAAAAATAATTAATAAGAAAAAAAAGACAATTGCAAAAAATACTCCCTTCGTTCCTTTTTGATGTTCCTATTTGGGTTTTTCACCAAGATTAAGAAAAATAGAATCTTTAGTGGTAGTGGGTATTATTTTAATTATATAGTAGTGGGAAGTAATGATTGTATTGAAAGTATTTGAGAAAAAATAATTAAATAATAATGTAATGTAATGATTGTATTGGAAGTATGAGAGAGAAAATAATTAAATAGTAGTGAGAAGTAAGAAAAGTGGGGTTTTAAGGGGTAAAAGTGAGATGAAAACTTTCCAAAAATAGAAAGCATTCTAAAGTGGAAAAACTTATGGAACTACCCGTTTTAGTAAGGTGGAAAAACAAAAAGGAATAGAGGGAGTAATTAATATAAAATTAATAAGTTAGATTAAAATAAAAGTAATGTGAATTGAAACACACAAAATAGGTAGAATATAGAAACGTTGGCCCATTATTAAAAAGCAAGGCCTATCTTATTATTTATGACATCTATCACGCCATTATGTTTACGCCACTGCATGATTCTTATTTTAATCACCTGATAAGTCTATTTACTTCTCAGCGGTCTTATTCATACACCTTTTTTATTGCCAAAAATTCCTTTGAGAATCTTAGATTTTGTCACTTGCTACCTCATAGGCCATTTTATTAAATATAATTAAGAAAATGTTAAATATTTTAGATGGTAGAAATATTATTTATTAAATAATTAAGTTAGTGAAAAAGTACAAAGACCATTTAAAAGAATTACTAAAATAAAATTAGTGGAAAATATGTTTAGACTATAAGTATTAAAAAAAATTAGAATAAAATTGGTGAAAAATGTATGAAAACCATACTTAATAAAAAATATTAAAAAGGAAAATTACATGTGGTAACCCTGAGGTTTTGGGTTTTCCACATGGTAACCAAAACTTTTAAAAAATCCACGCGATAACCTTGAGGTTTACCAAATTGTTGCACCGTAACCTTTTTGCACATAAGGCGTTAGCAAAACGTTAGCAAACGTCAATTTCGAAACTTTAAGGCTGTTGTACGCCTATTTATGCGACTCCATTTCAAATGCCACGAGTTTCAACATTTTCCCCAAAATATGAACCCTAATTATACCATCTTTTGCATTTGAGAGAAAAAAAATATGATATGGATGAAAGATAGTAGAGTTGGGGTTTATGCTTAATGGAGAAAAAAAGGTTGGGGTTTACCAAATTGCTTTTCTTATTGACTAATTGAGTATATATACAAGTACATCAATTTAGGAAGATGGGCTAACTAAACATTACATGGCCCAATCAAATATACTAAGCACAATATAATACTATGACCACCCTCAAGTTGGAGCATTAAGATCACAAATGCCCAACTTGCGTCGAAGAAACTGAAACTGAGTATAGCCAGCGCCTTGGTGAGAATATTTGCCAGTTGTGTACTAATGGGAACATGAGAAGGATATATAAGACCTTCTTGAATGGCGTCTCAAACAAAATGACAATCAACTTCAATATGTTTTGTGTGTTCATGAAACACTGGGTTGTGAGCAAGATAAAGAGTCGATTTACTATCACAATACATCTTCATTGCTTTCGGGTGGTGCACCCCTAAGCTTATAAGCAAACCCTTCAACCATTTAAGTTCACATGATACCGCAGCCATAGACTAGTACTCGGCTTCAGTAGAGGATCCAAACATGGTGACTTGTTTCTTTGTCATCTAGGAAATAGGTTATTGCCCAAGAAAGACTAGTTAACTCGTTACAGAACGACGAGTAAGAGGACATGCTACCCAATCAAAATCATACCAACTAAACAAAGACAAGTCCCAATTAGAGCTAAGAAGAATTCCTTCACTAGGACAACCTTTAAGGTAACAGACAACAAGAACAACAACATCCCAATGGTCATGTCGAAGGGCATGAAGAAATTGAGACAACACATGTATCGAATATGCCAAATCGGGTCGAGTAAATGACAAATAGATTAAACGACCAACCAACCGCCGATATTGCGCAACATTCTCAAGAAGCGGACTAGTATACCGTGCAAGCCTATGGATATGCTCCATGGAACTAATGCAGGTTTAAAATCAAGATTACCCGTTTTGGTAATGATGTCCAAAGCGTAGTTACGTTGGCATAAATAAATGCCCTCTGAATTTCTAGCAACTTCTATTCCCAGAAAAAACATTAAGATCTGAAGATCTTTCATGTGAAAAAAAGAACACAATTATTGTTTAACAATCAAAAGAGCAACATAATTATTAGCAGAAAGAATAAGATCATCCACATAGATTATATGAACATTCAATTGAGTTACCAGAGTAGGATTGGTAAAACCCATACTCTCGTGGGGCGTTGGCTAACTTTGGCAAACCAACATCGTAGTGCTTGTTTGAGACCATGTAGAGATTTTTTTAGACGACAAACCTTACCAGTTGGACTACCATGAAATTCTGGAGGCAAGCTCATATCATATGAGTCATATACACCTCTTCAGATAAATCACCATGCAAGAAGGCGTTGAGAACATCCATTTGGTGCAACTCCCAATTTTTTTCAAGCGAGAGAAAGAAAAGTTCGAATCGTAGTCATCTTGGCCACTGGCGCAAAAGTGTTAGTGTAGTCAATGCCTACGATCTGATAATTACTAAACACAACTTAGCGGGCTTTCAGACATATTCAACCCTTCCATAGGAGTTGTACTTTATTTTGTAGACCCATTGACTACCAAGAGCTTTCTTACCTCAGTCAGCGTCTTTATTTAATGAAAACTAGATAGTGCTCGTGCGATGCACGGTTTTGTTAAACTTTCCGACATAAATTACAAAATCAAATTTAACACAAAAATATGTAAAATTATTTTATAAAATTTTAAATAAAATTAAAAGGTTTATAAATATTTGAAAAAAATACATTAAATGTGAGTAATAAAGTCAAATATGAAAAAGTAGTCATAAAAGAAATGACATCATCTTTGAGTATTGGAGGGAAAATTTTTCATGAGGTTGTGACATGTAAGCATTTTTAAATAGTGATGATGTCAGCAGTGTTTTGTTTTAGTAATAGTTATTATAAATTGTTGGCTTAGCAACGATTTTAGTCCTACCTTTAAAACCTAGTCCACAATCCAATAGGACCTAAAATTATTGTCTTGGCAACGTTTTTACTTGAGGTTTAGTTTGAAAGTTATTTTTTTCCTATAGTTTAGTTTGAGATTTATTTTATTTATTTATTTTTTTAGTTATTTTTTTCCTATAGTTTAGTTTGAGATTTATTTTATTTATTTATTTTTTTTGCCAAAAGCTTATTTTATTCCATCGTCTTTCACTCTTTCTTAATAAATCATTTATGAATTCTATGTGGGCCTGGTTTACTTTATAAAACGTAACAGACTTTCTTTTGTGGGTTTATTTCCTGGGTTGCTTAACCTATTTTATCATTGGGCATAAAAACTAAAGAGCCATTTATAGAGTCAAAGTGACCGTGTTAAATATTTTTCTTGGACTACAATTTATGAAAATTTGAAACAAATAAGAGTTTTAATATAAAAAAATAAAAAAATAAGACCCAAATCAAACTATATCCAAAAATAAGCGTCAAATTCCCAAAGCATAGGTTTGTGGACTACAATTTATGAAAATTTGAAACAAATAAGAGTTACTAAGTGGGAACGACGTGATCGATTGACTCTCGATGCTACTTACTAGCAACGATGCGCTTTGAAATCTTCTTCGTTCGCGACTTAGGAGCATGACGACTCCAAACCTTTGTCCAAACCTAGTAGACGCTTAGTTTTTAGAATAGTTTGTTTTGGCTCTTGATTGATGATTTTTTTTGTTTTATAATCTTATTCATTTCAAAATTTCACAATTTATATGGTAAGACAAGGAAAATAAAAATATGAGAATTGACTTGAGGTTCTATACTTACCTTGATCACGACCACACTTGATTCTCGATTCGTCTTGTCATTATGTATCTTAATTTGGAAATTTATTAATGCAAATATTTAGGAATCATAATTTCATTTGATAATATTGATTTGACTCAATTCAATGTTTGACAAATTAAAAATATTCAAATTTAAATTTGAGTCAAATCCACTATGATTATAAATGTAGTTAAACAATGAGAATTTGAAAATTACTTTTCAAATCTTGTCATTCTCAAATTCTTTATTGATTAATTCATAATTAAAATCTACAATTTAAAATGAAATACATGTTTTCAAACGCAACGTAAAATATATACTTTTGTGCTTAAATGACTCTCTTTTAGTTGTTTGATGTTTACAATATTGTTTAAATATTAAAATTGACATATTAGCTATTAAAATACTCATTTTAGTTAGTTTACAGAACCAATTGAAATCGTTTCATTGTGAAACGATCTCATACCAAAATTGTACATTAACAATTAGTATTTTAAATACGAAAATAAATATCATAATCAACTTACTTCGACATTCAAACCAATTTAAAAACATTTTACCATTATTGTTAATTATATACTATCGCACCTTCCGGGTAAAAATTGACCGCTTTCCTCTTGTATTCCCTCCCAAGGGAGGAAGGGTATGGATTATTCGTCACCTTCTCTCACCTAGACCCTATTTTCGAGTGGGATATTGGGTAGATGATGATGATCTTTTGTTTGTGTTGAAAGATCAAACTTGATTTTTATGTGTTTAACTATATACTCTTTTAACAAAAACTGATCTAAAAGATAGTTTTTTAATTTTACAACTTTGCCAATTTCAAAAATTTTTTTTTAACTAAAATAATTACGAAAACAAATAGATTGGAATTAACTAAGTAGGTGTTTTCAGGAAATATTAAACAAAATAAATATGTGAAAAATAAATTTTCACAATTTAATCACTTTATAAGGAGATTTAGACAAAACTTAGTAAAATACTTGTTAAATTTCTATTATGGACAATATTCATCATTTAAGTGTATTTATATATTGCGGCTAATACATAAGTAGAAATATAGTCATAAAGAATCTTGTTTGAACCGTCTTAAGGCTAATCATAAGTAGAAATATAGTCATGAAGAATCTTGTTTGAATCCACTGCAACATAATTTGTTTTTAGTGGGATATATTTAGCGACGTTTAATTTAAATGTCGCTATTTCAAATTTCTTATAGTGTATATAGAGGATTTAGTGACATTATTAGACCCTTTAACATCATATTAAAAAGTCACACCAAAGTTTTTAGCGACATAGGATCTAGTGACATTTTTCACAAATGTCACTATAGACTATAGTGACAAATACATATGCCACTAGAGACCAAATTAAGTGTCGCTAAATCACTTTATGGTGGAACTTAAAATAAAAACCAATAATTATTATACTAAAAATCTGAATCAGTGGCAATTTTTTAATGACACTAAATCCAATGTTGCAAAAAGTTAAATTTGTTGTAGTAATCGTCTTATCGTATACTTTTATAATATAAATTTTTTATTATTTTTAAATGTATATAATTCGATATCTAAATAAAAAAAATATCATATTAGATTATGTAAAAAGTGAAATGTAATTTTTTTTTTTTTGTTTTTTTGGTGAGATAAAGTAAAATATGATTTGAAAGCTAGAATTTCAAAGAGCACGTGAAGTCTGATGAACATAGAAGACTTATTTTTGATTTGCGGCTGAAATTGGTAGATAGAATATGTTATCCTCTAAAGTTTTGAATTAGTGGAGGATTCTTAGCTGTTGAGTTTCAAGTCAATAGCAAAGTTGTAGTTATCAACTGACTTAGCTTTTAAACCTTTTACTACGTAGAGGATCCTCATTATGAGAGGAGAATTGAGAGTGGCAATCTCGCTCATTTTTTAATTAATATAATAATTAATAAAAGTGGATTGTCACCTAAATAATATGTAATATTTTCAATATTCAAACAAAACACTTTCTCTTATTGTTGAATTTAAGGAAAACAATTTGGAACGAATTTAACAAAGGACAATACGTTACATACGTAATGATGGTATGTATTATGATTATCCCATTCCTAATATCTAGTTTTTTATTAAATGGATATTTAATTTTCATAATATAATTTAGTTGAATATCAAATTTTAGAATCAGATATTAGATTTAGATTCATGTGAAGGCTTTTAAAAAACCAAAATTTTTGTTGTTTTTTTATGAATAAAACTCTAGAAATTAAGTCTCTAAAAGTAATGCTAAGCATAGTTAGGTTGTTAAAGTTAAGTCTTTTAATTTTATTTTTAAATATGCTAATATTTATAATTTTCAATTACAACTGCTTTTTACAACTTATTAATTGATAATTAATTTACACTTTTGAATGTTCAACTATATTGACAAAGTGATTTGTTTTTCATTGTATACAAAATAATAACGATTAAAGATAGAAACATAAGTAAAGTTCAATGGTCTAAACAATAGATGCGTAAAGCGGAATTGAAAAAAATATTTCTTAATTAACATCTAAACATGATCGAATGCATATCATAATATGAATTATCAAATACAAAAATTACTTACTCTCGATGCGTGATGTTCATGTTGTAAAACGGGTATGACTCTACTCCAAATGGAGATTATAGAATGACAATTGTCGTTCCTCAATTGTTGGTCAAAAAGTACCAAATTAAACGAATTACCACATATACTAGTACAGAATGAGAAACTGATTTCTTATTACTGTTGTTATGAATGGTGACTTGAGTGCACAATTCAAGTGTGCATTCATGAGTGACTTTTGAAATGGAATCCTATGGGAGTAAAGATGGGTGATTAAAGTGTGTGACTTAATGATGGTGTTTAAGTTGGTGATCAATGCATGGTGTGAATTGTGTATTGATGGAGGCACTTAAACATTCATATTATGATGGTAATTAAAGCATGATGAATGACACTTAATGAGAAATTGAAGAGCCAAGGGAAGATTCTTGTACGAGGCATCCAAGAAATGAAGCATTGCCTTTATCAAGCATTGGATTCGATTTTTTGACTCTTGGTGTTCTTTGGAGCTATTTAATATAAAGTTAATTTCTTGTATTAAGTATGAAATACTCATTAATGTAATCTCCCCTATAAATAGGGAGCTCATATGCTCATCAAACACATCCACAAAAATACCCAAGCCAAACACTAGCCTTATATCTCTTCTCTATTTGTAATTCTCCATTTGTGATAATATAAGAGATACCACACACCGGAGGACGTAGCCTTAATTGGGTGAACCTCGTTAAATCTTTGTGTCATTTTATTGCATTGTTAATTCCTACAAACATCGATTTCATTTGATTGCTTAATTTGTTTCGTACAAGACTTCACACTTTCGATCTTGGTGATATTAGGGATTGAAACCTATTGTTCTATCTCTAATACGACATCGCTTTCAACTGTTATGGTATATTTTGGTGTTGTAAGAATATATAGAGAAAATAATAAAGTAAGAAAGAATCTTAACTTCTCTCACAAATAAGGATCTATGTATATATCATACATCACTACAAAAAAACAACAATTTTTCGACTAGCCAAAATAGTCAGAATTTGGTCGGTATACATGTATATCGATTAAATGCCGACTACCTTGGTCTACTCGGTTCATTTTAGTCGAAATATCAAAACAGTCGGAATTTTAGTCGGATTTCCGACTAACAAGAGAGTGGTAGGTATTTAGTCGAAATTCCGACTACTACAATTGGTAGGAATTTGGTCGGTGTACTCCGAATTATCTCCTACTAACCATTGGTCGCAAAATACTGACTAACACATTAGTCGGATATTAGTCATGATATTAAAAATCCATATTTTCTTCATTTTTCAAAAAATTAGGTAATAAAATATTATTTTAATTTCCGACTAAACCGACTAACTTTTGGTAGGAAGTTGGTCGTAAAGTCAAACCTCAACTTGACAAAATCTGACCCAAACAAGGCAGATGGTGATTCCGACCAAATTTCGACTAGGAAATGGTAGGAATTTAGTAGGTAAAGTCGAACTTTAAATTTGACTAAACCTGACCTGAAAAAGGCGACTGTTTTTTCCGACCTAATTCCTACTATTATGTAGTCGAAAATTATTATTATTAAAATAATAAATTTGGTCAAATCTGGTCAAAGATATTGACTACATTTTACCAGATTTGTTATTTTATCGTTAAAATAGATTATCGATCAAATAAAACAAAAACACGTTAAAAATCAGATGAAATAGGGACGAAAAATAATTTATAACACAAACATACAAAAATATTAAAGTAATATACTATACAACACCAAATTGTTTCAAATTAAAATTCAAACTAGAAAATCAAAAAACAATGGCTCAGCTTGTCGGTGGAGGCGGATGAGGTTGTGGGTAAGTCGCGTTCTCCCAGAACAATGTGCACACAAAGGAGAGCAGATGGTTGACTTCTTCCCTCATCTTGCGTTGCTCCTCCACAATGGCACTATACACCTCCCTTTAAATGTTGTCGTTGAGGTGGACCTCTAGTCGGTCAAGGACCCCTTGAAGATGATCCAGACTCTCGTAAATGATTTGGGCCGAGGGAGGAACGGCTTGGTGTTGGGATTGCGGCGTCACAAACTCAGCATAATAATGTGCCACGTCACCAACACCATAGACGACCTTGGAGGGCTTCTTCTTCCTCGGCGCCTGTGATTTGATGTTTTTAACGGCCTGAAAATAGGTGTCAAAATACGCTCTTGTTGGTGAAATGTGCAATAAGGTGTGTTCGGTAAGTGTGCATTGTGATAGCCAAAGTGCAATTCACTTGGCTAAAAATCAAAATACGTTTCATAGAAGTTCCAAACACATTGATATCAAATATCACTTCACCGAGATGAGGTGGAGCACAAAAGAGTGATCTTGGAGAAGATTGATACTAGTGAAAACCCGACCGACTGATGACTAAACGATTGCCTACAACCAAGTTTGAGTATTGTGTTGACTTGGTTGGTCTAGCTCCTTGCTTGATGTGATGCCCTTTTGTTTGGGGCATTGAGGCGTGTATGTTATTTTAAACTTATTTTTATATTCTTATTAAGATCAAGTGGATTGATGTATGTTTTGACTTGGGTGAACTAAAGTCAAAGTGGAGATTGTTGTGAATGTAACTTGAGTGCACATGTGTGTGTGTACATTCATGGGTAGGATGGAATCCTATGGAGGTCATGAAAGGGTTTTAAGTTGATAACTTAATGTATGTGTTGAATGTGGAGATTAAGTGTTAAGATTAATTGGTGAATTGATTAGATACTTAATTGAGGTTTTTATAATGAGTTATGAAAGGTTTTATGATGAGTTATGCAGAATGTAAAAGATGCTCTACAATGCAAGTCGAGCAGAAACTATCCAGGAGGGACCTGATGACCGCTCGACCTCCACTCAACCCCCCTTGACCCGAGGGGATTCGCTTGACCCGAACGAACTGTTCTGTTTGGTCAAGCAACAAGTCAGAATGTATGCAGTAGCTTCTGTTTCTCTGCTCGACCCGCTCGCTCGACCCACTTGCTCGCTCAACCTGGTCGAGCAGTCCTTTAAGAGCATAGGATGCTGTTTTTCAACGGATCAAGCTCTTGGGGAAGTTACAACTCATTGAATACTAGCTGATTAATTCTCTTAATGTTGTTTATTATGCAATTTACTAGGTATATTAATCATGTGTAACACCTAGAGTAATCTAGCATTATAAATAGTGAGCAAGAGTGATTATCCAAATATATCAAACAGAAAACCCTTAGCCTAAACACATAGCCTTTTGTTTATCTCTTACTCAATTGTAATACTTCATTGTTAGAGTGTTTTCTCATTGAAATAATACAAACAAGCAACTACACAACACGAATGACATAGCCATCATTGGGTGAACCTCTTTAAATCATTGTCTCAAGTTTAGCAATTTTATTTTCGTTCTTACATTAGTTAGTTCATTGCATTTGCTATCGTTCATCAAAGTTCTTAGCGTCGTATAGATCCTAACAATTATTTCACATTTCTGAAATAAAAAAAATCAAGAGCTGAAGGAGCAACTAATATGGTCGGATATAATTCTTGCGCAACATTTTTTTTAGAATGATGGCAGAAATACAAGAAAAATAATAACATATGTTCTATGTAATAGACAATTTACCAAAACCAAATATCATTGTAACAAAGAATAATATAAGGCAAAGAGATGTTCCTCTTATACAGAAAACAATATAAATGAACTTACCAAGTATAATAACAATTGTGGCAGAGCCTTAATCCAAAAGATTGGGGTCTGCTATATAAACTATGTATCAATTCTTATGGTCTTCCATATAAATTTTGCTACTCTATTCATTTTAATTTCCTCTCATCTCAATTGTGAAGTCCAGATCCAATTATGAGTTTCCACTCCATTCCTACAAGTTATTTTTGGTCTTTCTCGCCCTCTTTTTAAGTCACCTGAGCTCTAACTTTTTATCTTGTTTATCGATGCACTAATGCTGCTTCTTTACACATACCTAAACCATCTCAAGCAATTTTCTTTTATCTTTTACTCAATATTTGCAAATCTAAGTCCCAAGCCTATTTTTCCTCCTTTAGATTCCCATAACCATTAGGATTTTCCAATATCCCAATTCTTTTTATTCACTTTCTTCAAGATGCCTATTGTATAACCAATTTTGAAAATATCACCCTTATAAATACCCATTAGCTTCTATTTACGAACACTTATCTAACCTAGTGAACTAAAAATTTTTTACACAACTTACATACTCAACAGTATTTCAAGAGCTTAAGCCCAACATTCTAGTTATATTATTTAGATGTGACGCCCAACTAGGAATGGCAAATTCAGTTCAAATATGCCCCTAATTCTACCAGATTCGAGGAATTAATCCGATTTGAGTTCGAGAAAAATAATATCTGACTCTGTGTTTGATTATATAGTCCAAGCCTGATTCAGAGATAGATTAGAGTTGGACCTCATAAAAAAACCGATACTCCGACTCCGACTTAGACTCGACCCGGCACCGTATCAACTCAACCTGACAACCGACTTTGAATTGAATATGATTATAATTCTCAAAGTTTTAAACACAATACTTTGGGTTTCATAATTGAATATTTAAAGAGAGATCAGGTGAATTATAACCAAGGTTAACGAAAAGTACTCTCGATATCGGATCTTAGAATTTAATGATTCAACAATTTTTCAAAAATAAGAAACTGTAATTGATTATGTATATTCTTTAGCAATTATTATTGAAAAATAACACTTAATTAATTTAAAATGAAATCAAACCTCAACTGGTAATCCCGATTAAAAAAATCTCTAAGGTAGCAAGAATTTTCATTTAAAATTTAAGAGTCCGAACATCCACTCGTATTATCATAATATAGTCAGATTATGGTCAAAAGTCCAATTTAATCATTAGAAAGCAAAAAAGTAGAAATTTGGGTTAGGACATAGTTGATAGGGAGGGCTAAGGCCCAATTTAGTTATTTGTGGAGTACAATTAGAATTGTGTGTAGAATCCGTAGAATCATATAGTTTTAGTTGCGATTCTACTATTCTAATGATTCTAATTGTAGTTCTAGAATTTAAAAGCTATATTTTCTTTGTTAAGTTGTATTTGAAAGGCTATTCTATTGTTTTTTTAATGCTAATATTTCATTAGTATAATATCAATAAACATAAAGCTGATAATATCCGCATGCCCGAGAATTTAAGTTAGAGCAACATTGGAGTAAGCATAATTTGGCTCCGACTGGAGGTGGATTGCAAAACATAATCTGAGTTTTATCCGTAACAAAGTTAGAGAGTTAATAATACGAGTCAAGTCTGACCCATTTCCATCCCTATGCCCTAACCCATACTTTCAAGGCTAAGTCCAAATTCAGGTTCATTAAGTCCAAGCCAATGAACCATGCAATCCATTGAACTATCCAAGTTAAACATTTGTTTTAAGAAAATGTTTATTTGTTACTTTTATTTTTGGTTCTTCAAATTTTGTTAGTTTTAAGACTTTGTGTGCTTATATTTAAGTATATAAGTATCAAATGTGAGGACTCTACATTTTATTTAAGTAGTACTTTATTTGTAAGATGCTTAAGGAGCAATATCATTTAAGGACTGCACGTACAATGCTAAGCAAGAGCAACGAAGAGAAATGAAGCCTGAAAGGAGAGGGTAAACCTCATTCAAGGATCACTAATATGAAGTTTAGATGTGTGTTTGTGTTGTGTCAAAGTTTAGGAAACAAATAATGCAAGTAATGATAAATGGAAGAATAAATAAATAAACAAGACAAGAATTTTAAGGTGGTTCACCAATTGGCTACATCCACTATCTAGCCTAGGATATATTTCAATATGTGTTTGAAGGAGAAATACAAAACTTGATAGGAATTACAAGTAGAGGTTATGTGTAATGGAAGAGATGAGCTAATGAAGGGAGAAAAGCAAGAGGTAATAGCTCTAAGTAAATGAAACTATTGGACCACTAAATAATGTCCTAAGGCTTGGGTATTTATAGTAAAACGTGGGGTTTTATGTGAATAAAGAGGACAGCAGCAAAGGCCACAAACAAAGCCTAAAAACTCTCGTCAGAAACTCAGCCACAGTGCTGCTCAACCTTAGCTCGACCCTGGCTCGACCAGGTGCAGGTCGAGCGGTCCTTCAGTGGCTCAAAAATAGGGATGGCAATGGGTCGGACTCGGCTCGGATTATACTTTCTCCGACTTTGTTCCGGATAATAGTCGGACTTTTGTTTTCTGTCCACCTCCACTCGGAGTCGGATTATGCATACTCCAAGTTTGCCCCGACTCGGACTCTCGGATCTCCAACGGAGTCGGATGCAGAGTTGGATTATTATCAAATAGTATCGTTGTGATATTGTACTAATGATTTTAAAGCATACAAAATTAACAAAATATATTTTTCATATACAATTTAACAAATACATATGTACTTTAATTTGAATTCAATTTTAACAACAGAAATAATCCTACTACTAAACTTTAACAAAATTTGAATTCAATTTAATTTGAATTCAATTTTAACAACAGAAATAATCCTCTTGATTTCATTTGTCTTATCTTGATTCATTAATATAAATAAAAATACCAAGTACTTTTTCAAAATCGAAAATTACAATTAGTATAAGAGAGAGCTTGAATTAGTCACATCTAGCGTTTTAAAGGAAATAAAATATTAGTGTAAAAGTTAAATTTAAAGTCGGATGTCCTTCAGGGTCGGAGTCGGGTCGGAGTCTCGGATTTTTAATACGGTCCAACTCCGATCCATCTCTAACTCGGACTCGGATCGTAAAGTCGGACTCGGACTCGGATGACTTTTTCCTCGGACTCGAATCGGATTATTTTCCTCGGATCGAGTCGGACTAGGGTCGGATTCGGACTGAATTGCCATCCACGTAACAAGTAACAAGTGCACGCACTAAATACACCAAGCATAAAGACTTTAACAAAGTCGGAGTCAAATGATAGTGATGGCTAATATCGAAACTCAATATGAATCCACGTAACAATTAACGACGCTCTTAAGGAACAAGTGCACGCACTAAATACACCAAGCATAAAAACTTTAACAAATACGACTCTATCCAAGAATCATAAAAACAACGGGGATTGAAACAAAGCGTTTTGGGTTTTCTTTAACATTAATCATGTACCTAATATTGATATACATGCTGAGCTATTTATAAAGAAAGCAAATCAAAAGAATCTAACTTAATAACCGACTCACATATTGTCGGTCATAACCTAATGGAACCGCCCATTTTGTGAGTAACTTCTCGTGTAACTCCTGTCCCATTATTGCCTACTACAAAACCGATAAAATAATTACCTAAATTTCAGAAATTAACTCCTAATTAGTAGCATAAAAACCGGAAAGTAACTACCCTAATATTTCTGAGAATAACTCCTTAGAACCGAAAATAACAACTCTAATGTTTCTTTTTATTTGTTGCTTACATGAGAATAACTACCTAGGTACTTGGACTAAAAATACTTCAAAGATGATGACCTTCCACACGCCTAGATTGGCTTCACTTTTGCTGAAAATAACTTTTGTGTTTTGACTTGATTTTCGTCTTTGATTTCCTCTTGACTTAATTACTTCCGTACTTTGACTTGATTTCCGTTCTTAATTTCTTCTTGACAATATGTAAAATACATGACATATGTTTGTTTGTTTTCTTAATTAAAATCAAACACTAAAAACATAAATGGACCGATCCTAATAAAATAAAACAAAACTAGAAACTTAAACATTAAAATACAGATTTACCTGAGATGAACCTTGACTAGGGATGATGTTTGAAAGGTGGATTAAATGATTGCTTGTTGAATGAGGGAAAGTGCGACCATGCCAGCATTATTGAGGATGAAGAATGAAAATATGACTGAGTGTTAGCTTGATATAATCCACACGAAAGCTGCCCTTTTATGATGTTGTTGAATGTCTTTGGATAAAACAAGACATGAATAAAATTTCCTCTCGATTTTGAAATATTTGTGTTTGCAACATTCTCTCTTTCTTTTGAAAAGTTTGTTACCAAACTTAGTACTTGGACATGAACTTTGCCCACTTGCTCATGTACAGCTAAAGACCATTGTTTGCCTTTGTTAGCACCTTTTGCAAAATTCTTGAACGTTTCTTTATCATCTAGACTATTGTTGTTAAGGTCAATTTGTTGAGGTTCAAGTTCAAGGTTTTTTGGTGTATTAGGTGAACTGAGAAAAGGTGACATTGTTACTGTATTGAGATTTTGTGGGGGTGTAGAGGAGGTTGTAATAGGGATGAGGTTTATGTGTCTATGGTCTTTGGTGAAGGAGTAAGTATTGTGGTAACCATCGTGCATTACTTTTCGATCAAACGGCCAGGGTTGTCTCAATAAAATATGACAAGTATCAATAGGAAAAACATCACCAAATTTCCTCTTGATAAACTTTACCAATTGAAAAATAGAGTAAAACTACTTGTGCTACTAATAAGCTTTTACTTTGGTGACAGTATTGAATGGTGTAGGGTTGTGGATGAGGTATGGTTTGAAGTTGTAATTTAGAAACAAGTGTTTTGGATGCAATGTTTGTGCACGTTCCTCTATCGATGATTAAAGAACACACCTTTTGCCTTATGGTGCATCTTGTGGAGAAAACTTGCTCACGTCGTTGATCCTCGCTGTCAACACCATTAATTTTTGCATACTTTTGAAAATCCTGCCCAGTTTAATAGCAAATGAACATGTAAAATTATGAAATTTTACAGGTGCGTAGATCTCGAAAACATACCCAAAATGAAAAAAAAGAATTTTTTGATTCAGGTATCGGACGAGAAAGTTCTGGCCTGTCGAAATAAAAGGCAGAAATTGTCTACGGGATTTGTTTGGTTTATGTTTTCTCTAAGTATAGGCTGGCTCTAAGTCCAATCTTTTGTAAGATCGCCTATAGCATAAGGGTATTACAAGCTTCAATCAAGGATCGAAAGAAAGAACGATGAACGAACGATGAGGGAAATGAAGATGGTCAAGGGCGAATGAAAAGGACTTAATTTTAGGGCATGCTTGTATTGGGTGTAAATATTTAAGGGAGTAAAAAAAGTCAAAGTAAGAAAATAAAGTTGATAAATGAAAAATTAGTGAAATTTGATTGTTGTAGAGGTGGAAGAATTGTTGCAAAGTAATGAAAAATGAAGGAAGTTCTCAATTTTGTGGGGTAAATATTTCCTAGGGGAGGGTGGGGGAATGTATTACCTCCATAATAGGGGAAGTTATCTTCTTTTTCCTTTAATATTTTTATTTTATACTCATTTTATCTTTTTCACAACTATCTCAACTATTTCAAATGCATCTCTATTTGCTTTCATTTCACTAGTTTGACTTTTTTTACTCCCTTAAATATTTACACCAAATACAAGCATGCCCTTAGGGAAATTATCAATGGTACCCCTGTGTTATAAGGCTTTATCAATGGTACCTCTATATTTTTTGAATTCCAATGGTACCCCTACCTTGTTGAGCTCATTACAAACTTGATAATATTTGTATTTAAGGTTCAAACAAAAAAATACAAATAACAGGTTATTTGTATCGCTTTTTTGAAACAAAAGATACAAATAGGGGTTATTTGTATGTTTTTTTCAAACAGACGATACAAATAACCTATTATTTGTATTGTGTGTTTGAAACAGGCAATACAAACAACCTGTTATTTGTATCCCTTGTTTCAAACAGGCGATACAAATAACCTTTATTTGTATCTTTAGTTTTTGAGCGATACAAATAATATGTTATTTGTAACCCACTTGTTAGAAGATACAAATGAGCTTAAAAATAAGATACAAATAAGGATGTTTTTACTAGTCTCCTTGTAATTTCAAAAAGATAGCCCCTTAAGAACTTAGTGTGCACTTGTTTTATTGACATCATCTACATGGACTGTTAAGCTTTGGAAGCACTAGCATTGAAATTGTTTTGGACTTTATTTGACAGATCACTATACCTCATCATTGCCCCAATTAGCAAGATACAAATAAGGGTTATTATTTGACAGATCTTATATTGGGAGTTACTAACAAGTGGGTTACAAATAAAATTATTTTTTATTAAGGTAGAAGCCTTACTTCTTAGACGGCTGTATAAAAGTCTTTTGCTCCCAGCCTCTATAAATCATGTTGACTCCCTAAGAGACTCTTGAGAGTTATTTGAGTAATGTTCTTTTTCAGTTTACCTCTTCAGCAATTCGGTTCTCTGATTTATAGTGAACGGCTATTTTGAAGGTGTCTTATAATATCAAAATTGCCAGATTCCGGTAGATTTGACTTCCTTTAACCATGTTTTCCCTTAGTAAACCTCGTTTAATATTTTTCACACATACAGATACTTTATGAGGATAAAATATATTCGATTAGATTAGATCATAACGTTTTACTAGAAACCAACTTTGATTAGTGTACTACTTAGATTAGTATAGTACTAATTACAATATGATCCTATGTGGTCACTTTTATAACTATTGATCTAATGTTATGCCAAATAATGCTTATTAGTATTATGGTGGTAGGATATTGCATTTACGACGTGTAAGGAAATAATCATCTTTATTATGTTATTTGGAACTTAAGTAAAACATATGAAGGTATATGTATCATCATAGTGTTATATACTTAACTAAGATAGATAAAATACATACGCTCTATGTATATAAGATACATTTGCTCATAAAATATTTCCATCACATTTGTCTTTCTCTACAACACCATTTCTACACCATGTTTGGTGATTTGTACTAGTATATGCGGTAATTTGTTTGGTGCTTATATAGACTAACATTCGAGGAATGACATTTGACATTTTCTCAGTTTGGTATATTTCTTAATAAATAATATGACGTGAAATTCACATATTAAGGGTAAAGTAATCTATTATATCTGATAATTCATACTATATATGCATGCGTACCTATTTAAAAGGTAAGAATTATTTTCTCCCAATTCGCTTCACGTATCTGAATTTTTACATGTATGACTCATCGTACCCTTTCTTCTGTAAGCATTAGGAAGGGGAAAGGGTTAAGCATTCTTTCTTCATAAGCCCTTCTTGATGGAAGGCTATTTCTTTACTTGTAGAAACAACGTGGGCTATTACCTCAGCTATGAGCTAACGAAATTGAGTCAATAACAATAAGGTTGAACTTAGGAGAAATTGGGGCGATCTCCTCTTATTCTCATGTTTGGAAATTCTTGTTAGTGCTCTCTTCCATGAGAGGATGAGGCCCCCTCTTGGTTAGAGTGCCTTGTATTAACCTATGGGGCATGCATATCTAAAGTTCTTAGCTTTCCTTGTATAGTTGAGTTATCTTACTTGGACAACCTCTTCTTAGTTTTTGGTAGATTGTTGAGTAATGCTCAATCTTTTGGCTTTAGGTCGTTTCATGTTGTAATTCTTTGGTATAAATTGCATAGAAAGTATGATAGTCCCTCATTATTCCTATCAAAGATTGGACTTAATTAAGGTTAGTTCAAAGCCTTGTATACAAAAGGGTTTATGGTGTCATTGGTGTGTATCACAAGTAAGCTAGTTGAGAGGATTGTCTTTTCTGACTATCCTTTCTTCAATAAACCACATGCACTAAATTGTAAAAGTACAAATGTGAGTTGAAGGGTTGACCTTTGGACCGCCTTGGATGATTTAGCTTGTAAATACACAACAAATATCATATTCAAACCAATGGAAAAGTAGCAACTGTTCGTCAATGATTAATCGAGATTTAATTTGTGGCATGCTTTTAATTTTTTTTATTATCGAAGAGTAAATACAAAAAGAGTTAATGTTATTCTCAAAATGATTGAGAATTAATAAATTGCAGCAATAGTAGTTGCGTAAAACGTACGATTTCTGAGGAGTGAGGAATGAACTGGAAATGGTGGAAACTCAAACTACAATATATCAAAATGTTAGTTGGGCTAGATAACATCCCGATTGAGATGTGGAAGGGTTTAGGAGAAGACGACATTCGTTGGCTAACTAAGCTCTTAAATACTATCTTGAGGACACATAAGATGCCAGAAGAATGGAGGAACACACTAATACCTTTGTTTAAAAACAAACATGATGCGCAAATATGCGGGAACTATAGAGGTAGCACACTTCTAAGCCACACAATGAAATTGTGGGAAAGAGTGATAGAGAGGAGAATTAGACAGGAAACGGTGATTAGAGAGAACCAATTCGTTTTTATGCCAGAAAGGTCAACCATGGAGGCAATTCATGTTTTGAGGAAACTGGTGGAAAAATATAGTTAGCGAAAGAAGGATCTACATATGGTGTTCATTGACTTGGAGAAAGCGTATGATAGCATACCATGACGGGTTGGCTCAAGTGGCGAGCAGTCACCGGGGTGCTATGTGATAGGAAATTTCCGAACAAGTTAAAAGAAAAATTTTACCGGGTGGCAATCAGACCTACTTTGCTATATGGGACCGAATGTTGGTCTGTAAAGAAGATTTTTGAACATAAGTTGGAAGGTACATAAATGCGTATGCTGAGGAGGATGTGTGGGCACACAATGATGGACCGAATTAAGAACCAAGAGTTTAGGGACAAACTGGGGGTAGCCCCTATTTTTGGAAAAACGCGTGAAAGTAGATTGAGATGGTTTGGACATGTGTAGAGAAAGACTTTTGATCCCCTATGAGGAGGGTAGAAAGCATGATAATAGAGGGTAAGAGGAGTCGAGGAAGACCTAGGAGAACTTGGGGTGAGCAAATAAAAAGTGACTTATATGAGTTAAGCCTCTCTGAGGACCTAACTATAGGAATAGGGGTAGTATGAAGCGCCAAATCCATGTTGTAGACTACTGATTTCCTCTGTGATTTCTTTTTGGTGTCCTTGTTCTCTTGCCTGTCTCGTTCTTTTTAAGTATTATCGCTTTCTTTTATTCTTAATTTTTTTAATCATTTTATTATTTATAAGCTTTTAATTTTAACTTTCTCGTGCATATACTTCTCTTTATCTTTCCCAAGCCGGGAGACTCCTTTGGCCGTGCATATGAGTTGTCGCCGTCTTTTTCTCTCCGGACCTTGTCCATAATTTTGGGGGTAGGATGATGATGATGTCGTCTTACTTGACTTCTGTGTAGAATCATTACTTTCATAGTAGTCCAACTCCTTTTTTCTTGCAGCTTGTTCAATAGAGTAAGTTACTGCGGACATGAGTTTTTTTTCATTAGTGGGGAAGTAGGTTATTTGATACAAAGTATTTATCCTCATAGTAATAAGGAAACTTATTGTTATTATCGGTCAAAAACAATTTTATGTTCTTCATTAAATGCTATTTGCATTGAAATATTTTAAAAGATTTTCCTAATACAAGGGTATGCAGCCCAAATTGAAGGACCTTATCTAGGCACATACAAACATTAAGATGATTTTTAATTAGGCCTGGGAAAACCGTGGGTCGAACGGGTTACAGGTCGGATCAATTTCAGTCGGGTCATATTCAGGTCGGGTCACTCTCGGTTCCGGGTCGATCAGTCTGACCCCACGGGTTATAACTTATAAAATTTAAAAATTGATTTTTCCATTTTTCATATGAAACTTTTTTTAACAAAAAAAGCTATTTTTCATCCCTCTGGCATTAATCTACATATCAATTGGTACAATATTAAAGTCTTATGTGATTGAATTCAAGTGATAAGAAACCAGTTATTGCAACGAGGCATTAATCTACATATCAATTGGTACAATATTAAAGTCTTATGTGATTGAATTCAAGTGATAAGAAACCAGTTATTGCAACGCTCGTGTTTTAAACTTTAAATCTCTATGTATATAGCTGCATTTGTGAGATACATGTCACATTAGAGAAATAAGATGTACGATTATCAAAAAATAGTAGGTATGTCAGATTCATTTAATTGTAAGGAAAATAGAGGAATCAATACTTGTTTTGAAAGACTTGTAAGATACGGGCTTCATAAAAGTTATTTTGTTTATTAAAGTTGTAATGTTAGATAACGTTAAATATATCCTCATTTCCTCATAAAAAGTATCTTCACAATTTTCGTGTTGGAAAGATATACAAATAACTAAGTACTTATTTCGACTTAAAAGATACGCGTTTTATATTTTAAGGTAGCGATATTCCTTTTTGGAAAAGCTCATTCAAATGTGCATAACATTCTAATAAATTATATGTCGATTTGCTTATTGAAATTT
Source organism: Amaranthus cruentus (assembly GCA_019425755.1). Classification (NCBI taxonomy): domain Eukaryota; kingdom Viridiplantae; phylum Streptophyta; class Magnoliopsida; order Caryophyllales; family Amaranthaceae; genus Amaranthus; species Amaranthus cruentus. The sequence continues at coordinate 17,471,189 of CM033454.1, forward strand.
AGAAGAATTAAAAATTCATTTGACTGATTTAACAAAATATATCTATCCAATTAAGATGATAATAACGTCCTTTTTTAAAGAAAAACAATTACGATGAATAAAGAGACACTAAATGCGTGTTTTTTGAGATCTATTGATGCATTTTCGGGTCGATGTGATATATTCAATATGTTGAGATATTTTGAAAACTAAAATTTTATTAGAAATTAATTCAAACGTTTAGATTATTCTAAAACTTGATATTAGACCTATCAAAATGAGTTGATCGGGTTGATTGCCGGTCGAGTTAGTCATTTTTCCAGGTCTATTTCTAATCAATATAATTAAGATTTATATTTGACAGGCAGATAAGTAATGAAGATAACTATCTTTAATCTTCCATCAAGCAAGAAAGTTAAATAATATGGGATTACAAATGTGGGATATGTCTTTGTAGTGCATTTCAAAACATGGCATAAAATATTCGAAATCTTACCAAACTAGGAAATGTACCATTCTTCTTGTGGCTAAGGACATTATAACTGGATTTATTCTGTCCTTTATGATACGGTATGTGTCCCCAAATATATCTTAATAATTAAACTTATAAAACTATGAATTATGATATAAGTTTCAAAATTATATCAAATTTTAATTCCACTTTAAATTATATTCTATTCTTATCATGTCAACGGGTGGGCATATTACTTTATTTTTGACTTGTAAATTTTTGTTGGTTATCTAAATTTAATGTTCATTCATTGACTTATTATGTCTAAGATGCTACTTGTCTATCATGTTTGTGTGTATTCAGAATGTTTAGGCATGAATCTTAGTGCCCATGGATTATTTTCTCTATTCTTGATTACAGGTGTGTGCGCTCACTTCAAAAAATCAATTATCATGTACTCCCTCCTCCATTCCTTAATTAATTTAATTCCCATAAAAAATATTTATCGAAATTAAAAAAAATAGAATATTTTAGATAGTAAATATATTATTTTGTTGAATAATAAATTTGATGGAAGAAAAGTGGGGATCACAAACATTAAAAATTATTAAAAAAAGTTAGTGGAAAAAATATGAAGACCACAACTAATAAAAAAAACGTTTTTATAAATTAACAGAAAACATGTGCGGGGACTATAAAGAATACAAATTGTGAAATGGTTTACATAAAAAGCTTAAATAATGTACACATATGGATGTCAGTTATATAAATGATTAGACATTTGCTAAATGGTATACATACATGGTTAAAAAGTAAACATATTCAGATAACATTAATGTAAATAATATAAAGTTTTTCCTTCACAAAATATACACAACCTATAAGATAATATGTACCCTTTTACTATAATATGTATACCTCTGTCCGATTTTTAGTTTTCCATTTTCTATATATATATATATATATATATATATATATATATATATATATATATATATATATATATATATATATATATATACATATATACATATATATATATATACATATATATCATATATACATATTTACATTTATACATATATACATATATATATATATATATATATATATATATATATATATATATATATATTTATATATATATATATATATATATATATATATATATATATATATATATATATATATATATATTGTTCATGTAAATATTGTAAGAAATAATATATTTACATTATTTTTTGAAATATTTTATATAACTAAACAAATAAGTCAAGAAAAATATATATACATTAGAAACAAAAAATAAAGTACAAAATAACTTGTTAAAAGTTATGAAAACTTTCTTGTAGACAAAGTTAACAATTCTATTAATTTACGCTTATAAAACTTAGTTTAATTGAGTTAAACATAATTAAACATAACAATAATTTCAATGAATTAAAATAAGCTATTGTAATTAATAATTTTATCAGAAATTATTATATCTAGGTTAACTAAGCTTTATTAATCAAATTAGTATAACTAAACACAACTTATTTTCACTAATAAAATCTTAATTTTACACATAAAAAATATACTCTAATACTACTAAGGTAGTGTTTGTCCAAGCTTTTAAAACAACCAACATCCCAATTATTTTAAGTAATTCAAAATTTTTTACTTCATTGCATAATTATTCATTTGTTATCATAACCAACATCTCAATTATTTTAAGTAATTCTACGCTTATTGAATATTATGTGATCAAATTATATCAAAATTTCATATATGTTTTATCTTTAAATTTATTAAAATATTTAAATATGTTTTTCTATATAGTAAATTCTCAAATTTGGGATTTTTTTTTATTTTTAATTATTTTAGTGTATTTGATTTTTTTTTTCTAACATTATAGTGATTATTTTTTAGTGTATGCTATTTGTTTTTGGGTGTTTCTCTTAAAATTGATGTTTTGTGACTCGACTATTTTTTAGTGTATATTATGTGCTTTTCCATTATAAAACAACACTAATTTTAAGTAAACATAGGAAAAAATGGCCAAACACACAAATTATTTGTGTTTCCAAGAAACTTTTTTTTAAAATATGAGGCCAAACACATATGTTTCTAAAAAGTGTTTCTCTAGAAACAGTTTCTACAGAATTACTTTTAAGAAATAAAAATTAATTTCTAAAATCTAGGCCAAACATACCCTACCATAAATAGTGTTTAGTTTTTAAGACAATTTATATGAAAATAAATTTATATTTAAAAAAAATAACAAAATTGATCCAGAGATAAACAGGTCTCTCACTAATAGAATATGAATTGTAATCTGAATTTGTTTTATCATCAACTAGTATAGAATCCCGTGAATTTTTTTTAGCATGGGCATATATAAATATATATATTAATTAAAAAAAGTAAAGCCTTAGATATTATGTAGTAAATTACTAAATTTGTACAATATATGTATAAAATAAATTTGTAATTTTAGAAATTGTCTAGAATATATAATGCGGTATATATATTTTCTAATTTACTCAATTTAACCATAAATAAAAATAGTCAAAGATAATTTAATGGTAGAGATATTGGTCAAGATTAAATGCAATTTATTAATTTACTTAAATTAATCAATTTAGTTTAATAAATATAGCAATTAATTAATTTGATTATTCCATGTGAGAAATAATATGTTAGCTTTGACTGTAATTAGTTCACTTAGGCAAATTTAAAATTGTGACATTTGATACAAAAATAATTAAAATATCATAAGTACAGAAATTATCTATGGTCTAATAAATTTTCCTTAAATTATTTATGGTATTCTAATAAATTATTCCTTAAATTAAGCAAGCATTAATGTAGATTGAAACAACAATGCAGATTAGGCAGTATTAATTGAAGAAAGAAATTTATTAGCTTTTAACCAATAGAAAAATTACAAATGGCACAACTTCTCTTACATTGATATTTGTCATTTCCCATGAATTTTATTAGAATGTATGATTGTTTGTGCCTTTGTTGGTGATGGGAAATCAAGAGATTCTCAAGATTTGGAGAATAATAATATTGTGTTTTATTTACCAAATATCATATCTTCTTTTAGGAGCTTTGATACGAGAACTAACTTTTTCTCTAATAAAGGATGGATTTTCCTTCACCGTAATTGCTGCCAAACTTGAAATGTAGTAAGCCAAATTTATTATTCTCAGTAAAAGCCATTCGAATTTTTTTAACAACGATTTAATTAAGCTTTAAATAAACTTTTTAAGTTACTTGAATTCCGAATTCCGATCAAACTTTTTGTGGGCAACGTTATTTGATGAGGATTTGAATTGACATCAAGTATAACTCTAACTAGAATCATGTGTTACTTTTAAGCAAGTATTACTTTTTATTATAATTAAGGTTTATACAAGAATCGATTATACTCCCTCGATTTTTTTTATTGTCCACTTTTTCTATTTGGTAAGTTCACTCAAATTGTCCACTTTTTTACTTTTGGCAAAGATTTTTTACCTAAATACCATATGTTCACACAAGTAAAGACCATAATACCCCCATTTATATTATTTAAAATATCTCAACTACCACCTTTACAATTATTATAATCATTTAAATACCCCAACTATCACCTTTACAATTATTATAATCACTTAAAATATCTCAACTACCGTTTTCTTAAAATCCGTGTCCAACCCAAAGTGGACAATAAAAAGGGTGGAGGGAGTATTGTTTATACTTTAGTCTTTTTATATAAAGTTTACACTTATATGAAGAGGCAAAATTATGATTATGTTCTTAGTATTTAACTAGGATAGAAACCCGTGCAACGCACGGATTTTTAAATACATTGATACTTTAGTGAAATTTTATACGAACGAAAATATTAAATGAAGGTGCGTAATAAATTACTCCCTCCGAATCAGTTTAGATGTCTCATTTGAGATTTCACGGATTTTAAGGGTTGAGTGGAGTCCATTAGAAAGGTGGTAGTTGGGTATTTTAATTGATTAAATTAATTGTAAAGGTAGTAGTTGGGTATTGGAAATTGAAAAAGTGGGAGTATTTAGGTAAAAAAAGGATAGACAAAAAAGAAAATGAGACAATTGATATGGTTTTGCCAAATAAGGAAATGAGACATCTAAACTGATTCGGAGGAAGTATTTACATACATACATTGTAATTAAAAAAAGAATTAAATATAAAAAACACAAAATAGGTTGTTAATAAAGAGTTTATAAGTTTTGAAACACCTCTTTATATATACTACATTCTCAGTACGATGACATATTTCACCATCCTTATCGCATATGAGAATTTTTAGTCTTTTCCTGCTAGTCACTCTAGAAACGACAACATAAAATTGTCAATAATGTCAGAGAATGAAACAAAGTTGAAAATAGATTTGCTAATTTGCAAGTCTGGAATTTCTTCGATAACTGATGTTTTATAGAAGAACATTTTCCATTCATGTTTGGTTGATCTATACTCACCAACTGCTGGATTAACACCAAATTTTGCAAAAAAGTATGATTTTGCTAACACATAGGAATTAGAATGATATGGCATTGTAAATTTTCCCATTGAAGCCATTATAGATATTCCCTTTTCGTCCACCAGGATTAAGTGAATCGATGTGTGGTCACATCTTTCTCTTTATACTCCCACATATGTATGACCTTTGCATTGATTTTCCATGTTTCCCTATCACTCTGTATTTCATTAATGTAATTTAAACTCATTGTTATTATTGAAAATATTACTGAAGTTTGAGAAAAGAGAAATGGTATGAGCAACTAATTAAATTGATCAAAAGATGTATTTATACTGTTTTTCATGCCATTTTAGTAAAAGCTAATTTTTATTTTTGTAAATAATAAAATTGTCAGAATTAAAATGTATGCAATTACTATTCTTCTTGCCATATATACTCCTGCCATAAATACTGGCCAATATAAAATTATTCTTGCCATTTAATAATCTGCGGTATTATAATAATCTGTGGTATTTTAAAATTTAAATTTAAATTTTTCATATTTATTACAAATCCTGGTCATAAATAATCCTGCGGTATTTAAAATAAAATATTTATTCTTGTCATATTTATTAAAAATCCCTAGTCATAAATAATCCTGTCGTATTTAAAAAGTGTCAAAATTGTAATGTATGCGATTTTATTCTTGCCATATATACTCCTGCCATATATACTGGCCAATAAAGTATTTATTCTTGCCATATAATAATCTGCGGTATTATAATAATCTGCGGTATTTAATATTTAAAAATTGTCAAAATTGTAATGTATGCAATTTAATTCTTGCCATATATACTCCTGCTGTAAATATTGGCCAATAAATAAAATAATTACTATATTATTCCTTAAAAATACCTGGTCATAAATAATCCTGCCGTATTTAAAAATTGTCAAAATTGTAATGTATGCAATTTTATTTTTGCCATATATGCTCCTGCCATAAATACTGGCCAATAAAATAATTACTATACTATACATTAAAAATCCATGGTCTTAAATAATCCTGCCGTATTTAAAAATCCATAGTCATAAATACTCCTGCCATAAATACTGGCCAATGAAATAATTACAAATGGCACTCTCACATTCACTATAATTTTTTATACTATATATTAAAATTAATATAGTGTATGATTTGGTACATAAAAAATTGTAAAAATAACTATTTTATTCGGGTATATTAGAAAATTTGCATAGCCCATGAGGGAAAGTTGATTAATTTTTCGTGCACCACTATTACCATTTAAAAAAATAAAAAGAAAATCCTTCAACTAGTTGCCGACATTAAAATTTTCAACATTGCAAATTTTATAGTAATATAATTGCAAACTTGGAGCCATTTCCCTAAATAATGTCAATGGAAAAAATAATTCCCATTGTACATTAAAGGGAAGCTTATTTCCCTGACTACTGTCCACGTAGGACAGTCAACTTTGTAAATTTTTTTTCCTTTTTTTTTAACCAAACCGCCACCTTAGAAAGCGGTTTACTATAAAAAGAATAATGAAAACGCTAAATAAGCTGACGATTTCTTATTAAAGCCAAAATAAGTACACTGACTATAAAACCGCTGTGTGAAATGACGGTTTATATATAATAAAAAATATTATATATAAACCGCCACTTCAAATGGCGGTTTACTGTTATAAAAATACAGCAGCAGCAGCAATTGGGTCACGCATACTCCCTCTTCTCTTCTACCTTATGCGACTAACCCTAAAAAAAAAAAAAAAAATTTACCCTTAATCTTGAATCTTGATTACTTCTTGAATCTACATTGTATTCCTTCATCTTGAATCTTGATTAGTTCTTCATCTCATCTACAATTGAAGGTAAATAATGAGCCCTAACACTTTCTTTTGTTTTTGTCAATTTTGTTATTTGATGATTATTATTATGATTGTTGTTGTATTGGCTTGTGATGATTTAAGTAGTTGTAGCATTATCCTATTTCATATGTTAAGCTTAGTTTTTACACCAATGGAGTTGAATTTGATTATTTATTTTGTATGCACATATGGTGTTTGGTGAAATGCTTGAATGAAGATGTCACTAATTTGCTAGCTTAATTTAATGTGATAGCATTTATTTATGTTATTGATTTTTGTAACCTTTAATTGGAATGAATTATATACCTTAAATTTTGTAAGCCTCTTCAAATAAGTTAATTAGTCTTATTTATTGATAATTCATTTATTCATTTGTGTATACACAAAAGTGTTAGTGGCATGATGTTAGTAACATGCTTGTGTATGCAGAAATGGAGTATTTTCCTGTTGTAGTGTATTGGGGTGGGGAGATTAGTCATAAGGAGGTCGATGTGGTGTATAGTGGTGGAGTAAATTCAATCATGTTTATCCATCGTCAACATACGACGTTTGAGGTGTTTCTTACCAAAGTGTATGATGTTGTTGGTAGTGATCGTAACTCTTATGAATTAAAAATGGAGATGAAATATCCTGTTACGGGAAAAATTGTGGTAGTTCCGATTAGGAATGATGAAAGCATAAGTGCTCTTGCTTATGCGGCCTCCCAAACCCTTGGAACGGCAATGGAGGTGTATGTTGAATTGGTTCCAAAGTTGGATAATGCGAGGGGAGTCATGTGTAGCATGGAGCTTCCAGAATCGTGTCCTAGTGTATGCCATGACACATTTACAGAGATGTTGACAAACCCAAATTTGTGTAGGGCATCTTACAAGGGTGCCAAGGACATAGCGGGTTGCCTCCTACTCTTACAGGTATGGTCGTGGGAGCATATATATATAGGGAGGCCAGTAATACGGATGGTTCGACCCCAATTTGATGAGGCAGATGAATTACAGGCCGTCTTAGGTTCACAGCACCAGCGTGGTAGGGATCCTTTAGCAGTGAGGTAATAATATTTATTTCATTGTACAATTCAAATTTGATAATTTCACGTTTCGTTCTCATAGAATCCATTTGTTCATAGTTGGCTGCGAGTACATCTTTCCTGGTCACACGCTCCACATACTCTAGTCTACTACCGGGACTCCCTCGATCGACAAAGGGAAGATCAGGTGATGGAGTATTTAATAATTTTGTTGCTTTTATATCAATTGTGTATAGTTACTAAGCTTATTGATTTCTTTGATAGATGACATGGCAACCATACACGGCAGCTAAGATAGAGGCTTTGCCTGACATTTGTAGAGATGGTCAAGTAACATGGCGTTCCCGATGTCCCCTAATTTGCTTTGACATTGTAGAGTTCCATATGCCGGATCGAGTCATGCGTCAGTTTGGCTTGGAGCAGCCTATTCCGGATACTTGTGACACCCAAGCTACACTACATAGCATAGATCGAAGGACTGCAGACAAGAACTTCCCAGTTCGACATCGATCGCACGTAGATGCTTGGAATGATCGAGAAAGCACGATCGTACAAGGAGAGAACTACACAGGTCAGAGCCTGGGTATGTACATGGCATGGTATAGGCAGATCACGATATTGCGCATCACCAACCCAACATTTACACAGCCAACATCACACTATCATCCCACTGCTACAATATTGGTATGCTATGTTTCAACGTTTGAAAACTATTAATTAGCAATACATATGTTTTATAAAACTTATTATTCATATGCAGGCTGAGCGCATAAAATCGGTTCTCCTACAGTGTAATGACGCAACACACGGGGCCTCAGCGTTGCCTGATGATGTGGGGTATCGCCTGTGTACTCAGACATTGGGCTCCATCAACGCGTCATTGACGGAGGTGTTAACTCAGACGGGGTATGATTACCTAATTCCTACCCTCCCACTCCCATTGATGATGACACATTGCACACTCCTGCTAGAGGTTCTGGTCACAGAGGTAGTTCTTCAAGAGGTTCAAGTAGAGGTTCTTCAAGAGGATCCGGTCGTTCATCTGTTCGAGGTCGATCTTCGGGATCTCCATCATCATCTACTAGTCCTATGTCGCCATTTGTTCCCCCAGGGCCTGTGTATACTCCTCCACATCCATCGCCTCCAAACCAATTCTTGACATATCAACGTGCTAGTCAGCGAAGAGCTCCTGCTCTTGATGCCATCACTGAGGCTGATGAGTCGACACCGACCTCTACGACTGGTGCACGCAGCAAACGGGGTCGAGAAATCTAGAATATTATTACCTTGGGATGCCTATTGTACATATTCAACTTATGTATTATCGTTTATGGTCGTTAAGTAATATATGCATTATTTTCATAATTCATGTGTATATTCGTCTTTTTTTAATTTAAAACAATGGTGGATGAGGTTTTGAGTATTAGAGGTGCTTGTTGGTTCATTTGGGAGTGTTTAGTTATATATGCAGGTTGTTAAACGTTTAATGGTATAATGAAGGGGTGTTAAAGTTAGGGAATAAGCTAAAACTGAATCACACACAGAACCCAAAACCGCCACCTTAACTGGCGGTTTTATTAATGCACTATGCACTAAACCGCCAACTCACATGGCGGTTTTGTTTGAAAATAAACCGCTTTTTCGTGTAGCGGTTTCTTAGCATCCTTAATGCAAAAATTATACTCAACAACAAACCGCTGTTCGAGAAAGCGTTTTAATTTTAATGGGTAAACCGCATTTCCAGATGGCGGTTTTGTTTGACGACATTAAAAAAAAATTTGGCTGTCCTACGTGGACAGTAGTCAGGGAATTAATTTTCCCTTTCACATATACTGGGAATTATTTTCCCAAATAACTTTATTTTGAGAAAAGATTCTGCAAACTTGTTGTTTCATGAGTCCTGACTTAAACCTAATCATCTTAAATGAGTGAGCAAGCAATTACTCAAAAAAGAGTACATGCTAATATGATATTATCTTAATCGAAACAAAATATCACTTTTATAAATATGATTATAAGTTAGATTTTGGTCTAATATATGCTCCGATTCTTTCGATCTACCACATAATAATAAAAATAAACTTAGCTAACTTCTTTTTTTCTCTCTTTTTAATTAACTTCATTTGGCCTCCTTTAAACCCCTTAAATATTCTTCTTTGGACACTAAAATAAAATTAAAAAAAAAAAAGTTTTTTGGTCAATTAAACATAAATATATATATGGGTGAAATTATTACATTGTAGAATCCAAATACAAATAAGGTTTTTTATGACCTTTGCTCCGCCCGTACTCCATAGTACCTAAATCGCTAAAGTATTGCAGTTGGGGTATGTGAATTGCAACATATAACTATCAACGAGGGTTCAGAAACCCGTTGTTTAAGGGCATTAAAAAATTAATATATTCATTTTTTTATGAAATATAAATAAAAAAAAAACAGTGCCTCTCCTGAGAGATCGTAGGAGACTGCTCTTCAGGCTCAGAGTTGGTGTTTAACCTATTGATCTTAGTGTTATAACCTATTAAAGTTGGTATTTTGAGTTGATGTTATAATTTATTAAAGTTGGTATTATAACCTATTTTGAGATATCAACTTTGATAAAATAATATCAACTCTAATAGGTTATAATACAACCTTCAATATAGCGCGAGTTATTCTGATAGTTGTTTTATTTTTTTTTATAATGGATTGGCCGATTTAAGACGTGTCTTCTATAAAGGTGTCAAGTAAGAACTTGTGTTAAAAAAATATAACGTAAATCTTCATATGACTTATGTCAATGGATTTTCACTATTTATTAGTTTGATAATTACTACTTGTTTGTTAACTATTGTTTTCTTTTTTTTTTTTGGCTTGTAGGTAGCATTTAATTTTTTTTTCATTAATAAATATTCAATCTAGGCAACTTAGTAGTACTATTAGTATTTGTATTTTCATCTTCAATTAATTTAATTAATTGAACAGGTTAGTATTTTATTTAATAAAAATAGTAGTTTAGTTTTGTCATTTTAAAAAAGGACACATAATTTTTTACTCAAAAAGCTCATATTTAACTTTTGCGCAGGATCCCTTTAAAGTTTGGAGACGGATTGTATCATCCGTCACTTGTATACTTGAATTGGTTTTCTCCTAAAACTTGTTGCATTGTCATTTTTGAAATTTTATGAATCCTAGACGAAATGTAGTATAAAATGGGTCTTTTCTACGACGGTCAATTTTTATCTTTAATGGGTATTTGATAATATAATAGAGATGGAGCCGCTTATATATTATAATTATTAGTTATCTTTATAAATACAGATGAGTTATATAGCTTGTAATTAATTAATAAAACAACTTACAATAATATTTGCACCGAAAAAATATGCTTTTCAAATATTTGTTTTGCAGGACATTAATATTTGCGGGTAAAGTTACCACTTTACCAAGGACGTTCAACATCCTACGTAAAACAATATTAAGTTGAGATATTTGGGATGACTAGAATTAGAGCTGTTTAAAAGTGACTCGACCCGAAAATCCGACCTGAAATCGATAGTAAACCGCTCCGAAAATGTGTTCCTTTTAAAGGTTTATCGAACCGACAATACCCGAATCGAAGTTGTACCAGAACCGATTGACAACCGAAAATGAGAAAGCTGAACCCGAACTGTAACCGATTTTTGTAACCGACACATAACCGTTAACCGAGATTACCCGAACCAAAAATGAGCGACCCGAGTCTTATCCGGGCCGAATCATGCTCTAAACCGAACTCGATCCGGCAAAAACCGACTAAACTCGAATGAATTTTAGATCGAATTGCTTTAAACATGAACCAATTTTTAACATAGAAGTATGATAGGCTCATATTCAATCATCTTATTATTTAATCTAATAAAGTGATAGATATTTTAATAAATTAAATTTTATAAATACATGGTTTCATATATTTAGACTTAATAATCAATGGTCAATGTATATAACCGTATTAGATGAAAATTAATAGAACTTTATAATTCTAATTTCCGGTTAAACAAGTAAAAGTAACAAAGTAATAATGATCACTAGTTGATTTACATTTTAACTATTTTTGCTTTAAGTAAAGGAAATCTTGTCATCAATTAAAAATGACTAACAACTTAATTTAATATTAACTCGATCGATAGTAATTAGTAGTACGTAGCCGATAGTAATTAAAATCCGACCCGATCTGTACTCGACAAAACCGAACCAATTATTAACCGATGACAACCCGACACCGATTAACACTCGACACGAACTTCAACAGACACCGAACCGATGCTAACCCGATAGCTCGAATAACCGATGTTCAACCGAACCGTGACTAACCGACCCGACCCGAGTGCGACCCGTCGTAACATGCAACCGAAAAATTGCCGATCCGGAATACAACCGAACCGAAAGCCACTCGTCCGAAACCGACCCGATCACCCGAATGAACACCTTTAACTAGAATATAATACTCCCTCTATTTTTTATCAAATGTCGTATTTACTTTTGGGTTACTAATTATCAGTCACTCTTAATTTGTATTTTATTCTTAATTCATGCATTAAAACATAGTTAAATGAGTTCTTGTTTGATTTTACTCAACATAAGGTTTATTAATAACTAGTTTTATAATTTTTAAGCATACACACTTTTCGCTATTCTTCAAGGATAGAATTATTTCTTAAATGTACATTGAGGTAATACAGGACATGTATGACAGGGTACAGGCTAACATTTCATATACCGGTGGGTATAACAGAATCTTTCCCAATTAAAGTGAGACTGCATCAGGGATCAGTACTACGTCCATTCATTTTACAGTCATTAAATTATAGAGGAAATCTAAATCTGTATGAAAGATTGTAACTTGGTGCATGCTTTTCTCTAACAATATCGTACTGGTCACATGAACTAAGGAGGAGGCTAGTAATAAATTAGAAGAGTTGAGGACAGTCTTAGAGGGTAAAGGGTTGTGCATAAGCGTACGAAAACAAAATATTTGCGATGCAATTTTAGTGGGATAGAATCGATATGTGATCCATAAGTGACCATAGAGGGAGAAGTTGTTGCATGTACGTCAAAGTTAGAAAATTTGGGACCGATAATCCAGAGTGATGGGGGGGGGGGGGGAATTGACGGAGATGTTACTCATCTTATACAAGCGGGTTGGCTTAAGTGGCGAGCAACAACTGAGGTGCTTTGTGATAAAAAGTTTGAAAAATTACCATGAATACCTTTTGTTAATTTCCCTACAATAGTACCAACAATTGATTAACCATGAATACTACCAACTTAAAGGGGTATTTTCCTAGAAAATTCCTAACATGTTAAAATCAAATATATAGGTGATTATAAGACAAAAAAATTTGTGAATTAGTTAATAAACTAAAGTTGGTATTATTCTAGAAAAATACACCCCCCTAAGTTGGTACTAGTCATGGTTAATTAATAGTTTGTATTATTTTAGGAAAATTAACAAAAGGTTGTATTATTCACGGTAATTTTTCCTAAAACGTTTCCTAGTAGATTAAATGGTAAATTCTACCGCGTTGCAATTAGGCCGACATTGTTGTATAGGATATAATGTTGGCCCGTAAAGAAGGTTCTCGAACAAAAGATGGAAGGTGGATCTGTGAGAGTACAATGATAGATAGAATTAGGAACTAGGAGTTTGGGGATAAGTTAAGGGTTGCACCTCTCTCTGTAAAGATACGTGAGAACATGTTGAGATGATTTAGGCATGTGTAGAGGAAGACTTATGACGCCCCAATGAGAATGATTGAAAGCATCATAGTAGAGTATAAGAAAAGTTGTGGATGGCCAAGAAAAATGTTGGAGGAACCAAATAAAAGTGACTTTCAAGAACTACACCTCTCCAAGGACCTAACCAGGGATAAGGATAGTGGACGACGTCTTATTCACGTGATAGATTACTGACTCTGTCCCGATTACATGTCGTATTCTTTTTTTCCTTGCCTTTTACATGTCTCCATTTTACTCGTTTTTGTCTATCTACGTTTATTTTTACCTTTATGTATATTTGTATTTATGTATATGTATTTATTTTTACGTTTTAATTATTGTTGTGATCATCGCGTGTTGTAAGTGTCAGGATTCCGGGTAGCTGTAGATTTCACTCTCTTTAAAGATCTATCTTGAGCCAAGGGAATTTTTTACCACACTCTCCTTTATGGGTATGCATTTTCGTCTTCCGTCCCTTTCCAGACCCTGATCGTAATTTTTTTATGATCGGGATACACTGGGTACGATGATGATGATGATGATGATGATGATACAATTTTCGCTATTAAGAATTGAATTAATGCATTGACAAACGTGAAAAAAGAAAATATAACATTTAAAATGAAACAAAAGGGAGTATACATTTCGTGGGATATATATAGTGATATTTAATTTAGATATCGCTACTGTAAATTTCTAATGGTATATATAGTGAATTTAGTGACATTTATTGGACCCTTTAGCAAAATAATAAAAAATCATACTAAAGCTTTTCGTGATATAGGATCTAGTCACATTTTTCATAAATGCCACTATATATTATAGTAACAATTACACATATTACTAAATGCTAAAAAATGTGTTACTAAATCACTTTATAGTTGAATTTAAAGTAAAAACCAATAACTATTACACTAGAAATATAGATCCTCGATATTTTTTTAATGTCATTAAAACTTATGTGGCAAAAATCAATTTTGTTATAGTGGATAAAGTACGAGGGACACCGATTCTTTTTATATTGCATGCAAATGTTCCACATTAGAGAATAGTTATTAATCTGCTACTTGACCAATGACCATCAAATACCATGTCAAATAATCAGCTAAACAACAAATATAAAATAATTAGAGGATTTCAAATATATTATACCTCTTACATTTCTACTTGCATTGATTATATTTTTGATTGTTCTACAACAATAATTACAGTCTTTCTTCTTTGGGGAAAAACAAGAAAATAATTCTCCATTTTACATCTATTTTATTCTTAGTCATCACAACATTACTTTTCACCTACCATTCTAAAGAGGGTAAAAATGACAAAAGTACGTTAATAGTGACTTTTTTATGTTTGTGTCATCATCCAAAGATGAAAGTAATTCAAAATGAAAGTAGTATATTTTATCAACGATTACTGACTAATTAGGGGCTTTGAGCAACTTGAGCGTTCGCTTAAAGCCCCTTTCTAAGAACTCCTATTTGAGTTTCTTTTTTTTATGAAAAATAATAATTTTTATAAGTTATCAAAATTTCTTCTCTTGTTTGTTCTTTGGTAACAAGTTAAAATTACTGAAATTATAGTTCATGTTAACATTTAACAAATTATTGGGTGGTTTTTTTCTTTTGATTTGGGTTAGCCTCTAGAGAATATCTAAAAATAAGAATAGTGCACAAATTAAATATTTATCACATGAGTAAAAGTCAATATAAAGTTTTTATGCCAACAATAAAATCTAAATTTAAATATTTTCACTCCTCAGAGATTTCTTAAATGCTAAGACAAAACTATATTAATTAAAAATTTCTAATTAATCACTGTAATTTAATCATAAATTAAGTAAAATAAGAAAAATATAAAATAAAACACCAAATATCCCCTATAAAATTAGGCCACCTAGTGTAATTTACTTTTCTTACAAATAACCGTAATTTATCTAAACTTTCCCTTTATCAACTGATAATTATGGAGCTTTGACTTTCTTAAACATTATGGATTCCTTATATTATGAAAGTCTAAGTTATGATGGGGTACATATCTTTGACTTTTGTCCAGACCATAAAATATGAAAGCATTAAGATTTTGTGTTACAACTGGGATCCCTTTTTTATTCGATTGATTGACAATTTGCTTCATTATTTGCATATGGGAGCCTTTTATGACATTTCAAATTTCTTTTAAGTTTGCAAATGTTGTGCTCTTGGACATTATTGTTGCAAAACGTTTCAAATGGAAGGAAATGCGTTTCAAAAATAAAAATAAAAATTATATACTTTATAGCAGAAGTGTATTAAGTAGAGTTGTCAAATATGAAGAGGGCGGATTTCGGATCATGTTATTTCTAATGTGTCAAATTTTTTTTGTGTAGGTTGTGTCGGATTTGGGTTAGTTAACTCTGCATGTCATTGAATTTTAACACATTAATTACATTTCATCATGGTAAATATGTTTTTATTAAATAGAGAATTATCTATTTTAAAGCAACAACGTATAAACATTGACTCAAAATACTAAAAATGATAAACAATTCATGTAGTAAGTTCCCAAAAATATTTAAAAATGATGAGCTGAGATAATTAACAAAATTTGAAAAACGGGTCAATACAGTCAGATAAATATTACTATATATTACTATTGGTTTGACCCAACTTTTTGTTTTGGGGATAGGTTATTGTTGGGATTTTGTGACTCGAACTGAGTCGAAGATCGGGTTTTAGATGAATCAAAGGAGGGTTGAGTTTAGCGGGTCAACACCGAGTCGACGGCAGTTACATGCTATGTGCTGACTTGGTTTGTTTCGTGGGTGTGGCATCAGTTATCGCTGGAAGTTAATTTCCACTTCATTTTGTGCCTCACGATTTGGTTAATGTGAGTAGTGCGTGGATTATTAACCCAATGACTATTGTTATGAGCTTTTTTAATATAGATCTAGTTATTTTTATGTGATGAAAAACACAAAGTGAGAAATTAAGAGAGAAATATTTGGAGAGTTATTATTGTGGTATCTCGTGTTCATCTTGTAATCTCTCAGTTTATAGTAAAAGTTTATTCTCGGGGCCTGTGGACGTAGCTATCACATTAATAGTGAACCACGTTAAATTTTTCGATTTGATTTTCTTTATTGTTTGTGTGAATCTTTATTGCTTTCCGTTATTATTTTTCGATCTATTGGCTTCTTAAAGGTTCCATATACCAAATAGTTTACAATGCAATTAGATTCGAAGTGAATTTGGAGCTGCTCAAATTTTGACTGGTCTTAGTATAAGGTAGTAATTGGAATTTGGAAATGGCTTGATGTTGGCAAAAATTATGATTCGTGGAATAAAATATAGTTGACCTTTTCTTCTTTGTCTTTTTTGGGTTTTAAAGCGGAATTTCTAATAGGATTAGTTGAGATTGTATGTCAAAAAAGAATTGAATGCTCTTCTTTCGTAGAAGCATACATTTGATATTGGTCATTTCAAAAGTGTATAATATTACTTCACTAATTAAACAATCAATCACAATTTACATAGAATTGCATGTCTGACTTATGGCTTTTAGTAAATAGCCATATCAGCTGCCTTGTTAGTTTTACATCCATGCAAATGCAATTCAATTCTTGTAAAATTAAGCCAAATTCTTTTTTCATTACAATGAACTAAGAATTATCGGCAAAAATTAATCTCTATGGTACATAGAAATTGTTAGAGTATATAATGATAGAAGTTTGGGCGCATGCGGAATTGTAGATGGACCCAAATAACTATTGCATTACATTAACTGAATACAAATTTTTAATTACATCATAAATTATACAATATTATTTTTGGTGGGACACTTGTTCCGCACCTATACGCTCTTCACTTATATTTTTATGTGAGCTCGTGTCTTATAATTCACAAATTTTACTGAGCACTCATTTTATAAATTTGTGGGATAGCTTTATGTGGCTTAATCCCCTTTGTATTGTGAGTGTTGTATAGCACATATTTATACACCCTTATGTTGGTGTATTTCACCAAATAGATATCATTTCTAGGCTATTCCCTAACTTTTCTAATTTATGTCAAACTATCTAGATTGTTCTACCATTAGCTAGATCTTTTAGATTACTTTTTAACACTCCCCCTAATCTAAAAAATCTAGTACAAAAAATTATAAGATGTTGCTGATGCACATGTCACCAACACTTATCGATCTCGTAGCTTATTGGCGCCCTTGTCGTCAGTTCTTCCTTGTCATGAAAGTGCATTCATCTTCTTATGTCTTCTTGCTTGTTTCTTATTACCAAGTGTCTTCTAGCTACTATTCATCTGTATCATATGTACTTGTGGACTGTGCTCGTGTCACTAGTCATTTTCTAAAACATTTTCTTTCTCCGAAATTTTTAATTATTGGTGCCCATGTCACCACACCATGTCATACATGTAAACATTTCATGTTTTCATTTTAAACTTCTCCATAATCCTTTCTTTAATTTTTCTTTTAATTTCTTTGGCCCTTTTTTTGTCTTCCCTTTTTAGTTATGTTATCAACTCATCCCACAATTTTTCAAAAAACCGTAAACCAAACCGAAATTTGAGTATTTGGTCTGGTATACAGTCTAAATGGTCTGGTCTAATTTTTTTTCAAAAAAAATTACGATTTACGGTCTGGTCTCGGTTTTTAAATTTTCAGACTAGACCAGACCGTAAACCATACTTTGACCAAAAACCATAATTTTTTAAAATAAAAAACGGGTATCTACCTAGATATTTTGAGATATTATTATTTTTATATAATAATATATACTTGAATAATGTTGATGCAATCAACTAATTACAAATTATATTTATTTAGTGTTTGTAAGTGTGAAATATTTTCATAGATAATATATTAATTTGGAAAAAAAATATAAAAACAAAAACCGTAAAACCAGACCAGACCAAACCGTTGTAGAACGGTTTGGTCCGGTCCGGTCTGAAAATTTTTCAGACCGGAATTTTTGGTTTGGTCTAATTTTAGTGTCAGACCAGACCAAACCGGACCGTGTGCACCCCTACTCATGTCACCAACTTTTCATATTCCTTTTATAAATTTTAATTTCTCAATCCTCCTTTTATTGTCAAATTTCTTCAAATTCTTTTGTTAATGCCCACGTCATTAACATTTTCCATAATATCTTCTTCAATATCTTTTAATAATTTTTCACAATTTTTCATGTTAATATAATTATGTCATTAACCTCCCCCATTTTCATATTTTTGTTAGTGCTCTTGTCACTAACATACTTAACTTATCAAATTATCTTTTTATCTTCTAATTTAAATATTTTTATCTTATTAAAGTGTTTTTTTTAAATAAAAAACTATCAAAATACTTACCACACTCTTGGTGTGGTTCTACAATCTTTTTTTGATTGCTTCATCGTACTTTATTCTCGACCTCCCGATCTTCCAACTCTGATACCATGATAGAAGTTTTGGGCGCACGCGGAATTGTAGATTGTTCCGCACCTATACACTATTCACTTATATTTTTATGTGAGCTCGTGTCTTATAATTCACAAATTTTACTAAGCACTGATTTTGTAAATTTGTGGGATAGCCTTATGTGGCTTAATCCCCTTTGTATTGTGAGTGTTGTATAGCACATATTTATACACCCTTATGTCGGTGTATTTCACCAAATAGATATCATTTCTAGGCTATTCCCTAACTTTTCTGATTTATGTCAAACTATGTAGATTGTTCTACCATTAGCTAGATTTTTTAGATTACTTTTTCACATATAACATATCTTGTGGCCTCAACCATCAGCTTAAGCTTTTGGTTGAGTTGGTTCCTTGACATGGTATCAGAAGCCAGGGTGACAAGAGGTCACAGGTTCGAATCTTAACCACCCCTCATTTAAAGTGGAATATTTAGCGCTATGTATGAGGAGGGCATGTGCTGCATGCCTGCATCCACACTTCTAACCCAAAGGGCTCTCGTGTGAGGGGGTGTGTTAGAGTATATAACATATCATGGGGCCTCAACCATCAGCTTAAGCTTTTGGTTGAGTTGGTTCCTTGACAGAAATAATTTCTAGAGTTAAAAAACAACGAGACAACCAAAAAAATAGATTTTGAAATTCATATATTTTTTATTTCTGCAAAGTTCGTTTTAATATATATATATATATATATATATATATATATATATATATATATATATATATATATATATATATATATATATATATATATATATATATATATATATTTTAAGAGACTTTAATTGAAAATTTTATGTAGCTTTTAAATTCAAAAATATAATGATATTTGAAGATATTTTACAAAAATATACTTTATTATAATATATTACTCATATGTTAAGTAATAAGTTAATGTTAATTTTAGTATTAATTATTTCATATTACAAATCAGTGTAAAAATGTCATGTTAAATTTTTTAGTAGATAAATATTGCAATGTGACTGCTATGTGTCATGTAAGATGTATTTAACTGCATCTGCATGATCATTGAGGGAACAAACCATTTAAGATGTACCCTTAATCACCACATGCCGACAGCTTATTAAGAAACAAACCTAAAAAAATACTGCTAGTCTGCTATTATAAAAAGGCCAAGGAATGCTATACAAAAACAACTACAATGAATTAATCCTTGTTCCATATATATATATATACTTCTGTATCTTTACCAGAGGCCGTTCTACCGGAGAATAATTAATTAGAAAAAATTATTTAGAATAATTCAACGTTTTCATGATTTTCATATAATAATATCACTTATTAATGATTAACCACGAATAATGTCAATTCTAAAGGAAATCTACCTAGAGTAAACTTGGGTAATTTGATGACCTGCTATAGTGGGTAATTCACCAAATTAATAAATTAAAAATTACTTTAAATTAATTAGAGAAAATTTTGAAAATATACATAAAAAATACTAAGTAATAAAAAAATAATAATTTTTGTGAACAATTTTTCAACATTTTTTGAGACATTTTATTTTAATTTGTCTTTCATTTAAAAAGAATTGATTTAGTAAGTCATCCGGTTACCGGGTTTACTCTAGGAAAATATCTTTCAAAGTTAGGATATATTCAATATGATTAATCAATATGTAGGATTATTGTACGAAAATCATGAATAGGTTGGATAATTTTAGGTAATTTTTCCTTAATTTTAATCCTCTCCATATTATGACAATTTAAATGTGTCTAATTACATGTATGGTTTGGATTGTGGTCTTCGCTTCCCTTACGGATGTATTCTTGCTTCTCTCAGTACATTCTATCTAATTTTCCATTTAATTTTTTTTTATTTTTAATTAATTCTTAAAAATGTTGCATCTTAAAAGAAAATTTTTTTAGTATTCACTTAACATTTTTGTTTTATACTTATTTTGTACATTCATCACATATAAATCAATGACTTATATATATATATATATATATATATATATATATATATATATATATATATATAAATAATATATGCTATTAATTTGATTAAAAGAAAATATATGCTACTAGCTAAACATTTGGTGATTTAAATTAAGAGGATTCTAATGTTCTTTAACAAGATTAATCCTCACAACTCATTTTGCTAAAAATACATTACAAACGATTAATAAGTACTTACAAATTAGTACTTAATTATACATTATTTCCGTAATATAGTAATAAAGTATATATCTTCCAAGAAACGCCAATTTAATTATCTTCTTGCCTAAGCATATCTTCCAATATTTGATTATCTAAACACGGAAATTCAATGATTTCTTGATACCTAGGCCCGGTACCCGGCCCGACACCTCTATTGTTATTTGAAGGTAATTGTGAGCCCGGACGATTATTATTAGTATTAGTACCATAATACATTTGTGTACGAGTATAATGAAGTTGATGATGAAGAGGATCTAATTTAGCGTAATACTCATTAGGGAAATTCAAAGTAGCAAGATGTCCTCTTAATTCGAATGCAGCCTTGTCATAAGCTCGAGCAGCCGCCTCGGCAGTGTCGTAAGTACCGAGCCATTGACGGTTACCTTGCTTGTTCGGGTCTCGAATCTCGGCAGCAAACTTACCCCACGGTCTTCTTCGGACGCCACGGTAATGGACGTCAGCCCCTCCGGCCTCGTGTTGGTTGACTCCTCTAGAAGAACCTTCCATGATGATGATAGTAGTGGCTAATTTAGTATATAAGGAGTTAGTTGTTGTAAGGGTTTTGGTTAGAAGAAGTGAGAAGTGGGTGTTCTTATATAGTGAGCTTTCGATTCTTAATTCTAGATTGTTGTTGAAATTACGCATTGACTTAATTATATTATTCCAACACCTTTTTCAATGACATTGGCCCATGCTTGATGTAGCTAGCTCGATGAGATATGTATTTTTTTTTTGTTAGATTTGACATAAAAATTTTCATAAAAGGTTGTTCCAAAAGTCATTTTTTTTAATGGAACTCTTTTTTATTATCATACAGTAGTTCCTTAAATTGTTTAATTATTCATAATTATTCTAGAGTAATTGTGTAACTATGAATGATGCCTTTGACCTCCTTTCGATACTTGTACGTTATTAGAATTTAGAAGTGGCTGGCAAGGATTAAATTATGCTTCCTATAGCCTTCTTTAACCGCAAACTAAAATAGTATTTTTGGTATTTGGTATGATTTATTGTCTAAAGAGTCTGGTCTAATTTTTTTAACAAAAGAATTTTACAGTAACCGATCTAGTATCTGTTTTTTATTTGTTGACCAAACTAAATCGCAAACCGTATTATGAATAAAAATCATTATTTATTTTAAAAAATAGGTTTTTACATAGATATTTCGACATATAGTTATTTTTTTTACAATAGTATATACTTGAACGATGTTGATAAATTAAACTAATTACACATTGTTATATTTAATTGGTTATTGTAAGCGCAAAATATTTGTCTAAATTAGCTTATAAATTAGCTCATTGAGCAATTTTAGCTTATTTGAATATAAATAGAGGGTTGGGTGGTCAAACCAGCTAAAAATAGTGTTTGGTGAATTAGCTGGTTGAAACAGCTTATTGATACGAATAAGTTGTTTTTGAACAAGCTGCTTATAGCAGCGGGTTCAAAATTAGCTGGTCAAACCAGTTAATAAAATCAACTGGTCAAATCAGCCACTATAATCAGCTATCAGCTACCAGCTATCAGCTATTTGCCAAACACCCTCAAAAAAATTGGTTGTTCCAGATAAGACTTGACCGTTGTAAAACAGTTTGGTCTGATGATTTAAGCCGCCTGATACGATTTGAAAAAAATGTCAAACTAAAATTTTTGGTTTTGTCATATTTTAGTATTGAATTAGACCATATTGTGGGCGTTTTTAACAAAATAATTTCTCTTTGTTTCTTAATGTGTACTTTGATATTAGTTTGTTAAACTTATTTTTTACTTTTTTATTTTTTGGGACATGGCTCCTCTATCTTTTTCTTAACCTCATTCATAAAAATATTATCTTTCTCCAGATTATTTATCATCCATATATTTTTTTTTAGTCTCCAACCCAGTTCTCCTTTTCATGAAATTTAACCTAACATATTGAGTGTATCCTCATGGGGAATGAAAGTATATGTAATTTTAAAACTTACATAATAATCTTAATTCTTATTGTTGGAATTTAGAGTATATAATGGTAATTGGAAATGTTTAATTAATTATATTAAATAAATAAATAAATTTATAATATCCCAAAGTATGCCTTTCAAAGGAAAAGGAAAAATGGGACAGAACAGAGTGCGCTTACACGGCATGCGGAGTCTGTCAGAAGCAAGTCTGCACCTCGCGGAGAATTAGGCGGCCCGCGCATCCCTGTTCTTCGTGCAGATTCGTCTTGTTTCTTGCTCTGTTTTGTTTTGTTGGTTAATATATAACCACCAATGGTGTATATGGTTATTATAATCATGTTTCCTGTGATATATGGGTTGAGTGGAAAACGACTTTGATTCATGAATCGGTCTCGGGTTTCACGGATCAACCTTGTGTTTCATGGAGCGACACTTTGCTTCATGAATCGGTGTGAGCTATTCTATAAATATAGAAGGCTTGTGTGTTATTTTACACATTCAATTTCTGATTTCTTTTCTTCTCTAGCATTTTACATCGAGGACTCGCAATCCTCGTTTGTAATTCTCTTATCTTCTTCCACTTAAGTTTGTCTTACATCATTTTAATTTCCGTGTGCTATCTCAGAACATATTTTCGGTATATTCCCAAGCACCGTAGTAGGGAGGAAATGATGTTTTAGGAAAGAGTATCTCGCCTAGAATTGATATCAAGATCCAACAAAATCTTCTTGTTACTATGATCAATATATGGTGATTCCCGATGATCAAGATTAAATTTGGTGTATGCTAAGCAAAGGTTTGAACTTGTCATATGTAATTTGGTTTTCTACTACAAACTTGTAACTTTATTTTATTGTTTATTTATATAATTAAAGTCACATTTCCAACACTTATGTTATGATGAATTTGTTAAATTTTGAATAATTTTCAAATTACATCCATAAAGTTTAACAATTTACGAATACAACCTCAATGTATTTTTTGGCGAATTACAACCACTTAAGTATCAAATTTTATATATATGTTTAGGCTAAAACACAGAATTTCGACCATATTGGTGGTCGGCATTAGGTTAAATGGTCGAAATTCTATGTCTTTGGCCTAAACTTATACACTTTGATGCTTTTGTGACTGTAATTTACAAAAAAATAAACATTAACTTTGTAATTTGTGAAAACATTTATACTTTAAAGCTGTAATTCAAAAATTATTTTTATATTTATTTCAACTCTTTTTTAAACATGACCATATCACTTTTATTTTCTATTACTTTAGATATACTATTATTTAACCAACACACTAACCTAACGAAAATATTGATATTCAAAATACAAACTTGAATCCACTTAACTTTTTATCTAAACATCCTAATTGGTTAGTCGAAGATGGGTATTGTAGGTTTAGATAATTATATGCTTGATTGATAAGATGTACAGATTTAGTGTCACGTTGGGTTGAATAAATTGCCTCTCATTGCGATTGGATCGTACAATATTATCCATTCCTACTATAATCTTGATCAAATGCTTAGCTTTAACGAGAATATTTAAATTCAAAATCCTATCCCTCTCTCCCTTAAAAAATAGAAAAAATTATCTAGAATAATTCAAAATATTTATGATATTCATCCAATAATCCCATTTATTGATTAACCATGAATAATCCCAACTTTGAGGGGTATTTCCTGGAGTAAACTTGAGTAACCCAATGACCTGCTATAGTAGATAATTCACCCAAAAAATAAATTAAATATTAATTTAAAATTAGAAAATATTTTTAAAAATTTACATAAAAAATTCTAAATAATAAAAAAAATTATACATTTTTTATGAATATTTTTTAACATTTGTTTCGACATTTTATTTTAATTTATCTTTTTTTTAAAAAAAAATAAAACTTGCTATAGCAAGTCATCCGGTCACTGAGTTTACTCTAGGAAAATGCCTCTTAAAGTTGGGAGTATTCATGATTAATCAATAGGTGCGATTATTGTAGGAAAATCGTGAATAGTTTGAATTATTCTAGGTAATTTTTCCTAAAAAATATCACAATGATATAAACTTAAATATAGTTAAAACTGTGAAATAAATTTGACAAGTATAAAGCGATAATAATGCAGATACACTCTAAATAAATATTAGGCAACAAAATGTAAAAAAAGTAAAAAATTAAAAAAAAATTTGAGTATATTTTTTTCTATTAACTAAAACAATTATCATTCACCCATAAAATTGAGGTTACAACCAAAAACTCTTTACAGCCAAAGGAGAACGAAATAGTTTCTCTGTTTTTTAATAATTGTTTCTCTTCTGTTATTCAAGTTATTCAACGTATTACAATTTTAATCTTTCATCATTATCCTCATCATCATATTCATACCCAGTGTATCCTGCCCATAAAACATTGAGCAGGGAAAAGACGACGACAACTCATACCCATAAAGGAGAGCGCGACCAATGAGTTGATCCCTCAACTCGAGAGAGATTATGAATATTTCCTGCAAAGAATAAGACTGAGTGAAGCTGACATCATGTATCTTATCACCCCAAACTTGATCATTAAATATTAAATAAAGATAAATAAAATGCATACATGTAAAAATAAAATAAGATAAAATAGCAATAAAAATAAAATAAAATAAAATAAAAATGAATAAAAATAAATAAACAAATAAATAAATGAAAAAGGAAGAGAAAAAGAGCACCCCAACAGGTAAGCTAAAAGGGGTCAATAGTAGGGATTATTCTCAACAATTTTTCCTAATCTCACTACAAAAAAAAAACACATTTTTCCGACTGGACGAAACAGTTGGAGGTTGGTCGGTATACGGCTTTACTGAGTATTTCAGTCTAGTTGGCTTAGATTGGTCGAAAATTTCAAATAGTCGAAATTTTAGTCGGAATTCCGACTAATATGTGGATTGTAGGAATTTGGTCGGAATTCCGACCAGCTAGGTTGGTAGGAATCCGGTCTCCGACTAATCTCCTACTAACAAATGGTCGCGAATTTTTGACTCACCATTCGAAGATTAATCCAGATTTTTAAAACTCCTTATTTTCTTGGTTTTCCAGATATATTGTAAATAAAATATTAATTTATTATTCCGACTATTTTGCGACTAACTTATAGTAGGAATCTGGTCGGAAAATTAAAGTCAAAACTCCAAATTGACAAAATCTGACCCAAAAATGGCGGTGGTGGATTCCGACTAAATTCTGACTAAAAAATGATAAAAATTTAGTCGGTAAAGTCAAACTTAAAATTGACTAAACTTGACATGAAAAAGGTGACTGTTTTTTCGACTACATTCCTACTATTATTTAGTTAGTCGGAATAATTTATTATTAAAATAATAAACTTGGTCAAATGTGGTCAATGATATTGAACACCATTTGACCAGATTTCTTATTTTATCGATAAAATAGATTATTGATCAAACAAAACAAAAACGCGATAAAAATCAAATGAAATACGGACGAAAATAAATTTATATACAAATATATATACAAAAATTTTAAAGTAACTGTCAAATAAATTATGCAACGCCCAATTGTTTCAAATACAATTCAAATTAAAAAATTAAAAAACAATGGGCTAGCTGGATGGTGGAGGCAGAAGAAGTTGTTGGAAAGTCGTGTTCTACTGGAACAACGTGTGCACAAAAGAGAGTAGATGGTTGACCTCTTCCCTCGTTTTGCGTTGATCCTCCACAAGGGCCATATGCTCCTCCCTTGAAATGGCGTTTTTGAGGCAGAAATCTATATTATCAAGGACCCCCTGAAGATGATCCAATCTCTTATTGACCATTTGGGCCTGAGGAGGAGCGGCTTTGTGTTGGGATTACAACGTCACAAACTCATCATGATAATGTTGTGTCGCATCACCAACACCATAGACGGCCTTGGAGGGCTTCTTCCTTGGCACCTGTGATTCGATGTTTTTAACAGCCTGAAAATAGGCGTCGTTAAAACGCTCCACATGCACATCAACGAGGAAAGGTGCAATGAGGCACTTGTATTCATCCCAAACATTAAACAATGAATTTTGTAAAAATATCGGCAGAGTTTCCTCTTTAAATCAACAAAACTAAAACTTAATTAACCCTTGAAATATAAACCAAAATAGATATACTATGTATCTAATTCGAAAACAGTTAAGAAACCAGCTAACGTACCAAAACTAATCTATTTTTCAATGTTATCCAAAAATGCTAACAAAAAATAAGGTAGATAAGAGGTTAAACTTAAACTTTTAGCCTCGGACTTCTCGTTGACCCACTGCAACCCATCTCTGGTTCGCACTTTATGAGAGTGTAGAAACACTACAACATAATTTTCTTTTACTTGGATATATTTAGCGACATTTAATTTAAATCTCGCTATTTCAAATTTCTTATAGTGTGTATAGAAGATTTAGTGAAATTTATTAGACCCTTTAGCAGCATAATAAAAAGTCACACTAAAGCTTTTAGCAACATAGGATCTAGTGACATTTTTCACGAATGTCATTATAGACTATTTCCTTGTCAGATAATACAAGATCTTCGTCGGCATCTTCTTTTACATAATTGTCATCGACATCATCATCGTCAGATAATACAAGATCTTCGTCGGAGTCTTCATTTTCATCGACATCATCAACCGTTTCATCTAACACTAACAAATCTCCAGCTGGGTCACGCAACGGTGGGAGTATTTCCTCTGAAACATCTTCATTTTACCAGAAAATCCGGTGATTTCTCTTCCAGTTGGAAAGTACTTTCCTCAAAATTCTTTGATCTGACTTTGCAAACAGCTCGTCCATGTTACATGTTTTGCTTTAAAGTTGGATAAGGTACATAATAAACTTGGAAAGCTTGACTTGCTAGCACAAAATGATCGTACTTTCTATACGATCGACCAACATGAATGTCAACGAGCTTGTACCGTGGATGGATTCTCATACCATGGCCATATCCAGTGGTAGTTTATTGACATTTGCACAGTGTAAGCTCAATAATAACCTCTAACTTTTCATAAAAGTCTGTTTGATCTGCACTGTTATTAGCAGATTTCACGCACACCCCGGTGTTTTTAGTAGATTTATTTATTACAGAATGGAACATAGTGTGAAATCTATAGCCATTCACGTAACAAACATCATAGCGACGTGCCTTCTACAAAGGTCCCGCGACGACGTCCTTTAAAATGTCAGCATTTTCCACACCATCAAAAAACCCGTCCCTAAACTGCACATTATCAATAATTCAAACTTTGTATGTAATACGAATTACATTCAAAATTACGGTGTTAAATGTGTACTTACAATATGTTGAAACCAACGAGCAAACTGGTTTTGGACCACATGGTCAACCTGCTCTGCGTTTAAATTTGGTTCGTACTTTTTGATTAAGTGCATGAATTGATCATACAAGTGATTGACCTCCGGACAATTTCGCAATACATATGTCAGAGCAATGTTGAGATCTACATCATCATATTTATAAGACCCTTACCCCTCCCATTAAATTCGATTGGATGTGTGAATATGGATAAAACACCCGATCCAACATTATTAAAGCCTCCGTCATCGTTTTTAGGAAGATCTTTAACTCTACATCGAACGTTTTGCCCAAAGTAATGCAAGATAAAGTATGATGCTTCTTCTGTAAGATATGCATTATAGATCTAAGCCTCAACATGCGCTTTGTTTTTGACATTAAGCTTTAAAGGCGGAAGGTACCTGTAATTTAAACCAAATAGTAATTAATAAGACTTATTGACTCGTAACCTAAATAACAGTTAGTTTTAAATTTTACCTCTCAAATTGATACATCCACCTCTATTGTACCAGGCCAGTAATTCTTGCGTCGTAAGCTAGATGAACAGGGAGATGTTCTATAACATCAAAGATTGTTGGAGGAAATATAGTCTCTAACTTACAGCTCACCATAGTAATTTCCTCATCCAACCTCCACATATCAGCTGTAGATATTTTCGAAGGAGTAAGACTTCAAAAGAATAGACTAAGTGTGTATAAGGCCTTTAGGATGGTTGAATCAACTGGATGATATTCCAATCGGATGCCGAAAGCTCGGCTAAATCTTGACGTGCCTTCAGATGATCCTTAGATTTTCCCTACACATACATTATTGTGTTGAAAATGATATCAAAAAAGTTCTTCTCAATTTGCATCACATCAAAGTTGTGAGGGATCATGTTTGTTCTCTAGTACGGTAGATACCAAAAAATGCTTCTCTTCTTCCATCCATTACAGTACTTACTGATTTCAGCGTTGTACTCAGATGTATCATCTTCAAATACCCATAAAACCCAAAACGATTCAGCTCTTCTAACAGCTCAATTCTCGTACGTATGTCGGCTCTAATATCTTTCTCAACAGCTCCATGACTGAAATTTATCCGATTTGTGCGTTACGTGAGCCTCCTATCTCAAAATCTCCTGTGTGAGTCAAACCAACTCACTTTTCTGCTGTGTCGTAGATAGACGGCTTTGGAATTATACATACAATACAAACAAGCGTGCACGCCAGATGTACTCCACCCCGATATCATCAAATAAGCTGGAAAGTCGTTGATTTTCCACATCAAACCGCACGAAGCTGAGTTTTGCCTCTTAGATATGTCGTATGTCTGGATCCCATCTTCCCACAATAACTTCAACTCGTGTATCAACGACTGTAGGTATTAGTCAATCTTATGTTTTGGATTGTTAGGACCGGGGACCAAGGTTATTAGGATCGGGATTCTATCTAGGATCGTTGAGGGGTAGGATCAAAATCGGTAGAATTGAATCTTAGAATCGTAGATCAAAATTGGGATTCCGAGAACTATGCCGGAGACGATATTCATTAAGACCATGTACTATTTCTTCATGCGCATCAACGGAGGAAGAATATATGGAGTTAATATTACGGGCCAACATGAATATTGTTGTCCTGAGTTGCCAAATGGGTTGAAACCATCTGTACACAACCTAGTCTCACATTTCTTGTCTCCCTAGTAAAATACGGATGGGTCGCATTGAATGTCAACCAGGCTTTACTGTCCGAGGGGTGACACATCTCTCCATATTCTGAAGGGTGCTCCGCATGCCACCTCACCACATTGTGTCATACTCGCTTTGGGGCATCAATAAATCATACACCCATTGACACAACCGTCAATGTTCTCTACTGGCAATCTAAGAACCGAAATTTATTTCTTCGTATAGTAAAAACTTAGTGTCATTCGATTATCTTTCGGAAACATTTTAATAATCAATTGACATATTTCATCGTAAAGTCTTTCTGAAATACGAAAGTCTGCTTCAAACTTGTCATCCTTCCTATCACCGACATCTGAGTATGCGTTTCGCAACAAGGTACAGAGGTAAGTTGGCGGCTCTTCACATTTCAAAACACTATCTTGATTGGGCGTTCGGATCTTCATTAATATGTACGGGCGAGTGTAGTAAATTTGTAACGGCATTAACACGATGAGGTAGAAAATGATGATGTGTATCAGGAAAATTACTCGCTGGTGCATCGTAAAACTTTTGCGCACATGGGTTTTAAATTGTGTTTAGTTGTTGCTCTACTGGAGCCAACACATCGGTGCCCCATCAAAACATTTATGCAGGTACCAATCGTAGTAGTTTTCGACAAGGCCTTTCTTTAACAAATGATCTTTACCGACTTCTAGAACAAACAACCTACGGTTATCACATCGTTTATACGGGCATCTAACCTCATCTGGATTTTTTTTCTTTGCAAATTGTGTAAATTCTTCGACCCCTTCTAAATAACTAATATTATAAACTCCTTTATAACTTCGCTTATACATCCAACTTCTTTCACTTCGTAAGTCCATAACTCTGCGAAATAATAAGTACGATGTATAATATTAAAACAAAAATCAGAAAGTGAAACAACTTTTCTAATCACCGACCAATCTACGACTATATTTTAGTCGGTAAGTAGTCGGCACCTGAAAAGCTGTGCCTATTAATGAATCTTGTCAGACCACTTTTTGACTGAATTTCGAAATATGAAATTAAAATCACCGATCAATCTGCGACAAGATTTTAGTCGGAAAATGGTCGGTAAATGTAAAGTTGTTCCCAACAATTAATCATGTCAAAGAACTTTTTGACTGAATTTCGAAATTCGAAATAGCGACTAATCTGCGATTAAATATCAGTCGGTATCTGCTCGGTATTTTAATTAAAAAAATTAATGAGCTTTTAGGAGGGCCATTTTTTCGTGAAAATTATAAGTACTAAATTAAAATAGTAGTTTTTCTTCAATATATCCTCGTAGGTACTATACAAAAGTGAAAATGTTATATATATGTTTCTCAAAGTTAACGAATTTAAGCATTGTAAATTTTACTTATTGCTTTGTTGCAACATCAAATTGTATAAAGAATAATTGGCGAATCAGAGCTTTAAAATTACGCTCTTGTACGAATTACAACCTTAAAAAATAAACATAAAAGCCATAATTAGAACAAGAGCACAAGTTGAAGCTCCAACTCACAAATTATTCTTTTAACAATTTTAGTTTGATTTAACTGTTGCAACTTAATATAAGTAAATAAAATGATAACATATATTATTAGAAAAAATTGGTCGCAACGAAAAGCTCATTAAAATTTTTATAACAAAATACATACATATATATCATAACATATATTATAAATCATACATATAACTAAAATACAACTAAAATTAAATTAAAGAAAATATAACTAAAATATAACTAAAAACATACCTTGATAGTATATAAAGAATTCTTGTTAATTTGGAGAGATAATGTAAATTTTAAATTTGGTATATATGAAAGAGATTAAATTATTTAGGAGAAAGAAAGAGTGAGATTTTAAATGTGAAAAAATTGTTACGTTGGTGGAGGGTTATTATAGAAAGATTACGATTTTTTCCGACTAATTACCGACCACTCTCCGACAAACATTTTCTCTCCAAATATAGTGACTAATTTTCGACTAAAATTTCTGTCAAAAAATTTCCAACTAATATGATAGTCGCTAAATAGTCAGAAAATTCCTACCATTCACTGTTAGTAGGTATTTAATCAGAATTTCCGACTGAACGTGACTGATCGTTAATTTAGTCGTAAGTTTCCGACTGAAAGTGGGTGGTTGGTGTTTTTGGTTGGAATTTTGCGTCTTTTTGTAGTGTCTAAATTCTCTAGTGTATAATATAGGGTTCATTTGCCATATCACAACCAACAACCTATATAGATTTTATAGATTATAGTTGAAATTTACTAAATTTTAAACTAAAATAGGTAAATAAGTTTAAAACTTTATTAGATAATCATAAATGTATACTCCCTCCAGTTCAATGACTTTGTACCATTTTATTTAGGCACAAAGTTTAAGAAAGTGAAAGGAACCACTATAAAGTGTTATATACTTTACTAAATTTTTAGTAAAAGACAAAAAAGTGGAGGGGCTACTTTAATGTAAGGGTAGGCAAGAAAAATATTGTAAAATGACCTAACAAATAAGAAAATGGGACAAAGTGAGCGAAATTGACAAATAAGAAAATGGGACAAAGTCATTGAAATGAAGGGAGCATTACATTAAAAAACACTATAAATATAACAAAACACATATGTCACATATACATATTGGACATCTAAACTTGTCCTATAAAGAGTTTGATGCCCATTTCAGAAAAATGTTTCTCATGCTTTGTGTAAGACAATGGTTTTGATTCGCAATATTGTCATCCGTAAATATTTTGCACACTTACACATCACTCATGCCTACCATTTCTCACAAAACGTGAAACAATTTGAGCACGTGTTTGGACTTTTGGTTTGATTTAGGTTCTTTTGTTTGTATAATGGCCCCATCAATATCACAACATAACTAACTAATTGGAGCAACAACACTAGAACTACACTAACCACAAAAATACAATTTCTAATTCAAACAGCTTCATTTTTTGCTTCAACTACAACAATAGAATCAACTTCAGTTGTAGAATCAGCTATAGTGCTCTGTTTGTAGCATTTCCAAGTATAGATGTAACTAAATTGAGATTGAAAATCATTCCTATCTATTTGAAATTTAGCATCTGTGTAACCTTTTACTTATAATTCAGACACACCTCCAAAAACCAGGAACTTATCCTTAAACCTATTCACGTAATTTTAGATGTTCTTAATCACTGTCCAATGTTCATTACACGGACACAATTGATATTTTCTAGTCATGCTCGAAGAACACAAAACATCTGATTGAGTACATATCGTAACTTACATGATAGATCCCATAGTTGAAGCATATGAAATCATGCTCATCTTCTCCAACCAATGGACACTGCTTCTTACTAAGAGACATGCCATGTGACATGGGAGGAAAAGCCTTCTTAGAGTTTGTCATATTGAATCTATCAAGGACCTTATCAATATAAGTCCTTTGACTAATTCCAATCATTCATTTTGATCTATTTAATATTCAGATGCCCAAAATGTACTAAGCATCTCCAAGGTCTTTTATACAGAAACAACTACTCAGCCAAGGCATTACTCAAGCAGGTACATTGTTCCCTACAACTAGAATGTCATCCACATACAAAACTAAGAAAACAATAAAACTTCCACCAACTTTCTTGTATACACAAGACTCTTCAAAACAAAAATTTCAACTCCTAAATACTTGCTTTATCCCATAACTGGACTTCTAAAGCTTACTTACTTTCCTAGGGCTATCGGGGTCCAAAAAACCCACTAGTTGTGTCATATACATTTCCTCTTCTAAATATCTATTTAGAAATGCAATTTTAACATCCATTTGCAAAATCTCTTAGTTATAATACGAAGTTATTGCTAGGATAATTCTGATGGATTTAAGCATTGGTACTGGTGAAAAAGTCTCATCATAGCCATTGCCATTAACTTGTTTAAAACCTTTAGCTACCAATCGTGCTTTATAGACAACTATTTTTTCATCCATGTCAATGTTTATCCAATAAATGCATTTGCCCTCAATGGGTCGAGCACCTTCAAGAAAGTTAACTAGGTTCTTAAATTGCTTTGCATACATTGACTCCATTTAAGACTTTAGCTCTAAGCCATATTTCAGAGTCATAACTAACCATTGATGCCTTATAGGTAATAGATTCCTCCTTGTCTAATATAAGGACTTCATTACTTTAATGAACCAGATAATCCTATAAGGGATCTCCCCTTCAAAGTTTACTCTAGTCCTATGAACCAAAACTTGAGCTCCCACATGAGAGACAATTATTCCCAAACTCCCATAGGAGTGGTTAGTGCCTCATCATCTTGGACATCTTCAAGAGAAATATTTCTCCCACTTGATTTTCGAAAAAGAGATTCTCTTTCTTAAACGACACATTCGCGAGCTACACATACTTTTTGCATACTAGAGTTATAGAAGGAATGTCACTTGGTTTCTTTGTTGTTACCCAAAAAGAAGACCTTATCATATCAGGGTTCAAGCTTATTTAGTTGTAAATGTTGTACCTATGCTTGACAACCTTACGATTAAAAACATGAACCACTGCTAAGAGTGCATAACCGCAAAATAAAATACGAAGATTGACTAAACTCGTCATCGAACTAACTATATCTAATAAGATCCGATTCCACTGCTTGAAGACACTATTTAATTATAGTGTTCCAGGGAAAGTTCGTTGTGAAATTATTCCACAGTTTTTTACATGATCAACAATGTCTTGACTTAGATATTTGTCACCTTAATTTGATCTAAGTGCTTTAATTGCCTTACAAAGTTTATTTTGTATTTCATTTTGAAATTCTTTAAATTTTTCAAAGATTCAGATTTATGCTTCCATGAGTAGATTATTCATATCTACTTAAATCATCTCTAAAAGTAATCAAGTATGGATACGCTCCCTTGGGTTAGTTACACATAGGACTACATATATCTTAATGTATTAGTCAGAATAAGTCATTAGCTTTTTTACCATGTCCAGTTAATGGTAATTTAGTCATTTTTCAAGCAAACAAGACTCATACACTTCATATGATTCAAAATCAAATAAGTCTAATAGTCTATCTTTATTAGCTTTTGGATGCGTTTATAAATTTACATGTCGCAAACACATTGCCAAAGATAAGTATGATTTGAATCCTTTGATTTTAGTCTTTTAGAATTGTCTACGTCATTGTTTTGTTTATCAAGAGCTAGTATGTAAAGGCCATTTATGCACGACTTACACCATAACAATTTTCTTCTTGTAAATTGAAAAAGAACCATTCTTTAATGCAACGGTAAAACCTTCGAAATCCAACAGTGAAATTGAAATCAAATTTCAATTCATAGAAGGAACATATGGCTAATGCAACTACGTTAGCTTCAATTCCCACTCATAGGTCAACATCATCTCTAGCAAGATCTCTACTTTTTTGGAATCCTTGCGCATTTCCATCTTTCTTATCTATGAGGTATTTTGGGCAATTTTGTTTCCAATGACCCTTCTTATTGCAACAGAAATATGTTTGATCTAAAGTAGATCCAGACTTCACCTTGGCCTTGACAATCTCTTTACCTTTGTCTTGGTTAACTTATTTTTGTGACTTTTCCTTTTTCTTAAAGACATTCTTCTTTTTCCGAAGCATAAGAACCTCTTTCCTTGTTTTAGTGGGAATAGTATGCTCAGCAGTTTTAAGCATACCAAGCAACTCATTGTTATTGTTTTCAAGTGAATTCATATTGAAATTTTGAATAAAATTGTTAAAACCATCATGTACGGAATGCAATATTATGTCAATGGCGTGTTCTTCACCAAACGCAACACCAACGCATTTCAAATTTTCAAAATGACTCTTCATTTTGAGAATACTAGGACCAACAAGTTTGCCTTTTTTAAGTTGACTATATTATATAGCCTTGACAGTCTCAAAATGTTCAGTCTTATGTGTTTCCCAACATAGCTTGGAGCTGATCAAGGTTGTCATAAGCTTTGATTTACTGTAAATGTTTTTGCAATATAGGAACCATGGATGCCAACTTATGCATGTGACATTTAAAGACCTTTGAAGGGAAGCTTCATAAGCCTACCAATCGTTAGCAGATGCATTAAGTGCAAATTCATCCTTAATCAAAGTTTCAATAACATTCAATTTTCGCTCATGTTTAACAATAGTTCTTAAATTCCTTGACCAATCAAGAAAGTTGTTTCCATTATATTTTTGTTGTTCGAGTATTGCCCGTAAACCAGAATTAGAGAATGCATTATTGTTCAAATGATTTGACATCTTCAAAGGAAATAATTCAAAGTGTAAGAATTAAATGATTATCACGAATGAATAATTTTTAAAAAATTTAAACAAAATTCCCTCCACTAAATTTAAAATATGTCCCTTTTTATTTAGGATTACAAGACCCCATTTTCACTAACTCTAAGCAAGCTTTGGCTTGTCAGCCAAAGTTAATGGTTATAGATAGAGAAATTGTTTCTTATTTATTCATAATAATTCTTGTTTGACAATAAGATAACTTTTTATCTATTACTCCCTCCATTTCAGTTGACTTGTCCCATTTGACTTTTCACGGATTTTAAGGGTTGAGTGTGGTCCATTAAAAATGTGGTAGTTGGGTATTTTAATTGATTAAATTAATTGTAAAGGTGGTAGTTGGGTATTGGAAATTGGAAAAGTAGGGGTATTTAGGTAAAAAAAGGATAGCCAAAAAAGGAAATGGGACAAGTAGTATGATAATGCCAAATAAGGAAACGGGACAAGTAAACTGAAACGGAGGGAGTATTATCTCATGCCTCTAAGTGTTAACTTTGTCTTAACCTACTTAATTGAGTTAAACCACTTTTCACCAACTAATTATCTAAGAGAATTAATAGGCAATTTGCTTAGGCGAAACCTACCTAATTAACGATCTAACGCTTCATAGTGTTACTAAATGATATAACGGTAACACTCAATATTATTAGGGATTGTGGTTCTTTAACCCAAAGATAAGTGAGCTTTAATTATTCGATTTAATAAACTAAACCACCAATGGATGCATCATAAAACAATATAGCAAATGGCAACAAAGCAATAAAATAATGCATAAAGAAGCTTTCTAGTATGGCTACAAAACACTTAAAAATCTAATCTTCAAAACCAATCCTTTTGAACCACTTGAATCTCTATTCTTCTTGGTCTTTAACTCCATGGATATATACATTTATGGTTATCAAAATCACGATTCTGATCTACGATTCTACGATCTTAGGATCAAAAAACGAGCCAGGAATTAAAATCACATGTAGAATCGTAAGTTGGTACAATCTTACGATTCTAATTACAAAAAAATTTGTAGAAATAGAATCATAGTACGATTCTACGATCTTACGATTTAGCGATCCAATTCTACAAAAAAAAAAATTTAACTTTTATTAATATTCTTATGTATCATCTTTCGTTAATTTTTCTTTCGGTTCAATAATCCAACACAATAATTTTTAAAAATAAATTTCTTCATCTCTATGAAGATTCATAATGATAAATTATTATTTTTCCATTTTATTCTTAAAAATGAATTTATTAAAACTATAATTCATAAACTTAAACTTTTGACATGAAAATATTATGACTAAATAGCAACTTTAGGTTTATTGTAGAATCTTACGATCCTACAATTCCATTCTACTTCTCTGAACGATTCTAATTAGAATCATGAGTTTAACAACTTTGCATACATTATGATAATAAACTCTACTACAAAAACAATTTTAGTAAACCCACCCCTAAAGTTCTTAACTTAATTTATCATGCAAATTAAAATTATCAAGTGTAAATAAATAACCCGTATACATTATTTATGTATCGCTAATATTTATATGCCCAAAACATTTATGTAAAAGCGAAAATTGTTAACATTGTAGGGTTCTAGTACTATTAACTTTTAACATGTGAAAAACTAAAATCTTTTCAAGACCTAGTAAATATTGGAATAAAATAATATACCTTTATAGCGTAAATCCACTGCTAAAATATATAATAAGACAAAGACCGTAAATGAAGTTTTAGTAAAATCCACCAACAATGTCTTATAAGATCTTATATACTAAACATCATTTAGGAACCTTTCTTAAACTAATCTTATGTGTATACAAATATTATATTTGACCTTACTTACAATTTGTCAATACCATATACGTAAGTTTTCTTAGTGTTAAAAATTGAAAGCAATGAAAATATCACATATACATTATATGTGACAAGCTCACAAAAAGAAAAAAAAATTGATATGTGAATATGTGTAATCATATACTCCTATATCTCTTGGTTATATTTTTATTTAGCCAACTAGATCAACATTTTGTATCATAGATTACAAAATAAGGATTAATAACATCATTAAACCCACCATATATTTAGCCAAATCTATCTATAGACTATATACATAATACTAAATAAAATACAGCTTACATAAGCAACTAAAAAAAATTAATGAGTTGTCATATTTTCAAGAAAAATTTTCCCTCTATTTTGTAAAGATGATGTCATTGCATAAGAATGACTATAGAAATCTTACATGCTAAAGATAATTAATTTGAGACAATCATTAAAAGCTTTTAGTTGGGAAAATAACATATAAATTTAAATAACAATATGGAGTAATAAATATATCAATCAAAGATGCACAAATTCATTATTATCTTTGATTTTCAATCTACAAAGCACCATTGATCTACTATTTATTATAAAAATTATTTATTTATGTACAAATTAATTATATTACTTTTGAATATACTTTTGAAAAAAATAAAAGTTTATTAAAATGATTATAATTTCAATAATTATTATATTATAGATACAAACTCATATTAATACAAAAGAAATAAAAATGTTATTTATTTTTTACATTAAAATGAAAAAACCGTGCATCGCACGGGGATCATCTAGTTATATATAAGAGTTAAACTACTATTTAACAATAAATCAATATAACTATTATATTAAATTGAGCATTATGACTAATATCTAGTATTACTATATTAATCACTTGAATCTAGAGTCCAGACTCATATAGACCCAAACAAACAAAGTTGGCCTTATACATTGATACAATGTGATCCAATAGAATTAGCGACATTAAGCTCAGTTAACTATCAAATAGCAGTCCTATGACATTTATTAATGTTTGATAAAACATAAACATTACTCAATGTAAACTAAATTAACAACTCAATGTATCAACTTGATCATTGAACATTTCTAACACAAACAAGTCAAAGGAGCAACCTTAAAACCAAATCTAACAAACCACAAGGCAACTTTACTTCCTAGCCAAAAACCACCAGCAACAATTGTATTTGAATCTAATCAAATTTTTATTATACATAAATAAAAATATTAACGATGAAATTAATGCATTCAAAAGTCTTAAAAAAGAGCAAAATGTAACAAAATCTTAGTCACATAGGGAAACCATGTAGAACTTTCTAATACATGACTAACTTCGACTAACTTGGCCGTCTTCCAACACAATTTACAGGTTAGCTTAATTGCATAAATGAGTTGCATAGAAGACCTATCATGGTTAGATTGACATTTAACAAATGTGGCCTACGAGTACCTTTCATAACTGGCTGCAACTAAATAAGGAAACAAGTCATGACAATTACAGTGAACTTACTAAATACAAAGAATTCCTACTTGCAAAAACATTCATAAATGACAAACCACTTACTCAATTTGACTTTTCCAAACATCTACAAAAATCCGTCCCTCATCAACCTGACATCCTGTATAAATCAATCCACATCAACATTAAAATTTAAGAGTACGATAACAAATCTGAAATCAATAGAGTATAATCAAGTCGTTCTAATACAAATCATCATGAACTACACTAATGTTATGTTTGCCTATTTCCATATTCATCCATTATGGTATGTTTAGCAATTCTTGAAATTCATTTTCAAATGTTGAATTTGAAAATGTAAAATTGGAAATAACAATGTAAAATTTAGTCAAGTATCAACATTTGCAAATTCCAAGTATATAGGTATCAATTACAATTCTTGAATTTGAATACAAAAGTTAAATTTTCTATTTTCAAACGAATTATATGTTGCCAAACACTACCTTAGGAAATTATGGAGAGGGATTCAAAAAAACACCATTAATTATTAGAGTATAGTAATTGTATAAGCTAAATATCAAAGAGCTGTGAAAATAGTAGAACAAAATAAATGCAATAATTTAAGTTCAAATGAAAAGGTGTTAAAACTTAGAGAGATAAAGAGGAAGTAGAATGAGTAAAGTTAGAAGATGGTGATATTTTTACTCATTGGTGTAGTTTTTATTACAATGGTGAAGTTCCATATTTAAAGGCAAATTCTACCCATAATTACATTGAATGCATTCACATTAAGGTAAATCCATTAATAACCTTTCACATTATATTTCAACATTTTACACTATACTTTAACACTTCCCCTTGAATGCATTCTAATTATCAAAAAGAGTAAAATATTATTACAATATTTCTATTGAATACTGCCTCATTAAAAACCTTGTCAGGAAAAACCCAATGGGATAAAAACCTGAACGAAGGAAAAAAGAGTGCAGTGAGTATGATTCTCCTCCTGAGTTCAACAAATATCTCACAGATGACACATTCCAATATTACGTACAAGTTGTTCGAACTTCTTTGATGGAAGAGACTTTGAGCAAATCTGCAAGATTTTCGCTTGATTGAATTTGTTCGACTTTTACTATTTTATACTTCTGGAGGTCATGTGCGAAGAAAAGTTTTGGTGCTATGTGCTTGGTTCTATCCCCTTTTATGAAGCCTTCACTAACTTGTTCAATACAACCGGTATTGTCTTCAAAAATTATAGTTGGAGAATTTATTATCGAGTTTATCCCACATTCTTCTTGAATATGACCAATTACTGACCTTAACCAAATGCATTCTCTACTTGTTTCATAAAGAGCGATCAATTTTGCATGGTTTGATGATGTAGTTGTCAGTGTTTGTTTTGTGGATCTCCAAGATATGGCGGTACCTCCATATGTGAATACATATCAATTTTGTGATTTAGCCTTATGAGGATCTGATAAGTATCCAGCATCTGCATATCCAACAAGTGTAGCATCTTGCTTTGATCGATAAAATAATCTGAGATCTTTAGTTCCTCGAAGATAGCGCAACAAATGTTTTATCCCGTCCCAATGTCTCTTTGTTGGTGAATTGCTATACCTAGCTAATAAATTAACAGCGAAAGCAATATCAGGTCTTGTATTATTAGCTAGATACGTCAAAGCTCCAATTGCGCTTAAGTATGGCACTTCAGGGCCAAGAATTTCCTCGTGTTCTTCACAAGGTCGGAAAGGATCATCTTTTGTTTTTAATGATCGCACTATCATTAGGGAGCTCAACGGATGAGCTTTGTCCATATGAAATCTTTTTTAGAATCTTTTCTGTATAGTTGGATTGGTGCACAAAGATTTCACCCCTTAAGTGCTCTATTTGTAATCGAAGGCAAAATTTCGTTTTCCCAAGATCTTTCATTTCAAATTCTTTCATCAGGTATTTTGCAGTTTCTTCAAGCTCTTTAGGGGTTCCAATGATGTTTAAATCATCAACATAAACTGCGATTATAGAAAATCCTGATTGAGTCCGCTTAATGAATACACAAGGATTAATTTGATCATTTTTAAATCCTTCTTTCAGGAGATATTCACTAAGACGGTTGTACCACATTCTTCCAGATTGTTTTAGGCCATAAAGTGACCTTTTTAGCTTTATGGAAAACATTTCTCGTGGTTTGTGGTTTTCTGGTAATTGAAGTCCTTCAGGGACTTTCATATAAATTTCTGTATCAAGTGATCCATATAAATATGTGGTCACAACATCCATAAGTCGCATTTGTAACCTGTTTGAGACAGTTAGGCTTATCAAAAATCTTAGTGTAGTTGCATCTACTACTGGAGTATATGTTTCCTCATAATCAATTCCCGTTCTTTGGGGAAAACCTTGTGCTACAAGTCGTGCCTTATATCTAACAACTTTATTTTTCTCATTCCTTTTTCTCACGAACACCCATTTATAACCGACTGTTTTTATACCCTTTGGGGTTTGGGTAATTTGTCCAAAAACTTCTCGTTTCTCAAGTGACTTTAATTCTACTTGAATTGCATCTTTCCATTTTGGCCAATCATTCCTATGCCGACACTCTTGTAGCGTTCTTTGCTCTATGTCATTTTCATCAAGTGTTATTTCATTGGCCACTAAATAAGCAAATGCATCATGGATAATAACATTCTTTCGATTAAGTTGCATTTTAGTTGAAATGTAATTAATCGAAATTTCATTGTTGTCTTTTATATTATTTTCTTCTTCTCTAAGATTTTCATCCTCATCTCCAAAACTTGCTTCTTTAGAATTTATTGAAGATGTAATATTGATAACATTTGACATTTCATTCAACCTTTTGGATTTTCTTTGTTTCAAATCCTTTGAACCAAGTGGTCTTCCACGCTTCCGGCGTGTAATAGATTCATTTTCAGTGGCCTTGTTATCAATGGGAATTTCAATTCGTGCCGGAACATTTGCCGCAGGAATATATGATTTTGTCACTTGCTTTGTTTCTACAAATGCATCAGGTAATCTGTTTGCAATATATTGGTTATGGACAATTTTTCTAACTTCTTGTTCAGAAGCATTTGTTTTTGGATCATATATTTTCAAATGCATTGCATTCCATGTGAGATCTATTTACTTTTTATTTGGGTCCACTTTCTCTCCCCCCAAGGATGGGAATATTGTCTCATCAAAATGACAATCTGCAAATCTAGCATTAAATAAATCACCAGTCATTGGTTCTAAATATTTGATAATTGATGGGCATTCAAATCCAACATAAATTCCCATCCTTCTTTGTGGACCCATTTTTGTACGTTGGGGTGGTGCAATAGGGACGTATACTGCACATCCAAATATTTTCAGGTGTGATATGTTTGGTTCTTGACCATTTACCAATTGTTGTGGTGAATATTTATGATAAGCACTTGGTTTCAATCTTATCAATGATGATGCATGTATTATTGCATGGCCCCACGCAGATGATGGCAATTTTGACCTCATTAATAATGGTCTTGCTATTAATTGGAGTCTTTTTAATCAATGATTCAGCCAGACCATTTTGAGTATGAACATGAGCTACTGGATGTTCTACATCAATTCCAATTGACGTACAATAATCATTAAAAGTTTGAGATGTAAATTCTCTGGCATTGTCAAGCCTTATTCGTTTAATTGTATGATCTGGAAATTGATTTCTCAATCGAATGATTTGAGCAAGTAATTTT
Organism: Amaranthus cruentus; assembly: GCA_019425755.1. Lineage (NCBI taxonomy): Eukaryota > Viridiplantae > Streptophyta > Magnoliopsida > Caryophyllales > Amaranthaceae > Amaranthus > Amaranthus cruentus. The sequence goes on from CM033454.1 coordinate 17,514,636, forward strand.
GCAAATGCCACATTTCTAGTTGGTAGGAGACTTGCATGTGACCATCGTGTTGAGACATCAATTAATACCATAAAATATCTAAATGGCCCAGAAGCAGGATTAATTGGCCCACATATATCTCCATGAATTCTTTCTAGAAATTTAGGAGTTTCAGTAGCAATTTTATTTAAAGATGATCTAATTATCAATTTGCCTTGTGAGCATGCAGAACATGATAATTCATTTGGTTGGGAAATTCTCATTTTCTTCATTGGATGCCCAATTGGATTTTCAATAATTTTTCGCATCATTCCCAAACCAAGATGACCCAATCGGTCATGTCATAAATTTATCATTTCTTTATTCTCTAACTTCTTGTTAGACACCATGTTTATCTCAACTGGTTTTATATCAATACGATATAATCCTGATGAGTATGCTGGTAATTTTTCATGAATACTTTTCTTGCCGCATTTTTCAGATGTTATGCATAAATATTCAGTATGATTTTCGATCATTGTTTCTAAATGATAGCCATTTTGGCGTACATCTTTGAAACTTATGAGATTTCGTCGAGATTTACTCGAATATAAAGCATCATTAATTACTCGTTTTGTCCCGTTTGGAAGTATTATTTGAGCTTTTCCATATCCTTCTATTAGTTTGGTAGTTCCAGAGATTATAGTGACATCTGCTTTCACCATCGTCAACTCAGAAAAATATTCTTTGTGCTTTAGGATGGTGTGAGTTGTCCCACTATCTAGGAGGCATTGATATTAAGTTATGAAAAATAATACTTTTAATAATCATTTAATGCAAATTAAGAAAAACGTGAATTTTATAGTCATATTGTTATAACAATTTCTACATATATTTAAATATATGTGAAATCTACATTACAAGATAATTTTTTTACGATCCAGACTATTTGTAGAATTGGATGGTTGAATCGTAGACGCCGTCGACCTTCCTTTCCCGGACCCTGACCATAGATTTATCTATGTGACGATGATGATGATGGTTAAATCGTAGGATCGTGAAATCATGTTATGATCCTACCTCTTAAATTCTTGAGATAAGCAGGATACAAGTTCCTACCAGCTTTGTGGTATGACAATATGATATGATGTTATGATTGCTTCTTCTGTCCAACAAACATTTATGGTGAGAATCACAGAGAAAGACGAGTATAGAATAGCTACTTAGGATTATTATTAAGAATCGTAAACTGAGATCATAAAAATACGATTCGAACAGTCAGTTGTGATTATTCATCTACTATTGGGCTGCCAAATGAATAGATAGCTTGCATGTAGATTTCTGTTTTGACTGTTCTGAACTCTCTTTGCGGGAATTACAGGATAAACATTAGAGACTAAACACACTAATTAGCACACAAGATTTCAAAACATCCTACCTTGCACCAATGTTCTGTGAAGCACTATATTTTGTATAGGTTAACGAAATATAGACCTTAAAAATGGTAAGACACGCTTTGTCAACTCGGATTCTACAATTTAGCAAATCAGTTCATGTAAATAATAACAGAGTTTATTCGGAAAAAATCAATAGTCACTTTTAAAAGCATGCTTCGATAGCTATGTGGGGCATAAATTAATGAATTGAGGGAATATGAGAGGAATTGCCCCGGAAAAATATGATGATTGAGGTCAAGCCAGCTTTAAGCTTTATCATACTATGTGGAAAATATAGGAAACTGATAATCCTAGGATATAAAGGTGGTTATTTCACAAACAAAACGCTGGGGATTATTTTACCATGACTTGGGCACCCATCAATCCTGCAATACCAAGAACCTGACAATAAGAAGGCCGTCCAACGCCCCTTCGAGGGTAAATAACCAAAGCATATTCTCCTAGTACCAATTGTACCTAATTCTATCATAACATCATTATCTAGATAACAGACTACAACACATGAAATAGTGACATTACCTTGTCAATTATAATTAGACATAGGTCTGGTGGTTGTTGAGAAGTACAAATGAAGCTTGCAAGTTGACAATTAGCTTTGGATTCCGGTTGGGTTGATAATTAGCTTTGGCTTCACCAGTTGAGATACTGACAAGTGAAGGCTTAGCTTCTCTATTTAGCCTTCGTCCTCCTCCAATGTAAATATATATGTATACATAGTTATACACAAATTCTTGTGAGAGACGTTCTCTTTGAGAGACCAGCTCTGATTGGGTCGGCCCATAAAAGAAAATATAAAGTAAGTATGAATTAAGCTATAATGGGCAGGGCCTGAGAGGTGTCTCTCAAAGAGACGGTCTCTCAGGAGACTGCCTGATATATATATATATATATATATATATATATATATATATATATATATATATATATAAAAGGTAAGTTCAAGTGAGAACAGCTTATATGAAGGAGAACCGAAACACCTTGATAAAAATGTGTTACTTTTGAACAAAAAAATGTTACTTTAGTTTTAAAAAAAAGCTGTTACTTTTTAGCATAAAAAGTGTTACTTTCAGAAAAAAAAATATTTTTTCAAAAAAATAAAAATATTAAAAAGTAACACGTTTTTTTCGAAAAGTAACAAATTTTTATGTAAAAAGTAACACCTTTTAATGTGTTTTTTTCAGAATTTTTTTCTTAAAGTAACACTTTTTTGCCCAATAGTATCATAAAATACAGTAACACCTTTTAAAGAAACATCATTGAAGTTGTATGCTGCAGGGGTACCAAAATCTGTTCAAGAGTTACACTCAGTAAAGTTGACACCAGCATACCGATAATTCTATAAATATTTCTACACAAGGCTTTAACAAGATTCCAACCAAAAAACCAAAAATTGTTGGGTAATAAGTATAAGATTCATTCAGATGATGTAATCGTAGTTGCATCATTGTGCACTATGCTAAATTAGTTTCACAAAAACAAAGGAAAAGCTATAATAATGATCATGGAGATGTAGCTATGTAGAGGAAAATCAAATTACAGAAAATAAGTTTTACTGCAGCTACCATGTAATTGACAACATTCCACGCCAATGCCATTATGTGGCTCCCATCAAGGCAAGATTTGGGGGTTATGAAAAAGATGTATTTCGATCACCTCTGGTAGCAAACAACATCATAAATTTGCATGAGACATTTTAAAACTTCATGCCAGCTACCATGTTAAGAATTATTCTTAAGTTTATGAAAAACATAGGTATAAAGGACCAATCTATTACAAACTTAAGGTCCAATGTTGCAATATGATTGATACTTTTACTGCCAATTACCATTTTCCTTATATTTCAGACTGAACAGCAAAACTTCTGCTCAATTAAAGTCTATAATCATGAGCTAAAAACACCCAATTAGTTCAAAGTTTTAGCTCATACACAATCTGCTCTCTCATACTTATGTGACAAAGATATATCAGAAAGAGCAACAAAAAAAAAATAAAAACTTCATTTCATTAAAATTTGACTAACAGCCCCTATCCCAGGGGTGGGGAAGGAGGACTTAGGAAGCCTCAGACCTAGGAGGGCGTATGAAAAGGAGCAAACAACTAGCTATCAGAAAATTATGACAAACAACCCCTTTTTGGGGAAGGGGGATGGGGGTGTGGTTGGGCAGAGGGAAATGACATGAAAACCCTGAAAGGCTGAAACCTGAAATGCCATGTGGAAGACAAAGGCATATATGACGCAACCAATCAAGCTTTCTCTCACATGGCAATGTATAATAAATGAAACCATCACTAACAATATTGACTCTTCGGGTGATCAGAGGAGATAAAAAGATCAAATTTCAGAGATGAAGAAATAAAAAAAACATTTCAATGAGAGATCACCTATTCATCATAAAAAATCTCTTGAGGGATAATTATGCCAATTAAGTACAGCAATTTTCAATGTATCAAAGCAGTTATTTCATATGAATAAGTTTTCTAACCTTTCCTCCCAAAATTATCAGTTTGGGTACGCTAAAGTGAAGCTTATAAGGAATACATATTGCTTTGTGAAAGTAATTGTTTAAAATATGATGTGTTCCAAAGCCATGATAACAATCATTTGAAATGGGTGTTATACTAAAAGAATGAAGGTTAATCTATTTCATAAAATTTTTACATAAGCATGCAGTTTGTTTAAAGCCTTAAAGGTATTCCAAATGATGTACTTCTCGGCCTTCTGCTAAATGAGCGAAGAATAACAGCACAAATAGAGGCTATAAGACTTGCATCAGTACAGAAATAAATAAACGTAATAAATATTTGCAATAGAGGCTATACGATTAGGGAATCAAGTTTGGAGACGATACCTCGTACAAAGTTAAAATTGTAAATGCAATAAATTATATTGGAGTATTTTTTTTTTCTTTTCTTTTTTTGTTTTGATAACTCGGATATTTGGGTCAAGCTTGCACACACCAACTATTCCCAGGGGCCTGAAGTTATCTCGAATGGGGCATGTGACTATTATTTAATCAATAAGAAAGATATAATAACTGATTATACTTTCTGATTGACAAAATACTAGTCATGTGCCCCATTTTGAGATAATTTTAAATAAAAAAGGGTCACCTGTTAAGGATTCATGATCAACTATTGTTTACCTTGTGAGAGTGTGTATGTATGTGTTGGTTCATGCGTGCATGTGAGTGTGTTAAGACTTGAGAGGTGGGGGTGATTTGGGGTCTTTTACAACAGCTTTGACAGAAAGGATCTGGCTGGAAGTTGAGCTAACTGTCCAGATGTCATTGAGTTTCCAGGCCCCTAGAGGTGAGGACACAAAATTCCTCCACAGATCAAATTATTTTTAACTGTGGCGAAAGGGGGTTCTTGGGCTCCATTTCAGGATATAGGTGTGCACCAAATACACATTCTGATTTCTGAGGTATTACCGAGGTTAAAGTGAGAACATATTACTGAATGTTGAAGCTGGGGAAACCAATGATTATACCCCTAATTTTAATGTTTTTTAAAAAATGACCCAAATTTGTTGTAATCATAATAAAAGCTTTCGTGAACGGAATAGATTATTTTCATGGTAGCACATAAGGAATTTTGCACCTAAAACTCTTGTTTTTTTTCTCTTTTTCTTTGGATTAAATAGTCTATTATGCAGCTTCATTATTCAATATATGACTTATTCACCCTTAATATCACCGTTCCTAAGATGGTTATCGAATCATTCTTGGATTTCAAAATGTACGCACATAGTCCCACTGAAATGGAATGATCGAGAGAATGGGAAACATCTAATATCACGAGTATCTGTTACAATGCGACGTCCAATTTTGAATGCTGGAAGTAAAATTTTATGCTCAATCAAATAGAAAAATCATTCAATCATGAATTAATAAGCAGTTTCATCTGCATAGTATAAACACAGAACACCTAGCTGAAATACAAAGCATGCAGTAACAAAACATAACAGAAAGATCACTCTCAGAGTGGGAACGTAAAAGAATTCTTTAAAAAGTTGTAAAATTCAATAAGCCTACATAAACATTTCCGATAGTGATAGCAGCCAGCAGAACCATACTAGAAACCCCAGATAAAAGATCAATCAAAATGAACAATCATACAGCATTCAAGTATCTTTTTATTTTCTATATAGCTTTACGATTAACCAATGAGCAAACAAATCAAACTTAGAAGTTGAAGTAAATGAGTACACAAACAATAAGCCATCTAGAAACAGAAAAAGAACAGGGGGAATGAATCATATGGTAAAAGATTGTAAACACTGAATCGATATGAACCAAATAAAAGAAAGTCATTTTACTCCCCATCGTAATCAGATAGCTATGCATTCAACATTCCACAATTCATATTCATATTTACTCTTCTTATATCAAAATGTTTCTTACTCTCTGTTTTAAGTACTTCCTTCAATCTATCCCCCACACTAATCACTATCGATCTTCTCACTATTTTCTCTCCATTATGAACCTCTAAGTTTAAAAAATTTTCTTACTCGCAACAATAAACAATTATAAAGTAAAAAATTTGAACTTTTACTAACATCAATTTGGAACAAAGTGATGCAATTAACCAAAGTGCAATGTATCCAACAAAAGCTACTAGAATCACAATTTTCTCCTCAATGTCAATCTTTCACACTCAAAAGTTGTAAATAAATGTCAAAATCAGTTACTAAACAATCATTTAACTGCTGAAAATTAAACTTCTTCACAGAATTTTAATTTTCTCCCCATTATACATGTCACATTTCATTTTTAGCACATCAACTGGAAAACGCAACAAATATTATAACCAAATGTTGAACTACTTGAATACTTCGAAAATTCGATATCCAAACGCAGCTTTTTAACAACAAGTACATGCATTTAGACCAAATCTAATCGCAAGACAAATTATCAACATCAATGTTAGAAAAATCGAATCCAACAACAGAAAATGTATAGCAATTGAAGAAACAAACGAAACGAAGGAACAGCAAATAATTAAAGAAATTAAAGAATTGTTAACAGAACAATCATAGAAAATTTGTACTATTGGTACGAATTAATAAATTGCAGTGAGGATAGAATAATTGAGATACCTACTTTGAATCGACAAGAAGCTCAAATTCACGGCAAGACTCTGCAGAAATTTCTTCCACTTAAACACTACATCAGAGCAAAAACCTGAAGGTGAGAGAACTGGAAATTTTCTAGTACAGGTAGAATTATTGTTGAATAAATTCGGCAAATTAAATCCAGCGATTTCATCAATCGATTAAGAACCGAGGAGGCGAGGACAGGCAACCGAGTGACAAACTAATCGAACTGAACAGTTTTTTTAATCATAAAAATTTACAAATACTTTCATCAATTTCGTTTTGGAATTGTTTTTAAGTAATTTCATATAAGGTTCTCCAAAATTCACCATATACCATAAAAAGTGTTTTAATTCATTGTATACCGATGAGTTTTCCTACGTTACCACATAATACCATTAATGACAATTGTCTTCAATGTGTCGTTTGTGGTAAATTACCAGTATGCCCTTATGCATTCAACCGGCGCCATTGTTAGAGTTGACTTCCCCAAACACAACGTATGTCTTCAAAAACTTGACCCCCCCATCTTTCTTCTTTTCCATTCAAGAAACTCTTTGTTCGTCTTCATTGATTAGGAACTCTAAAATTCCATCAAAAATTTGCAAAATGTCGATTTGAGTGAAGTGAATTACAAGTAGGAAAGCAAATTGGGACTGACAGTTGAACATAGAGGCTGTTTGATGAGGTTTGTGAGGCAGCGTGGTAGTCGTGACAGAATTTTGCAAACTAATTCGGTGGATTAAGCATACGCAAGGTATTACTATCCTTATCCATTTGCATTTCGAGTTCTGATTTTGTTTTTTTTTTGCAAAATTGAGTTATAGTTAGAGTTTGGTGGAAAATGATCATCTGTGTCAGTTTGTTTGCTATGAAATTCAAATGTGAATTATATGAAAGTTAAGTGTAATGTGTTGCATGCGAATTTGATTTATGCTAAAGTGATGTGTTTTTGTTTTGTATGCGATTTATAGTTTGGATTGTGATGTAATGTGTTGTTGGTAAATGTTGTTAGGATGAGTGCATTGTGGTTGTTAGTTTGTTCTCCAGGGAGTACTTTTGATGTGAGGGTGGATGACACTGATAAGACCAATTTGATGGAGTTGATTGAGTATATGTTTGAAGATTTAGTACAACAAAATGTATATCTCCCTAAATTTTTCACCATGTTTGTGAGTAAAACCTAGAACAAATCGTACGTTAGAGTTAGTTGATGATGGGGTAATGTTAAAAATGTGGGAGTGGACTGGAGGGAAGAGCAAAATTGAAGTGTTTATAGAAGAGACAGAAATACTATCTCTTGTGTTTCAGTCTGCAAAAGCTAGTTGGGTAAAAACTTTGAAGAACATGGCTAAAAATATTAGGCTAATGGAGGAAGGGAATAGAAGGAAAGCAGAGGAAGCAGAAGCTGAGGAGCAACTTTTGGCCTAGTAGACATACACTTTGGTTGTAAAGGTCCCTATTTTGGATGCTGATGATGGTGGGACTGAATATGTAAGAGTGTTTGCTACCCCAGTAGTTGATGAGATTTTTCCAGGAGATTCACAATCTTAACCCTCACAACCTCCACCCTTACAAACAAAAACATCTCAACAAGGAACATCTCAACCAAATAACCCTCCAAGAAGAAAAAAGCTTACTCCAAAGAAGAAGAAAAACCCCCTTGCACAGTCAACTCAACAAAGACAGCCCATACCTCCATCACCTAATGTTCCCGAACAGCAGCCTTCCCCTCCACAAACACCAATAAACCAGCCCAGGCAGCCTACACCCTCTTCAGCACAACCACCAACAGACCAACCCAGGCAGCCTACATCCCCTCCAACACAACCACCAACAGACCAACCCAGGCAGCCTACCCCCTTACAAGATAACTACCACACCCAACAACAGCAACACCTATGCAACCAACCCAACTCAAAGAACAAACCAGGCTTAAACCCAAAGAGTAAAGGGTGCCTAAGAGGATTGTCGTCCCTTAAATTTCAAAAAGATGAAGTTTTGTGATCCTTATGCCAAAGGAACACATGTTAGGTCGTCCTTTAAACCCAAGAATGTTGTGATCACCTCAAAGCCGCTTAAATTAATCCATATGGACCTTGGTGGACCTATGAGAATTCAAAGTCGTAGTGGCAAATGTTATGTGTTTGTTATTGTTGATAGTTACAGTAGATTTACATGGACTATATTTCTAGTTAGCAAAGATGAGGCTTTCAATGAATTAGTTTATTTTGCTAATAAAATACAAAAATCTAGTAACAATGAACTTGTTCACATTATGCAAGATCGTGGCAGAGAATATGAAAATTCAAGCTTCATGGATTATTGCTTTGGGTATGGCATAAGTCAAAATTTTTTCGCATCTAGAACACCACAACAAAATGGTGTGGTAGAATGTAAAAATAGAACATTAGAGGAAATAGCTAGAACCATGTTAATTGTTAGTGGTCTCCCTAGAAATTTTTGAGTCGAGGCTGTTGATACTGTATGTTATATTTTAAATCATGTGTTGATTAGACCTATCACTTCTAAGACACCTTATGAACTGTTTAAAGGTGTAAAACTGAATATTTCCCATTTTCGTGTTTTTGATGTAGATGTTTTGTTCATGTTAATGGAAAAAGAAATATAGGAAAGTTTGATGAAAGAGGTGATGAAGTAGTATTTCTTGGCTATTCATCTCATAGTAAAGCTTATAGAGTTTATAATAAAAGAACTATGTGTGTTGAAGAATCTGTTCACATTATTTTTGATGAGAATAACATTATGACAAGTGAACAAGAAACAAGTAATTTTAAAATAGGGCTTGCTAATCTGTAAGATGATGGAGAAATACATAAAGAGCAAGATCTAAGAACTATTGGAGAACAATAGGTTCAAGAAGAAACAGAAGAACCTGACCAAGAACAGGACAACTGGTAAATCAGGACCAGCAAGGTGTTCACAATCTCGCTATTCTCAGAGATGAACAGAATGAGCAAACTGAAGCTGAACATATTGATAATGAAGTCAGTGAGCCAGCTTCCACAACTGTCCCTACAAGAGAATTTGTGCCTAAGCCGTGGAAACATTAAAAGTCACATCCACTTGACTTGATCATTAGTGACATAAACAAGGGCACTCAAACCAGATCCTGATTAAGAAATTTATGTGCACACTTCACATTTCTCTCAACATTGGAACCCAAAAAACATGAAGCAGCACTAAAAGATTCCGATTGGGTTGTTGCCATACAAGATGAGTTGAATGAATTTGAAAGAAATCAAGTGTGGCACTTGGAACCGAAACCCAAGCACAAGAAGGTAATTGGACTAAAATGGGTTTTTAGAAATAAATTGGACGAGCATGGAATTATATTAAGAAACAAAGCAAGGCTCGTGGTTAAAGGGTACAATCAACAAGAAAGGATTGATTATGCCGAAACATTTTCTCCCGTAGCGAGGTTAGAGGCTATCAGAATTCTAATTTCTTTTGCTGCTTTGATGAATTTTAAGTTATATCAAATGGATGTGAAATGTGCTTTCTTGAAGGGTTTTATGATGAAGAAGTCTTTGTGGAATAGCCCCCTGGCTTCGAAAATCCTTCTTTTTCAGATCATGTCTATAAGCTTAATAAGGCTATTTATGGACTAAAACAAGCTCCTAGTCAATGGTATGTAAGGTTGTCTAAATGTTTGATTGAAAATGATTTTATTAGAGGCAAAATTGATTAAACCTTGTTCTTTAGAAATAGAGGTTCTGGTAAAGAATTTGCTAACCTTATGAGCGTTGAATTTGAAATGAGTATTATGGGAGAACTAAATTTCTTCCTTGGTTTGCAAATTAAACAAACAGCCAATGATATTTTTATTCATCAACAAAAGTACATTAAAGAACTTCTTAAGAAATATGGGTTAGACAATACTAAAACACACCACACACCTATGGGTACTAATGTAAGATTAGATGAAGATTCAAATGGTATTAATGTAGATCAAACAATGTATAGAGGCATGATTGGATCGTTGTTATATCTAACTGCTAGTAGACTCGATATTTCGGTTAGTGTTGGTTTGTGTGCTAGATTTCAATCAAATATTAAGGAATCACATTACACCGTAGTGAAGCGAATTATGAGATATTTGAAGAGAACATATGACTTGTCCTTATTTTATCCTAAAAGTGATGTCTATAATTTGAAAGGTTATAGTGATGCAGATTATGCATGAGATCTTGTAAACAGGAAAAGCACCTCAGGTATGGTACAATTTCTTGGCTCATGTTTAGTATCTTGGTGTTCCAAGAAACAAAAACACCGTTCCACTATCCACCGCTGAAGCAGAATATGTGATAGCAGCTGCTTGTTGTTCCCAAATGCTTAGGATTAAACAGCACTTCAGACATTTTGGTATTAAGTTTGAATGTGTTCCTATTTATTGTGATAATACTAGTGCCATATGCATATCTAAAGATCCCGTGCATCATTGTAGGGTTAAGCATATACTTATACGACATCATTTTTTTAAGGATAATGTTGAGAATAGAAACATAACAGTTCAACATGTCAATATAAATAAGCAAGTTGCAGATAATATGACTAAACCACTTCCTAAGGAACAATATGAGAAGAGGAGATTGGAACTTGGAATGATCAAACTCCACTAAAGTTTAAGGCAAGCATTCCCCTCGAAGCAACATAAAATTGGAAGAGATAAATCATCCACAAAAACCTTGATTGAGAAATCAATTATTGTAAGGTTCAGGTATGTAGTTATTTAAAATATGTGCTATGGATGCTTTCTTGATAACATGTTTAAATTGATTAGACCAACGCAGTATTTGTTTATTCTTTGTGTTATTGTCCTTATATTAAAATAAAATTAAAAAAACGAGGACATTTTTATTTTCTATATATTTTTTCTATTTCTTTATTTTTCACCAATTCCAGCATTTTTATTTTTGGTTGGTCAACGCAAATTAAGTTAAATAGTGGGAGTCGGGTCATCGAAATGTTTCGAAAAACCGTTATTAACCGCCCATTCCACGAATATATCCACTTACTCTTCGTTAACCTCTTAGTTCACACGTAACAATTAAGAAAATGGAGAGTTAGAACCCTTAAGTAACCATCCCTTCACCATTTATATTAACCCACTCATCACGTCACATCACTCAATCACACACCCGAACACTCACATCAACCTTACACTACTCATTACATTTACCCTCAAACCGTCAATCTCACTTACTCCCTCAAATAGATTAGCTAAGTATAAAACAATATTTAATCCCTCCTCATTTTATTTTATGTTTTTTTCTCCATAATTTCATTTTGTTTCCATCTTTTGCCAAAATGAAAATCAGAATTTTCATTATCCTAACACTTTTCATCATCTTCCCCTAATTTTTTTTTCCAAACCCTATTTCCTTTTCATGCCTCACTAATTAAATACCTTCTCTCCATTGTTTATTATTTTCGAAAGATAAATCAATAACTAGATTTTCATTGCTTCATCTGTAATCTTGAAATTCAGACAGCCAAGTCTCCTTTTTCTTCTTCTTCTGAATTTCGAGAGTTCATTGGTTGAAATCCTAGGTGTACAATTGGGTCAATATAGATGCAAGTAGCAGCAGCATTTCATGGCTGATCTCTTACAATCTTTTTTTGAATATTCGAAAGAAGCAAATACTAACATTTCCTCCATTGGTCTTCTGATTTTTGCCGAAAATTCCAACACAGGAAAAGATAGTTGCATTTACTGATTCAATTTTCAGAACACAGCAAATCCTTTTCCTTGTTGGCTGCCGACATTAATATACTAAGGTAGCATGATATTAGTTTTTCTACAAATATACTTTATTAAGTAATGTTTATATCTTTTCTTTTTATTATTATTTTTTTTTCTTTCTTTTTCTCTTTACTCTTTCTTGTTCTACCTATTATATTATCATGTTTCTCATACCCTAAGACTAAGTAATTCATTAAAGATTAGTATGAGTATGCTTATTTATATTCAACTAGATGGGTCTTTTGGTTGATATTAGATTAAGGGATGGGGAGATTAAGAATTTGTTAAGAAATGTTCGATATTGAGAAATATGAGTCAATGTGATGACGAGAATCTAATTTTGGGATGATATTTTTAACAGGAGATTATTCTGATGAATTAATTTGAGTAGTCTAGTCACTAGTGTTCTTGGTTGTGTTAATAACTTTCTAGTATTTTGATGGGTTAAAATGTCATATTTGTTAATCGGATGGTTAAGGAAGATGAATTGGAATCGGTATATTTAATATTATTATGATAATTAGAGATGTTAGAATGTGGATGTTAGAATGTGGAATAGGTTAAGAGGAAGAATTCCAAGATTATGAACATGATATAAGTTTGGGCTCACCTTAGATTCTCTGGAGCATGTGGATGTCATGGTATTGAATGTTGGGACGTAGAATACAGTTTTGATATGGTAAGCTTTTGTATCATCAGTAATTTGGATATTCTGATATAGTGAAAAACAACGTTATAATTTTAAAAAGTGGAGTGCTAGAATAGAATCGGATTTAAACTAGGCATAGGTAGAGATGTAATAAGTTGTATGTTAGTAAGTAGGATCGTACGCACGTTAGTGATGTTATGTTTATTGTTATGCTCCAGGAGACGTTTTCGTTAAGGATCTCTTCTACTGGAAAGTTGTGGTTGGACTCGACTCCTTGAAGTGACGTTGTCGGTGAGTAGTAACAGTCCCTAAAAGGGGTCTGGCCAGACTATGTTTTGTTAATTGTTTTATCAAAGTTGTGAATTTTATAATGTTGAGACAAATGCGTTATGAATGATTATGTTGATATTGATATGGTCAATGGATCGAGCTCACGAGCTGGTCATTGACGGAGTAGAGCGAAAACCTCCCTTACTCCCTATTTTAAGGTGAATTGTCATTCAAATATTGACTAGCCTCACCCGAGAATGACATAGCCTTAGAGTTATGGATGTTCCTCTCAACTAGACTCCCTGTGCGCACATAGATCTAGGAAACTGATGTTGTTTTTAAGCCCATAGTTTGAATTACTATGCTTTGTTGTTTTGGATTGTTACTTCTCATTCAGTTTAATCTGACCCCCTGTTGTTTCCATCTTTTAGATTATTTACAGATCGGAACCGGTGGGGAATGATGGGTTTACGGAGTTGTTTAGAGTTCCAAGGTCGTTGTATTGAGTTGTGCATGTTAGAATTGATAGTTTTGTTTTAGGCTTTGGCAAATGTATAGTAGACTAGACTGTATTAGTTAGGTTAGACTTTTATAAAGACTTTTGTGATTTCTTTAAGTTTTAGTTAGATGTTTAGCGAATGGTATTTTTATTCATCAACAAAAATACATTAAAGAACTTCTTAAGAAATATGGGTCAGACAATGCTAAAACACACCACACACCTATGGGTACTAATGTAAGATTAGATGAAGATTCAAATGGTATTAATGCAGATCAAACAATGTATAGAGGCATGATTGGATCGTTGTTATATCTAACTGCTAGTAGACCCGATATTTCGGTTAGTGTTGGTTTGTGTGCTAGATTTCAATCAAATCTTAAGGAATCACATTACACCGCAGTGAAGCAAATTATGAGATATTTAAAGGGAACAGATGACTTGTCCTTATTTTATCCTAAAAGTGATGTCTATGATTTGAAAGGTTATAGTGATGCAGATTATGCAGGAGAGATCTTGTAAACAGGAAAAGCACCTCAGGTATGGTACAATTTCTTGGCTCATGTTTAGTATCTTGGTGTTCCAAGAAACAAAACACCGTTCCACTATCCACCGCTGAAGCAGAATATGTGATAGCAGCTGCTTGTTGTTCCCAAATGCTTAGGATTAAACAGCACTTAAGAGATTTTGGTATTAAGTTTGAATGTGTTCCTATTTATTGTGATAATACTAGTGCCATATGCATATCTAAAGATCCCGTGCATCATTGTAGGGTTAAGCATATACTTATACGACATCATTTTTTTAAGGATAATGTTGAGAATAGAAACATAACAGTTAAACATGTCAATATAAATAAGCAAGTTGCAGATATTATGACTAAACCACTTCCTAAGGAACAATATGAGAAGATGAGATTGGAACTTGGAATGATCAAACTCCACTAAAGTTTAAGGCAAGCATTCCCCTCGAAGCAACATAAAATTGGAAGGGATAAATCATCCACAAAAACCTTGATTGATAAATCAATTATTGTAAGGTTCAGGTATGCAGTTATTTAAAATATGTGCTATGGATGCTTTCTTGATAACATGTTTAAATTGATTAGACCAACGCAGTATTTGTTTATTCTTTGTGTTATTGTCCTTATATTAAAATAAAATTAAAAAAACGAGGACATTTTTATTTTCTATATATTTTTTCTATTTCTTTATTTTTCACAAATTCCAGCATTTTTATTTTTGGTTGGTCAACGCAAATTAAGTTAAATACTGGGAGTCGGATCATCGAAATGTTTCGAAAAACCGTTATTAACCGCCCATTCCACGAATATATCCATTAACTATTCGTTAACCTCTTAGTTCACACGTAACCTCTTATATTAACCCACTCATCACGTCACATCACTCAATCACACACCCGAACACTCACATCAACCTTACACTACTCATTACATTTACCCTCAAACCGTCAATCTCACTTACTCCCTCAAATAGATTAGCTAAGTATAAAACAATATTTAATCCTTCCTCATTTTATTTTATGTTTTTTTTTCCATAATTTCATTTTGTTTCCATCTTTTGCCAAAATGAAAATCAGAATTTTCATTATCCTAACACTTTTCATCATCTTCCCCAAATTTTTTTTCCAAACCCTATTTCCTTTTCATGCCTCACTAATTAAATACCTTCTCTCCATTGTTTATTATTTTCGAAAGATAAATCAATAACTAGATTTTCATTGCTTCATCTGTAATCTTGAAATTCAGACAGCCAAGTCTCCTTTTTCTTCTTCTTCTGAATTTCGAGAGTTCATTGGTTGAAATCCTAGGTGTACAATTGGGTCAATATAGATGCAAGTAGCAGCATCAATTCATGGCTAAACTCTTACAATCTTTTTTTGAATATTCGAAAGAAGCAAATACTAACATTTCCTCCATTGGTCTTCTGATTTATGCCGAAAATTCCAACACAGCAAAAGATAGTTGCATTTACTGATTCAATTTTCAGAACACAGCAAATCATTTTACTTGTTGGCTGCCGACAATAATATACTAAGGTAGCATGATATTAGTTTTTCTACAAATATACTTTATTAAGTAATGTTTATATCTTTTCTTTTTATTATTATTTTTTTTTCTTTCTTTTTCTCTTTACTCTTTCTTGTTCTACCTATTATATTATCATGTTTCTCATACCCTAAGACTAAGTAATTCATTAAATATTAGTATGAGTATGCTTATTTATATTCAACTAGATGGGTCTTTTTGGTTGATATTAGATTAAGGGATGGGGAGATTAAGAATTTGTTAAGAAATGTTCGATATTGAGAAATATGAGTCAATGTGATGACGAGAATCTAATTTTGGGATTATATTTTTAACAGGAGATTATTCTGATGAATTAATTTGAGTAGTGTAGTCACTAGTGTTCTTGGTTGTGTTAATAGCTTTCGAGTATTTTGATGGGTTAAAATGTCATATTTGTTAATCGGATGGTTAAGGAAGATGAATTGGAATCGGTATATTTAATATTATTATGATAATTAGAGATGTTAGAAGAATAATGGTTAAGAGGAAGAATTCCAAGATTATGAACATGATATAAGTTTGGGCTCAACTTAGATTCTCTGGAGCATGTGGATGTCATGGTATTGAATGTTGGGACGTAGAATACAGTTTTGATATGGTAAGCTTTTGTATCATCAGTAATTTGGATATTCTGATATAGTGAAAAACAACGTTATAATTTTAAAAAGTGGAGTGCTAGAATAGAATCGGATTTAAACTAGGCATGGGTAGAGATGTAATAAGTTGTATGTTAGTAAGTAGGATCAATTACGCACGTTAGTGATGTTATGTTTATTGTTATGCTCCAGGAGACGTTTTCGTTAAGGATCTCTTCTACTCGAAAGTTGTGGTTGGACTCGACTCCTTGAAGCGACGTTGTCGGTGAGTAGTAGCTGTCCCTAAAAAGGGTCTGGCCAGACTATGTTTTGTAAATTGTTTTATCAAAGTTGTGAATTTTATAATGTTGAGACAAATGCGTTATGAATGATTATGCTGATATTGATATGGTCAATGGATCGGGCTCACGAGCTGGTCATTGACGGAGTAGAGGGAAAACCTCCGTTACTCCCTATTTTGAGGTGAAATGTCATTCAAATATTGACTAGTCTCACCCAAGAATGACATAGCCTTAGAGTTATGGATGTTCCTCTCAACTAGACTCCCTGTGCGCACATAGATCTAGGAAACTAATGTTGTTTTTAAGCCCATATTTTGAATTACTATGCCTTGTTGTTTTGGATTGTTACTTCTCATTCATTTTAATCTGACCCCCTGTTGTTTCCATCTTTTAGATTGTTTACAGATCGGAACCGGTAGGGAATGATGAGTTTACGGAGTTGTTTAGAGTTCCAAGGTCGTTGTATTGAGCTGTGCATGTTAGAATTGATAGTTTTGTTTTAGGCTTTGGCAAATGTATAGTAGACTAGACTGTATTAGTTAGGTTAGACTTTTATAAAGACTTTTGTGATTTCTTTAAGTTTTAGTTAGATGTTTAGCGAATGGTATTTTTATTCATCAACAAAAATACATTAAAGAACTTCTTAAGAAATATCGGTTAGACAAGGCTAAAACACACCACACACCTATGGGTACTAATGTAAGATTAGATGAAGATTCAAATGGTATTAATGCAGATCAAACAATGTATAGAGGCATGATTGAATCGTTGTTATATCTAACTGCTAGTAGACCCGATATTTCGGTTAGTGTTGGTTTGTGTGCTAGATTTCAATCAAATCTTAAGGAATCACATTACACCGCAGTGAAGCAAATTATGAGATATTTAAAGGGAACAGATGACTTGTCCTTATTTTATCCTAAAAGTGATGTCTATGATTTGAAAGGTTATAGTGATGCAGATTATGCAGGAGAGATCTTGTAAACAGGAAAAGCACCTCAGGTATGGTACAATTTCTTGGCTCATGTTTAGTATCTTGGTGTTCCAAGAAACAAAACACCGTTCCACTATCCACCGCTGAAGCAGAATATGTGATAGCAGCTGCTTGTTGTTCCCAAATGCTTAGGATTAAACAGCACTTAAGAGATTTTGGTATTAAGTTTGAATGTGTTCCTATTTATTGTGATAATACTAGTGCCATATGCATATCTAAAGATCCCGTGCATCATTGTAGGGTTAAGCATATACTTATACGACATCATTTTTTTAAGGATAATGTTGAGAATAGAAACATAACAGTTAAACATGTCAATATAAATAAGCAAGTTGCAGATATTATGACTAAACCACTTCCTAGGGAACAATATGAGAAGATGAGATTGGAACTTGGAATGATCAAACTCCATTAAAGTTTAAGGCAAGCATTCCCCTCGAAGCAACATAAAATTGGAAGGGATAAATCATCCACAAAAACCTTGATTGATAAATCAATTATTGTAAGGTTCAGGTATGCAGTTATTTAAAATATGTGCTATGGATGCTTTCTTGATAACATGTTTAAATTGATTAGACCAACGCAGTATTTGTTTATTCTATGTGTTATTGTCCTTATATTAAAATAAAATTAAAAAAACGAGGCATTTTTATTTTCTATATATTTTTTCTATTTCTTTATTTTTCACAAATTCCAGCATTTTTATTTTTGGTTGGTCAACGCAAATTAAGTTAAATAGTGGGAGTCGGATCATCGAAATGTTTCGAAAAACCGTTATTAACCGCCCATCCCACGAATATATCCACTAACTCTTCGTTAACCTCTTAGTTCACACGTAACAATTAAGAAAATGGAGAGTTAGAACCCTTAAGTAACCATCCCTTCACCATTTATATTAACCAACTCATCACGTCACATCACTCAATCACACACCCGAACACTCACATCAACCTTACACTACTCATTACATTTACCCTCAAACCGTCAATCTCACTTACTCCGTTAAATAGATTAGCTAAGTATTAAACAATATTTAATCCCTCCTCATTTTATTTTATGTTTTTTTTCCATAACTAGATTTTCATTGCTTCATCTGTAATCTTGAAATTCAGACAGCCAAGTCTCCTTTTTCTTCTTCTTCTGAATTTCGAGAGTTCATTGGTTGAAATCCTAGGTGTACAATTGGGTCAATATAGATGCAAGTAGCAGCAGCATTTCATGGCTGAACTCTTACAATCTTTTTTTGAATATTCGAAAGAAGCAAATACTAACATTTCCTCCAATGGTCTTCTGATTTATGCCGAAAATTCCAACACAGCAAAAGATAGTTGCATTTACTGATTCAATTTTCAGAACACAGCAAATCATTTTACTTGTTGGCTGCCGACAATAATATACTAAGGTAGCATGATATTAGTTTTTCTACAAATATACTTTATTAAGTAATGTTTATATCTTTTCTTTTTATTATTATTTTTTTTTTCTTTCTTTTTCTCTTTACTCTTTCTTGTTCTACCTATTATATTATCATGTTTCTCATACCCTAAGACTAAGTAATTCATTAAATATTAGTATGAGTATGCTTATTTATATTCAACTAGATGGGTCTTTTTGGTTGATATTAGATTAAGGGATGAGGGGATTAAGAATTTGTTAAGAAATGTTCGATATTGAGAAATATGAGTCAATGTGATGACGAGAATCTAATTTTGGGATTATATTTTTAACAGGAGATTATTCTGATGAATTAATTTGAGTAGTGTAGTCACTAGTGTTCTTGGTTGTGTTAATAGCTTTCGAGTATTTTGATGGGTTAAAATGTCATATTTGTTAATCGGATGGTTAAGGAAGATGAATTGGAATCGGTATATTTAATATTATTATGATAATTAGAGATGTTAGAAGAATAATGGTTAAGAGGAAGAATTCCAAGATTATGAACATGATATAAGTTTGGGCTCAACTTAGATTCTCTGGAGCATGTGGATGTCATGGTATTGAATGTTGGGACGTAGAATACAGTTTCGATATGGTAAGCTTTTGTATCATCAGTAATTTGGATATTCTGATATAGTGAAAAACAACGTTATAATTTTAAAAAGTGGAGTGCTAGAATAGAATCGGATTTAAACTAGGCATAGGTAGAGATGTAATAAGTTGTATGTTAGTAAGTAGGATCGTACGCACGTTAGTGATGTTATGTTTATTGTTATGCTCCAGGAGACGTTTTCGTTAAGGATCTCTTCTACTCGAAAGTTGTGGTTGGACTCGACTCCTTGAAGCGACGTTGTCGGTGAGTAGTAGCTGTCCCTAAAAAGGGTCTGGCCAGACTATGTTTTGTAAATTGTTTTATCAAAGTTGTGAATTTTATAATGTTGAGACAAATGCATTATGAATGATTATGCTGATATTGATATGGTCAATGGATCGGGCTCACGAGCTGGTCATTGACGGAGTAGAGGGAAAACCTCCGTTACTCCCTATTTTGAGGTGAAATGTCATTCAAATATTGACTAGTCTCACCCAAGAATGACATAGCCTTAGAGTTATGGATGTTCCTCTCAACTAGACTCCCTGTGCGCACATAGATCTAGGAAACTGATGTTGTTTTTCAGCCCATGTTTTGAATTACTATGCCTTGTTGTTTTGGATTGTTACTTCTCATTCAGTTTAATCTGACCCCCTGTTGTTTCCATCTTTTAGATTGTTTACAGATCGGAACCGGTAGGGAATGATGGGTTTACGGAGTTGTTTAGAGTTCCAAGGTCGTTGTATTGAGCTGTGCATGTTAGAATTGATAGTTTTGTTTTAGGCTTTGGCAAATGTATAGTAGACTAGACTGTATTAGTTAGGTTAGACTTTTATAAAGACTTTTGTGATTTCTTTAAGTTTTAGTTAGATGTTTGGTTTGAGAATTAGCTGAGTAACTGGTGACTCCTTTGCTCATGTTTTGAAAGTGTGATTTAAGTTCTTTGGGTTAGTAAACCCCGTGATGACCTGTCTTGCTAAGTCAACGGTAAGTTGGGTTGTTGCAACACCATTCCTAAATGTGGCTCATCATCCTGACCGACTAAAAGGACAAAGCAAGCTGATCCTAATAATGCCGAAGAAATTTCTAAGGAGATGTCTTTAGGGTTTGGACTTGATAAATATTGGTATGATTCTACACACTTTCCTCAGTTACACGACATTTTACAAAATCAATGTTGGAAAACGTTAATGTTTAATTTCTGTTTGTAACTCGATTTATCCCAATTTGATGCATGAGTGTATTACTAATTTTTCATTTGAGAATGGGGTATGTTCTAATGTTGTGAAGTAGATTAAGATAGAATTCAATAGTTTGATGCTTGGAGAATGGTTTGGTGTTCCTGCAGTTGGTCATACTATGTCGGTTCTAAAAACGTATTTTCAGGCATAAATGAAAAGATTGTTTTAAATTTTTTAGGGATTAATGAGAAGAAAGAAAGGATTAGCCATAACATGTTGTCGCCTCTACACAAATTGCTTTATAATATTGTCCGTAGATTTATTTTGCCATGCAATTCAAAGCGTAGCGAAGTAAATCTTCGTGATGCGACCTTAATCTATTGTTTAGCTAATCATATAAAGATTAACTTTCCGTCTTTGATGATTTCTCATTTATCTGATTCTATTGAGAAGCGATGTATGGTAGGATATGGAGGGCTTATGACTTGGATTTTCAGGAAGTTTGGTGTTCCTCTTGATGGCCTACAGTTCCCTATGAGTCCCAATAATAAAATAGGTTCAAAATGCCTTAACAATTTGCATCTAAAATTAAATGATAAAGGGATACTAGAGGACGCCATTGAGGAGGTTGAGGATTTAGAGTCTGAGGATGATAAGCATGAGGAAGAAAAAGAGGAGAAAGAAGAGGAGAATCAGGAGAATAAGGATCAGGAGACTGTTCCCTTTGCTACTACTGATAACGCAGAAAGTTGTTCTCAAGGGGCACAAGAAGAAGCCCAGGAACAAGGGAAACAGGGGGAAGTAGTGAGTGAGGTGGAAGCCTCTAAGGAGGAAAAAGGTGAGGAACAGGAGGAGAATGATTCTGATGATAGTTCTAGTGATGAGGAGGTACAAATGCCTATTAATAAGAAGTCGGTTCTAACACCAAGAAAAAGTAGTAGGCTTTCTTCAAAGCGTCCAGTTGTTTTGGATGATGAAACTACCTCTCACAACACCCATGAGCCTACCACTAATGCATCTCCCTCACCAAAGCCAGCCACACCACCATCACATCGGATTCCATCACCACCATCATTTACCGCACAAGTTTTACCACCACACACTTCATGTGGCTTAGGTTTTGCTAATTTTACTAACCCCTCTTTTGTTCCAACAGCTCCACTAGATTATGTTCTCTCCAAGCTCAACGATTTTCAATCTCAATTTTTTGCTTTAAAAGACGAAATTTTTGTCACACTTGCATCGATTACTGATCAACTTACCCAGATGGAAGCCCGTCTTGGTGCCAAGCTTGACACAGTAGAAGTGCAGACTGAGTTCATAGATGAAGAAGAGACTGTTGCTTGCTCCCTCTTCCTACTAAGCTTTATGTTTATTTGTTGGTCCTACCGTCTGTTTGTCTATCTTTCAATCAAACAATATTTTTATTATGTCTTTTTATGTACTAGTTGGGGTACGGATTATGTAACTTTAGCATTGTTGTTTAACAATGCTGCTACTATCTTTTATTTTGCAATGGTATATGATATTTTAATCTTTGCATATCTTGATTGTGTTTCGTGGTATTTGCTTTCATACACTGCTTCATGTTTACCTTCCTAGCTATACATATATTGTTAGCGTTGTGGTTTCGTTGTGGTTTGATTGATGTCAAAAGGGGGAGGAATTGCACAAACATAAGAGGTATACTTGTGGTGTTAGTTTCTAGTTTCTAATTCTTCTAAGAAAGGGAAGTGGTGTTAGTGTTTGATATGTTTTAGTACGGTAAAATTTTTTTTTAGATACTTTGATAATTTTTATATGCTCTAATTATGTTTAATTTGTATGTATACTGGTTAAGATTTAGTTAGAAGCTCTGATTATGTTTATGCTTTAGTATATGTATGCTCTGATAAGTTAATTTAAAGTTCTTATAAATTTTTTTTAATATATAATAGCAACTGTTTCGTTTTTGATTGCTCCTAGTGTTCTCAGTTTAACCTAAGTTTAGCACACATTGATTGATTTTTAGATTCTTAGTAGTTTATGTTAATTATTTTTGGAAACATTTAAAAATATAAAAATATAGCTTAATCTCTGATATTTTGTTTTTAAATAATTATCTTTAGAGTAAATTGTTGTATTTTGGATGCTTGGTTATATTGTAACGAATGGATTTGCTAAGTTATGTAGAGTAGCTTTAATCTCTGGCATGCTCGATGACTTTCGTTTACTCTATTTTTATTAAGTTTATTTATAAGTTTGTCATCATCAAAAAGAGGAAATTTGTTGGCCCTCTTAGGTTTGATGATTCACTTTATATAAACAAATTGTGTTTTAGAGATTGTATGTAGGTCTATATCCAATTTTGTTAAAAATCGTTCATGGAGCCTAAGACTTGGTCCATGGACCCGAAGACTTGGTCCATGGAAGTTGTACGTGTCTATCATATCCAAGAAAGTCAAATAAAGAAGATCGCCTATGATGTTAGATGTAGACAGGAGGTCTACTGTTCCGAAGTTTGATGATCTGATGAGAATTGTTGATGGAGACAGTGCAATGTTTCTAAGACTAAAATATAGAGAAAACGCCAACTGAAAAATAACGAAGAATTTGTTTTCTATTTTTAGCTGATATAATGGTTAGAAATTCAGTAGGTTGCATAATTATTTGATGAGTCAATTGGCAAAGTAATCACCTAAAATAACCGTAGAATAAGTCATGTGTTGAGAATAAGTCTCCTTATTTCTCTCCACAAAAATAGGAGTTTAATTTCGGCTTTAATTAAAATAAACCTAATTGCAGCTATTTTTAGTAAATTATAAACGTGAGTATTTTGCTTGGCTCCTAAGCATGTGATCCACTCTCCTAAATTTTAGGATTAAGGAGAGAGTGGGGAGTTAGGGTTTGCAATTGCTACAGTTGCTCCTATATAAAAGGAGTGACTTTGTTAAACGATTTTTAGGTGTGTCCAAGGGAGTTCATACGAAAGATCAAAAAATAAAAATATTTGTTTTATAATTTGCCAATTAACTTGTAAAATTTTTCTTATGCAACTTCTTATAGTTTTCTTCCTTATTATAATATGACCTTGTAAAGGGTTTTTGAGTGATTTGTTGTAACTAGACTTAGGGAAGTCTAGGGGAGAAGAGAAAGCTTCGAGTGAAGCGTGAGAAAGAGAAATAGAAGAAGAAAGAGAGGTAGGTCAAGTATTGTTCATTGTTTTATGTAATTGTAATTGATTGCCTAGAACATAGTAAGAGAATTTAGAAATCCTAGGGGGTCATGGTTTTTCCTTCTTTTAGGCCAAGAAGGTTTCCACTTAAAATCGTTCTCCTTTTGTCTTTTTCATTTTAAAATTAAATTTTATTTTATATTCCGCAAAAATAGGGCTAAACTTCTTAAACTTACAATACAACCATTCATCCCCCCACACCTCTTTTTGCATTCACCCATCTCTAAGTGTTTCTACTATATATATAGTTAAGCTAGTTTAGTATATTAAGGATTGAATTAGTAAAATAGCAAGCGTTTAGAAGCAAATAAAAGCCTTAATAAATTAATATAAATAAAGTAAATAAAAGTGATATAGGTGGGAGAGTATTATAATACTCTAGTGTTTATGGTGCATTTCCATCCAAGTGAAGCTAATGCTTATATGTAATTTTTTTTTTTAAAAAAAAAAGCCTAGAAGTATAATAAATATGTATAGAGGTAC
Source organism: Amaranthus cruentus (assembly GCA_019425755.1). NCBI lineage: Eukaryota > Viridiplantae > Streptophyta > Magnoliopsida > Caryophyllales > Amaranthaceae > Amaranthus > Amaranthus cruentus. The sequence continues at coordinate 17,539,198 of CM033454.1, forward strand.
GTTTGATACCTGAACCAAATTACAATCTAGAACCATAGACTTGAATTAATCTTAAAATGACAAATATGTAGAGTGCATTTTTAGATAATTATGATGGCTACCTTGGGCTAGATGGATGATGATGATGATATCACATAAATTAAAAATTGTATAGTTACAATCGAGTAGTAATATTTTGTTTGGACAAAAGCATGTAAATTAAGGTTATATACATTGAATGTTTAGGCATCAAGACTCGCCTAACAGCAACAATTTTTTCATAATTGATGAAAGTGGTCCTTTACATTTTCAGCATTTTTAATTTGCATCAAAATAGACGGTTCATTATCACCACTTTTCAATTACATTTTAATTTATCAGGTTGTATTTTTAAAAATATTTAGATTACTTTCATGCATAGTGTAAATACATTTTTTATTTTATCATCACCATCATTATACTCAATATTCCGTTTAAAGACACAGCCTAAATGAGACCTATAAAAATGATTAATTTTACCCAAAAAGAATGATCCCTGCATAAAAGGAAATTAATGAACTGGGTATTGCACATGATTTCACTACAACATAATTTTCTTTTAGTGGGATATATTTAGCGACATTTAATTTAAATGTCGCTATTTCTAATTTCTTATAGTGTATATAGAAAATTTAGTAACATTTATTAGACCCTTTAGCAGCATATTAAAAAGTCACACTAAAGCTTTTAGCGACATAGAATCTAGTGACAATTCTCACAAATGTCACTATAGACTAGAATGACAATTACATATGCCAATAAAGTAGTAAAGACCAAATTAAATGCCGCTAAATTACTTTTTGGTGGAACTTAAAATGAAAAACAATAATTATTAGTTATTACACTAAAAATATGAATTAGTGGCATTTTTTTAATGCCACTAAATCCAATGTCGCCAAAAGCTAAATTTGTTGTAGTGTTTTGCTACAGTGTATTGTGATAGTCTAAGTGTCATTTGCTTAGCTAAAGATCAAGTGCACTATGATCGGACCAAGCGCATTGATGGCAGGTATCAATTCTTGCGTACTGACAAGAGGGTGAAGGTAAAGAAGATCGGGACCATTGATAACCTAGCTGAATTCTTTACTAAGTCTGTTCCGTTTAGTAAGTTTAAACATTCTTTAGACTTGCTAAATATTGATTACTATGTGATGTAGTAGGCCCTTAGGGGCGGTGTTAGGGAGCTCCTATTTAGAGGTGTTCAACAGGGCGGGTCGGGGCGGGGCGGGTCAAAATTTAAATGGGTCGGGTCGGGGCGGGTCGTGTCAAATGTTAAACGGGGCGGGGCGGGTCAAGCCCGTTTAAATCTGACCCACTTTGACCAATTTTTTAAAAGTTAATAAAAACAATTTTTTTATTATATTTGATGACCCGTTGGGTCGATCCACTTATGTTTATAATAATATCATTTAAAATTAAAAAAAAGTGGCCAATTTGTTTTCGCAATTAATTCTTATAAATATCCGACCCGAACCAGCCCGACCCTTTATACCAAGGCCCACTAATGACCCGCCACCGCTAATGACCCGCCCCGTTATTAATCCGACCCGCTACTAACCCGTTAAAATGTGATCCGACCCTTGACCCGTTGAACACCTCTACTCCTCTTGTTGTAGACATGTTAACCTTAAGGTGGAGCTTGTGATGTAGGTGAAGCACTATGAGTTGTTATACTTGGTGACAAGTAGGGATGGCAATGGATCTTGGACCCGATCCGTGGATCCGGATCCGTTTTCACGGGTCTGGGTCCTAATTTTTTGGACCCGACGGATCCGGGTCGGATCTGAATCCGATTTAAAATGACGGATATGAATCCGGGACTCACAGAAATACCCGGAACCAGATCCGTGGATCCGTAAGACTCGTTTCTTTTAATAACGAATTATGGCTACAATCTGATTTACTTATAAAGCCCATAAGCTCCCACTTTTGTAAACTCTAAAGTCTGTAACATTACTTTACTATTACTAATAATTAATAAACCTAAGGTGCTAAACTTAGTAAACTACCCAAATTCCCGAAAGCTAAATTGCCTCCGTAATAATTTCAAAGTTGAAAGTTTAGACCTTAATTCGCCATTTCTCCACTGGACTCTTGCCCCACTCTCTCTCTCTGCGAGCCTGCGACATTATTGAAGTAAGGAGTAAACTATTCGTACCATTAACAAAATTTGATAGGTGACCTAACAATTCACATTAATTATATTCAACTGTTGTTTAAATCTTGTTTTTAAAATTTAATAGTAAGAATATTAGTTATTTGAATGCTATGTTAATTTGTAGTTTTTATCAATGTTACTATGACATTGTTAGTTATATATATTATTATCATTCGTTAATGAATATAACTCTATCGCAATCCACTACGATCCAAAATGCATCAAAAATTCCAAAAAAAATAGGACCCGTTTTGGACTCGAATCCGATACTGGATCCGGCGGGTCCATGGATCCGAATCTGGGTCCTGAAAATTTAGACTCGTTGATCCGGATCCGAATATGGGTCTTGCCTCTGAAAACGGATCTGGATCCGGGTCAACCTGGACCCGGTCCAGATCCGACCCGTTACCATCCCTAGTGACAAGTATATGATGGGTCTTGGTTGAAGACTTGTCAGGATGGGTCTTGGTTGAAGACTTATCGGGGTGTATGACTAATGCATGAGTCTTACATCGGGTTTTGGCTTGAGATATGTTCACTATGTATTGATCAGATCGTTTGCTGACTACGACTTCTCGTCATGGTGGAGATTGTTGTTAGTGTGTCTCGAACTCGGGACCAAGAAAATCACGGCTCGCAAATTCAGAAGCAAAAGTTATTGTTTTTTTGTGACGATTACTTGCAGTTTATGTTGCTAATTATGTGGGATTAGTTGCCCCACTTTCTTGGACCGGTTCTTTGTGAGTTACTTGGAGCTCCAGTTCCTTTTATTTTGGTTTTTATTGATTAAGCCACAAATTGAGTGAAAACACAAGTGTGAAATTGAGCTATTGTGATTGTGAGAGAAAAACTGTGATTCTTCATGTAATCTTTGCGATCATAGTGAAATTGTTCGATCTCGGTACCGGTGGACGTAACTATCACATTGATAGTGAACCAAGCTAAATCTCATGTGTCATTTTCTTATTGTCTTGTTTAAATTCTTTATTGTTTCATTATTGTTCATCGACCTTGCTTCCGCTGTTGCACTGCGGTACCGAACTTGTGGTGCCTTTTCTCTTGCCCATTAAAATAATGAAAAACTCTTTTGCGTCTTAAGTTTAAGACAATCCTCATATTATATGAAGACAAAAAAACAGCTTGAATATGAGTTAAAATTATTGTGAAAGTATTATAAAATATAGATTTGTGATTAAAACTGGCTTACTATCCTTGAATTAAATCTTTTCTGTTAGAGTTTAATACTCGGAAAAATGTATATTCAAACCAAACTTAAGTTAGTAAGAGTTTGTTAATAGGGTAATTTGATTATTTAATTAATATAGCGAGTTTAAATTTAACATTAATCACTTTTAATTATGTTTTACATCTAAGCAATAATTATTGTTCATTGACAGAGGACTTTTTAGTGTCGTCTCTAACGCCTTCTAATCAAACAAAAATTATAAACACCCTAGCTTAACTCTACACAAGTGTAGTGGCAAGTAGGGAGTCGATCCACTGGGAGACGAGTGCGAGACTTAGGGCCTCTTTAGGTGTTGAGGAATCATGTATAGGGGATTAGTGATGAGCTAGACTAAAACAAGAACTATGAAAATAACAAACAAAGAAGCAATGGGATAGGGTTTGCTCACTTGTGACGACTATCCTATGGTAGAGGTTTTGATGCCTTTGGTTTGATTAGAGAGAAGTGGAACACAATACAAAAAGTGATCTAATCCTGGATCGGGCTTAGGATCACCTCCGATAATATCATCCTCCTCACTCTCATGAGTAAAGACAAGAGAATCGGGCAACACAAGTCCACTATCCATCAATCCTCCCCTACTCTCGTAGGGGGAGGGGAAAACTCTTAATTGAAGGGGCGTTTGTAAGATTCAACTCTCATTAATCTCTTGCATCCGACTCCATTTATTGAACAAGGGTTTAGGTTACTCGGGAATCCAGCCCTCGTTGGTCTCCCAAAAGCAACCATGTTAACCCTCAAACAATAAATGGAGCAATCCTTCTACTAAGTCTTCATTCAAACCTATATCAACCAATATTCCACCATTATCAAGCCATCAACAAGGATTGAGCAAACCCCAACCCCTAACTAATTACTCACTACTCATTCTATTGATTTAAGGCATCATGATAGATAATATGACAAGATGTTGAACAACCAACAAACACAAGAATTCAAATATCAATGCTCATGAGCAACAATGGTGAAAACTACAAACAAACATAAAAACAAAAGCAGGCTATCAATAATAATTAAGAAGAAGTATTAAAAAGTACCTACGAAATATAGGAGTAATTGGAGAACAAAGATAAAGAACCCAGAAAAATATTGAAGCTTAAACCTTCAACAATGGAGGCTGATGAAGAAAAGCCCTAACTAGCAATGACCCATTAGATTGAACAACTATAAAGCTAAAATAAACTTGGATTGAAGTATTTTTGTGATTTTCAATGTTGATTATAGAAAATAAAACCTAGGGTTTTAAGAACAAAGATGAAGAAACAACTAAAAACATACAATCATTCTTGAAAAATAAGCTAGTACAAGTATTAAAAGGAATGTAAAAGGTGTAAAAGGGTATGTCCTCATAATACAAAAAATGTCCCTTATATAGTGATGCTCATGAGTGATGTAACCTAGGTCTTCAGAAAACAGAGGAATAATCCTTCAAAATGACGTAAAAAGGGTCGTCAAATGAGCAGCCAAGCCAAAAGCCCAATCTGCAAAGAGGGAACGATTGGTCGTTCTAAGGGAACGATCAGTCGTTCTACTTTCTGATCTCTGATGTTGTTGTAGGATAGGGAACGAGTGGTTGTTCTAGGGGGAACGATCAGTCGTTCAACTTTCTGATCTCAATTCTTTAATTATGCTCTTCAAGGTTGGGGAACGAGTGGTCGTTCCCGTGGGAACAACCATGGTCGTTCAACTTTCTGATCTCTTTCTTGGACATGTTTCTTCAAGGTGGGGGAACGAGTGGTCGTTTCGTTCCCATGGGAACCCATGGGAACGAGTGGTCGTTCCCTTGAAAAAATCCTTTTTTTTCTTCCTTGTCTTAGCTTGGATTCTATCCTTTAGTGCTCGGCTCAATCTCATTCCTCCTATGAGGCCTCCGGGGCTCGGGAACCAACATCTTTATCATGCTTTGGTTCGAAAATATACGAGAAACCTACAAAAACACGAGCAAACGCATGCTACCCTCGAAGAGGGCGTAAATCCGACAAAAACACATGTATATGAACAACATCAAATGCAAACAAGCTAAAATAAGGTGCATGACAAGGGCAAATTTAGGGTTAATCATTCATATGAAAATTGGATATTAGCCAATATCCTAGAAATTTTAATTATATAGTCTCTACTTTTCTATTTGATGTTCTCATAAAAAATGTTTACGAGAATTAAGAAAAGTTAAATCTTTTAAATAGAGAATATTTTATTAGATTGAATAATAAAGTTAATGGAGAAAAAAGAGAGGATAGTAAGCATGAAAAATATATAAAATAAAGTTAATGAAAAAAATATGAGAACCCTAAATATTAAAATGTTAAATTAAAGTTAATGGAAAAAGATTTGAGACCATAAGCATCATAAAAATATAAAAATAAAAAAAATTAAGTGTAAGCATAAGCATTAAAAATATTAAAATTAAATTGTTAAGGTTAATCATATCTAAAAGTTTAAGCTGAAAGTTGAGGCCCAGAATATGTTGTACTCTAACAACTACATCAAATCGAAATTGATAAAAATCAAATAGGAATGGACAGAGAAAGTTTACATCCAATTAGATTAAAATATTCTGTCGCCAAGATATAAAAAAAACAAACACACTTTGTTTTATTTCGATGTGTGACAATTAAATTTAGGCCAAATAATTAAACTAGATAGCTTCTCTGAGTTCAACCCATAGCTCAATGTAATTCCTTCGTTCCATAATACTCGCTATATTTTTTATTTTGGGAAATTTTATATTACTTGCTACATTTTCTTTTTTAGTAAATAAAAAAGCAATTATTTAATGTTATATCTACTCCTATTTTTATCCTACTCTATATCTAATTACTCCTATTTTTCTTTTTCATTTTTCAACAAATAATATTAAAAAATTCCAAAAAAGCAACTTTTCACCTACTGTTCATCATTGCACAGTAACTTCTTAATTTTTGTGCCCATTCAATGGTAGCAAGTAAATCAGAACAGAGGAAGTATAAATTAACAGATATAAACAGTTTGGACTGACTTTTGCAAAAGGTTAGTGGTAGCAAATTTTCAAAAAAATTATATAAAATAGCAGTGCACTATTGGAATATATTTCACAACTTAACGTATAATCTAACATTTTTAGAATGATTTGCTAAAATAAGAGTTAGAAAAGAAAGAAATTTTCACTTTGGTGTTGATTGAGAAATGTTTCCCAAACTAGTGTTCTTGTAGGTAATGGAATTTACTAGTCTATATTTTTTAAGTTTGGAACTCCAAACCTCCCGCTTTTCTTTTTTAAAAGTATTTCAAAATTGTAATCTCTAATTTTCTACGACTAATTTATATGGTAATTTATTTACATTCCTTAAAAATTCATACATTTAAAATAACAATCATTTGAACACTAGAAAAAGGTCTTTTTTTAAGAAATTGCACATTATTTTTCCAATTATAAGTATTCAATAAAAACTTAAGTTATTTAGATTATTATTTAATTTTTAAAGCTTGTGATTTTTTCAAATTCAAATTCAAAGTAATGATGAAGACTAGTGTTAATTAGGGGTGTGAAAAAAAAAATTGATCCCAAATATTTGATGGAAATATTTAATCAGAAATATTTGATGTTGAAATATTGAATAAATAAAAAGACTTTATTGTTTAAATGATTATTATTTAAAATTTTATGATTTTTTAAAGAATGTTAATAAATTAGCATATAGCATATAACATAGTTGTAGTGAATATGATTTTGAAGTACTTCTAAAAAACAAAAGTTAGAGGCTTGGAGTCTCTAAACCAAAAAATATAGATAAGTAAATTTCATTACCTACAATAACACTACTTTGGGAAATATTTTTCAATGAACACCAAAGTGAGAATTTTTTTATTTTCTAACTCTATTTTAGCAAATCATTCACATTTTATTGGCATTAATGTTACGACAGCTTAAATTTCAAACGTATAATTATTATATTTTAAGGAATGATGATAAGGTTAAAAACAAAATTTCACAACTTAACGTATAATCTAACTTTTTTTGACATTAATATTACGTGAACTTAAATTGTGAAAATCTTTTTGATTTACTATAACCGGTGTTTCACAAAAATTCGTAACTACTATGTAAAATATCTATTTTCTTTTACGAATCAGTTTTAACCCCTCGATAACAGAGTAACCAAATGTTTTAGACCTTCTTTTTCTATTTCAAAAGATTCCAACGTGGATTATGCTGGACTTTTGGGGCTTAAAAAATTTTCACCCATAATAGAAACACAATTCCATTCCCAGGGGGTTGTATTTGGATAGTGGAAAGCTCCCAAGTCAAATTTGTTAATTAGTTTTTTACCGGATACTCTAGTTTTATTGAGGATTAAAAACTAAATAGGAATCTTTGTTTGATTGTCCTATTTGAAGATTTCACACAAATTAAGAAAGGTTGAATCTTTGTAGATAGTAGGTATTATTTTAATAGAATAGTAGTGTGAATTAATAATTGTATTGGTATTATGACAGAGAAATGAGGGTTAAATGGGAGATAAAGAGAATGAATGGAAGATAAAAACTTTTCAAAATAGGAAAGTATTCTAAATATGACAAATTTTTGAAACTGCCCGTTATAGTAATGTGGACAAACTTAAAAGAACAGAGGGAGTATGTTTTAAATTTGGCTTTTTATTTTTGCAAAAATATACTCCTTCCAATTCATTTCAGTTGTCCCATTTGATTTTTGACACTATTCATCAATGCCTTTTAATTTGTAATTTATTGTTAATCTATAAGCTAAAACATAGTCATGTGAAATCTTGTTTGATTCGTCTCAATGCAAGAACCATTCATATCAACTTTTTATAATTTTTATTTAAGCATAATTAGAAATATTAAGAATCAAAATGTTACTTCAACAAGTGTGAAAAAGCAAATGAGACAACTGAAATGAATTTGAGAGAGTATATTATATAATATAAAAATAAAATAAGTAAATAATTGGGAAAACAATCGTAACATTTAGAGCTGGGAAAATGGTCGATCGATCTGGTTTGGACTCGGATCAGTTTCAGTTGGGTTAGTTTTTGGTTGAATCACATCGAGTTTTGGGCGGGTTCGGATTGACCCAATGGGTTACATTATAATTTTTCAGATGCTAACTTAAAAAATGGGAAATTTCACGTGGTAATCCTGAGGTTTTGGGTTTTCCACATGGTAAACAAACTTTTAAAAACTCCACGCGGTAACCCTGAGGTTTACCAAATTGTTCCACCATGACCTTTTTGCACATAAAACATTAGCAAACGTTAATTTTGAAGCTGAGACTGTTGTTCGCCTATTTATGCGAATCACCAATTTAAATGCCATCAGTTTCAATCTTTTTTCCCAAAACATAAACCCTAACTCTACCAAATTTGAATTTGGGGGAAAAATATAACTTGAATGAAAGAAGGTAGAGTTAGAGTTTATGTTTTGGGGAAAAAATGTTGGAATCGATAGCATTTGAAATGGTAAGTTGCATATATAAGCGTACAACAGTCTTAAAAATTAAAAATTATTGTTTGCTAACGTTTAATGATGTGTCAAATGCTTCAAGCATAATACAACAATTATATATATTAAGAGTACATAAGTAAAGAACATGTTAAAACAGAAATATTAGTTTTTTTTGTTCCTGCGTCCAAATAGAAAAATTTAACCTTATTTTTTAATAGTTGCACAACCCAAAGGGTCCAATCGATGCTTGACCTGACCAATTTTTTAACAGATATTTTGGATATTCATTCATCTTTTTTTTTGGACTTGGGTCAAAAATTTTGAATCTCGACCTAATTTTTTTGTCGGATTTCGAATCAATTTTCCGGTCCTGTAACTTCAAACAACAATTGAATTGACAAATTTTTTAATAAAACCATCTCATTGTTAGACAACTTAATTAGGCTAGTCTAATATTTACTTTTAAAAAAAAAACTGAACAAAAAACCATTCTTAACTTAATCAGTTTTTTTAAAAAACCATTAATTATGTTGCTTGTATGAATCTGTTTAACGGTGAGACGGTATCATACTTTCTGAACTAAATTATGTTATAAGAGTAAAATTTTTCCGCTACATGATTCAGTTTAATACTTCTTTCGTTTCACAATACTTGCTATTAATAATGATATTTTTCCACACAATATGTCACACTCAGTAGTAAGTATTATGAGATAAATGAAGTATTTCAGAAAAATTGTGTCCCAATCACAAGAAAGCGTTACATGAAAATAAAATGCGTCATTTTCAGTCATCAACTTGCACATTCACGTGACCGCTTTTGCGAGAACACATAATTCATAAATTGCAATGAGCTAATTAAATGTCAGTCGCCGCACCCTCACCTCAATTTTACTTGCACTCATTCAATGGCTACTCTGTCCCATATAATGTTAAGAAATGAAGGGAGAAAATACATTGTGTAGTTGAAATTAAAAGATATTTAAAATGTATGGATGAGATTAAAAGAAAGTAGTAGACCATAGTCTAAAAATAGAAATGATGCAAATTAAATGACACGGTTCAAAATGAAAAATGCTGCAAATTAAATAGGACGGATGGACTAGCTATTACTCTTTGGTCTCTCTTATTTAGTCTATGTGTCTAATTTGATTGGGCATAATTATCAAGATATTAATTTTGTTATTAATATTTCTTTATACAAATATATATAAAACTTATAAAAATTTAATACTGGCTCCATTCCGATGAAAATGTTTCATTTATTTTTTCATGCTATTTAATGCACTTATCGATGTTGAATATCTCTTACATTATAAATAACGAAATATTATAAAAAATAGATATTAATAATCTTTGCATTGAGATTAATCAAACAAAATCTCACTTGACTATTAGTTTAATTTATAAAGTACAAATTAAGAGTAATAAGTGAATATTATCAAAAAGTAAATGAGACATTTTCAGTAGAATGGAGGGAGTAATAATCTCTGTATTGAGAAGAATCAAACAACATCTAGCATGACGATGTTATAGCTTCTAAATTAAGAATAAATTTCAACTTAAGGGCTCGCTTGGATTGAGAATAAATATTTAATGGGGTAAAAAAAAGTCAAACTAATAGATTAAAGGTAATTAGATATGTAAATGAATTAACTAAAATAATTGTAAAAGAAGTAGAATAGAGCAAACTTAAAAAAGAAGAATGATTTCCTTCATTGGGAAGAAAAGATTTCCCCACCCTCCCCTAGTGTAAATTTATACCCAAAAATAAAGGAACTAATTGTTATGTTATTCATTCTTCAGTACTTTCTAACCAATTCTTCCAAGTCTCTAACAATCATCTATCCAACTAACTGTGTTTTCCTACTTTGACTTTTGTTTACCCCTTAAACATATATACTTAATCCAAGCGCACACTAAGTGTGATTGAATATGACACTTATGTTGAATAGCAGGTAGTATTGAATATAGATCTCAAAACACGGGGAGCTAAATAAGTTAATAATACAGGGTAAAATTTGTGACGTTCAGCTAGTTTCTTGAGAGACCGCCTCTTTAAGAAACATATCTCAAGCCCAACCCACTAAGATTAATGCATACCTACTGTATTCTTAATGCTACTTACATTATCCTTAATGCTTACTTACTGTATCCTTAATGCCTACGTTAAATATCTTATATGTCTACTTACATTATTCATAATGCCTGCTAATAATATTTTTAAAATATATAATGGGTCGGCCCAATTAGAGATGGTCTCTCACAAAAAATTGTGGCATTTTGTGGATTTGGTTGATGATATAAAATAGTAATGATAAAAATAACTTGTAGTCTAAATTTTTATGGTATGAAAATTTTGATACTAGAAGCTTTTTATTGTTCACAATTTTTAATTACCGTCGTAATACCATTTCTGTAAATGGTAATGCTTTGAATAAATTTTGTGAATAAAATATAATGATTGAAAAAAAATTATTATCGTCTGCTTAATGATAATAATTAATAGTAGTAAAAATAATTTTTAGTTTGAATTTCGCATAAACTGTTTTATGTCATTCTCACGGTGATGAAACTTTGAACATAAAAAGTTTTGTTATTTTTCAATTAAAACCCTGATACCATTTTTCCAAACGGTAATTCTAAAAAATATTGCTTGAACAGTCCATGAATTACAACGCATGTGTACAAACATGAAAGTGCATGACATTCAAATGGAAGAAATTTACATAGTTTTCTAGTATTATAGACAAGTTACCAAACACTTAGAGGGATGTGAAACATGCCCCTCAAGCACATGAAGGAAGAGATTACTCTCTCAAAACTTGCTTAACACCTTCAAGTTGAGGCAAGCATAAGAGAAATTGAAAGTTCAAGGGAGAAAATCTTGATTAATCAACTGTTAACATTGTTATATATGAAAAGAAAGCTTCAACTAGTGGAGAAGAGAGGAAGAAACCGCAAAGTTTCAAAGGGAATTCCAAGGCAAAAAGAAATCAAATGATAATGCTTGTTGGGAATTTAGAAAGACCAGACATCGCAGGAAAATTTCTATGCATTGCAGAACATACAAAAGAAAATGAGGGAAAAGGGTCAAGCGTTTCCAAGCAACGACCAACCTACAAACGGTAATCTTGCTATTTTGGATAAAAATTCTGGTTTGAATTTGTCTTTCATGGATTCTAATGTGAATATTGTGCAGGATGAGGACATGTCTTGGTGGATCGATTTAGGGGCATGTAGACATTTTTGTAAAAGGAAACAATTGTTCAAAACTTTACATAACGTTGTGGATGGAGAGAATTTCAACATGGGAGACAATTCATCTATTAAAGTCCAAGGCAAAGGATAAACTAATTCTTTTTTACATGGGGAAATATGTTAGTCCAAAAGAATGTATATTTTACTCCCTAAAATATTAATCGGAATCTTGTTTTCGTCCCATCTTGGATCGACTAGGATATAAATTAGTGTTTGAAGCCGATCGGTGTATTATTTCTAAGTGTAACTTGTTTATGGGGAATGCATATCTTTGTTGTAATTTGTTTAAACTCTCTTTGATTTGTAATTCCAAGAACATGGTATGTATAATGCTAATACGTGTGATGATTTACATTATCTTCGACATCTTAGATTAGCACATGTTAATTTTGGTAAAGTTTCAATTATGTTGAAGCATGATATAATTCCATTATGTTACCAAAAATTTGAAAATTACAAAACGAGCATGCTTAATAAGATCACAAGAACACCATTTAAAAGAACTGAAAGAAAATCTGAAATTTTAGAACTTATACATAGTGATTTTTCTTACTTTCATAGTACACCATCTTTAAACAATAAAAGATAAGTAATTACTTTTTTGGTGATTACTCTAAATTTTTTTAAGTTTATCAACATACAAAAGATAAGGGTCTTAATTCTTTCAAAGTTTACAAGAACGAAGTAGAATTACAAGTTAGTAGTAAACTTAAAAGGTTAAGACCTGACAAAGGAGGAGAATACTATGATCCTCATTATTTCCAATCCATAGGAATTATACATGAAATAATATTGTCGGTTATGCACCACAATCTGATGGTGTGGCGGAAAGAAAATAAATTCTTCAAGAAATGGTTAACTCTGTGTTATCCTACTCTAGTTTAAGTGACGATTTTCGGGTTAAGCAATGTTGACCGCATGTCACATTCTAAACCGAGTTTCATCTAGAACCAATAAGAAAACTCCTTATGAACTTTGTAATAAAACGAAATCAAAATTAAGTTATCTTAAAGTTTGGAATTGTAGGGCTATCGTTAGGGTACTGAGACACACGAGAAAAAAACTCGGTGTACAAAGTCTTGAATGCATTTTTATACGCTATGCCAATCAAAACAAAACATATAGGTTATATGCAATAGAACAAAATGACTAAACATCGATCCATTCGCAAATGGATTCTAGAGATGCAATTTTGATGAAAATAGATTTTCATCAATCGGTAGGAAGAGAAATCTACAAATATGGACCAATGAAAATGTTGAACTTGAATATATTAAACAAGAAGATCCACAAGAAGATGATGTTGATAACGATCAACGAATTGTCTTGCAAGATGTTTTTTTGGAACACGAAGTTATTCTTAGAACGAGTAAGAGACGTAGAAAAGAGGAATCGTTTGGTTCAGATCTTCATGTATATCTAATAGAATATATCTAATAGAACGTACTACAAACAATATTCATTCTAGTGTTCCATATTTTCTAAATGTGGAAGAAGACCCATTGACTTATAGTGATGCTTTGACATCACAAGATAGTTCCTTTCGGAAGGAGGCTATTAATGATGAGATGGATTCCATCATGGAAAATAAGAAAGAAAATGAAAATTGATGGTATTATTGATAAGTTCAAGGCCTGGTTAGTGGCATAAGGCTTTAGACAAAAGCAAGGTATAGAGAACTAGATGAAGAGGTTTATATGAAACAACCCAAAGAGTTTGTTTTGAAAGGACATGAAAATAAAGTGTGTGAACTTGTAAAGTCATTGTATGAACAGAAATAAGCACCAAAGCAATGGCATCAAAAGTTTTAGAGTATTGAACATTTTTTTCCTTTGGACTTAAGTTAAATCAAGCCGATAAATGCATGTATAGCAAAGTAGATGAATTTGGTAATGGAGTCATTATATTAGCAATGGTAGGTGTTTAAGATCTTTTGTTTCTGATTTTATTAGCAATAATAAAGAGCCGTTTATGGCTATGTAATCTTTTGATTTAGCATCCTAAATGCTTCGTATTCTAGTATGTTACATAGGATTTTATTGTGTCTTTATGTAATTACTTGAATGGTTTATATTCAAGTAAATAGTAATTTAATTTCTGATTTTTCATATGCTTTGTAAGCCTATATAAAGGCATACTTGTTGAATGGAAAAATATGCACAATACAAGATTCAACCGAAACTCCAATGAAAGTTCCAAAACTTTTTCTTATTCATATACTTGTGTTTAAGTCTTGAATGTTTATCCAAATTGTGAGTTTTTCTTACATTTGATGAGATCAAAGTGTTTGTGAGAGTTCCATACATTTTAATTCGTAATATTCTAATTTGAGTTGAGTGTTCCTTAAATTGATATTACAACCTAGTAAGTTTGAAAGAGTGTTCCTATCAAACACAATTATTCGTTTGTTTGTTTATTCATTTCTTTGAATACCCGAATTTCATACCTGAAAACCTTGGAATCGTTTTCAAACTCTTGAAAGCTATTTCAAACAAAAAACTGTTATTTTTCGTAACTTCATAAAATAGCCACGTCTTTCTTTCCAAACACATTTCTTTTCTTTCTAAGTATTGCATTTGGGTTCCCCCCGTTTTTGTTAAACTAGTCACTCTAGTTTACACATCATTAAGGGATCTCATGTTTGAGATCCCTGTATCACCAATGCCTTTTTCACTGGTGACAATTCATATGGATTGCAGGATGACTTAAGCAAAGGCTTATAGTCAAGTGTATGATGGAAAATCTCATCATATTGCTCTTAGGCACAACCTAGTGTAAGGATTTATCTTTAATGGGGGTAATAACTCTGGACTATGTGAGACTGAGTTCAATTTGGTTGATTTCTTCACGAAAGCCATGAGTAGGAATACAATTGAACCAAGGGCAATTGCAATCGCATTATATCAACCAAAATCCAATATGAAAGCCCAACTCACACGCAATTAACGTCGTGTCTTGAATTTAATGTGGCGTAATTCTTTTTGAATTTTGTGAGCAAAAAGTTTTAGATGTCCATCATTGCTTTGTACCGTGAATAGCTAGGTAGTCATCCTTTAATAGTTCTCAAGGCCTAGAGTTAAAGAGGTATTGGTGAAGTATCCATTTGCAGGGATATTTTACACGTAAAGAGAACCTACAAGAAGTTTGGTCGCTTCAAGTAGTCAAGATTAACAAATAAACTATGATAAACTTATATATAAGACACGAACACGCCCATTAAAATGTGTCTCAAGAATAACATTCAATTATTTGTTTTGTGTGTTCTAAATCTTCAAGTAGTCAAATGTGCTATATGATTCATATGCGTAGGGATATCAGTTTAACATGATCATTTGTTAAGTGTGTTATACTAGGTGTTAATTAAATCCTCAGAGACATTAGAATTGATGCATAGAATGTAATTTTACAATTAGTTTTTGTGAAAGAGAAAGAATTCCTAAAAGGCTCTAAATAGGGGAGGATTATTGAAGATTTAGAGCATGTTAAGACATTATCCAAAGAGCCTATGCAATACACTAAGGCAAAACATAACATAACAAATTCTACTGTGCCAGACCAAGCTGATTGTTTGAGAAAGGTAATGCTCGTTCGAGCACTGTTTTTCTCATTCAAGCACTACTGTTGTGTTCTAGCAGTTTGCTTCAAAAGCTTCTATCTGTTGGTCTTTGCATATGCTCATTCAAGCACTTAGAGATTTTTTTAGTCATAAAGTTTCTGGAAGTGATTTTGGCATGTGCTCGTTCAAGCACTTATTGTGCTCGTTCGAGCAAGCTTAGAACATAGCGAATGTTCGTGAAGTGAAACCTTGTTTCATAGAGTATCATTTTGTTATAAATCATTGTTTTTCGTCATGATTAACTGATAATTGATCAGTTATATTGATGAATGGATTTGGATGAAAACATGTCACATTATTTTATAAACATGAGTAGGTGCATGGACATCAAATCACTTGTTGTATCAACATCTAAATTTCTGATTTTCGCTCTTCTTTTCTCTCATTCACTTGAACATAAAAAGAAAGTTATAACCACTTTTTATAGTTAATTTGATTCTAAAGTATCCATAAACACATAATCATTTAGTTTAATCAATTTGTACTAATAATTGGTTAGAGAGATTGATTGTATCTCATTGTGAATTTTCATTCTCAAACTCAAGTACCTTTGTGGGGGAGATATCACAAAAAGAAAGCTTATTGTCGTATTCAATTTTTATCAAGATTTCCGAGTGACGTTCATCGTTGCAAACTAATCTTCTCTACAACAGTTTTAAGTTGGTGATTCATTAAGCAAGAATCCATTACCATACACAAAGAAGACACTACAAAGATCATCTTGTATTTGAATTATTTATATTCAACATTATTATTTGTAATAATGAAAAGTAAGAGATAGTGAAAAAATAGAGTACTAACCTTTTAAATTTGATAAGTAATAAAAGCTAATGTGATGAAAACTTTGCTTATCTTTAAATATTCGTAAATTTTAAAATGTAACGAGTTGTTTCTTTTTTTCGATCCGTCATTAATAAATGGCAAGAATTCATGAAAATTCTTTAGAGTAAATAATCCTTGAATATTTACACCCTCTACTATTTGTTGAAGTGCCCATGTGTTACCCACATGTGAGTTGTCCCACATCGGAAAAAGAGAAGAGTATGCATCACTTTATATACTCAAGGAGTAACTCCAACTATTACCAATTGTAACCTTCTTTGGGTTTATGAGTGACTACTTCTTCTCCTCCTTGTTTGGGTTGCCCAGGCCCATTTCTAATTTCTATCATTATTTAAACACAAATTTTTACTTGAGACCGTCTATACAATAAACGTCTCAAGTTTTGGGCTGGCCCAATTTATAAATTAAAAAAAAAAAAGCTAATTGGTGCTTTTGTAAGTTAAAAGGGAGATATGCGCTGGGGCGCTGGCCTCTTGAGAAGCGTCCATACTATAGACTAGCGTTGTTCATGGGCGGGCTACCCGCCAGGCCTGACCCATCCGGCTCAAAAAACAGGCGGACATGGACAACGTTTTTCAAAAAAATTTAAAGTTTTGACGGGTAATACCAGCTCGCCAAGATAAACGGGCGGGTACCGACACCAAAAAAATACCCGCGGGTATACCCGTCCGCTCGCTTAGTTTAATATATTATTTATTAAATAATTAATTCTATTAATTGTTAAACTATACTACTACATGACCCATACCCAATTACTTTAGTTTATTAGTCTTCTACTAGCCTTAGAGTTTACTTCTTTTAGACTTTAATAAAGTTTCTAATTCTACTATCTACATTCGATATTTTTAA
This sequence comes from Amaranthus cruentus, assembly GCA_019425755.1. Classification (NCBI taxonomy): domain Eukaryota; kingdom Viridiplantae; phylum Streptophyta; class Magnoliopsida; order Caryophyllales; family Amaranthaceae; genus Amaranthus; species Amaranthus cruentus. Next base: position 17,556,633 of record CM033454.1, read on the forward strand.
CCCTCAAAGCACTCAAGCAGTCGACTATCAAAGTTCGAACAAGTGGCCGACTCCACCGTCTATATTCAATATTCATGTAATTTGAGTATTTTGAGACTTTATATATATTTAGAGTATTTTAGATAACGTATTATATTTTGTTTGTTCTTATAAAAACTTAACTTTATATTATAAAAACTTAACTTTATAATATGATTTATGTTTTTAATTTTTAAAAATGGGCGGGTAGCAACAAAAAAATATGCCCGCGAATGCGGGCGGGCTTTTGAATATTTGAGCCCACGGGTAGAATTTTTAGGTGCTACCCATTCCGCTACCCGACCAAGCCCGCCCATGAACAGCTCTACTATAGACGGTGTCTCAAGAGAGGGTCTGTTATTTAAATATTGTCTATTTTAAGATTTTCACTCAAATTATAAAAAATTGAATCTGTTCTTTTAGTGGGATACTGATTTAGATATAGGAAAGACATAAGATTTGGAACAAGGTATAATTTGATGAGAGGTTGTCTCTCAGTGAAATGTACTCATAATAAGAAGTCTATATGTTAATAATTTGTATTTTGTGCTATTTAATCCATGTATTAGGTCCGTCTCATCATGATATCGTCTTACTATGAGAACATCTCAAAAAAGAATTTACACAAATCATGTATGAAACCTTCTTATTATTGAACGAGCCTATATAGTTAGTAAATTTATTTAATTGATCACTTTAAGATTATAAGAGATCACTTCAAAATTATAAGTGATCACTTTAAGGTTATAAAAAATTACTCTAAGATTATAATAATAATTAATTTAAAATTATAATTGATCACTATTAAACTTATAATAGAAAATCGTGCGATGCATTAATTTTTAAATATGTTAATATAATAATAAAATTTTAAATTAATAAAAAATATTAAATTTTAGACTATTTATATTGTAATTTTTGTCATTAAAGTGTTAATATATTTTTAAAAATGAATAATTGCATTGCCGAAAATCAGACAATGTTTTAAGTTGATTGATATTTATTGCACTACATTTGGTAGCTGAGATAGTCTAATTGCATACATATTGATAACATTTGGCTTCTTTTTTGCATTAATTTATTTGTCTCCCAATTGCCATTCGGTTCAATATTCTTGACATTTTTCTAAAGTTCAATATTATAATCATGGTAGTCTAACTATTTACATAATTGATTTTAATTATATATTAAATAAATTTTAGGTCATTTCAGTTTTAAAGAACAATTGCTGAAAAAAAGCAATTATGTATTTCTAATAAATTCCTAAATTGCAGTATAATTGGAATATATGTAATTTATTACGTAATATAATTTAGTACATAATACATCATAAATTAGTACATCATATATATTATACTATAATTCCGATAGTTTATAAGACAATATTATATAGTTTTCTACATAGTACACCATATATTTCCTAGTATAATTTTTTAACGAGTGCATTCATATATAATTGTATAATTGAAATAATTGTAATTTATGACATCCATCAAAGTATAATTTTTTTTCAAATATACAAATTTATAAATATGGTAAATCCAAAAAGAAATATGAATTAGTCAAATTCCATTAATAACGCCAAATAAAAATACGACAAATGTTATGCTAATGATCAAAATGCCTTTTGCTATTATACAATTGGTCTCATCTTATGGCAAAATCAGTATAGAATTTGCGTAAATATCTAAATCATTATTTATTCTAGCATTTGAAATAAAAGAACTTTTTTTTGAATAAAAATAGGAGAGCATTTAGCTTCAAAATAAATAAATAAATAAAATAGGAGAGCATTTAAGCTAAGATTATTATGTCGAGTATTTGACCGGCAGGCGGCAATCACTCACTCGAATAAAAAAACACAAAAACTTGGCCGAGACCGTCTTAGTCTAAGACTGAAGTTGGGCTGGCCCAATGTTAGGCGCGTATGATACACGCGCGCGCCTTTCCTTCCAAGTTTCCATATTTTTTCATTTTTTTTTGGAAACTCTGTCTTCTTCCAATCAGCCGCACCAGTTCAATCCTCCATTGTTCCATTGGTAACGTCCTCTTCTTTGTTTTTTTTTTGATAATGCATGTTTATTTTGATTTGATCATATATATTTTTATGCGTTTTTGATGTTGTTCTTCATCATTTCCAGTTTTTGTGTAACTTGTTCTTCATCATTTCATCGTTTTTTCAGTTTTGATTTTATACATTTGTTGATTCTTTCTCTTCATTCTGTTTTCATGTTGCTTCTAGTATCTTTAGTTTTATACATAAACAATGGTGAAGCCTAGAGGTAAGAATAAAGAAGAAGAGTTGTCACTTGTTGTCCTTTCGAAGGGGAAAGAAGTCTCAAAAAAACCTAATGATAAAAGCAAAAAGAATAACACAAATCCATCTAAGAATGTTGTTGTTGTAAAGGAGAAACAGACCAGGAACAGATCAAAGGAACAGGTCGCAGTAATATCTACCCCAGAGGGACCGTAAGTTATCTCTCCATAATTGTTAGGGTTAATATGTAATATTTATGTTTTAGATCTGTAACTTAGGTCATTTATTTTCTTACAATTGATGCATGGTTGATGCTTGTTTGTTGAGTTAAGTGAATGATTGATACATGTTTGTTGATAATTGACAGTGATAAGCATATTTTTTATGTTTGTTATGTACTTCATTTTGTCTTTTTTATAAGTTGATGTAAACAAGATAAGCGAATAATTGATGCATGTATGGTAATAATTGGCAGTGATAAATTTGAAAATGTATGCTAATTATGTAATTTGGTGTTTTTGTTTTGTTATTAATAATGCATGTATAATTAAACATTATAAAATGTGGATGGTTATAATCTTAAAACTGATACTTATTAGATGAAAATTAATAAACTTAAAACTATAATATGTGGACTTTTTGTATTGTCAGGGTTGAAAAGGAAATCAAGACCAACTGTAAAATTTGGTCCTTTTTGGAGTTGGATGGGCATAAAGTTGATCTAACCCAAGCTCAAATTGATTCCATAAAAGAAGTAGGGTTTGGGGGGATGCTAGACATTAAGATTACAAAATATACACCCGGGATTTTAGCGTACTTAGTGTCTAACTTTGATCCATATGGTTGGGTGCAATGGATCAAAAACAGTAAGTCTGAGAGGGAGTATTATCATGACTCTCGCTGATGTTCATGACATCCTTGGGTTGCCCATTAATCAAAGGAATTTAATCCAAACATCGTTCAACAACAAAGATCTTGTTGCCAAGTGGAGGCATTTTCTCGGCGCTGCGGATGACGAGGAGTTGAAGACCCACATGATATTGGATAAGTTTAAAGACTATCCAGAGTGTGGTGATGTTTTTAAACAACTATTTGTTCCTTATGCTGGTTCGGCAATCCTGGCACCACTACCGGAGCATAAGATTAGGTATAATCTTCTTCCGGTAGTGGAGGTTGTAAGTGCGATTGAGACGTTTGATTGGTGTCATTACACCCTATCTGTTCTAGCTTCTTCGATAGCGCGCATTTTAAAGCCCGGTTCAACCCATTCCACTGTGAATGGTTGCGCCATTATTCTGCTTGTTACATATTGTTATCGGGTGGTTTTCAAGGGTCAGAAGTACCCAAAGACGCTGCTGTTGATTCAGAACATTACCGATCAAAGGCTGAAGGCCAGTATCTATGAGGAGCGAGAAGGAGGTTTCGGGAACGGTCGCATTATGGTTGATGGTTTTCCGATTTGCGAGGCAAATAATGTTGTTGCTGTTGGAGTTTGTAAAGAAAGGTATGTGGATGCCAATGAGGCTGTTTTGGAGGATGAGGTTAACAAGTTTTTGAAGTTCACGATTCCGGATGGCGTTAAGAAGGACGACGAAATCAAAGCCATTGCCAAAGATGTGAGTCTATTTAGTTTTATAAAGTTATCTATATGTTTTTGCTCATTTTGCAACTTGTCATTTTAAATATATAACTACTAGTTTTATAATCAAAATTGAAATTAATTGGATAGATTGAATTTTTACATTCTCACAACTGTATGCGTTAAGTTGTTAACTGTGGGTTATAAAATGATAAGTGATGGTATTTGGTCAACGATTTATAGTGTTTGATTGACCTTAAAAGCGTTAATTTTCATAAATTGTATGTTTTAATGCGTTAATTCTTGTATTTAACATAGTAATTATTTGTGCCATTTTAATAGTCTGTTCAAGAGGCATGTTTGTTGCTTAAAAGAGATATCGATGTAGTTGTTCACACATACATGGATAGGCTGTGTGAGGCTTCTAAGAAGAGAAGATGAGGGGGTTGTGTCGGTCACTCAACAAATATTTCAAGACAATGAATGGTTGTCTTCCGTAGATGCAGTGGTAGAAGATATAATTCAAAAAACACATGGTTCAAAAAACGCAAGAGGTGAGCCTGCTGTTGCTGCTGCTGGACAGTGTACCCCTGTCCAAAACCAAGGAAGTCCCGATGAAAGAATTGTTCCATCGGCTTTGAAGGAGTGATGTTCGATCGAGCTGGGGGCACGACGTGTTGATGTCCTGTATGTGTCCCAGTTTATGATTATGAATAGGGAATTGTTTAAAGATCTTTGTGTGTTGGAGAAGGAGGTCATTGACTATTGTATGTTATAAGAAACAATGGACAAGTTGTGAGTTCTATGAACCATACCTTTTTTTATATTACGTTGAATTTTTTCATGCTGTTTCGCGTTTTTGATACTATGTCTATTTTGTGTTCTTTCATTTTCAGTGAGGATATTTTTACGTTCGGTGAATTTTATGTCGTGTCACGTGGCGAAGCTCAATCTTTGAAGAACCTTGGAAAAATTGAGACTGTAATTCTTAATTGTTGGGCAGTCTACCTGAGTATGATTGAGAGGAATCAGGACCTAGCCTTGCCAAATAAAGGTTTGAGAGCTTTTTTGTTCTCAACACAACACTGTGTAAGTGGTTCACACCTCTTTTTAAGAGCTTTTTAATCGTGTGTATTTTAAGTAAATATAAAGGTATATAAGAGATTTTAAGTTTTTTTTTGTTTTTATTTTGATAGCGTCCTTTGGGGATGATAACGAATGAGACTGATGTCGAAAAGGTGAACGATTTAAAAGTGGAGGTTGTTGATGCTTGGGAGCAGCATGTGAGTTTGATTAATGCAAACTCTGAAATCAAGAACAAAAACATGGTATGTTTATTCTGATACAAGGAGTGCATTTTGATTTTAGTATTCGTTGGTTTGATGAATTTGCAGACTTAAAATGATTATTGAGGCACTTTACACTATAATTTATGGGGTGTTTGTGTTTTCAGTTTTTATAGTATATGTATCAATAATGGTATTATACATGTCAGTTTGATGGAACAGAATGTAATGTGGTAATTGCATTTATGGGGTGTTTGTGTTTTCAGTTTTTATAGTATATGTATCAATAATGGTATTATACATGTCAGTTTGATGGAACAGAATGTAATGGAACAGAATGTAACGTGGTAATTGCATTTATGGGGTGTTTGTGTTTTCAGTTTTTATAGTATATGTATCAATAATGGTATTATACATGTCAGTTTGATGGAACAGAATGTAATGTGGTAATTGCATTTATGGGGTGTTTGTGTTTTCAGTTTTTATAGTATATGTATCAATAATGGTATTATACATGTCAGTTTGATGGAACAGAATGTAATGGAACAGAATGTAATGTGGTAATTGCATTTATGGGGTGTTTGTGTTTTCAGTTTTTATAGTATATGTATCAATAATGGTATTATACATGTCAGTTTGATGGAACAGAATCTAATGTGGTAATTGCATTTTTTTTCTAGTTTTTCATTCCCGTGACTTTGGAAAAACAAGAACACCATTTGGTGTTTGTGATTGATACAAGGGGCAAGGTTGTTCATTACTTGGACAACATAAAGAGAAGAAAGGACTATAAGGAAAACAAGAACACCGTGTGTGTATCGCCTTTATGGAACAATTCATGGGCGATGACAATTTTGGCCCTCTTTCATCGTACGAGGACAGGATAAGGTACAGGGTGTTGATATGTAGTAAATTGGTGTTGTCTAATGTGAATAAGAATAGGGATGAACTTTTGAAGAATGTTGAGAAGTTCAACAAAGAGAAAGAAGTCAATGTGCCACTGATTATTGCCGAAAGACACTTGAGAGAGGGCTATGCAAAAAAGAAGGAGGAGGAAGACTTAAAGCGTTTGCATGAGTACAAAAAAAAGTTGGATGCGGACGAGGGAACAAAAAGAACGAGCAGGAACAAGCTGGTTCCGGTGAAGAAGATCACAAAGAAGAAATAGTAAACAGTTTTTATTTTGGTTTGAAGGAATGTTGAACAATTATATCTACAATATCTTAGTTTGTTAGTAGAACATGTATGTCTAAATGCTTTGGGTAAACATTGATGTTAATATATGAAGGCTAACTTACTACAATGATTATGTTAGTAGAACATTGATTATGTTTTAACCAACTGTAATGTTGAGATGCTAACTTACCAAAATGATATGTTAAAATACTCAATTTTCCTCGTAAAGTAATCAGTTGATATGTTAAAATACTCAATTTCCTTCTTAAAGTAATCAGTTGATATGTTAAAATACTCAATTTCCCTCTTACAGTAATCAGTTGATATGATAAAATACTCAATTCTCCTCTTAACATGATCAATGATATGATAAAATACTCAGTTTCCCCCTTAAAGTAATCAGTTGATATGTTAAAATACTCAATTCTCCTCTTAACATAATCAGTTGATATGTTAAAATACTCAATTCTCCTCTTAACATAATTAGTTGATATGTTAAAATACTCAATTCTCCTCTTAACATAATCAGTTGATATGTTCAAATACTCAATTTTATAGGCTATAATGTTAACTATCCATTCATATTGTATATGTAGTTATAGAAATCATTTGATGTACAAATTATTTGATGTATGTAATTGATGCAAAAATTTGTTGTACAAGTTGTATATGTTTAACATAAAATGGTATGCAATCAAATTATATGTTTGTTTCTTGTTTTTGTTGGAGGGTCCTTTTGAGCGGAACTATTAGATCCTTTCTTCTGAGATGTTTCAAAATGTCCCTTCAATCTTTTCTTTCTCCCCTTTGTGGCTGTTCTTTCTGGATCTCTTACTTGTGTTAACTGTAAGGCTGCTGATGCTTGTGAAGTTTCTGCCTCAACGTCAATTTCATTACTATCCTTTTCAATTATCTTACTAACTTCATCAATTGTTGTATTGTATAGTGCTTCTACTACCTTTCTTGTTTCTTCTTTGCTTTGTGACTTTAAGACAAGATTGTAAAACTTACGTCCCATGCTTTGTCTCCATGTAAGTGTAGAAATTCTGGGGGGTTCCAAGGCTGTAGGTGGGCATTGATTACCATAAAGCGTATCCCATATATCCTTCTTTGCATTCTTTGTCCATCTTGGTAGAATATACATGAGTGGTATTTGTTGCACAGAATGCAAGTGTAGAACCCGTAAACAATGGCAACATAACCATCCATTTGATTCAAAGTTCTTACAAGTACAGTCAACATGTATAGTGTCATTGTGTTTGGTGTATTGAACTTCATGCATGTTGACATCATTATAGCCTTCAAACCAGACCCTGTTAAGATTCAAATTGAGGCTATTAACATTAAAACTGATACATTTTAATGACTAAGTAATAACATTGACAGATAAGTTAATCATAAAACTGAATAGCATAAAACGTGAATTCAATAACTTAACAATGAAACTGAATAGTATAAAAACATACCTGTATATATTTTTCCCCCCATGTCGACAACCTGTTCAATTGAAGATGATATTGCCATCTTGAACTCCTGTTCAAAGTCTCTAAATAATGTTGTTGTGTACACATCGGATGCATGTCGTAATAAACCAGTACGTCGAAATGCAGACGTTGGGGTTGTTGTTGTGCAGTAGAACTCTAAAGCAATCTCCCTTTCCCTCCATCTCTCTACAGTTTTTTGGAATATCTTGAAGAATTGATACAAGCTTGTACTTTTCGCCGCTTCGAAGCCAATAGCGTTGTTTGTGGATTCACTTCGTTGCGAAGACAATATTCCGGCTGAAAAGAAGTCTTTGCTTAATGCAGTGCACCATTTGTCTCTTATATTGTACAATCGGTCAAACCATTTGTAGTAAGCTTTATTCCTTTTGAGATTGAACGTATCTACTATTTTTTTCCCAACATTCCTGGAATTCAACTTCATTGCTACAACCCATTAAGCATCTGTTAAATGCATCTTTGAAGTTTGCATCTGACTTCAATATCCCATAATGTGAAACTGCATTTTTGAGTATATGCCATAAACATAGTCTATGCCTTGAAGATGGATAGACCTAACAACAGATTTAGTAAATGTAAGGTTTAAAAGGAAAACTGAAACTCATAACAGTTAAAATGATTAATATAAAACTTTTACAAATACCTGCTCTACCGTTCTTGCAATGGCTGCGTCTTGGTCTATGAAGATTGATACTGGATTTTTACCTTCCATTGCTTCTTTGAGTTGCTCTAGAACCCAAACAAATGATTCCACTTTCTCATCTGCTATGAATGCACAACCAAACATTGTTGTGTTCCAATGGTTATTTATTCCAACAATTGGTGCACAAATCAAGTTGTATTTGTTTGTACAATATGTTGTATCAAAGATGACAACATCTCCATAGATTTTGAAGTCTTCCTTCATCAAAGAATCGCACCAAAACAGTGCCACAAGCTTTGTATTTTCATCGAGTCTCATATTCCAAAAGAAACCATTGTCTCTTTGTGCCAACATAATCAGTTGGCTGATCACAGTTTGAGCATCCCCACCCTCAATTTCTTTCATTCTCATTCTGTTTACGTAGTTGAGATGGTCTCGTAAAGTATGCCCTACACATGAGGTCCCTCCAGCATGCTTCGCCAGATGTCTATACGCTGTTGTAGGCCTTACTTGTGCATCCTCAAAACCTTCAATGGTTTCCATTGTTTCCTTCAAAGTTGTTGTCCTCTCCGATCGTTGCAAGTACTACCATTCCACTCTTGCTAAAGTATGGTTATGTGACACAACATGTTGTTTTACATAGATCTCTCCACTACATACATCTAGTTTAATCCTTATGTGTGCATCACAACCACATCGTTTGGTTGGAACTAATTTCTTCTTGCTACTTTGTTGTGCAGTTTCCTTTTTTTTTTCTCCGTTGTCCCTTGTTTAGAACAAACAAAGTATCTCTCGTGTACAACACCATCTATTTTCCTTATGGTGGATTTGCGAACACTAAACCCCATTGCTCTAGCATGATCATGATACAACAGTTCAAGTTCCTCCCAACTTCCTACTCTCATTCCCTCCAATGAACCCTTTATGTCAAAGTCAACCCTTGCAGCTAAAGGTTCGGATTGCACGCATTGTATTGCATTTGTTTTGTCTGAAACTTACAAATTTATGGATATAATTGAATACTTTAAAGGAAAAATTCTTTTCTTGTGCAGTGTAATTCAATGTGCATTTGAGAAAAAGAAATAACAACATGAATTGTGCTTAAAATATTTCCTCAAAAGGAAAATTGATGCATTTAGTCATGAAACTGACTGATATAATGTCATAATTCATTATTCTTGTATGAAGTATATTAATGTAATTCAATTCATATTCTAAATATTAAAAGCATAATTGAACAAAATAAAAACATAATTGAACATATTAAAAGCATAATTTAAAAGCTAATTAAAACTTCAATGTGCAAAGTATGCGTTTGTAGAACAAAATGACAACATGAATTATGCTTTAAATATTGCGTATTGGAGAAATGAACAATTTAAACATGAAACTGAAAGTTTTAATGTCAATACTTTAGTGTTGTAATTCAATTCATATTCTATGCATTGATGGAGGTATACTAATGTAATTCAATATACATATATCTAATCATCAATGAACAAACAGCATAATTGAACAAATTAAAAGCATAATTATAACCTAAATAAAACGTCAACGTACAAAATATGCATTTATAGATCAAAGATCTTGCGCATTTGAAGAACTGAGTATTTTAAACGATAAACTGGACATTCCAATGGCACAATTGATCATACTTGTGTTATGTATATTAGCATATTCATCATCTTCTTCGTCTTCATCATACACCACCATCATTTGATCTTCATCAAGCGTCAAATTTGAAATGTAAACATTATGAATTACATATATAAATCGTTCGTCATTAATCTCACTAAAACATACGTTTTCGTCAAATTCACCTTCAATTTCTTCGTGCTCTGTTCTCAATGCTTGTAACGTTATTTCTATGTCAAATTCGCTCATTAAATCTTCCATTGCAGACATTTTTGATTAATTTTTGAACCGAATGAATGAATTGCAGGAATTTTGAAAAAGATTGAGAGAAATTTGCAGATTATCCTTGCCTTTTTTTCAGGCGTGGTTGGCGGTTTTGAAATGGAAGTGTTGAATATGGAAGTTTTTCTAATTTGGTATGAGTTTAAATGGGGAAGTTTATATATTTTCTGATTTTATTTTCCTATTTTAAATTTTTGCTGATGTTGGGCTGGGCCGTCTCAGAATGCGACGGTCTCGGCCAAGACCGACTGATAAAAAAATTATAATTAAATGAAGCCCATTTATAGCTATAAATGTAAATAGCATAACACATTGAAAGTTCTTAAAGGTTCAACTCCCAACCTAGATTATATTTGCTTTTTCAAATACTAAAGTCATATTATAAGAAAATAGGCTACTTAATCTATAAATATTCAAACTATTTTAGTACACACCCTTAGACCCTTTAAATTAATTTTTATATCTGCTACTCCAGTTTCATTTAGTTTTTCATACTTGTCCATATAATATTTTAACCATTAATATCTCAAATTATTATTAATTAAAAATTATAAAAAGTTCATATTAATGATCTTTGTATTGAGACAAAACAAACAAGATCCCACATGATTATGTTTTAACTTATAGATTAAGAGTAAAATACAAATTAAGAGTAATAAGTGAATAATGCCCAAAAATAAATGAGACTAGTAGGGTAAATAGGAGGGAGTAAATTAATTGCTAGATCTGTGAATTCATGGCTTGATACAAATTAGTGCGAGAGAAATTTAAATACAATATTTATAGATCTACTTTCTTCATTCCTTCTTAATTTATATTGCTAAATAAAAATTTCACAAAGATAATTATATTTTGAATTCTTTTTTTTGGGAATATCTTTATAGACAAAAATATAAAGTCATTTGTCTAACACACTAAACAAAAAGGCATCAAATACTTAAATCTATAACCCTGGTAATTCTTTTATGTTAATTATGTCATTCCCTTTATCATAACTATTGTCTCTTTTACTAAATCCTTTATTCCCTTTATTTTATGAAAAATTACCGTAAATAATACAATTTTTTGTTAATTTTCCTACAATAATACGAACTTTTGATTAAACATGAATAATACCAACTTTGGAGTGTTTTTCCTATAATAATACCAACTTTAGTTTATTAACTAATTTACTAGTTTTTTTGGTCATATAATCACCTATAGTTTGATTTTTAACATGTTAGGTATATTCAAGGGAAACACCCCATAAGTTGGTATTATTCATGGTTAATCAAAAGTTGGTATTATTGTAGGAAAATAAGCAAAAGGTCGTATTATTCTTGGTAATTTTTCCTTTATTTTATGAATTTATTAAACAACATTAATCATTACGTATTTCAATTAATAATGACTTTAAATAGAATCTCATCTTTTATCATTGATTTCTGTAGTTGCTTCCTATATTCTAAATGGAAAGATTAAAAGAAATGGAAGGGAGTGTAAAAATTAAAGTATATTCATGTGTATAGTAATAATGTGAGATTTCTCAATATATAGACTTTTCTATATACTTATTATAATTTTTTTCAAAACACTTTTTTTCATAGATACTGTGCCTCGAAATTTGTTTAGAAAGTTGTATTACTTTTAGAGCATAACAGCTACTCTTCTGAGAGACAGACTCTTATAAAGACTTGAAAACAAATTTACATGTTCTTCTTGACCTATTTTAACCTATTAAATTTGGCGTTTTAATTTATCAAAGTTAGTATTTTAACCTATTTGAGTTGGTATTTTAACCTAAAGTTGGTATTTGACTGTTTGTTGATGTTTTAACATGCTAAGTTGTTGTTTTAACATGTTGAGTTGCTAACCTATTGAAGTTAGTATTCTAACCTAAAGAAATTTGTACTTTAACCTAATGAAGTCGGTATTTTAACTTGTTATAGTTAGTTAAAACACAAATTTTAAAATACCAACTTGAACAGGTTAAAACAAAATTCAATTGGTTAAAAAAACAAATTAATTAAGTCAAACACCAACATAAGCAGCATAAAACACTAACTTATTAAACAGGTTAAAATATTAAAGGGTTTAAATACGCACTCGAATAAGTTAAAATATTAACTTCAATTAATTAAAACACTAATTTCAATAAGTTAAAACTGGTTAAAAAGCGCGTATTTATTTTTAAATTTACTAATAACATATTAAATGGGCTCAAATAGATTCAATAACTTAACAACTAGTTTAGATTGGAAAGATATCTTTCTGTGATATTTAAGAATTATGAGTATTAAGATACAGTTAGAAAAAGCAGTTGGAAATTGGAATAGGACAAGATTTGAATAAATATTATCGAGTATTGAGTATTGACCAGCAATCATAGAGACACCAAATATATTTTTATTTTTATATTAATTATGACGCAATAGCATTCTAATTAGATACGCACTAGATAATGAAACGTTTTTAAATTATATTTAAGGTCCCATCTCTAAATGTACTATAGCGTGACAGGTGGCTAATTCTTATAGGCTCAGCCGCCACAAAGGGTCCCTTTACTTCAAATAATTCAGAAATAATGATAGTTACTGGTTACTGCCTTATAGGTGCCCCTTATGTTCGGTTGTTTTTTGTTTTTAAGTGTGGATAAGTCAAAGGAGATCTGAACCCACCTCTTAATTTAATTCTTTCTCCAACAAAAAATTAAACCACTCTTACCTGAGATTGGATTTTCAACTCTACTTAGAAGATGGTAAATTGAAAAAAAATGTTTTTACGTTTTATAATATTCGCTAGATTTTTTATTTTGGAAAGTTTATATTATTTGCTACATTTTCATTTTTAGTAAAAAATCACATTCGAAGTTCCACCCACTCCTATTTTTATCCTACCCTATACCTCATTAACTTTTATACCTACTATTATTTAATCTTTATAATATTCACAATCATATAAAAAAACCTATTTTTTTTTCATTTTTCATCGAAAAATATTTAAAAAATCCTAAAAAGAAACCCCACATGCTCCTAATAATTGCAGAGTACTTCTGTAATATGTGTGTCCATGCATTTGTAGCAAGCAAAACAGAACAAAAAAAGTATCTTTCCTAATTCCCTTATCTTTAAATACTTATCCCATTTTAATTGGAACGTTTAACTTTTAAAAAACAATTTTTTATCAATTACTATTTTCTTCTAATCAATTTATTTGTGTCATTTTTCTTTTTAATACTCGTCAAGATAACATTTTAACTATTGTTATTTTTATATATTGTGCCCAATTATAAATTATGAAAGATTTATATTAATAATTCTTGCATTTATATGAATGAAAAAAGATTTCATTTAGATACTCATAAGTCTAATTCATAAATTTGAAATATAATACAAATTAAATTTGATAAGTAAATGTGTAACCAAAATGTAAATGAGACTTCTTGGTTTAATAGTACAAAGGACTAAAGATGAAAAAAATACAAAATTCTATCTTTCTATCATTAATAAATACTCCCTTCGTTCCTTTTTGTTTTTCCACCTTACTAAAACGGGTAGTTCTATAAGTTTTTCCACTTTAGAATACTTTTCATTTTTGGAAAGTTTTCATCCCACTTTTACCCCTTAAAACCCCACTTTTCTTACTTCACACTACTATTTAATTATTTTCTCTCTCATACTTCCAATACAATTATTACATTACACTATTATTTAATTATTTTTTCTCAAATACTTTCAATACAATCATTACTTCCCACTACTATATAATTAAAATAATACTCACTACCACCAAAGATTTCATTTTTCTTAATCTTGGTGAAAAACCCAAATAGGAACATCAAAAAGGAACGAAGGGAGTAGAATATTCTTTATGTATGAAATCCTTTTGCCATTAATCAATTATCTCAAAAATATATTAAAATGTTCATTTTACTTAATTTGGAGGATATATATTCAAACTCTAATTAGATAGACAACAAAAAAAAAAGAAAAATCAAATATCATATAGAATTCAGAAGTTATATAGTTCTAAATGTTTGAATTAATTAATGTTTATATATATTAAATAGCAATTGTTCTTACTTAATATATTATTATTTAAACTTTTTAAAAGTAAAAGCATGATCAAATTCTTTATAATATCGAGTTAAGTTTGTCACTCTTCTTTGGTTAGTCATTTCAAGTATGAGATTGTGTCTGTCTTACACATGAAATATCATATATGAATTAAACAAGAAATTGTTAGTTAACGGCCTCAAATATTGAAAATCAGACCAATATATCATATATGAGTATATGACACTAAAAACAAACTTGTGTAGCATAGAATCTAGGCCTCAGATTTGAAGGGGGTCAGTGGAACATTTCTAATTACTCTTTACGCAATAGAATATGTACACATGACTTGTTTGATCATATAGTGAATTCGAAATATATCATGTGAATCATGACTAATAGTTTGTATTTTCAATAGTCCTAAAGCGCTTACAAGTATCACATTGATCAGATTGTGTAAATTCCACCTCAAATTCCGTCCTAAGTGAAAATTATGGCATTGAAGCAATGAAATATTATTGTTAAAGCGCTTATACCATTTTTATTTTCTGGTTACTATTGTAATAATAGAAGTATTTCATATATTATCTACTAGAGACATGCATAAATATAAAGGGCGTACTTGTTTCTAGCGATAATCTTTGGGGCACAACAATTGGAGAACAATGAGGCCAGGCTTCCATGTATCCTTGAAGTAGTACATATATGATAATATCATACAAGATTTGCTGTTATATTTATTATGCATGTCATAGGGTTACTATTGTGGAAAACTAATTAAAGAATGAGCTACAAATTATATAAATTAATTAAAATTAATACAAAGTAGAAAAAATAAGAAGACCTTAGAGAGAAAAAAACTTAATGCCAAAACTCTTAATTAGATCATTAATTATGATTTATGGGTGTTACTATATTCTCTCAATCTTCATAATTTATATTTTTGCATCTTTATTTTCCGGTTATTTTACTAAATATATTTCTAAAGACAGAAGATTACTTACTAGTATATATAGCATATCTGGAGTCTTAACCGTAAGTTTAAGCTTTTAGTTGAGTTGATTTTTGACATGATATCAAACCCAACAGGACAAAGAGTTCCCGAGTTCAAGTCTCAACTGATTTTCATTTCATATAATGAAATATTCAGCACCAGGTATAAGTACGCACTTGTTGCATTCACACTTTTAGTCTAAATGACTTTGATGTGAGAGAATATATGTTCGATTTTATATCATATTCTGTAGATAATTGAGTTTATTTCTTGAAAGTTACACCTCACCTTACAGAGTAAATTAAAAAATAACAAAACATAAAAAGTTGTTCGTAATGAGGGCCACCATTCCGTTTTAATCAAGTAATTGATTATTCATGTGTTATGCATCAACATTATCATTTCATTGCAACTTGCATATGGGAGACTTGGATGGATTACTATTGGTAACTTTTTATTTATATATTTAACGTCATTCCTATAAACAAAAAATAAGAAGTTACGAAGTTCAGAGTATCTGCTAAAGGGCGAAAGAATGAGTCTTCTAGAAACTAGCCCGCCACTAGGGTCTAACAATGAGCTGGGCCCATTTCAGATATACCCTTGACCAAGACGCCATGACCGCCAATCAAATCCCACATTTCTTTTTTGGGTTTTAAAATTTGTGGAAGGGAATTTTTTTATTTAATCATCATCATCCTACCCGGTGTATCCTGTCCATAGAGAATGTTTTTATTTAATAATCATCTTAAATTATTTTTTCATCTTTTAGTTTTCAGGTTTTAATCATGATCATCATTAAACTTTGACTATCATATATATTATAAAAATATATTACATATTACATATTATAAAAAAATAACACAATTTTTAACAAAGAATTAATATTAAACTTGGGGATGAAAATTTGAGAGAATGTGTGGGTCTATATATGTTAAAATTCGTCAAAGTAGGCGAAAATGATAATGTTAGTAAAATAATTTCAATAAGTTACATTAATATGCCTATATTTTCCATTTTATTATTGATATGTGAGTGAAACTTCAGCCATATTCTTTATTTACAATCTTTACTTATTTTCTCTAAATTAATATTGCTCTAATGGAAAACACATTTTATTATCACGTTCATTCGTGTTTATGTATTTTAATTTGTATTTAATCTTATAATTTAAAATACATGATTTGGTAAAATTATAATCATTCCGTCTTGTATGAGACTTTCTCATCGTGAGATGACCTCAAAATAATAAGAAGTCTGTAAGCTAAAATTTTCTATTATTAATTAGGCTATTTAACCCAAGTATGAAGCATGTCTCACGGTCAGACCATCTCATACAAGAATTTACGTTGATTTAGATGTGACAACTTATCATCTTTCATTATTTGAACTTTTTAAGAAAGGGCAATAAGAAGGAAATTTTGTTATTAATAATTACAATTAGAATATATTAATTCAGATAATCTCTAATATTGATTGACTCAAAATAATTCAATTTAACTCAAAATAATTCAATCTATTATATTAATCTTCTTACAAAAATATTAAGTTTTATTTATGTTACCAAATTAATTCCAATTGTTTTAGTAAAAACATACTTTGGATTATTTTAATTAAATAGAAGAATAATAGTTGACATTTTTTAACAAATTTTTCCAATAGAAAATTGAGTATTTCACACTAATATAGATTCTTGTACAATAAAATCACTAAGTGTTGCATATATCATAGTTATTGATTACTCTAATACAATTTATATAAAATATATAATAATAAGTATAAACTAAAGATTATCAAATGCATGAGTACATAAATAATTACTAAAGATAAATGTTCAATTAACCCGAAGTCATTTTATAAAATATTGTAAGTTGTTCTATGAGACGATCTCACCGTTGCGCCTACATTTACATGTATGAGTCAATAGCCCATATAATACAATAGAAACTCGTTATTTTTGAGGTCGTCTCACCGATACACGATTTTTTCACAAATATAACTTTTTAACAATTTGTTTTTCCTATTTTTAATCATTCTCTTAAATATTTGTTTGCAAGTTTCGATAAGACTAGGTCAAAAAAAGATTTTTTATATCAAATCAAGACACAACTTAATAAAGTTAGCTTATACAAACACCTTTTTGAACAACTATTTATTTAATTAACAAACACCTTTTTGAACAACTATTTATTTACAAACTTTAAAGGCAGTTATATACTATTGTTTAATGGCTGATATAGAGACCAAAGGACAATCGTTTTGGTCGTGGCTATCTTGCCTTTAATTTCTAATAGTAATCTATACTCCATTTTATACTACTAATTAGTTGCATTTAATTGTTGTAATTATTCACTATTTATTTTTAATTCGTATTTTAAAATCTATAAGTTAAAACATAGTCATGATGTGGCTTCTAGTTTGATTTATCTCAATATAAGTATTATTAATATCAACTTTTTATAAATTTTAATTAAAAACAATTTGAAATATTAATGGTTAAAATGTTTATTCAGTAAATATGAAAAACTAAATAAGATTAATAGGCTGATAGGAGGTAGCATAAAGTAAATACGTTGTACATAGGTAGATGAAATACTATTTTTTTATTAAATATAAATACATGAATACATTAAATGTAAATCATATTTAATCAAAAAAAAAATTGAAAATCGTAGGGACAAATTCTGGTATTTTATCAACTTTGTGAGCTAATTTTTATCTCATTACAGAAAGTTGTTCTCACAAGAAAATATTCACATAAATTAAGAAAAATATGATTTTTAATTAGATAGTAAATATATTATTATATTAGATAGTAAATTTAATGTTGGATAAGTAGAGACTATAAGCATTAAAAAATATTTAAATAAAGTTAGTGAAAAAAATTTATGGATCAAAACTATTAAAAAATATTTAAATAAAGTTAATGGAAATATATGAGAATATAACCAATATAATAATGTTATAAGTTATAACTTAGTCAATATAGAATATGTCGGGAGCATAAATATTAATAAAATATTAATATGAGGATGAATAACTTATTATGTCCAAATTTGTGATATGTAAACAACAAATAAAACGGTCTAAAATGGCAAATAAAAACAACTTTAAAAAAACAAATGAAATATCTTAAGTGTCAAACTTTTGACGGAGGGTGTTAAATATTTTTTATACCATTTTGTAATTATTTAAAATTGCCAAAATTGTTATATAAATGAAAAATATGAAAATGAAAAATATGAAAAACAAAAAAGACGAACAGATCCATGTTTGATTCTCACCACCTCTTTCTACTCCTAATCCTATATTAAAAACATCATAATGTATGAAATAGATTGATCAAGTATTCCAAAGTGGTTCATAAGTTTCGTTATATCCCACCTCATCTTAGTACATAATTAGCTTCATATATAAACATTTTGAATTGTAACCCTGATGAAGATTTCACAAATTAAATTTCTACACATTCCCCCAAGATCTATATACAACTCTCAAACATGTACTTCTATTTGATGACCAACATTGAAGAATTTCACACTCGACAAAAACGCGTGGTCTCACATATTTTGACTTTGTAGTAACGACTCGACTCCGTAAAATCTTGCAACTTCTTATATACCATAATTGCAATATTGCATGACAAATTCTATAATACCATGTTTGGAAACGATGATTTTATTTAAAAATTTAGAATTTAGTCAAATTTATTTTTTGGCAAATCAAATATTTTTAAATTTGAATTTGGATTAAATTCCACCATTATTTTTCACAACATATAATAATGCCAATTGTGACATTTAAATATCAATATCATGACATTTATTAAATGTCACCAAAATATTTGATGACACTTGTAGAAATTGTCATGAATTAAGATTGAAATATTAAGATAATAAATTAAGAATTGTGACATTTTAATGAAGTGTCACAAATATTACGTAACAATTAAATATTTTTCTTGTAGTGTGTAAAGTAAATAAGTTGAGAATTTGAGAATAATTATTCAAACCTTGTCGTTCTCAAATTCTTCAATTATAATTTCATAATTGAAACATTTGATATAGTTTTGGGAATATATTTCATTTTAAATTAATTTAAAATGAAATACATATTCTCAAACACTACATAAACGATATATGAAATTCAGATTAGAGAGCTACGAATATTTAATTTTGAACGCCAATCTACGACCGGATTAGCGATCATAATTAGGCGGTAGCAAATTGCGACCACTTTGTGGCTAGACTGATAACAATCACTCAACTACGAATTTGTAATAATCATTTTTTTTATTAGAATTGTTAGTCGCAATCCAGTCATTGATATTATTTTCTTTCATTTTACTAAGCTTGAGGAATTTAATTTAATTTAGTTTTTTCGACTTAAAAGTAGCTAATGTTGTTTTGTGAAAAGTTTCCTCTAACAATATAAATAGAATACAACTAATACATTGCAAATATGACTAATACTACGTTAATACGACTAAGAATATTATAATAATTAACATAATTAATTTTAAATAAATTTTTGTATAATGATAAATTGATGACTGAGACAATATTAACACAACTAATATTATAATTATTATTATTATTATTATTATTATTATTATTATTATTATTATTATTATTATTATTATTATTTATTATTATTATTATTATATATATATTTATTTATTTATTATTTTATTAATTAAGTAATTAATTAATTAATATTAATTAAAAAAATAATTAATTAATAATAATTAATAATAATAATAATTATTAATTATAATAATATTATTTAATAATTATTTTATATTAATATTAATAATTTAATTATTTTATTAATTAATAATTATTAATTAATATTAGTAATAATAAAATAATAATAATGGTATGTCGATCGATGCATGCGGTTTGGTCAGTCAGTGCAATCAATCAGTCGATCGATCGATGCATGAGTGCAGTACGTCGATCTAAATAGTTACGATCGATCGATCTGTTTGATCAGTCGATCGATTTCAATAAGAATAAGTAATAAGTCAAAAAAATAAGTTGAAGAGAACACCTTCTTAGGTATTTAGCTAGCTGTGCCACTTGACAATTTCAATCACACAATTATGACCCTAATCCATACTTAAAGTTAGATAATGAAAATTAATAATTGAGCTTAAGAAATAATATTATAATCCCTTAAGTATAAGCAAGAAAAAAGAGAATGAATGAGGAGCTTGTAGATGATGTAACATACAGAGCTGCAATATGATGACCTGGCCGCCTAATAGTTCTTTGACTCACGTGGATTATTTACATTTTTAACCAATTTGATTATGACCAATTTGTCATTTAATGGTAATATTACTATTTCTTTAATTAACTTTCGTATTTAATCTCTCTTTCAATACATAGGGTCCCACCCATCTTTTCCATATATATATAGAAGCATTAAACAAACCTCACCCATCATCACCTCAACCTTTCCTCTTCTTATATCACAAACATACACAAAATGAAATCTTCATGTTCAGAATCATCCTCTTTTAAATCATCATCTTCAGAATCCTTTTGTTGGGAAGAATTTAACCAACCAAACATTCTTCCTTTCAATGAATTTGATTCACAAGATATGTTTTTGCTAGACATGTTATCTAGCATTAACCAGACTACGACCACGACCATGACCATGACCACAACCACGACACATCCTACTTCTTCATCCTCCTCTCGGGTTCGAGTGAAAGAGGAAGAAGTAACATCAACAATAAACGAAGAGAATTTAAATACTTCAGAAAAATCATATAGAGGTGTAAGAAAACGTCCATGGGGAAAATACGCAGCAGAAATAAGAGATTCAACAAGAAATGGTGTTAGGGTTTGGTTAGGAACATTTGATACACCAGAAGCAGCAGCTTTAGCGTATGATCAAGCAGCGTTTTCGACTCGTGGGTCGATGGCTGTGCTTAATTTTCCGGTAGATGTAGTGAAAGAATCACTGAAGGAAATGAATTATGAGTTTGGTAATGGATGTTCTCCTGTTTTAGTTATGAAAGATAGGCTCTCTTTAAGGAAGAGTAAAGGTATCTCTAAGAAAAACAGATCAAAAATCAGAACATCTTCTATTCAAAATACGAGTAATAATATTAATAATAATAATAATAATAATAATAATAATAATAATAATAATAATAATGGTAATGTGTTTGTTTTTGAAGATTTGGGTTCTGATTATTTGGAGCAATTATTAATGGCAAGTGAAACTATTCATTTTTAGATTTTTTTAAATCAAAATACTATAAATATTACTTTTTGTAAAACAAAATTTTAGGCTATGTGGATTTTTTTAGCACATTGTATTATTATTATTATTATCATTATGTTCCGTGTTTCTCGCTCATAGAAAACTATTAGCAAAGTCCGGGAGAGAAAAAATGCGGCAACTCACACCAATAAAAGAGAGCATGCACGGTCAAAGAGTCTCTCAACTTCAGAAAAATTATAAATAATTGTTGAAAGAAGTTTTTATTTAATTTTGGAGATGGGATTAGAAGTCAAAGTAATCATTTTCTGGCCAATTAATTGGTCTTTGTGATGAATAGGCCTTTAGAAGTTTTTATTTTTCTTTTTGTATGTATTTACGGATGAAGTGCGAAATTTTGTGTTGTGATGAGAATGTTTTTAACTTTTTATAGAACTTTATTGTAAAATCCGGGTGATTGTAAAAAGAAATAAATATATTAGTGCAGTTCTCACTTTTTCTTATGTTTGTAGCCGTAGGGACTAGGGAGCTTTTAACTTCCTAAATTGTAGGACCTCCACCGGGGATGATCATGGAGCGGGTCTTGCTAGCCAGACTCAGACTCAGATTCGGACTCAAATTTTTTTATTTTTTGTAGATCTAAATCCGGATCCGAACTCTAAGGGTCCAAAATTATCAGACTCAGACCAGGATTCGGATCCGGGCCCGGACCCTCCGGATCTGATGGGTTAAGCGTCCTCAATGGGTCTAAAAAAATCACTTTGATTTGTCATATTTGAACCTGTTCTAAGTCATTAAAGTATTTTCAGTGCTGTTCCTGACAATTTCTAGGCCTTGGTGAAAAATATAAAAGGAGCCCTGAACCATACGTTTAACTGAAAAACCTAATGCTGCAAGTTCGATCCATGTTAGATGCTACTTATGAAAATACTAATTTAATTATAAGGACTTACTCAATTCGGGTCCCGGCCTTTATAAGCGATTGCACCTCAAAACTACCCTCAGGAACGACCCTGAGTATTTTACAAATATTTAGTACTAATTATATAGAACTTTTTTTTTTTAAACTTATTTTCCAAATTAATTGGAAAAATAAGAGTCACCCCAAACTAATTTGAAAAATAAGCTTCTAACAAAATCGCTCCTAGGAGCAGCGATTTCCTACCTTATTGGGCTGGAGAATGCGTTTTGACCATTTAAGAAAGTCGCTTTGTGGAACATCGTTTTAGCATTTGAGGGAAATCGCTCCTAGGAGCAGCGATTTTCCCTGGTAATTTTTTTTTTTTTTTAAAAAAAAAAAATTTTATAGTGTAGTAGCAAGATTCGAACCTTGGTCCCTTGCAAATTCTTAGCATTTACCAACCACTATGCCACATTAAGTTCTTTGATACTATTTTACAATTAACAACATTTATTATGAAAATTAATAATCTTCAAAAGTTGAAAGTTTCCAAATCATTATTTATATCAAACTTTGACTCTTATTACTCTTTACTTTTTTTAATATATTCTTTTTCTATAACTTTGGTACGATTGTTTCTTAGAAAGGAAACAAAATTAATGAGTTATTTTCATTATCGAGTAATAATTAACTTCATTTACATTTTTCCTTTTAAATTGTGGAATAAAAATTCATTTGCTTCAAAAATAAGATATTTCTTTTCTCATATCTTTTTATATTCTTATTTTTAAATATTTATATAATTAAAAAAATAATATAAAAAAAGTTAAAAAGTACTATATTTTTATTTAAAAATAAGAAAATTAATAATATCAAAAAATAAGAATATAAAAAATCATTATTAAAATTAAGAATATGAATATCATTTAAGAATATTTTTAGTTTTCTTTACTTATATAATATTCGTAATTTTTATTTTTAGCATTCTTAATTTTAATTTTATAATATTCTTAATTTTAATCTTTAATATTGTTAATTTTTATTTTTATTTTTTAATAATCTTATTTTGATATTAATAATGATTTGGAAACTTTCAATTTGAAACTTATTTCCATATATAGAAATGAATATTAAAAAAAGTAAAAAATAATAGTAATATCTATAAATAGTGCTTTAGAAACTTTCAACTTTTGGAGATTATTAATTTTCATAATAAATGTTGTTAATTGTAGAATAGTATCAAAGAAGTTAATGTGGCATAGTGGTTAGTAAATGCTAAAAGTTTGCAAGGGACCAAGGTTCGAATCTTGCTACTACACTATAAATTTTATTTTTTAAAAAAAAAAAAAAATACCAGGGAAAATCGCTGCTCCTAGGAGCGATTTCCCTCAACTGACCATGGAAATCGCTGCTCCTAGGAGCGATTTCTCTCAAATGCTAAAACGCTGTTCCAAACAGCGACTTTCTTAAATGGTCAAAACCCATTCTCCAGCCCAATAGGGTAGGAAATCGCTGCTCCTAGGAGCGATTTTGTTTGAAGCTTATTTTTCAAATTAGTTTGGGGTGACTCTTATTTTTCCAATTACTTTGGAAAATAAGTTTAAAAAAAAAAGTTCAATTATACATCTATAGCGTCGTCCATATATATACGTGAACTAAATGCCCCAATTATGCCCCAAAGATCCAAGGTCGGTCTCAAGAACGAGTGACACACAAGTGATCAAAACAGAATCGTAAAAACCGTAACAAAGAAACAACAATTGAGAATACTAAGAACGCAAACAAAAGAATACCAAGATTTTTAAGTGGTTCACTCCTAATTGGGCTACGTCCACTATCTAGCCTAGATGTTTTTATTGATTTCTTCAATATTCTCTAAATGAGCAATGTACAAGGGTGATGATTACAATTGAGGAAGAAGAGAAATATGTAGAGAGTGATTAATTTGTAGAGAGAGATATAGGAAATGAAAGCAATGCAATACTCTATGTGATTAGTCCTATTTAGAGATTACTAGTTGTGGGGCCGCGTGCTGTGCACGCGGTCCCCCAAATCACACTATTAAGTTTGATGTTATTAGTTTACGTGATTCGAGTTTCATGTAAAAAATAATTGAATAAAACGGTTGCAAAAAAATTAATCTTCAAAGGTATTTGTAATAACTGATTCTATAGAATTCAGAAAATTTAATAGTAAGCAACTTCTTGGATTCTAGAATTAATAAGCAAGTTGTTCACATACAACATAGTGTAGATATGTTGCTATATTAATAAGCAAAATACAACATACTTGTCCAAAATACATGCTTCAAAAGACAATGTTTGCATTTGTTTAAGTCCTAAGAAAAGATATTATCTATTACAATAGGTAGTGAAGAAACTTAGATGGAGTCTTCTGGATTGATTGAAGATTCAACCAAAGAAAAATCTAAGGCCCGGCGCACTTTCAGTTCAGCTTCAGTTTGAGGTGTTGCCTCTGAATTGTGAACAGATTCTGAATTAAGAACTATTGATGTGGAGCTTGGTAGTTGGGAGTCTAGGGGAGTGTTGTTTGTAGTTGGAGAGGATAGCTTAAGTGAGCTTTCACCTTTTCTAGATGGGAGAGTAAATAACTGATCTTGTTTTTTGTCTGTTGGTAAGACTGTTGTTGAAGGGCTTGTTGGGAGCAGCAATCCTTTGTTTTTGGGTTCTTGTGAAGCTATTGGTTCAAGCGAAACTGATTTTAGCACCCATTTCAGAACACCATTTTTTGCTAAAGCCGTAGTAGGTCCAAGTTCAATGTATATTGGCTTAGCTTTAAGTGATTTTGCGATTTCTTGATAAGTGGTTATCTTGTCCTGTTGTATAGATACAGATGAATGAACATATAGCATTATGTCAATTTAGAGTGTATAGATGTAGTGATGTACATAAGATTCAGGAGCGTATAGTTCACTAATTGTTCTTCCAAAGAGCTGTGCAACGGTGTCGTTAAAGGCTGTAAGACTCATAAATCCCGTATCATCTTGGGCATCGAAACTAAGAGCTAATCTAAAATGTAAAACATATATTACAATTGAATATAGCTTATCATGAATAGATGTATTGGATCATGGAAACGTATTCAATTTGTATTGTATTAATTAAATTTCAAAAGAGTTATAAAGAAAACCTTGGCATTGATATGCTGTCTTTTTTGTGACACCATTGGCAAGTAAAAACTTCATTCTTTTCAGTGTCGATCTTTTTATTACAGCCATTGCAGCCTAGGAATTTCCGTATATCATCGTAGCAAAAATTGGTGACGAATGCTTTAATCCAATGCCTTTCATCTTGTATGGTATTTGCTGCCTATATAATATCAAAGTTAGTTTAATATTTGTATATTTAAGAACAACTATTATTTTAATGGTTGCTTGATATTTGATAAGGGTGTAAACAAATAGTACGTATCTAATAATAATGGAAGACAACATTAATATTGATATGATATTCATAATACATAAGAAATGAAACATGCGAATTCTAAGGTATATTGTTTTTTTCTTGACGGAAGCTATTGTTGTCAGTTGTCGCTTTGTTGATGAAATGCGACTTTGTAAAATTTGTTGTTTGCGTTCATGAAGCAAGTCTGCATGAGAAGAAGCCCTGTATAAATGGAACCATGAGTTATTTGTATAATAGTCGATGTTACGTAAAAATTCTATGTGGGATACTTTACCATTTTCTTAGCAATTCTGCCTTTTCACCTGTTGGTGCAGTTATAATTGATGAGGACATTGTGGTCGGTAATCCGAATCCTAATTTTTGCAAAAGTGAGTGTTAATCACAAATAATAAAACTCAACTGATTTTCACATGGCGAAGATAACACATACTCCCTCGAATTCTATTTAGATGTCTCATTTGCTTAGGTTATTTAAGTCTAACCTTTATGTGAAGTTACTCGAAGAGAAGTAAACCCGAAAATGGAATATGCGATAGGCTTCTCCTTAAAAAAGTCGGAAAGATCATTCCAAGCAGAAATTGTTAAAGGTTGATGTGAGCTACATCATTGAATAATTAATAGTAAGAAAAAAATCATTGATCAATATAACAAAAACTAATTAAATAGATGTGCTTCAAAAAGTGTATATGGTAAGAGTTTAAGAAAATACCTATGATGAGTAATCATTATTTCAGAAACGCTATTCTTTTGATCAAATGCTCCATTACAGTGCGATTATCTCCAATGAAGAGGATAATACCGAGTATATCTAAAAGTAATACAAATTCTGACTTAAAGTAGTGTGGAAAACATAACGTTTAAAAAAAGGTTGATGTATAATATAAATATTAGACTAAATACTCAAAAAATAATAAAAACTTCATTTACATACCAAATCTATCATAAAAACCGGAGATTCGAGGAATTGTAGAAATAGTATAATAGCTTGGTTCAGATTGCTGGGTTGCAGAACCAGTGGGTTGAATAGTTGTGCGACTGTTAAAGGTCATCTGGTATTCACCAGATTTCGAACGGTACTGCTCTTCCACAATTCGAATAGTTGGATTAGAAATAAAGTATTCATGGTTTTGTTGTATTAATTCTGCATATGCATCAATATCATCTTCAAAGAGGGTGTCCTTCATCAAATCACCCTAATAGCAAGTGAAATAAGAAAATTATTTAATGGTTGTTTGAACCGTCGTTATCTCTCAAAAGGTTATATGACATAGAATATTGACATACATTTTCATCTTGGAATACCAGGCGTTGATATTTTTTCTTTCCTGGTGATTGGAATGGCCTGGACTTTTCTATCACTTTTATCTTCACCTTGTGGATATTTGCTTTCTCTGATAATTCTTTGAATGTAGAGTATTTTTCCTTCATGATGGTGATGATCTGCATAGTTGCAAATCCATTTTACAATATCATCCTCTTAAAATATTCAAAGATTTAGAATCTTGATAAAACTCAATCATCAAAAAGAAAGGGATAAATCTGCTCAAACTTTCAATGCACCATCAACACGAAGACTTGATTAAAATAAGTAAATGAGTAAGTTAGATAATGTTAAGTTCTCTTCTTGTTAAACCAAATTAAATTAAACTTATTCAGGCCAATTAAACTTAATCTAAGATATTCTTCTGTTTTATAACCAAGTGTTTATATTTGCAGTCCAGATATTAGATTTCTATGATGGTCTATGTTTACCATAATATACAAATCGAATAAGCTATAAGCTAAATACATTTTTTAGTAAATCTCCCATCAACTAAATTTAAGAACAATCAATAAAGCAACATTATTTAGAGTATTGTAATTTATAAGTGAAAAGGTTAAACAACAAATTCATATATAATAGGTAATTCAACAGATCAGAATAGGGTACACATGGAAGTAAAATGTATTATGCAACTAACATATAATAATCTGGAGTATATCAGACCCCATTGAAAGGGAAAGCTGACATAATTGGCATAACTGAACATGTATAGCACTACAAGTCATAGAATAATAGAAATAGTTCTTATTAGAAACTGGTGCAAGGCACACAACGGCACAGGGGCTGTGCCATGCCATGCCTGGGCTTGTGCAATCAAAACAGAAGGTGCAAAGACATTTATATTGTTTTCAAAACCATGTAGAGACTCACCTGCTCCAATTCACCCAAATCATGTATGCCTAGGGGAATCGCTTCACCTCACTTCTTGCTAGGTAAATAGCAAAATCTTATGCCTATGGCATGCTTTCTAAAATTAACTTACCAGCACAGTCACCATTTATATCATCTATTTTAGATGTTAAATGGATGGACAGATGGAGTAACCCTCCATATAATATAGGTACAAAATATATAGCCCAAGTAAATTATGAAAGCCCTAGCTTAGCTTTGGGAACAATTTATCTCTAAGGGGTCGATACAAGACATCTAATAGGCACAAGTTATGCACCTATATTACTCTGGTTTTTCTATTAAGTATCCTTGTCAAATAATCATCACTCTTGCATAAGTATTGACAATGATTTAATTTGGGCTAACATCTCGAAATAATGCTTTAAAGTGTAGTACAATGATATTTAGTTATTTACGGACAACCACACATATTAACCAATGTAGTGTGCTTGTATAAATACCAGTACATATAAGTTTTTCTCTATTCTTAGTGGAACACCTTGTACACATAATAACAATTCAATCACAACTCTTTATTCAAGCCAATCTAAAACTGCTTAAATCTTAACTATACTTAATCAAACATCATTCTCCATTGTTTACCAGGAATCTCAACTATATGAGAAAACCTTTTCATGTAAATCAACAAGTGATAAATTGATGTATGTTTTTCATTTTAAAATAAGTCACAACAATAACATGTTAAAATGATTAGAACACCAACCCTTCAACCTGATTAATTTCCATCATATTATCTTCAAATAATGAAAACTTAAATAAATATATGATCAAACTCAGAAGCACATTCATATTAGAAAATGTAAACAACAGCATAATTAGCACAGTGATCTATCATTTATATCCATTGTTGATTTAGCAAATTCAAAAGTTGGTTAGATATATTGAGTAGGATTCATAAGTTAGTGAGAAGGACTAAGGCATATATATATATATATATATATATATATATATATATATATATATATATATATATATATATATATATATATATATATATATATATATATATATATATATATATATATATATATATATATATATATATATATATATTATATATATATATATATATATATATATATATAATATATATATATATATATATATATTATTATATATATATATATATATATATATATATATATATATATATATATATATATATATATATATATATATATAATGAATGTTGAATGATAGGATGGGGGAAACCTAAAATGGCAGCATTGGTTATAGTCTCCAAAATCAGAAAAGTACTTTACATTTGAGAGGGAAGAATTGGTGAAGCTATAAAAGTAGATTTTATTGTCCAAGGCAAAATATATATATGGATAGAAAATAAGTCAGAAGTGAGAGGTAACACAGCAACAAGATCAGAGCAACAAAATAAAGTATGCTAAAAACTGTGTACACTCAACTTGGACCAGAAATTTTGCGGGACACCACTTGGACCAGAAGCCAAGTGAAATTTCCAATGGCCAGATAAGGATTTCACAAAAGGCAAGCCTTAGACTCAAGAAGAAGCACAATTCAGAGCTTCAGCTACAGCATTGTCATCCCAAGTGGCCAAGTTTGATAACTCATAATAACAAGAATTTTATTTGTTTTCAAAATACATACCTATGGCAGGGTAATTGTATTGTTGTCCTGTTTGCAAGACTGAATCAACATGCAACACCAACTCTGAAAATTAGTGGACTTGGTCATCAATAAAATATGGTAGATTACACATTGTTAAAGACAAGGCCTGATATCATCCAACATTTTCAAGGTGTTTCATGATGGATATTGATTAAACAACAGCACTTCAAAAACCAGCTAATGCTTACAATTTGCAAGATAATCTTTGCAACACAACACCTGATATAATGTATAGTATCTGCAAACAAATTATGAGAAATAATCTACACTTTTTTCCTGACCTTGCTATCCCCTGATTCAAACATATACACATACAAGCCAAATACCAAGAACACACTTGTTTTCAAAAAAAAGCACACTTGTTTTATCCGGGGGAGGGCAGGCCACTTGATGATAGCAGGGGTAGAACTTACGGTTGCCTTCCTATACTCAAATAAGATAAAGCTTTTGCAAGACCATGAATATCAGCATGCTCCAAGCGACATGTATCCATTTTCTTGAAACATTGGTGTTCCCTCAAACTGCAAAAAAAACGAAAGTAAAAAACCCTGAAGTTGAATAATGTGAAAGAGAAAATAGTAATCACATTTTAAATTAAATCAATCTTAGATAGATTATATGGGTTAGACCAGATTAAGCCAAATTAAGCCAAATAGTAATCACATTTTAAATACTTGGCCCATCTCATACCAATTTTATCAAATTAAGCAATTGACATCAATATCAGTATATTTTTGCATCAAATTATACTTGGCCCATCTCATAACATTTTTAAAAAATTAAATCAAATTAAGCAAAATTAAGCAGATTAGTGTAAACTGATCAGATAATAGACACTAAATACTTGGCCCATCTCATACCAATTTTGTCAAAAACAACAGTGTAAGGGGCATTAACATCAATATCAGTATATTTTTGCACCATAGGCAATGTCAATGACATCGAACACTCCTTCCGCACCAAATGGGAAAAAGGATACTAAATTGAAGATAACCAATTCACTTAAAATTGAAGATGGGAAAAAGGGTACTAAATTGAAGACAACCAATTCTCTTTAAATTGAAGACAACCAATTCAAAAATTGAAGACAACCAATTACTAATGCACTTAAAATTGAAGACAACCAATTCAAAAAGGAGGTTTTCCTAGTTCCTGACATAGCAATACCATTTGCAATCAAAAGCACAATAACAGCAACTGGGTCACGAAGATTAGAATTCGCAAGAAATCAGAATTATAAGCAAGCAATTAATGAAGATGCAAGATAGAAAACTTACCTTTGACCTGTAGTTGAGAAGCAAGCAGCTACAACAATAAATATGGATTTTGTATGAGAAATTAATGCACAACACGAGAAGGATTCCAATAGAGATGTTGCATTATACATCGAGTTTGCCATGGGAAGGGAGTCAAAGGTGGATTTGAGTTCAGATCTTTGCATTATCCAGGGAGAGTTTGCCATGGGATTAGGAATTGTCGTGGGAAGGGAGTCAAAGGTGGATTTGAGTTCAGATCTTTGTATTATCCAGCGAGTTTGCCATGGGATTAGGAATTGCTGTGGGAAGGGAGTCAATTGGCGTGAGAAGATGGATTTGAGTAGTTCAGCTGTTTGCCATTGGAAGGTAGCATTGATGTTTGCCATAGGAAAGGTGAACCTTATGTTTGCCATAAGAGAAAGAGAACTAAAAAAGAGAATTAAACTGCTCAGATGAAATAAAGAACATGAAGGGTTTGGATGTAGTAGGTGGATAGACACGCTGGAGGTGGATAGACATATGGCAAAGCTGTGGACAGACACATGGCAAAGCTGCCTAGTTGGCTGAAAAGGAACAACACATGGCAAAAACACTATTCATGTATCAAAGGATGAATAGTATTCATGAGTTGCCCATTTTCTTATTTAGAGGATAGAGGATAAGAACTAACACTTACAAATATAACCTAAGGCAAATCAAGAAACCGAGAAAAAACAAGACAAAAGGCTAGACAGCCTACACAGCCGAGTCGGCTGTCCAAGGGGGCAGAGGGACAACCAAGTAGACTTTTTCTTCTGTCTCCAAAATGCTTTTGTTTCAATTGCTCCTTTTAACTTGCGTCAGAATTACTATTTTGTCCTTGTCATTTAACCCATCAATTATACTCATGATTAAGGACTTTAAGTCACCCTAATCACCACAATCTCCACCTTGACTTAAGTCCACAATCATCCACTCAAACACGTAATCATCATCACAAACATAATCAATCAAAGATATCATTCTTAGTTATATCTTGTGTAAATCACATACACGATTCTTGGTGAGGAAATCACATCCTCCTTCTTTATGCAAATCACACACATCACCTTAACTCCACCTTAACCTCAACACTAACACAAATCAATTGTTAAATGAGGCGAGCCCAACCAAGTCTACACATAGACTAAACTTTGGATATGGCAAAGGTTTAGTCATCATATCCGTCGGATTGTCTTCCGTTGCTATTTTATCCAACAACACCCTTCCCTTTTCAATCTCGTCACGGATGAAGTTATACTTAACATCAATATGTTTTGTTTTCCTATGAAAGGTATTTTGATTCCTAGCCAAGTGTATCACAATGTACGCATATTAAATTCAATCTTGGACACAATTCCCCTATGAGACCTTTTAACCATTTTGCCTCCTTAAACGATTCCTCCGCTGCGATGTACTCCGCTTCCATAGTTGATAACGCCGTAACCTCTTATAGAGAAGACATCCAACTAACCGCTGTACCACCCAAAGTGAATACCATACCCGAAGTTGACTTTCTACTATCAAGATCACCCGCAAAATCAGAATCGCAATAACGAATGAGCCCGGTGTCGTCAATCCCAAACTGAAGGCATACATTCGATGTACCCTTTAAGTATCTAAGAAGCCACTTAACCGCATCCTATTGCTGTTTTCTAGGGTTTGCCATGTATCTACTAACCATGCTAACTGCTTGTGCTATATCCGGTCGGCTACATACCATAGCATACATAATACTCCCAACGACATTTGTGTATGGAATGCCCCTCATGTCTTCTTCCTCTTTCTTGGTCTGAGGGCATACATCTTTTGAGAGCCTAAAATGAGAACCAAAAGAGGTAGAAACTTTCTTGACGTCATCCATTGAAAACCTCTTCAACACCTTCTCAATGTATCTTGTTTGATGTAGATACAAATGTCCCTTGTTTCTATCCCTCACAATCTCCATCCCTAAGATCTTCTTTGCATCTCCGAAATCTTTCATGTCAAACTCTTTTGACAATTGACCTTTTAGCACCTCTACCTCAAGCAAACTCTTGCAAGCAACCAACCTGTCATCGACATATAATACTAGGTGAATCAAGGGCCCCGCATTCGTACTCCTCATGTAGACACAACTATCATATGAACTACGAGAAAAATCATGTGCCATCATGAAAGCATCAAACTTTCTATACCATTGCCTTGGAGATTGCTTCAAGCCATACAATGACTTCTCCAACTTACACACATAATTTTCCTTTTCGATCACTTCAAATCCTTCCGGTTGTTGCATGTAAATCTCCTCATCTAAATCACCGTGGAAAAAAGTCATCTTTACATCCAATTGATGTAACTCTAAGTCCTCCATCGCCACCAAAGCTAGTAGGGATCTAATCGAAGAATGTTTCACCACCGGAGAAAACACCTCATGGAAATCAATGCCTTCGACTTGTGAATAACCTTTTTCAACTACACTCGCTTTGTAGATAGGACCACTTTCACTTGATAACCCTTCTTTCTTTTTGAAGACCCACTTGCATCCCACTATCCTCTTATTCTTGAGAGCTTTCACAATAGACCAAGTAGTATTCTTCTTAAGAGACTCCATCTCTTACTTCATGGCTCCAAGCCACTTACTTGCGTCACTAAACCCATGGCTTCCTTGAAAGAACCCGGATCATCACTACCTTCTACCTCACTTGCAACCGTGAGAGCATAGGCCACGTAATCACACTCCTCTATATACCTCCTTGTTAGCTTTATTTGCCTCTTTGACCGATGTACATTGTGACATGTTGTAATGTAGGATCACCTACATCTAGTTCTCATGAACTAGCCAAGATCAATATAATGATACATCAAATGGAAGACGCTCAAATTCAAGGTCCAAAAGTCAAGTCCTTTGATTTCGTAGTTATAAACTAAGTCTTGTTTTTAGGTCGTTTTATTATTTAAGTCTTTTATTTTATTTCGAGAATTTGAGTCTTTTTTTTGTTGTTTCCTTTATTTTTAATAAAAAGTCTTCGAGATGATTAAAGCCAGGTTTAGGATCAAGCTTAATCATTTCTCATGTTTAGTTAGTTGAGTTGTACTTTTCTTTTATTTGAGTCTAGTATTTAATTTTTGCTCATGGGTCGAATATTATGCGATTGAAACGCAAGGAATCAGTCACATATAAGCCTTAATTAGTGAGCAGTTTGGCAAGAAGAATATATTAAAATTTCAAGAATATTTTTTCATGAAAAAGTCAACAAGTGGATCAAGAAGGATTAAAGAATTTTTGGCAAAATCAATCCGTTTGGGACACCACTTGCAGCCGAAATTATTGACCATTATTTCTTGAAGATTATGTGGGATATATCATGAAGACCTTATCTACTTGTCAGCCCCAAAATATCATTTGAAGATTAGTCAAATATATTGCAAGTGGGTGTCATTTCTGATTTGTAGCCGTTGCAAGTGGGTGTCATTTCTGAAATTTTCTTTGTTATTTTGTAATCGTTGCTAGCTGATCTCCTTGTAGTATAAATAAGCTGAGCTTGTTTCTTGTATGGCATTCAACACCTTTAATAAAAACTTCCTATTGAGCAATTCTCTTGTTCTCATTTGCAATTTATTTTAACTTGGATTAGTTGAAGTACATTGAAGTTCCTTTACTTTTCAATCTTTGGCTAAGTTTGAATGTGTTCTTAGGAGCCCATTGAATTAACTTGTGGTGATTTCTGTATCAAGTTATTCCTTTGGTTAAGCCATTTCTTAGTTGATTAATCAATACATCCTTTTGTTTCTCTTTATTGCAAAAACACAAAAAAATAATCCCAAACAATTTTCGAATCAAAATACAAAAAAAAAAAATTCAGCCTTTAAAAGTCTCAAAATTCAGAAAACAAAAAAAGAACGTGTGCTTATAGATTGGTTTCGTTTGAAACGTAGCCAACTTATAACATGTTGATTCCATCGGTTGATATGTATCATTCTCAACCCCAGTTGCTTCATTATCTTTAGGTGACTCCACCTCCTCACAAGCATCATGTGTTGTACCTACATTGTTAGTCTCAATAATATACAAAGGACAAGCAAACATAGATGACTCATCAAATTTGACATCCCTAGAAGTTATCACCCTTCTAGTTTTGACACACCAAACTGTATATCCCTTGACACCCAACCCACAGCCAACAAAAATACATTTTCTGACCCTAGGTTCAAGCTTCCCCTCATTCACATGTATATATGCATTACATCCAAAAGTTTTCAAATTAGAGTAATCAACAGGAGAAGAATACCACACCTCTTGAGGACACTTATAGTCAAGATCGGTGTGTGGTGAATGATTGATCAAGTAGCATGCCGTTGAAACCGCCTCGGCCCAAAACTCTTTTCCAAGTTTTTCTTGACTCAACATGCATCTTGCCCTTTCTAACAATGTCCTTTTCATCCTCTCGGCCACCCCATTTTGTTGTGGCCTACCTACACATGTGTGATGCCTTGTGATTACCCTCTTTAGCGCAAAACTTGATAAACTGTTTCTCAACTAATTCAAGCCCATTGTTGGTCCTTAATGTGATTGATTTAGAGCACATTTATCTCCTCATTTTAGTGTCGATTCTTGCGTTTTATATCGGTTTTTTCATATCTTACGCATGATTCTACCTTGATCCTGTCTCTATGGTGCTTTAAGTTATTTTCAGGTGTTTTGAGGAGATTTTAAGGTGTTTTCGTTGCGTACGAGACTTAGACACTTCAATCGAAGATGAGACACGCATATCGAAGCATTCTCGAGTGTCCCAAGCCATCCCCGGGAGCCTCACGCACTTTGAAGATCTTTCGATACTTCAAGAACAAGTTTTGAGGACGAATTAGAACCATTCGACCACCCATTCGGTCGAATTGGAGCTGGCTCGAGCGAATAACAAGCCCATTCGGGCGAATGGAAGGAAATCTTCAAGGAAACGTGCTAAAACCTCCTAGAAACTCCAAATGCACATCCATTCGGGCGAATGGATCAAAGAATGCTGCTGTTGACACTCAAAGCTATTGAAAACCCCGAATGGATTTCATTCGGGCGAATGAAGGTACATTCGGGCGAATGAAGGTCCATTTGGGCGAATGAAGGTCCATTCGGGCGAATGAAGGTCCATTTGGGCGAATGCTGTCCTAATTCGGGCGAATACTGTTTAAAATCAGCACGTGTTTTCGTTTCGTAAGCTTATTTCCGTAGGGCTTTTAGGGTTTTTTGTTTCCCTCTTGTATAGCTTATATAAACCCCCATTTCAGAGTGTAATCCCCATGACTTCCTTGGGAGTAACCCTCCCAACTTGTTCATCAACCCTTTAATGCTTTTCTCTTCACTTTTGCCCTAGATTAGTTTAGTTCATTCTCTTATGCTTTATTCTTCCTTCTAGCACTTTCCTTTATGTAAGTTTCATTTATTTATTACTTTCCTATCTTTATTGTTTTCATCTATGCTTTCATTTAATGTTTTTGTAGTTTAGATTTATTGCTTTCATGTTCTTTCTTTCATTTATGCTTTCTTGTTCTTCATTTCCTTTATTGCTTTCTCTATTGCTTTCTTTATGGCTTTCCTCATGCTAGAGTAGTTGTTTTAGGGTTTTGGGTTAGAGAAACCCTAGGTTTTGGTCTTGTGTTTAATGTTTAGGATTAGGGTTGAGGTTGATGTTGATTGTTGGTAGATATTCGATTCGAATCTTGTCCTGCGACTCCTAGTGAGACATAGGGCGATTATGGGTCATTCGCATGACTATAGGTCACCAACTTCCCCTCGATATCTAGAGTGTCTCGATCGATCTTCGTTCGATCTCCCTTGACCTAACCTATCTCTATTTCCAATGGACCTACCTAGGGTGGACCTAGTCTAATCCCGCTTTCTTTCATTACTTATTTCTCGTTCTTAGTATTGTTCACCCACCAACCTGCCTTCCATACAACCTTTCCCACACCTAACATTTAGTCTAGAATCCCTTGTCCTTGTGGTTCGACCCCCGACTTACCAGTACACTCGTTGTAGTTATATTAAGGTGATTATAAGTATTGTTTGCATAGCTTGGGTTTTAGTGTTTAACGACGCGCTAGAAACCGGTTATCAGTCCTCAATGTCTTGATCCCACGCTCCATCTTCTTCTGTACCATTGTCTTCCAATCAATGAAGACACCCATCACCTCATCTTTAGTCTTTATAAAGAAACACCAAACTTTTCTTG
This sequence comes from Amaranthus cruentus, assembly GCA_019425755.1. Taxonomy (NCBI): domain Eukaryota; kingdom Viridiplantae; phylum Streptophyta; class Magnoliopsida; order Caryophyllales; family Amaranthaceae; genus Amaranthus; species Amaranthus cruentus. Next base: position 17,593,959 of record CM033454.1, read on the forward strand.
AATAGTCATCAATGAACGTAAGAAGGTAACTACAACCACGTAAGGACACCTTTATTGATGGACCCCAAAGATCCGAATGAGTGTAATCAAGAATCCCCTTAGTGTTATGGACAGCGGGCTTGAAGCTTACACGTTTGTGCTTCCCATAAACATAATCCTCACAAAACGGTAATACACCAATCTTCTTTTCCCCAAAGACACCCTTCTTACTCAACACGTTAATCCCTTGCTCACTCAAATGCCCAAGTCTTATGTGCCAAAGTTTGGTTTCTTGCTCACTCATGGTGTAGGAAGAAACATTCGTTGAACCGGTAACCAAAGACCCTTGTAGCACATACAATCGGCCCACCATGCTACCTTTCATCAAAATCAGCGATCCCTTAGAAACCTTCAACACCCCACCTTCACAAGTGCACCTACATCCAAGAACATCCAACGTACCCAAGGAGATAAGGTTCTTTTTCAAACAGGGAACATGCCTAACATCAGTAAGCATCCTAATCACCCCATCATGCATCCTTATGGATATACTCCCAATACCCACAACCTTGCATGTGTCATCGTTATCTAAAGTAACACTCCCCCAATCTACTTTCTCATAAGTAGAAAATAACTCCTTATGGGGAGTCATGTGAAAGGAACACCCCGAATCAAGAATCCACTCACTATCCCCTTTGTACCCATGTGTCACCACCAAGGCTCCACCATCGTCGCTATCATTCACGTAGCTCGCATCACTGAATGTAGAATCTTTAGACTCTTTTTGCATTCTCTTATACTTCCAACAATCTTTCTTTATATGCCCCTTTAACTTGCAAAAGTGACATGTGTTGGCCTTATTTAAATCCCTAGACTTAGACCTACCCTTGCTCTTTCCCCCAAAACTATTATCATTCATTCTACACCTTACAAACAACCCATCATTGGTACCATTCTGTTTTTGGGTCAATTGTCTCTCAATTAAATCCCTTTGCACTAATGCATTTCTCACATCATCACTACTAAGAACATCCCTTCCATATAGTAATGTCTCCCTAAAGTTTTTGTAAGAGGAGGGTAAAGAACAAAGCAAGAATATGGTTAAATCTTCATCATCAATCACAACATCAATGTTGTGCAAATCCATGACTATTGTGCTATAACTCATCCAAATGAGTCTTGAGAGATCCCCCTTCTTCAAGCCTTAAGTCATAGAGCCTACTCTTCAACAACAACCTATTGGTGACACTCTTGGCCATGTACAATGACTCAAGCTTGTCCCAAATACCCTTTGTAGTAGTCTCCTTCACAACCTCCCTAAGAACCTCATTTGACAAACACAATTGTATTGCACTCAAAGCCTTTGAGTCAATTTCCTCCCATCTAGTCATTGTCTTCCCTTGAGGCATCTTATCAACTCCATCCAATGCCTTTTGTACTCCATGTTGCACTAATATGGCTTTCATCTTCACTTGCCATAACCCAAAATTCTGATTTCTATCTAACTTTTCAATATCCAACTTCATGGATGCCATCTCTTGTGCAAGAACAATCAAAAAACCTTCAAGAACCTTTGGCTCTAATACCAATTGAACTAAATGCCCCAACTATGCCCCAAAAATTCCAAGGTCGGTCTCAAGAATGCGTGACACACAAGTGATCAAAGCAGAATCGTAAAAATCGTAACAAAGAAATAACAATTGAGAATACTAAGAACGTAAACAAAAGCACACCAAGATTTTTAAGTGGTTCACCCCTAATTGGGCTACGTCCACTATCTAGCCTAGATGTCTTTATTCATTTCTTCAATATTCTCCAAATGAGCAATGTATAAGGGTGATGATTACAATTGAGGAAGAAGAGAAATATGTAGAGAATGATTAATTTGTAGAGAGAGATATAGGAAATGAAAACAATGCAATACTCTATGTGATTAGTCCTATTTATAGATTATAGGAACTAACACTTACAAATATAACCTTAGGCAAATCAAGAAATCGGGAAAAAACAAGACAAAAGGCTAGACAGCCTACACAGCCGAGTTGGCTGTCCAAGGGGGCAGAGGGATAACCGAGCTTTTGCTTCTGTCTCCAAAATGATTTTGTTTCAATTGCTCCTTTTAACTTGCGTCAGAATTACTATTTTGCCCTTATCATTTAACCCATCAATTATACTCAAGATTAAGGACTTTAAGTCACCCTAATCACCACAATACGCTAAATTCAATTACAAACAATAATCCGAAACCATGAAATTCAAATACAAAGTAATTACTAAAAACACTTGTCTAAATCATAGTTCAATTTGCATAAAACTAATATAAATAGAAAATAAATTTGGGGTAACAATTATCAATGAGCATAAAACTAATATAAATAGAAAAAGAAACTAATCGAGGTGATCTTTTAAAGAATAGGGTTTATAAATCGTCGCTTCTTAGAGCAGTATTGGCTAGAACGATTAGGGGTGTTCATTAGTAGGTACTCGGAAAGCCGGGTACCTATTTTATCGGCCCGTGTCCCGGCCCATTTAATGCGGGTACCCGATTTTTTTTTTTGATTATTTGGACGGATTTCATTGTGGTTTTTATCAAAAATTATGAGCGGAAATCTGCAATCTGTATGAAATATGCACTGCACTGTATAATTTACATAAAATTTTAAATTGTAAAACAAATATTCTACTAATTTGGAATATGTTATTTCGATATAGAGCGGTTGTTCATCAAATTTTTGAGTTGTGTTAATTCTAGGTTGCAAACTACCCAATCTTTGAGCCAATTACATAACTTTCTGAAGGCTACCATCTGAAACAAGACGACCCATTGTAAATCTGACTTCTTCTCAAGAATCCTTCTGCTATCTTCCTCCACTCCTTGATCACTAATTAGTATTGACAAATATTCTACTAATTGTAAAACGACTCTTCACTGATGTTTTAGAGTGAAGTCTAAAATGAAATCCCTAAAAAAAATAAGTATATATATTAAGTGGGTCATTAACGGATAACCGGATCAATTTGAAATCGGCCCATGACCCGACCCGGATATTTTAATTTTTTTGATTTTTGACCCGCCATTTATGAAGTGGGTCGGCGGGTCGGGTAATTTTGAACACCCCTAAGAAGGACTAATCTAATGGAGCTCACAAAGCAGAACCTTCCCAGATACGACATGATGTTTACAAGGAAAGATTACACATTATCCTACCCATATTCAAACCTGTTTGTCATAATTGTGGAAATGGCCCAGCGGCCCATCCATAAGGTACTTATATATGGATAGTGGAGCAGAGGTTAATGTAATCTACTAGTCATATTGGGACCAAAGGGAAGTAAACGATTGGATTGTTAGAGAAAGAAACAACCCCTATAGTAGGTTTCTCAAGTGCAACATACTTACATAAGACTATAAGATCAAAGTGTCATCAAGGACTATTATGTGCACGCTTAACAAAGTTTGGTAGATGGTCATAAACGATGAAAATTGACATGAAAAATTAGTGTAATTTTAGTTGAAAAATCTCTTGTCTACCTTAATGGTCATACTTGTCCAACTTCAATCATCTCATTTTCTTCATAAAATTAATTCCAATACATTACCATTGGGAGAAGTGGTATTAGGTGGTAATGGAAATTTGTATAAAAAAAAAAATTTTGTGATCAAAGTTTCATTACCATGGGAATGATATGGATCTTTTGATGAAATTTTACACTATAAATCATCCTCATTACCACCATTTAGTACCACTAACCAAACGGCCGTAAACGTACTAAATGCAAATAAAACATTCAGTGTGATATGCAATCCTTCTCCCTCCTATGTTCCCATCCTTTAAACATGTTGCTAATCGTTAATAAGATAACATCATCACATGCATAAGCAGCTAAGTACACATCAGAAACAATAGTTAAAATGCGTAATGTACTAAGATATATTCTGTATTTTTTATGTTATTTTTGTGTTAAATTTTACTTCAGTATTTAAAAAAAATAACAACCAAATATATGGAGACACGTGACAATATAATTTATATATATATATATTTTAATATTTTTTTTTTTTTTGCATAACCTGCTATATAATGAGTTGATAAAACTAGTAAGACCTTTAAATTAAAATATGATGCAAGGGTGAAATCTTTAGAGAACAAGCCACATTTGATATCAAGAAAACCTTAAAAAATATGTCAGCTAACATTAAAAATCAATATATTTTACCCGGAAAATTACTCCCTCTAATTCATTTCAGTTGTTCCATTTGTTTTTTCATACTTGTCGAGGTAACATTTTGACTCTTAATATCTCTAATTATGCTTAAATAAAAATTATGAAAAGTTGATATATATGAATATCCTTGCATTAAGACGAATCAAACAAGATCTCACATGACTATGTTTTAACTTATAGATTAAGAGTAAAATACAAATTAAAATGGATTGATGAATAGTGTGAAAAAATAAATAGGGCAACTGAAATGAATTGAAGGGAGTATTATATATAATTGAAAAAATTTTTATTAAAACCGTTTCATCCGGATAAATATGGCTGACCCAACATTTACTTTAAAAAACTGGAAAAAAAAATTTTGTTTCTAATTTGCTTTATCAGTTTTTTTTAAAAAAAAACATTAATTTGACTGCTTGTATGGGCCCGTCTCACGGTGAGACGGTCTTCATACAAGACTTGCTGTAAATAATTTTACGCAAATTCTTGTATGAGATGATCTCACCGTGAGACGTGCCTCATACTTGGGTTAAATAGCTCAATTATAGAAACTTTTAACATAATAAAACTCTTGTGTGTACTTGTCTCACAGTAAGACGGTCACATACAAGAGTGGCCGATAATTTTAATGGAGATGTATAAGTGTTGAGAAATCATTCTAACTCCATGGCCCAATTGTTAACGCGCTGATCCACGCAACCAAAGTTTTTGGGTCCAATCCCTAGTGGAGTCTGGGGTTATGTTTTTACGAAAATTTGAAATAAATAAGATTATTTATCAAAAAAACCATACAATAAGATAATAATCAAACTTATTCCAAAACTAAGCGTGTAATCCGCAAATCTTAGGTTCGGGTTGTTCGCACTTAGTAAGTGCGAACAAACTGAAAAACTGAAACAGGTTGTTCGCTGTTACTAACAGCGAATAACCTGTTTTAGGTTTTCAGTCTGTTCGCACTTACTAAGTGCGAACAACTCTCGTCTTAAAATCAGCATGTTGACCCTGTTTGACCTGTTCGCAGTTACTAAGTGCAAATAGACACTTGATTTTTTTTGACCAGTTTATTACTGTTCGCACTTACTAAGTGCGAACAGACTCAAACCTGTGCTCTGGCGTGTCAGACGCTTATATTTGGAATAAGTTTGATTTGGATCTTATTACATGCTTTTTTTTAATTAAAAATCTTATCTATTTCAAATTTTCTGTTTTTACAATATTTCGTTTGTAAGTAACCAGAAAGTGTTAGCTCTATTATTGACCTTCTATTAGAAAAGAAGATGTGGGATTTTCTTTGTAATTCAAAAGAAAATAACAATTATCTAATGTCATGTTTGAAAATGCTTATTTCATTTGTAAATCTGAAATTAGCTCAAATTTACTATTTGACAATTTAAAATTTTTCATATTTGGATTTGGATTAATTTCATAATTTTTTTAAAGTACTTATAGTTAAGAATTGGAGAATGACTATTTAAACTTTGTCATTCTCAAATTCTTTATTTATGATTTTATAATTAAAATTCATAATTTGAAATGAAATACTTATTCTCAAACACAACATAATATTCTTTTGTACCTTTAAATTCGTTACATTATCCATGTCAATTTGAGAGCTTTTGAGAAAAAAGTAATCAAAGAAAAATTATCATAGTGCAAAAATACGATAACGGTCACATTTGCACTAACGAACAAAGTATGTGGTTGTCGTACTGTCAAATATCAACCTAAATCATAAAGTATCGCTTGAAACGGTCTAAAATATACTTTTTTAACACCTTTACGATGTGATTAATATCAATTCAGTAAATTTTAAAACCAATACAATAAGATGCGGCCTTACTTTTAAACTATGTTAATTATAATAATAATTTCAAAGTCATAAAAAACTTAACTGAACAATAAAATAGAAAAACTAATAACTTAGTAGTGTTTTAAGGCATTGGCAAGAAGCAAATTTGATGCATATAACTTCAAATTTATAGCAACATACACACAATTAGGGCATCAGTGTACGTTGTGCACAAGATGAATCTAAGATTATGCATTTCTTATGTAAAAGGGAAATATATTTATGTCATCCAACACAACAACATTCTTGATTCCATTAGTCTTAATGAAAATCTATCTCCATAAAACACACACATACACACATATAAAACCTCAACGACGAGTCTTATTTAAGTGAACTACATTGAAGTCGGAGGCATGACCGTTATCTTTTTATCTTAAAAACCCGATGGTGGTTTGTAAGGCGGGTACTTCTTCTCCGGAGGGGACTTCTTCTCCGGAGGAGACTTCTTCTCCGGTGGATATTTTTTCTCTGGAGGATACTTCTTCATTGGTGGCTTCTTATCATGTTTTTCAGGTGGTTTATAATCTCCCTTTGGTGACTTATCCTTATAGTCTTTGTCTTTGTGTTCTTCATGATGAGCAAGACAGGCAGTCATGATAAGAACAACAAACAAGATTAAAAGAATGAATTTTTTCCCGGACATTTTGTTTGTTTTAATTGTGTAATATGATGATATAAAACACAGCAAATTTGGGTTCTATTTATACTGTATTTTCGTCTGTTAAGAATTGAAAAAAAGACGTTTTCGTGTAGCAGGAAAACATGAAAATTGTATAACATGGATTTCTTGTTTTGGGTCTAAGGTTAGTAAAATAATTAAAGCTGTTACTATTTTGCATAAAGAATACGAACAGCAATAACTACAAATTACAATGCTTGTGATCTTGAATAGATTTAGATGCGTTTTAAGGTAAGTCTCAATATATTATCATTGGTTATGGGGTGACGAAATGTACAATTGCCTCTTACAGGTAACGACATGAAATAGATCAAGCGCTACGCCACCTGGGAGCCGTCTAACGTGGCCTACATTCGCAGTCCATTCTTACCACCTACTGAACTCCTCGGTTTCACTATAATTGCTACATTTGACTTTTTATGCAATTAAGTGTGTAATTTTGATCATTTATATATTAAAATATTGTATCTAAAAATTACAAAGGTTAATATAATTAAGGTATGCGATTGAACGATTCAACAAGATTTCACTTGACTATATTTTTTTTACGCATTAACCGTAATATATAAATAATCTTGAACGATGAATAGTATCGATAATCGTTATGTAGCGAGTATTTCGGAACAGAGGAAGTAATTTTCTAGTTTGGCAGGTAAAAATTTCGAATACATTGCTAACATTAAATAATAATTTTCCGGCCCCCCTAAGGCCTTAACTATTATTTCCTGGCTTCGCCACCAAAATGGATGAAGTAGTACATTAAGTTTAGGAACATCCGATTTAAAGGATAGCCAAGATCACTAATTGTTACTTGACATCGTTTTTTAAAGAAATTGATCTCAAATAACGAAAGGGAAGAAAAGGAAGATTTTATTGTTTGTTTAGGAAGAGAAAATTAATTTTCCTTCTAAATTTTTTCACTTTTGAAAATATTAGTCCATTAGATAAATTAAAAGAACTAGCACTATGTTTGGAAAATAATTTTAAAGAAAAAGAAAGCAAGGAAAGAGGAAGGAGGAAGGGGAAGAGAAATTAAAAGAGAGTGACTCTTGTTTGTTTTAGAAAGAGAATGAAAATTAGATTTTGCCCTGTAAGTCTTTCCAATTCTAGAGAGATTGAGGATTTAACAAAATTTATTTGTTTGGTCGCTTTAAATCTCTCCCCTCCATATCTTTTTATTTTTCAAAAACTTCTTTCCTTTCTTATTCTTCATTTTCTTCCATCCAAACACACTTTAAATCCATTCAAAAATGTTCAATCCAAATCATTCACCCTCCAAACTTATTAATCCAAACAAAGAAAAATACATTTCTCCCCATCTGTTCGCTCCAATGATCTCAATCCAAACATAGCACTAGTGTTATTCAATATCTATATATGATCTCAATCCAAACATACACTGAATTATTCAAAACCTTGTTTTAATGGGCAAAAAACAATTCAACATGCATGTTAAAATTATGAAAATTTGAAATAGATAAGATTAATTATCAAATAAGCATAAAATAAGAGTGAAATGAACTTATTTCCATTTATAAGCGCCTACAGCCCTATAACTTAGGTTCGATACTGTTCGCAGTTACTAACTGCGAACAGAGGGTTGAACAAGTCAAAAAAAGTCAAACAGGTTGTTTCCACTTAGTAAATGGGAGCAACATGTTTGACTTTTTTTGACCAGTTACCCTTTGTTCGTAGTTATTAACTGCGAACAAAGAATTAACCTTGTTTGACCAGATTTTTCTCTGTTCGCACTTAGTAAGTGGGAACAGCTTGGTTGACCTTTTTTGACTAGTTTGCCTTTGTTCGCAGTTACTAACTGCGAAGAACCTGAGCTTTGGGGTTGGAGGCGCTTACATTTGGAAATAAGTTGATTTTGCTCTTATTTTATGCTTTTTTTTTATATAATTAATCTTATCTATTTCAAATTTTCTTAAAATCATCACCTTTGTTTATGCGTTTGAATTTGATCAAATTATTGTGTAGATAGGTCTCAAAAAATATTACAGTTAAAATAAACCACATGCTTGTATTTGAGATGGCAAGAGCTCTATTGCTCCTCCAATTGCACTGCATGTTTACTCTTATACTTGATTGGGAGATCAACATGTTACCAACCCAATTCCGAATTGTATATATTCCTATGAAATCTGCTCCTACATATCTTCATCTTAAACTTTTAAGTTGCCTAGCCTAGGCTAGTATTCTTTCAAAAACTTCAATAAAGTTCCATGTATATGTTCGTTAGTGACACAAGCTTTATAATTTGCTGACTTGCCAAGTACTCCATTAGTCTGTTTGATTTCGTTATATTAATTCTTCCTCCATGCCCCAATCACAACTAATAGTGGCATGTTGTATGTGGGAATGTCACTACCAGTTACAAGTATTGAGAAACGGAGGAAGTACACATAAATCTCTCACTTGAATTTTTGCAATGTAGCAAAATTTAAGGGGTAGAGAAGTATCTTTGAGTAGGAATGTGATCTACGACTTTTACTATATGTGAAGTCATGTGGCTAAGACGACTTCATGATAAATGTTCTATCCAACCCTACCCCAACTCTAATGATTTTTGGCAACCAAGTCTAACATGAGAAAACCAAGCTTATGATATTGATTGTCATTTCTTCAGAGACAAGTTCATCACACCTGGCCTACGTACATTTCTTATAATGATCAAGTTATTGATGTTCTAACGAAAATTATATTGTGAAATAATAGCTCCAACTTGGATCAATTATATTATATTCTTTAAAAAGCCATCATTACAGACCATTGTTGTAAATACAATAATAAAGATGATGATTAATATGAAAATGGAAATATATCACACTAATATGCCAAAGAACTTTCAGTTTTCAAATGAGTACCTATGAATATAGCAAACACGGCACCTTTACATCGAGGTCTATTGTGATCAGCTCGCAGTTAGCATGTTGTGCAGCTGAACATTTACATGAGACCTGCAATAATCCAAAATTGTCATTTGTTATGATTTTAACTTTTCGATTTCCTGATGTTCCAACTACAAATAAACGATCACATTCTGCATTATCAAGAGCAAGACTTTATGCTCTAGCAAATGAAAACAGAAGGGAGAACCAACTCATATTAAGGACACAAAATGCTATTGAAAATCTGTAAAGTTTAAAAACTTTATGTTTTGCAATAACATGTTTCCAAAACAAGCGATTTTTAGCCAAAGACATCCAATTCAGAGAGTCGTGTTATCAGATCACTGCATCTTTTGTTATGATTTGCTATCGGACTCATACTCATAAATCATAATATCCAAAGAGGCACTATAGACTCAAATGTTAGTCCCAAGAAAATGTTCAAACGTCTCATCAAGTGTCAGAAAATAATCAAATAGGATATACAGTATGAAGTAATCACTTAAATCCAAATTTTAAATTCCATTACATACCCTGACAAAGTGTAGTATTACAATGATGATTGAACACAAGGCCAATGTAACACTTCTGTGACCGCTTTTCCTACAACTTTGGAAAAGCCAGAACTCGAAAACAATATATTTCTTACTTTTCCGTATCATCATATTTGCATCACGAACTAAACATTTTACTATATAAAATGACTGTGCAGTACTAAACAAATGGATTGGAATCATGGAATAAAACTCCCTTGTTACATTATGTTAAGCCCATTATGTAACATGTTTGAGAGTTTCCGTAACATTAAATACCTTGTATTATGATAAAATTAGTAAGCGTGCAAACACTGAAGTTAAGAGTTATTTCCCTCAAAGGGCACGGAATCTAACTTGAACCAATTCCTACTGATACAAAACAAAAACTCTTTGCTTGACAAAACATCCACAAGAACCAACATAAATCCCTTGGACTTCTATGCAAGAGTTGCTACACATGTGCAATGCCTCCCCATTTGCAACCTTTGGTAAAAGCCTTCAACTTATTTTACAGAATTGGTGATTACAAAATAGAGCTAAACAAGTTATTTATACAAGAGATATTTGAACTGTAAAGTAGGAAAAATGCAGAAGTTGGTCAAAATCTAACTATAATTTGTGTTTCTTTGTATTATTAGCTTGGATTATTGCTGAGGTGTCTTTGTACACGGATTTCTGACTGTTGCTGCTGTCATACACTGAATTTCCAACAACCAAACCCCTCAAACTAGGTGGTATGTACGATACACCTAGTTTGGATAGTAATTGTTATTGATGTGAAGGTAGAGCTTTTTTTAGTATGTCTGCAAGTTGGAATTTAGTGGATAGATAGGATAACTCATTCAGCTCTTCAAGGACCTTGTCCCAAGTGAATAGCAATCAATTTCGATGTGCTTGATGCGTTCATGGAAAATGATATGTATTGCAGACTGATTGTCAAGAGTGTGATAGGCTGAAGATTGGGGATGCCAAAATCCTTAAGTCTTTAAATTTAAGTGACCTCTGCACATGTTGATGCCATAGCTCTATATTGAGCTTCAGAGTTGGATTTAGAGATGGTTGATTGTTTCTTAGATTTTTAACTTAGTGGGGATTGTCCAAGCATAATGAGGTAGCACGTTACGGACTTCTTGGTGTCCAACCAAGAGGCCTAGTCCGAGTCTGAGAAGACTTGATGGTTGAGTTTGGCTGCACCTTGTAGGATGATACCCTGACCAGTAGTATGGAAGACATAGGATAGATTATGTTTAAGAGCAGTGAAATGTAAGTCAGTGGGTTTCTGCATAAACTAACTTAGTGTCTGAACAGAATAGGATATATCAAGCCTTGTATTTGTAAGGAAGTTAAAATATTGCCAACCAAGTTTCTGCTTAGGGATGGGTCAGATATTGGTGTACCTTCAAAGGCTGAGAATCTGAGATTAGTAGGTAAAGGAGTAAGCACTTTTTTAAAACCAGTAAAGCCACTGTTTGATATCAACTCCTTGGTGAATTTTTCTTGGGTGAGGATGATGCCCTTGTTGCTATAGCTTGCTTCCATTCCCAGAAAGTGTAAAGACCTAAGGTCTTTGATACCAAAAGCAAAATTGAGGTGTTCTTTCAAGGACTCAATGGTAGTATGGTTGTTACCAGTACTTAGTATACCATCAACATAGACCACCATTATTGTGATATAAGTGTTATGAATAGGGAATAATCATATTTGGACTGTTGAAAGTTTTGTGGTTGTAAAGCACGAAAAAGTTTTGCAAACCATTGGTGAGAAGCTTGTTTAAAATCATAGATGGATTTTTTGAGTTCATATACTTTTTTTTCTTTAACATGTCAACCTTCAGGGACTTCCATAAAGACTTCCTCATGTAAGTCACCATATAGGAAAGCATATTCACATCCAATTGGTATATGGGCCAATGATTGTAGGCAGCAACAGCTAGCATACTTCGAATTATTGTCATTTTGACAACAGCAGAAAAAGTTTATTTAAAGTCAACACCATACATTTGGTTGTATCTCTTGTCCACAAGTCTAGCCTTATACCTTTCCAAACTAACATATGCTTTTAGTTTGGTTTTGGAAAAGCTATTGGCTTCTTACTAGATCAACAAGAGACCCGGTGTGGTTTGTATCTAGAGCATTAACTTCTTTGATCATGGCTTCAACCTAATAAGTGTGTCGAGCAGCTTCAACATAGGATATTGGTTTCGTATGTTGTTGATGTTGGTGAGATATGTGTTTATGAGAGCTGAATAGGGCCTGCAAAGAAACTAAATTACACCAATGATCAGATGTAACAGAATTGCATTGATATTCTTGGAAATGACCAAGTTGTTTAGTATGTCTTTGAGATCTTCTAAGAGAAGGTTGAGGAGGTGATATAGGATGAAGATTAACAAGTGGGACAGAGTGATCTGTAGGTATGATACCAAGGGCTATGAAAGTAGGAGCAGTAGTTTCATGGAGGGATTGGAAGGAGTCGGAGAAGGGAAGTAAAGGTTCAAAATAGTCAAATATGTAAGGATTAGAGGTGGATGTAGGTAAGAAAAATTGTGGTAAGGGTGTAGAGTTGTTAGGAATATTATAATAATCATAAGGAGAGTGTTTTTGTCTCCTTTATAGTGTTTTTGTTGAGGAGGACAATCTAGGATGGGCTCTTGGAGCAAATTTTTGTCTCCTTTGTTTGAGTGTGGAAACATAGGATAAGTAGCCAAATGTTTTTAGGATAGAAAAATGTGGTGATTTTTTGTAGTTTTTCAAAAGGTGTAAGACCACCTAAGGTAAGGGTAGGTATTCTATTGATAAGAAAAGTAACAAATTGTAAGCAATCTCCCCAGTACTCTTGCAACCTCAAAAAGGTGTCTATATTTCCTTTCCACAACCCCATTTTGTTGGGGACTATCTCTACAACTAGTTTGGAGAAATATGCTATGTTCCGTGTAGAAACTAGAAGCATCATGTTATAAATCGATATTGGTCTTACGAGGGGGTAAAATAGTAATTATAATATTAAGAGTAACTTGGGGAATAAGATAGCTTTAAGTGGTAGTTTTTCTAGAAATAAGAGGATTTAGAGGCTCATTATAATGATGAATATTGTTAAACATTTAGTGGATGGGTTTTACTCATTTTAGGAGATCTCAAGCTTCTCGAATTGCTTGATCTATCTTTGATTACTTTGTAATCGTTCTATAATCGTCAATCTATTAGTATAATTTCTCTTTGGTCATTTTATCATTTCAATCTCTATTTTTCTATTTTAGTCTAGATTATCGGTTCATAACAAATCTGGTATCAGAGCGGAATGGTGAATACCACCCAGCGTATCGATCGTCTGGAAGAGGAAATACGGGCAATACCCAACCTGATCAATGCCAAGATGGAGAGGATCCGTTCGGAGTTAAACTTAACTACCCAGAACCTTTACTCCCAAATCAACACCATAACCCAAGGTCATAAAACAATGGCCACTGTTATGTCGAATCTGAACCGTACCATTGAAAAATTGAGTGAAAGACTCACCAACCCATATTTCATCAACCCAGACGTCGTAAATCCACTCACCCAATCAGCAAAATACGCTACCCCAAAACAACCTACAAATCACACCCACCCCTGTCCCATTTACCAAAAACCATGAAAACGCCAATGTGGCTGTCGAAGAAGGAAGGGGAAATTGGAGGAACCGAAAGCTTGACTTACCAGCGTTTTATGGAGAAGATCCAGATGGATGGATCCTACAAGCTGAGAGGTAATTCCACCGTTTATAACTTGAGTGAGAAGGAGAAAATAGAGTTTCAAGAGAAGAGTAAAGAAAAGAGGCCAGAAGGTGAAGGAGCGTGTGGTTGCGCGTGGTTTAGGGCTTGGAGGTTTAACAGAAGAAGGGCGGCCAGGCGGTTGCTATTTGGGAAGCCACGATGGCGTTGGAGGAAGAAAACACGGCTTGCATTTTCAAGAAAAAGAAGAGGAAAAGAAGAGAAATCAGAGGAGGAAGCTAAGGTGGTGCTCGGAGAAGATGGAAGAGTCGGAGGTACCTGTAGGATGGCGGCGGTAAAAGCGGTGGAAGCGAAAGAAGAGAATAAAAATCTGTGGAAAAAAAGTAAAGAAGAACTAGTGTATGTGAGTGAAGAAGAAATGAGAAGAGAGAAGAGAGAAGGAGGTGGTCCGGCAGGGGACTGTGTTTCCAGAAATTTCCGGAGGTCAATCGGCGTCAATTTGGTCGGAGAATTCTGTATGGGGACCGGCGTGAGAGGAAGGTCAGTGAAGGAAGTCTTGCATTTCGGGTTTATTCGTTTGGAGGAGAGAGAATGGGCAAACACATTGGGGCTAATAACCGGCGATATGGTAGACATGGTGGACAGAGTCGCCGGAAGTGTCTGGGTGTCGGCAGGCGGCACGGTCGGCAGCGATGGCGGTGTGAGATTGAAAGCAGAGAGGAAAGGATTTTGGTGTGAAAAAGACGGTATAATTTTAGGGTTTTTAGTTTTTAAGGAAAGAGAAGGGGGCAATGAAATGGGAATTATCAATAATTCTGTTGGCATTTTTGAACACAGTGATGACGTCAGCATCAGGAGGATAATTCTAAATTTGAATTCAATGCTTGACCCAAATCTCTTTGGCCCATTAATTCAGAATTATTCCATTCCAATTTTTAACCTTGACACTTTGAATCATCGATTTCATTATTCATTTTTTGTGAAGCCCAAAGTTAATTTTCAGACTGCATATCCATATTACTCATCCAATTCGACTCATGTTCATCATAAAATATTTTCTCTCAACCATTTTCAAACTAAATTTTTCTTGCTGACGGTGGAAGGCCAAGCTAATTTTTATCCACCTTGAGGGCAAGGTGGAACTTCAGGCGGCCGGTATTGTTATAAATCGATATTGGTCTTACGAGGGGGTAAAATAGTAATTATAATATTAAGAGTAACTTGGGGAATAAGATAGCTTTAAGTGGTAGTTTTTCTATAAATAAAAGGATTTAGAGGCTCATTATCATGATGAATATTGTTAAACACTTAGTAGATGGGTTTTACTCATTTTAGGAGATCTCAAGCTTCTCGAATTGCTTGATCTATTTTTTATTACTTTGTAATCGTTCTATAATCGCCAATCTATTAGTATAATTTCTCTTTGGTCATTTTATCATTTCAATCTCTATTTTTCTATTTTAGTCTAGATTATCGGTTCATAACACATCACCCTCGATGATTTCTTTGGCATTGTCAATTCTGATGGTTTTGACTTTGCTGTAAAATTGATGCTCAACTAAGAAAACAAAATGTTTGATGAGGAGGTATTCGTTCTTTTGTTTAAACCGGAAAATCCAGGTAAACCTAGTAAAATCATCCACTATGGTGATAAAGCCAATATGTTTTTGCCTACTCTTAAACATGAAAGGTCCCCATATATCAATGTAAATATGTTCCAAAGGTAGCTTCTTATCATGCTATGAATGAAGGATAATCTAGTTTGTTTAGCCATAGCACAGATGGTACAGAGACAAGGCTTAGTATGAGTATCATTTATAAAGAAGGAAACAATCTTTTTATTTGAGATATAGGCATATATCTCAGATGTTTGATGTAGTAGATGTTTACAGAAAGAACTGCAGAATTATAAAAGTAAAAATTGTATATGGTCAATAGATTTTAAATGTCAAGTGCCTATCCATCGCAAGTGGTGATTCAGGAATAATTAAAAGGAAAATTTGGGAGCATCTCGATGATATGGTCCAAAATATACCATTGAATGAGAATCTCTATATCAGAGGTGATTTAAATGGACACGTAGGAGTATATAGAAATGGCTACAAAACCATTCTTAGAGGTTTTGGCTATGGGACTAGAAAGGTAGAAAGAGAGTCCTTTCTGGATTTTACACTCTCATACGGTTTGTTGATTACTAACACATGGTTTACAAAAAAGGATCCCACCTGGTGATTGTTAGAGCTAGAGTAAACACAATCCGAAATGACAAATTTTAAATAAGGATGATATATAGAGATAGTTTCATATACTATAAGGTTATCCCAGAGAGTGTGTAGCAATCCAAACCCAAATTCCTTATTCTAGATGTTCGCCCTTAAGTAAGGCCAAAGGTAAAGAAAGCCAAAGAAGAATGTAGGATAAATGTTGGAGATTAAAAGAGGATAATTCAAAATTTTCTACCAAGGAAGTTATTCAAGAAGCAGCTGGGATGCAATGGATACTTGGCCAAAGATGAAAACTTGTATCATTCGAATAGCTAACATAGTGTAAAAATACGGTAACGGCTGCGATCGTAGTAGCGGAACGCTAATGCGGTAACGGGAGTGATGCGGTTATCATATCGTCTAAGTAACGGTTGTAACCATAAGGTATCCCTTAATGCGGCCCAAAACGCAGTTTTTTTACACCTTTACAACACGGGAAATATCGATTCGTTTGTTTTGAAAACCTTTACAACGCGGCCGATGCAATGCCATGCGGCCTTGTTTTTATTCTATGATAGCTAAGGAGATTCAAGAAGAATCAAAGGGTAATTTCGTGGTATAGAAAGATACGACGTGGTGGAATGATGAGTTCAAGACAATTTCAGGGAAAAGAAAATTGTTAACTTACATTAGGATAATGCTGGAATGGGAAAACTTCGCCAAGTATAAGAAAATAAAAACAAGGAAAAAAATAGCAGTCTGTGAGGCGAAATTAAAAGCTTTTTAAATAGGAGTTTGAAAAACTAGATTTTAAACAAGGAGAAATAGGATGGCAAAGAGGAGGCAAACAAAAATTATTGACGTAGGTGTAGTAAAGTGTATTAAAAATAAGAATAGTAACATTTTAGTTCCAAAAGAGAACAGCAAGGATCGATGGAGGGAGTATTTTGATGAGCTATTTAATGCAGAATAAAGACATATTGTAGGGGATACAACAATATTCCCTTAAATGAAAATAGAGAATTTCTGCGAACAATACAAAAATCAGAGATGGATGGAGCTTTGAAGAAAATGAAGCTAAAGAAAGCAGTTAGGCCAGACTGTTGAGCTATGGAGATGCCAAGAGATTCCAAGATTGAAGGAAAAACAAGATGCCTAATGAATGGAGAAGAATTACTTACAAGAACAAAGGAGATATCCAAGATTTCTCTAACTATCGGAATAAAAATCATAAGTCATATTATTAAGTGATGGGAAAGAGTGATAGAGATACGTATGAGGAAATGTACCTCCATATCAGAGAACCAATTTGTGGTAGGGAGATTTACAATGGAAGTAATCCATCTTATGAGACAAATGATAGAGTACTATATAGCTAGAAAAAAGAGACTTGCATATGGTTTTCATTGACTTGGAAAAAGCATAAGGTACCAAGAGAAGTACTTTAGTTGGCAATGACAAACAAAGACATTCCCAAGAAATACATTAATATAGTGCAAGATATGTATCGAGAAGTAAAGACGAATGTTTGGACATGTGGAGGGGAAATTGATGATTTTCAAATTACAACTGGATTTCATCAAGGCTCGGCCTTTAGCCCCATATTTTCATAGCAGTTCTAAATGAGATAAGTCATACGATACAAGGGGACGTGCCTTGGTGTATGTTGTTTTAGTAGATAAGACCAGGGAGGGGTAGATACCAAGTTAGAACGATGGAGACGCGAATTGGAGTCGCGAGGTTTCAATTTAAGTCAAAGCAAGACTGAGTACATAGGAGAGTAGTTCTAGAACAACTGAGATGACGAGATGCACATTAAACTAGAAGAGAAAGAAATCGCTTCAAGTAAATGCTTCAAATACCTTGGTTTTATATTTCAGAGTAGTGGAGACATCCAACAAGATGTAACCCATACGATTAAGTGTGAGTGGCAAAAATAAAGAGCGGCTACTAGCCAAATATTATGTGATCACGGCGTGACCATAAAGTTAAAGGGAAAGTTTTATTGATAACCATTATATTGGCACTACTATATGGATCAGAATGTAGGGCCTTTAGAAAGAATCATAGAAAAAAGATGGGACTAGCAGAAATGCGAATGCTATGATGGGTGAGAGGGCCTGTCTTGAGGGATAGAATTCAAAATGAAGATATAAATTAGGGTTCAGGAGTTGCAAATAAAGAGGAAAAGATGAAAGTTAATTGTTTAAGAGGGCTTGGATATGTGCAAAGACGAGATATTAGCGAACCGATGGGGAAGATACATAGTGTGAAAACAAGGCGCATTGCATCGCATTGGCCGCGTTTGACAAGTTTTCAAAATTAACGAACAAATATCTACCACGTTGTAAAGGTGTAAGAAAAACAACATTTTGGGTCGTATCAAGCGATATCTTATAGTTTCGAGTGTTATCTAGGCATTACGATAACCGCATCACTCTCGCTACTGCGTCACAGTTCCGTTACCATGATCGTGGTCGTTAACGCAATTTTACAATATAGGAAATTAGAAAGTCGAATGTCGGGAGACTTTGAACGATGGCAAGGCCAAAGATGACTTTGAGGACATGAGTGAAAAAATGATATGATTGACCAGACATGCAAATTCAAATGGTTGAAAAATCGGAATGAATGGAGAATAGTCTTTTAATGAAACAATATCTACATCTAACAATATCTACATAAGAGGGGTAGAATAGTCTTTGTTATCATTGTTTTTGTTTTTGCTATCATTTTGTGATGAAACAATATCTACATAAGAGGGGTAGAATAGTCTTTTAATGAAGCTTCTAAAAAAAGAATATTATGTAACCAATTTAACAAATGGCAACAAGTTTGTTAGGCTTGTTAGCTATAAATATAATGATGTAATAATTGGTTAGGGGCATTAAGAATATACACAATACATTCTCCTCCTCTATATTCTGTTCTTCCTCTATTCTCTTCTTTGTATTTCTTCTCCTCAATCTAATCTCCTCTAATCTTATTCCTCCTGCTTCTTGCTATCTTTCTTACTCACTGTACTTAGTGGGTTCATCACACATTAATTCTCTATTTAATGGCTTGGCCCATAAATAACTTCCTAGTGGTTTTGCAACACCCAAGTAAGTTTTTTCATTGGATAAAGGAAAAATTACCCTGAATAATACGACCTTTCACTTATTTCCCATTAATAATACGAACTTTCAATTAACCACGAATAATACGAAGTTTGACATGTATTTTCCGGTGGCATCCCTGACCGGTTAGGAACCGGTAGAACAGGTAAAATATGACCGTTGCACAGCAGGTTTATCTCCAACCTTGGTTTCTTTTCTTCTTTCCAGATTTCTCACCTCTTTCTTCTTTATCTTTTCATTTTTTTAAATTACTTCCAATCTTCACCTCATTTATTTAGTTTACTTCCTCCAATCTTTTCAACAGCTATCTTAGACATTTCCATAGCACAAAGATCATCATCAACCCTCTTTAACCCCTCCTCAAAGCTAAGAGCATTAGGTAAATAGAAAAGTCATATTCAACCCCAAGATCCTCTTTTACAATTCCTTCTAACTCCAAAAAAGACATTTTATCTGGGTCTACGGAAATGGTTTTACACATCCCACAAAAATACTCAAACCCCACAACACCTTTTTTGAATACCCCATCAAACCAAAACTTCAAAGTAATTGAATCATTCACATGAGCCTAAAAACAAGCAAAAAACACTAAATTACATACAATTTCGAGTTAGAATTAAGAATTAATCGTGAAAATGCATGTACAATTTTCGAATTTTATAACCCTAATTTTTGGGTGTTAGCAAACTTAGAAGATAAATAATGCAATTGAGAACTATAAACTAACCATCAAACCAAAACTTCAAAGTAGGTGTCTTCTTCTTCTTCCAAGCTTTAGATTGAGGTCATCAATGGTGGAAGTATGCGTGAGAGAGAAGAGTTTCAGAGGGAGATGTGCTTGGGTCAGTAACTTTACAATGAACTACTCCTTTCTCTCTCATAGATTATTTTAACATAATAAAACAATTAAATTTTGGGTAAAACCTTTTTTAACCGGTTATGGGTAAAAAGGTATACCACTGGAAAATGCATGTCAAACTTCGTATTATTCGTGGTTAATTGAAAGTTCGTATTATTCTTGGGAAATAAGTGAAAGGTCGTATTATTCAGGGTAATTTTTCCTTGGATAAAAATCTTCCCACTTAAGAGCATTTTTCCCTAATACGTCAAAGACCATTCACGAAATAACTAATCAAGAGAATTGTGAAGAACCAAATGAAAACCTACCACACACTCATCGATGAGTTATATATCATGACTAACGACTCGTCAGTGCTACTACCTAATTTCACATTCCCTTACGCCTACACCGATGAGTTTGCTAGCTGACGACGACCCTCTGTCTCCCTTTTGCAAGTCAGGCCTATTTTTATCCCAGTCAATCAGCGAATTTTCAAGGCCTTGGACAATGTGCTGACCAACACTATCAACTTTATACTTGCTTGAAATTTTTTAAAATAGGTCCAAATCATTTCTAGCATTTGGTCATAGTGACTGAATTATTAGAAATGCTATGAAGTTCTAATCCAATACACCAAATTTCAGCCATTGAGACACTAGTCATACTTTTATCTTCACTAATCATAATTTCAAATCAATCCCAAAAGATTGAAGTCGGTTACATGAACCAACGAATAATTTTCAATGGTCATCCACATGCATTTTTATGTCATTTCGATTTTTTACCATCTCAACAAATAAATCTAAATCCTTTATATCCTTCATACTATGATTAATGTTGGTCAAATGGCTGTTGATTCTAAGTTTATGAAAGCGGTAATTGAAAAAACAAAAAAAGGCTGTAATTTGATTACACTAAAATTAAACGTGGTAAATGGCAAAGATTAGCGATAAATTCAAAGGGTAAGGTAGACATCAAAAGCATATTATTATTTTTTCAGACTACCACAGATAAAAGAAAATGTATACCTTAGCTATCATTGTCAGCAGTCACTAATTGCTACTGGCTAGAGACAGTCAAGAATTACCATCGTGGGCCAACTTTTCTTCATTTTGTACTTTACCCTTCAGTGCACACTGCATCCTTGACGCAACAGAATTTTCTGTGTCTATCTCAACACAAGCATCGCCGCTGTCTTCCTTTGAGAGCTGTACTGCAGCAGCTTGTGCACCAGCTATAGCATTGCTAAGACTAGATGGCATCCCCTTTTCAGAATCCTTGGAGATTCCAAGACCAGCAAGAGATCCTGGTTTAAGTGAGAAAGCATCTCGAGGATCTACAAGCGGAAATTTGACAGGGTGTGGAGCTACAACTGGACGTAGTCCTCTTACTGCAGCCTCATATATCTAACATCAAAATAAGAAAAATCACAACACTTCCTAGAAGCAGCCGTAACCAATGATTTTAAAACGACACTATATCCATGAAAGAGAGAAAAGAAAGCAGTGTCTTTCTGTTTAGGCATACCTTCTTCTCCAAATTATAGACACCTTGCTGCCCTCGCATTTCAAATGGGATTATCAATTTCTGTATTGCTTCATCAACAAGAGTTAGCTATATATTATCCAAGAAGTAATCCTGATCTGGTTATAAAATTTATGGTCGTAACTCGTAAGGGTTAGCATACCTGTGGCTGCTCACACAACCAGCAATAGTCTGATTGTCCCTCCAATCTGACCTGTGAAACAATGGAACAATTCACATCATTTCTTTCATATATTGCACATATAACACAAGAGAGTATTATAAATCACCATCTCAAAACATCATGACAGGTTGAAAGCGTGGAGAACAAGTGAGAAAATGAAAAAACATATATGCTCTACCCCTTCTGGTAAATCCTCCCAGGATTGCAGCTCTTCACATTTTATACATCCAACCACCTCCACACAACCTGCTTCAGAAACATTAATTCATTAACGAGCAAAGAGACGAGTGAAACCATTTTCAAGTGTAGCCAATGCCGGCGTATACATAATAGCTAGCACCAACAAAACAAGCAAGTATGTTCCAAAAAGAAAATCTAAATTCTAAACCCCTAGACAAAAAGGTTCTAGAGGCATCAGGTCTATGCAACCACTTTTGAACATGAAATGAGAATGTCAACCAGAAGCGCATAGATTACCATGCAGTCAACTTTCATTCTCACAAAGCAGCCTGCATTGCTTGTTTCTCAACAAATTTGAGGTATAGGATATTGTTCCAAACCAAAAGGAATATTACAATAGCCTCTCATAAATTAATCTTTATCCATCATAAGTTGTTGGAAAATACTTGTCTACAGTTGAGGAAAGCCGCAGCCCGCAAGTTACTTCTCCCAAACATTTAGCAAAACAAATGCATATTGTCCTGCCATCCTACATACCTAGGCTTAATTTCAGATTTATCAAGACTATTATATACGAAATCAACATATTTTAGAAGCTAGTTTAGGGCCACAAGAAAAAAATGCCCGGTCATAAATTCTCACAAAGGTTGAAATTTAATCAGCTATAAGAGAATAAAAATCATTGCAGTTCTATAAATAAAGTTTGATCAAGAGCGACCACCTAACAACCGTGAAGTTGGATAATTTTCAGGAAATTTGAGCTCAGTTATTCCATTCACTGCATATATCTCTCTATAGAAATCCTCAATTGCTTTAATAGTTTCAGGTTCTGGGACCTTACTAGCAGCATGTATCCAAAGTCGACCTTCACAAAGCAAACCAAGTATCAAGCATAAAGTATAAATCATAAGAATCTATAAAGCACAACAATGTAGCCATATAAAATAGAAGCTTCTATATCTATCTATTATCAGTAAAAAGTAACCGTATTTCCCATTTTATATTTTCAAAAGTAAAGAGAAAACAGAACAACTAACAAAGCTCCGAAAAGGCTCGTTGATGACCTTGTAATTGTAATACATAAGAAAAAATATTTCATAGGTAAACAATCAGGTGCCAATGTTTAGAACCTTGGACAATACATAAAGGAACCACAAAAACATTCTACCAAAACCTGAAAAGCAGAAAAAACAAAGCTCAGGCTAGAAGAATAAGTAATTTATGCTGTTGCAACAGTATGACTAATACGACCACCGCACTACAATCACAACTTTTTGTTAATCCTTAGCCACCTTAGGTCCTTTAATACCACGAGTAAGCATTTACAACTTACAACCACATGTAAGTAAGCAAGCAAGCAATGTAGTCTTGAGCAAACAACAAAAAGCATAGGAAAGAGACAAGTTTATCGGTATCTTTAAACCACTTCAATCACAAATTATTGGTATTCCTGTAATGTAATTGTTAAATCATTGTGACTTGAGTGCACCATTATGTGTGTCATAAGTGTGTTCATTAAGATGTGCATTGAGTATGTACATTAAGTTAGGTGTTAAAGTGGAGTTATAAAGTGTTTAAGTGAGTATGTAAATGCAGTGTTAAGAATGCATTGAAGTGCCTTAAACATGTGTTGTAATGATGATAGTTAAGCAAGATGAATGTACTTAAGGAGGGAGTTTAGAAGTCCAAGAATCTGGTCCTGAACAATGTGCTCGAACAAGACATTTATGACAGGCATCTTGCCTTGAACGAGGCAAGAGATCAAAAGCAAACAGTGGGTTTTGGAAGACATTGCTCGAACGAGCACCTCAGCCTGATGCAAACAGAAGCTGGCAGAAGATGCCTGCTCAAACAAGCAATGTGCTAGCTCATACGAGCAGGCTGGTCAGTAGCCTAGGATTATGTTCTTGAACGTTTTGCTTGGGATGCTTGCAGCTGTTACAACTTTTAAAGCTTGTAATTTATGTAATACATTAAGTACATAGTCTCTATCAATAGAGGGCTCATATACTCATTGTAATTATCCAAAAAAATAACCCTTAAGCCTAAACACATAGCTTTAATCTCTCTTATTCTCAAATTCTCAATTGTAATACTTCATTGTAAGAGTTCTTGGAACTCCATTGTTATAATATAATCAAGATACTACACACCTCCGAGGATGTAGCATACATTGAGTGAGCCTCGTAAATCTTTTTGTTCTATTATTGCATTTTATTTCCTACAAACATTGTTCAAACATTGAAAGAGTAATTTCTTCATCAAGGCACTTCATACCTTCGATATTAGAGTTTATGTTTTACATTGTGGACTCTAATCTAGCTCTCATTTCAGTAATCATACACTCACTTACAACATAAAAATAATCTCTCAGCACTCAATGTGTTCAAACACTTTTTTAGCTCTCTCTAACTCTTTAGTGTTCAATAGTCTAGGCACTCGGCTTCACAAAACTCTATCTTGAGCTACCCTGACTCTACACCAAAGAAATAATCTTCCTTTGAAATTACTCTCCCTGTTGATGGCTATTCCTTCTTTCTCTTTTTTTTGGAGCTTCCATTGGAATTCAATGCACTTCAATATGTTTCAAGGTTAACATATGAATTTGTCTTCAAGATGCATTCTTAAAGATCAATCCATCCTCGAATAACTCAAAGTTACGATGTGTCGTCGTATATTAACGTGTTGGGTGCTCAACACAAAGTTCTGAAAAGTTTGCTAGCCTAAGCCACTAAAATGTTCGAGAAGTTGAGTTGCTTGTTTAAGAACTCAAGTTGCAAGTCGGAGAAACACTACACACATAGCCATTACCAATGTCCGAGTTGCTTGCTCATGCTCGTTCAAAGACGCTCGATCGAGCTTGTGGTTGCTCACTTGAGCGCTTTCTCAGCTCGTACAAGCAAAAAATCCAACTGGTTCGAGAACTGCATCTCTGCAAGTTGCAACTTATGCTCGTATAAGCCATCAATTCCTCGCCAAAAAATTTTCCTTTAATGAATAAGCTACCCATGTGAGCATGTGGGCACCAAGTTTTTTCCTGTGCCTACATACAATGCCCATCTTAGCACAAGCCATCCCATGCCACTACCTCGTTTTATTGCCCTTTTAGTGCTCAATTGAGTACTCAATAAGATGAATTAGTACTCTAAGTAATCTCCCCGTCGAGATTAAAAACATCTCTTCTCCTTACACAGCACCCATCACCCAAGGTGGTTAATAGTTATCCGCAAAGATCAACCCCTTGGTCACTTACGCCTCTACCTTACACCACCCACATTACAATGTCGGCTTCCTCCATATAGCAACACAATTAATATTGTTGTCCATCTTCAATCCTCTCAAGAGCATCATGCTCCCTCTAACCACTCGTAAGGCTCTTTTACAATGAGTCTTAAAAGTGCATACTCTCATCTTTCATTTGCTAAATGAGATTAGATTACTCATCATCTTAGGTATGTAAATCACACCATAAGCCTCTTCACAGTCCATTACGCATCTTCAAATGCATCTCTCTTATAGCGTCAATTTCCCAACTATTTGGCAAGTACACTATGTCATGCTCACAAATTCTCACACTTATGAACATTTTATATCAACAAATATGATATTAGTCAGTCACCTAACAGCCATCATCATCACGCTTGGCCATCAACACAAGACCTCATCTTCATTTGACAAATATGATATTAGTCAGTCACCTAACAACCATCATAATCACGCTTAGCCATCAACACAAGACCTCATTTTCATTTGAGAGTTCCTCCTTCTTTACCACCTACTTCTTCAATGGGATTTTCTTCACCATCTTAATTGAGATTTTCTTTGCATTTTGTATCTCATCAACACCGAAACCCTTGGTTGGCTTCCTTAACTTCCCCAAAAGTCTAACTGTTGGGATATCTTCTGATATTTTACTACTGTATTAAACGTGGCTCTAGTGGCAATTATAGCGCACCATATCTCCATAATCAACCATTGCCTTCTTGACTCCAACTTTCACCTCAACATCCTCATTTGATGGATTTTCATTTCTAATGCCAAGTACCTGAGTTCAAATTTGGGAGGTCTTCCAAGGAAGATAGAACTTAACTTAGAATGCGGCAAATTGCTCCCACGTTCTATAGATACCAACTAGATTAACTTTTAATAAGCCTTGGCTTGTTCCCTTCCAAACTAGTCAATTCTCAATAACAAAAACTTATTCTTTTACCATAGTTGATAAAATCTTGTGTCATGAGAACTCCATCAACAAAGTCTTCAACTCTAATCTCACCTTATTCATGTCATTTACGGCCTTAACAAGTCTTATATGCTTCAACCAACCCTCAAAACACATTTTTACTTTCAGCATCTCTCACTTTTTCAACTTTCTTCAATCATACTTCTCAAAGCCTAAAAATTATAGTCACACTATCATAGCAATTTTAGTGAAATTCACCCAATGTAAAAAGACAAGAGATAAGAAGGAAACGGGCATATAAATACGAGTGAGAAAGGAAGCAATGTGTTTCGAGCAAACAACAAAGGAAAAAGACAATTTTATGGGTATTTTTAAACCACTCAATCACAAATTATTTGTAATTTTTTTATTTATTTATCATACACACTCAATTAAAACATGAAAATTATCTCTTAATCACTCATTATGTTTGCCTCACACTATGAGACAACACTTTTTATATCCTTCTAGCTTTTTTGTTTGACACTCTATTCTCAATAGTTTAGCCACTCTAGCTTACTTTTACAAAACTTTATCTTGAGCAACTCACTTTACAACAATGAAGTAATCTTTCATTAAGATTATTCCCCATTTTGGGTGGTTCTCCCTTCTCACTATTTTCTCTAGCCCAATGTTGCACGAAACGAAATTCGATATAATACGAGAAACGATAAAAATAGTTTCGAAAACGTAGGAAACGAAATGGAATAAACCATTACATCTTTAACAAAATAAACATAAAAAACATTTAATTAAATTAATAAAGATTACTCTCCCCTAGTTCTACTCAACCACTTGCACACTTATGGAAATTTCAACTTCCTAAGGGAGTTGATACAACTTAATTATCTACTAACAAAATAATAAAATCACAAATACAAATATTTATAAGAAAAATTAAGAAATACACAATTCATTATTTTCAAAAACATTATAAAGGCAAACGTTCAACCTTCCAAGTAATCGAAGGCTTTGTATGACAATTCAAATTATTCATAAGTAAAGTAGATCCCCCACAAAAATTAAATAAAGTAAAAACAAGTAGTGGATGACAGCTTGCAACCTAGCACACTCTGCCTACAGCCTACTTTGTCTTTACTCCAAAAAAGACAAGTATTTTATTCACTTTTCAATTTGCATATTCTATTAAACCCAGACTTCATCGCCTCTCCGAGAATTAATACCATGCTTCGAACTCCATCACTGGCAATCTTCATCAACAGGTCGTCGATCTCCATCACCGACGATCTCCATGAACAGGTCTTCGATCTCAATCACTATAGGTCTTCACTTTTGCGCTATTTTGATTCGATATGTCTTCAATCTCTTTTCTCAAACGTTTAAAAGGACACCAAAACCCGGATCGCCATCACCGGCGATCTGAGTCGCGAATCATCACGACTCCAATACGGACGTTTCCGACCGGAGACCGGAGGTTCGAAGCACATTTCGCGCTTCATTGCTATAACCCTTATCTTAAAGATTAATAGACTTCCACAAGCTCCTCAGTTCATCATACATGAATTTTTCCTTCAAAAGGAATGCTTAACAACCTAAAAAATCAATGGATTCAGTCCTTTGAGACTATAAACTCGGGGAGCGTGCTTGGCGTAAAGGATCAAATTTTGATGAGGTTTGCCAATCCAAGCTGACTAAGCGCTCTTCTGATTAGTTGATTTGCTTACTTGAGCACTTGTGTCACTCATCCAAGCAACTTTTCACGCATAGCCACTGGCAACGCTCGACACTTCTTTCTCTTGCTAGCATAATCACGTCCGAGCACAAATGGGAGCACAAGTCCAATTCATCCGATTTGAGCCCTCACCCTCAAAAAGTTATTATGGGGTCGTGTCAGCCATCATAAGTACACCTAAAATTTCTCGTGTCTAAATATGTTTCTTACACAAGCATATGAGCACACATATGAGCTGCAGTTGTTGATTGCAATGTTGAACAATGCTTGCCCAAGCCACACATTGCTAGTCTAAGCAAAAGCAATACATAACCATTAACTCATATTAGCTCTTCTTGCTCGTTCGGAACGAGCACACAGATCATTTACCACTCACAATTACACATTATAATAAGAAATATGTGTTGAACAAGCGTAGAAAATAAGCAAGTCTTCACTTCACCATTTAGTATATGATAACACCCAAAACATTTCCAAATATCTAAATTCAGAGGTTGTTAAAGCACCATTTTCCAACTCTCTTGACTACTACATTGGAGTAGTAATAAAGTCAAATGAGCAATGTCAAATAGAGCGGTTGGGCTACTCGCCACGCTCGACCAATGGGTGGGCTTGAACAATAATTTTGTAAACAATTAACAAAAATAATACCCCGAGTAAACCCACACACCCACTTATTATTTAAACATACGATTTTAACAAATTTTCATTTTTTGAATATATGAGATAATAGAGCTTAATGGTTGGGTTCAGTTGCAAGAAATAAGCAAATGTTAAGTTATATTCACTTGTTATCACATGATGTTTAATACACCTGGATATAATTTTCTTCCTTAATGTTCAATTCCGTAATTGTTACTTTAATATTGATTGAATGTTGTTGTTAGCTGCATTTTATTCATATTTTATCCCCATTATTTAGCTTTATTATCTTGGAATTTTGCATAACTATGCTTGCTTTATTTGGGATTTTACGCTTGGTTGGGTATTTTGGTGTTTTTGTGCATTTCAGGTAATATTCGTAAAGTACATTTCAGGTAATACTCACTTAACTTCGAAAGCTAAAGTAATCAAAGCCTTGATGACCCAAGTCAAGGAAACAAGGCCAAAAGGAGCTAAAGTAAATCATTCTAAGCCCACTCAGCCAAAACTAGGTCGATTCAAGCTTGCTCGAGCATCAAAAAGACTTGCATTAGAGATAGAAGCTGAGTAAGACCATCCTGAAGGTCGCTCGACCGGTCGAGCGATTTGGCTCGGGTCGAGCGAAAGTACTATTCACTTCCAGTAGCTTTAGAATGTCGACAGAAGCATTTTCGATGGGTCGAACGAGCTCGCTCGGTCGAGCGGGCAGATCGAGCGGAGCTATTTTTTGGTGACTGTTCTGTTTTTGAAGATTTTGACCTGTGTACCTGATGCTCGCTCGACCAGGTCGAGCGGGCTTGCTCGGGTCGAGCGAGATGGGCGACAGCAGCTTTTCGCGATTCTTTTAAAAAGCATTTGGGTCCAATTAGATTTAGTTGCTTCTTATTTCTGCTGCCAAGCTTCCCTTGCCACCCTACCCTATCCTCTAGGGGTGGCACCCCCCTCCTACACCCTAGGGGTGGTGGAGCAATCATGAAACCACCACCCCCACATGCTTTGAAGCCTATAAATAGAGAAGAAGAAGGAGGAGTTCAAGCATCTCAGATTTCACCCTTCACTTTAGAGTAATTTCTATGTATTCTTAGCTTTGCTTTCATTTTCAATTAAGAATTAGTGTTCAGTATAGTTTCCTTTAAATTCAATTAAGTGTCTTTAATTTCCAAACACAATCTTTGCTTATCCTTTAGTGTAATACTTTGCAATTTGGAATTCTTCAACCATTGGTGTATTTTCATTGAAGCTTTTGGAAGTTATTGCTTTGAATCATAAATTCATCTTGTTCATCAAAGAGTAATTTCTACCTTTATTTACATTGAATTCAATTCATTTTATTTAGTTATTGTTTGCCTTTACTTTTTTATGTTTATGTTTGATTGTTCTTCAATTAATTGCATTCATCTTGTTAAGATATTCTAGTTCAATTTATCCATCCATGCTTCTTAACTCATTTGCAATCTATAACTTCAATATGAACATGAGTGAGTAGTTGTTTTGGCTTAGGTTAGGCATGATCACCATGTATATAGTTTGAATTGTTATCTTTACCTTTGGCTTGGTTGTGTTGTTTATGGTTTAACATAGGTTTTGCTATCTTGTTTAGTGTCGTTGAATTGAGGGCGAGAGTCGATTTTTAACGATAATCTATGCTTAAAAGTTGAATCATCTCCATGAGAATAGGTAGATGTTTTGATTGAAAATAATGAATGTGTGCTCCGTGTCTTAATCTATGCTTAGCTCCATGAGAATAGGTGGTTAAGTATGTTTTAGAAAGCTATTGTTGCTCGAGAGAGAACATTAGTATTTAAGATACGTTCTTCCTCATAACAACCCATAACCATGACCTTAGGTTGAAGTTAGTAAAGACTACCATGGTGAGAAAGCCTAGCCTATGCCTATTTAGCTAATTAATTGCTTTGTCTTTGCCTTAGTTCATTGTGTTCTTAATTACTTTTATGTTTCGCTTTTCATTCCGTTCTTTTTAATTACTTGCTTTATTTATTTCTACCTCCAAACACCATTTTATACTTTTTTGAGCTCACTAATCGATTGAGAAGCCATTGACATAACCCCCACTCCCTGTGGATTCGACCCGTACTTGCCGTCGTACTAAGCTACGCCGTGCACTTGCGGTATTATATTTGAAGGACGTAAAGTCCCGATCAGTTGTTACATTTATACATGTGGTTATTTAATGGAAGAATATGACTTGGCCAGACAAATGCCCTATTTTGGACCACTTCTTTGCCTTTGCCCTAATGTACCCCGTGCCTTGTCTTTTAAGAATATTTCTGTAATTGGAGTATTTTGGACAATGCACGGTACTATTTCATTGATGTTAAGACTTAACTTTAGACTTTGTATTATGATTATATTTCTTGTATGGTATGTTGATTTAGATTATTAAGATTGTATTGTTAATTTTTTATATTGGTTATGGTCGTTTATGCGAGGGTCCCGCTCCCTAATAAAAAGGCCGAGTAGCAACAAAAAAGAGGTTTCGCTACCCTCCCATAAGCACTATTGTCAAAATAGCATCACCCCTAAGCTCATACAACTCTAATATGTTGGCTAAGTGAAAAAGTATGTTTGAACGGTGGAAAAGCATAGCCTAGCTTTGTTAATATTAGACTAGCATGTAATAGTGTAAATAGATGGCTGGCACCGCATTTGAAGATCATCTCACCAAAGCCTCTTGTGAGTTTTTAAGAAGTAGAAGAGTTAAGTGCTCTTTTTTCTTAGTGTGATACATCAAATTGTAAGCTGAATTGTACGTATATATTACCAAAGCTTTTATTACTTGTGTTGTTTCTTGGGTATTTATTAATAACCTTGTCAATTCGAGCTTCTAATTTATCCTTCCCATATACATGTACCCCCAAGCTTCTAATTTATCCTTCCCATATACATGTACCCCCACCTGTAAATGTTTTATGCCAATACCATCTATACCAATCTTCACTGCCTCAATGAAACCCAAATGGCTCATTTTTGTAAGCAAAAAACACTTTACGTATTTGTGTAATTGTTTCCTTTTAGCAAGAATACTTACAGTAGATATAATAACCCTTTGTGAACTCTTTGCCAGCTAAGAAAGACTCCAAGTTGTATTTGTGATACTTTCAATTAAGTTCATAGTTTCCATCCAATGAATGCTTTACTTATAAAGTTTGATTTTGAGGGATTCATTCTTACTTCAACAGTGGTAGTAAGTTAAGTCTAGCTTTGTTTATTGATTTTCATGCTTCCATACTTGTTAGTTTCTTGTAGTATTTTTTTTCTCGGCTCTACTTTACTTGTTTTGTTCACAGTTGTTAGTAAGAAGCTCAAATCCATGTTTGCAGTTGTTAGTTTTGGAATTGAAAATTTATCTTGTTTTGTTCATTGTTGATTTAGTTTAAGTGTGGTTATCTTAGTTGCTATTGTTGTAGTACTTTGTGTTGTAGCTTGTATGATTTAGTTGAAGTGTGGTTATCTTAGTTGCTATTGTTGTATGATGAGCGAGTAGATTTAACCACTAGTAGGAGGGCGATTATGGATAGTTTGTATGAGCTAGGTCCAATTTATTGAATGTCATCTTTTTGTTGCATCATGGGTCATGATTCATGACCAAGGTAATCACTACAGGTCCTAAACATGCGAAGTTGAGTGAGGAGATAAGATTATGCCCTAAAAGGAAATTTCTCAACCCAACCTAAGTCATAGCCCATGATCATTCTCACTCTAAGACATAGAAATTCAATTGATTTCACCTCAACCTCTAGTAGTGAAGTAGCTTAGAAGCCAACCACCACACTAGGTACCTCTTTTTAAGATTATGTTTGAGTTCGATGTGCTAATCTTAAAAGTAGTAGAATGTAAGTTTATTATCATTGAGAGTTGTTGGCATAGGAGGAGTTAATGGCCTAG
This sequence comes from Amaranthus cruentus, assembly GCA_019425755.1. Lineage (NCBI taxonomy): Eukaryota > Viridiplantae > Streptophyta > Magnoliopsida > Caryophyllales > Amaranthaceae > Amaranthus > Amaranthus cruentus. The sequence goes on from CM033454.1 coordinate 17,626,344, forward strand.
ATATATACATCTCCCTGTAACCCAATAAGTACATGCTCCTTACACGTGAAAGTGATGGTAGCACTTAAGATCAACTCCCCATAGCAAGAACTAACTGATGGTTTATTTGCATCACCTTTGTCATGCTAATCAACCAATTCCCTCCTATTTATATATTTTTTTCGAGAATCAATCCTTGTTATACATCATTGTTAACCTTATTTATCTACTACCCACTAAGACTAACATAGATGCGCTTGTTTACTTCACGTCTCTGGGATTCGACCCTTTATTTCGAACTAGAGACATTAAAATTGTAAAGTTTAACTCAACCTTTTTTGTCTAATGACACACTCGAGCCAGCTGATTATGGAGTCAAGATAGGTCAAAATAATCAGCTAGCTATACGTTGAAACCCAATGTACCATGCAAGGACAAAGCATGTGGAGGTGCATTACCATTATGTTTCAGAAAAGCTTTACGAGGTGAAATTCAACTTGAGCAAGTGAAGACAAATGACCAAGTCATTGATATTTCACAATGGGTCTTAAAGGATTGGAGTTTGAAAAGATCAACTTGGTATAGCCTCAAAACTTACTCTGAAAGAGTTGTCATTGACAGGGAGTGTTACAACACCAATGTCCAACCATCGTGACTACTATTTTAGAGTACTAATAAAGGCAAAGGAGAAATGTCAAATACCTAGTTGCCACCGCTATACTCATATAACTTTAATATATTGACTAAGTGAAAAAGTATATGTGAATGCTGGAAACCTTAGCCTACCTTTATTGAAATTAGACCAATGGAATGCGTTTGCATTGCACTTGCTGATCATCCTACCAAAGCATCCTGTGAGTGTTTAAGAAGTAGAAGAGCGATGTGCTCCTTTTTCGAGTGTAATCGTGAGAATGTAAACTTGAGTTACTTTATTAGCAAAGCTTAATTACATGTGTTGTTTTTGGGACTAGTAAGTAGTATCCTATTTATTCAAACGTCTAATTTATCCTTTCCACATAAATACACCACACCCCCAAATACTCTACAGCGATCAGCATAAAATTCCACCAGGCGTGGAGCTGCAATTAATGCAATAACAAACATAGACTATCCAAATGACACAAGTTAACTAGTTTCCACCATTACCATCCACAAATTATCATAAGACATCAAATACAGTTGAACTTAATGAGCAAACTTTTGTCCTGCACCAGAAAATATAATAGGAGTAAAATACAAGTTAACACCAACAAAGAACATCCTTTTTTTGAGTAAGTAGCCAGATCATCATAATAACTTGAAAACAACAACGTCAAGAACTACCCACTATAAAGTAAGAGCTCCGCATCTCATTTGGACATTAATGATATATAATTATTGACTTTTCAAGACTCTAAAAAAATAGTAAAATGGTATCTTGTCTAAAATAAAAACAAAATGAAAAGAAAAGGAGCAATAGAACTATAGAAGAGGTTTACCTCGAATAGGGGCAGGCCAAGATCGACCCTCAACACGCTTAATGCCATAAACGAGGAGAGAAGCCCATGGCTGATGCATTGTAAGACATGGATTTGTGTAATTGCCTCCATTATTTCTTCTCATTTTTTTAAACTTTTAGATCTATCCAAATCAAAGGTTATATAGAAACCAGAAATTACAAGACCAAAACTTGAAATGATTCTGCAACTTTCGAGTGTTAAGCACCGTAATCTCTGTATCATTCAGCCAATCCACTATTCATTTATACTCGTTATTATCTGAAAATTAACTACTTATTGGGTTCTTTAGGCAAATGGGAATTGAAATTAGGAGATTTTGTGTTAGACTTGCTAGAAATTTTTTTTTTTGGGGAGGTAGAAGATAATGAAAATAAATTTTTAATTATAAAATTAGAAGTGTGAAACAAGTCTCTTGATTTTTTTTCATTTTCGTGAAAAAAAATAAGTTTAATTCTTTTGAGATTTAGAAAGAGTAAAGAGAAAGTGAAATGAATAAATGTGCTTATGTCCAGGAAGAAGGAAGAAGGAAGAAACAAAATGGAAGAAATAAGGTGAAGAACAAGAAAAACAAAAATGAAGAATAATGGAGTTTTTTTTTGAGGAGAAGACCTAAAAATCAATGGTGTGGGTTTATAAAAAGAAGTTTGGAGAAGATACTGCAAATGAGACTTAAGATCGGCTACAGCAGGTTGCATTTCGGTTGGGGGTGCCACGAGCAAACTAACTGAAAAGGTGGGATTATTCATAAATAATCAATAGTTCGAATTATTCATAGCGGTTTGTCATTAGTTGGGATTATTCCGGAAATTTTTTCCTAAATTATAATTATAAAATTAGAAGTGTGAAATAGGTCTTGATTTTTTTTCATTTTCGTGTGAAAAAATAAGTTTATTTATTTTGAGATTTAGAAAGAATAAAGAGAAAGTGAAATGAATAAATGATGTGGAGAACTATAGTTAAACTAAGTTGTATATTTAATAGTACACAAATTTGCGTAGAGGTGGAATTTCGGATTTTAGGTTTTGCTTGTTCACTTTGAGAAGATTGAATTTCAGAAATCATGAACAGATTTTGTAGTATGTCCTTAAAATATAAACTCCTTATTTCAAAAAAAAAAGAAAAAAAAAGCTTCTTAAAGTTCAATTTTAAGTTCTACAAACGATTACATGGAATATGGAGCTAAATTGAAGTTCAACTTAGTTTCTTGAAGTTCAATACTAATCTATACAAAAGTTTATATGGAATATAGAGCTAAATTGAAGTTCACCTTAGATTGTTAGATTTTTCTTCAAATAGAAGAGTCCAAGTGGATTTTATCTTCATTATCATATTCCCTCTCTTTTATGTTGAAAGTAAGTTTTAAGTCTTTAATTGACATTTATGTGTTTGGTTGTTAGGGTAATTAGTAGTTACTCTTTGGTGTGGTGATAGAAGTAGTCATTAGAAGTTATCAAGTAACAAGTTAGCTTGCTTTGGAAGATTAAAGATTGCTCATAGAGGTAACTCACAAACCTTGTAAAGTTTACTTACAAATTGAATGTTTTAAAATGATTTGAGTTTTTATGTGTATAAAAAAGTATTGTGAAAATTTTAGGTTTTTCGTCAATCCAACACTTTGATTTTTTGGTTATAACATGTGAGATTAAGTTTCTGGATTGAGAAATTTTGAAATTCGCGGCTCGCGAGTTTTTTCACGACTCGCGAGGCCCTTTTTTACAGCTTTTGTATTTTTGAGAAAAGCTTCTGGAAACGAGAAAAGTGCAGCTCGAGGGTCGCGCGTTTTCTCCCGGATTGCAAGTAGCTAGGCAGTTTTTTGTCCCGTTTTGAAAATGCGATATCTTCTTTGTTCATACTCGAATTTAGGCAAATTTACAGTCTTTACGGCCGTACAGAAGTCTAGTTTATCATCCAATCTGAATCATGCAAGCTTTGGTATTGCTTGGGTAGACGTGTAAACTTTATTATTGACTCACGAATCGCGATTGATCTTTAAACCTATAATATGTGTGATTACTTCAATTTAGTGATGAATTCTTGAATTTGAATTTAATATAAGAAAGTGTTATAAGTTTTGCATTCGAAATTGATTAAGGAATCGGTTACGGAGTTCATGAGTTATGATTTAGAGATTAATTATAAATTCATGAAATTAAGAAAAGTTATAGGTGCAAAGGTATTTTTATTATTTCAGTGGTGAAAGACTGATTTTGAGATTGTTCAAGTTTGGAAATTATTGAGTCTTCCTTTTTTTTATGTGTTTAGAGATATTATATTATTCATTCTTCAATTGGGTTTAAATGATTGGTATTGTTGAGTTGTGGGTTTTTATTTGGTTCGTTTATAACTTTATACTTCCTCCGTTCCAATATAGTTGCAACATACGAAAAATAAGCACTATTCACTTATCTCCCTTAATTTGTGACTAATAAGTAATCTATAAGTTAAAACATAGTCATGTGAGATCTTGTTTGATTCGTCTCGACGTAAAGATTATTAATATCAAATTTTTATAATTTTATATTATACATGATTATAGATATTAAAGATTGAATTAGTGCATTGGACTGCGTGAAAAAGGCAAATGTTGCAAGTATTTTGGAACGGAGGTAGTATTATTTGGGTTTGAATCAAATTGGGTACTGGAATTTAAGATTTGTGTAAAAATTAGTTAAACTTTATTGATGGTAACTCAAGTTCTTACATGTGTTGTTGATGATGAATCGATTGGTATTCTAACTAATTATTGATGTAATAATTTTATTAGTAAAATGATTTTAATAAAATTAGTCATTTCATGGAAATTACATTTAATAAAATAAAGTATGTTAACAATGTATTTAGAGAGATTACAAAAGCATGTTTTGCTTAAGTTTTGTATAAAGTATTAGACATTATAGATGTTCGTCGTTTTTGGAATTAGACAACGGATACTATGTATCCGATTTTGTGTGAAAACCCTGAGCTTGATTCCAGGTATATGCTTTTAGGATCGGCCTCGAGCCCCCAATCCAGTTTAGTTCTTAAAAGGTCGTTTAGGTGATGACAATCACCCGTTTAAAAAATGTTAATATGTTATGTCATGCCTACTTCTGGCGGTCACTGAATATTATCGGTTTCCATAGTAAATATTATTATGTTTCAGTATTGTTTTTAAGTATTGTTTTGATGCTTTGGCAAATGGTGTGATTTTGTGAAGATGTACCTAATATGTTAGCTTTGAACTTGTGTACTTATTAGTCGTGTTCGGTTGTTTAAAAAGTACTCTTTAATGTTTTTTTATGTTTTAGTATAAACTTATTCGAAAAATGTTACAAAGATGAGCAGAGAACTAAGTTACTAATGATTTTATATTTCTTTCTATTTTGTTTGTTGGATTACTCAATAATTATTATTATTGACTGCTTTTGATAGGGCTTACTCTCTACGGTAGTAGATCCATTTTCAAGGTAGCTTGGTCGTTGAGGTGATGTATATATGTACTAAGTGCTACGTGTGCAGCAAGGAATATATTTTGTCACCACTCCCTTTTGACTTTTGGTTATGTAAATAATTTCTTAGTTTGATACTGTCAATTACTCCCTCCAATTCTATTTACTTGTCCTGTGTCCTTATTGGGTAAAGTCACCTTAGTTGTCATATTTCCTTTTTTGGCATGAATTTTTTTTTAACCTAAACACCCTATGTCCACATAAGTAAAGACCAAAACACCCACACTTATACTCCCTCCTATTCACCACAAGTGTCCCATTTGCTTTATGCACTCTATCCAATGCACTTATTCAATCCTTAATACCTCTAATTGTGTATAATTAAAAATTCTGGACAATTGATATAAATAATCCTTGTATTGAAACGAATCAAACAAGATCTCACTTGACTATATTTTAACTTATAGATTAATAATAAAATGCAAATTAAAAATAAGAGATGAACATTGCCCAAAAAGCAAATGGGACACTTAAGGAGAATAGGAGGGAGTATTATTTAAAATACCTCAACTACCATCTTAACAATACCCACTTTTAGGTGGTCCCCCCACTGCCCTTAATTTGTGTGCCCAACCCCAACAAGACAAGTAAATAGAATTGGAGGGAGTAAGACTTTAATGCTTTTTAAATGTTTTGTAATTAATTAAATGTAAGTTAGTTATGTAAAAAGTTTTCTTTAACTCTAATATTATTTGCAATGATCATCCAACTATAGGTTGAATTCAGTCCAAACATTTGTAAGTCTTCTACTGTGTTAAGTGGACAACATTATTATACTATTTCCGTTGGTTTGAGTTGTTTCAATTACCATATGCATTCATATATGTGTGAGAGCATTAAATATCACTATTAACACTCCCCCTTGAATGTCTTTCGAAATTAGTTAATTAATTCTTACATTGTAGATAAAATAACTTGGTTAAAGAAAAAATTACAACAATATTGCAATTTGCAACATATCTTTTCTATATTGTCTCGTTAAAAACTTGTAAGGAAAAACCCAAAGGAACAAAAACTTGGACAAAGGGAAAAAAAGAGTATTGAGTATGATTGTCCGAACTTCATTTATGGAATGTACTTTATGAATGAGTTTGCAAGATTTTCGTTTGATCGAATTTGTATGACATTTTTTTTCTTTCTTTTTGGAGGTCATATGCAAAGAAAAGTTTTGTGCTGGTGTTTTGTTCTATCTTATTTCACGAATGCCTCTACTGAATTGTTTAATACATTTTGTATTATCTTCATAAATTATAGTTAGAGAATTTGTTATTGTGCTTATATCACATCCTTCTTGAATATGACCAACTACTAACCTTAATCAAATACGTTCTATACTTGTTTCATAAAGGCCGATCAATTATGCATAGTAATATAGCAATCAATGTATGTTTTGCGGATCTCTAAGATATTGTGGTACCAAAATATGTATGGTTTAGCTTTTATGTGGGTCTGATAAGTATCCAGCATTTGTGTATCCAACAAGAGTTGGTATCTTACTTTGATTGATAAAATAATCTAAGATTTTTAGTTCCTCGAAGTTAACACAACAAATGTTTTATCTCGATTTAATGTCTCTTTGTTGGTGAATTTCTAAATCTAACTAATAAATTAACAAGAAAAGCAATATCAGGTCTTGTATTAATGGTAAGATACATCAATGCTCCAATTGCACTTAACTATTGCAGTTCAGGGGCAAGAATATCATCATTCTCTTCACAAGGTTGAAATGAATCGTCTTTTGCATTTAATCATTGCACTATAATTAGAGAGCTTAATGGAACAACTTATTTCCTATGAAATCGTTTTAAAACATTTTCTTTATAATTGGACTGGTGCACAAAGTAACTACCCTTTTAAGTGCTCTATTTGTAATCCAAGGCATAATTTCATTTTCTCAAGATATTCGATTTCATATTATTTCATCCATTATTTTGTAGTTTGCTCAAACTTTTTGGGAATTTCAATGATATTTAAATCGTTAATATAAACTGGATGATTGAACATCCTGATCAAGTTTGTTTCATGACTACACAAGAACTGATTTTGATCATTTTTGAAATTTTCTTTCATGAGATATTCACTATGATGATTGTACCAATTCTTTCAAATTGTTTTGCCCATAAAGGGACCTTTTCAGCTTTATGGAAAATATTTCTCGTGATTTGTGATTTTCTAGTAATTTTAGTTCTTCAATGAGTTTCATATAAATTTTCGTATAATGTAAACCATATAAATATGCAGTCACAACATCCTTAAGTCTCATTTCAGCCTATTTGAAACTTACTAAAAAATCTCAATGTAGTTGCGTTTACCGCTGGAAATATATGTGAACTCATAATCAATCCATGTTATTTGGGAAAAACCTTGTGTTACAAGTCGTACCTCATATTTAACCACTTTAGTTTTCTCATTCCTTTTTATAATTGGTGTTATGGTAATTTGTTCAAAAACTTCTTGTTACTAAAGTGACTTTAATTAAATTTGCTTGAATTTACCATCTTTGTCTTTTTATTTAAATTTTCATATAAATTATTGTTGCCAGCATATAACCAAAGGGTATTTTTATATTCACCATTATGATGCGAATACATTGAAACTCTAACATTATTTTGAGAATTTTGAATAAGTTGTGCCACCATATAACCTAAGGGTATTTTTTGTCTTCACCACAATTCAATGCTACCACAAGAAATTTTCGACTTTTAAAGATAATTTGACCTTATGTGGGATACAAATCATTCCATGAAAAACAAACTTAAGGTAGGTAGAACATTAGGAATGCCATAAGTAGGTTTTGCACTTAGCAGTGTTGGTGACTTGGTTCCTAGAATTTTTCTCTGAATTAGAAATTTACCGAGTCATATAACTTACACTATTGTCCAAAACATCATATTTCATATAAAAATAAATAACAAATCAAGTAAGAGTGATCATAATTAAAAAAAATTAAAACCTAATTCTTAAATTGGCTAAGACTATACAAAAAATAATCATAATCTAAATATTATACATATCAAACTTTTATTTATTATTAATGTAATCAACCATTTATTTATTTATTTATCAATATACTCATTTTGAATTTTGATAATTAGAATTTTTTAAAAAAAAAACTTATAAATTACAAAATTAAGAAAAAAATGGCAATATTTGACAGGCGTTTATGGTGATGCAGGCTTGGTGATTGGTGGCAGGGTCCCAGTTTGTCTTTGTCTCACAGATGTCGATGTCTAATGTCCCTTAAAAACCGAATATTAAACCTCATTTACAAAAAATGTTATACACGAGTTTGATATCAGGACTTTCGATTGATCATAGCAAGCGGTGTTAATAACAGAGTACCTGACAGTTCGGGTACCTAGAAAGCCGAGTACCCAGTCACTCGGTTACTTATTTTGCCAGCCAATGTCCCAACCAGATTTCTCCGGTTACTTGGTTATTGGGTACCCGAATAGATCGGATTAGGCACCAAATATCCGGTTTGATAATTCAAAAAATAAAAACAAAAAAAAAACAAAAAATTGAAATTCCATGAAGAATTTGATTTGGCTCTACTTCTAGTAATAAGTTGGATGAGTAGAGGGAAGCTTTGGAAGGTAAAGGGTTGCGCATTAGCCTTACGAAGACTGAATATTTGCATTGTGACTTTAGTGGGATATCGAACGATTGGTGAGCCGGATGTGTCTATTGTGAAGAAATGGTTACTAGTACGACGAAGTTTAGGTATCTGGGATCAATCATCCAGAGGGATGGGGAGATTAATGGAGATATCAATCACCGAATCCATGCGGGTTGGCTCAAGTGGCGAGTCGTTACAACGGTGCTATGTGATAAGAAGTTCCCTAATAAGTTAAAAGGTAAATTTTACAGGGTGGCAATCAGACCTGCTTTGCTATACGGGATAGAATGTTGGTCCGTAAAGAAGTTTTTTGAACATAAGATGGAAGTGACAGAAATGCGTATGCTGAGGTGGATGTGCGGGCACACATTGATGGATCGAATTAGGAACCAAGAGTTTAGAAACAAACTAGGGGTTGCCCACATGTCTGCAAAAATGCGCGAAAGTAGATTGAGGTGGTTTGGACATGTGCAGAGAAAAACTTTCGACGCCCCGTGAGGAGGATAGAGTGCATCATAGTAGAGGATAAGAGGAATCAAGGAAGACCTATGAGAATTTGGGATGAGCAAATAAAAGTTGACTTGCACGAATTAAACCTCTCTGAGGACCTGACCAGGGATAGAGCTAGGTGGAGGCACCTTATACGTGTTTTAGACTACTGATTGCCCCTTTACTTACTTGTCGGTGTTCTTCTTCTCTGGTTTTTTTTCGTTGCTTGTACTACTATTATGATTGTTTTCTTTTTTTCATTACTTAATTGTTTTTTTATATTATACTCCCTCCTATTCTCCCTATTAGTCCCATTTCTAAATAGGGCTAAGTCACTCTATTAGTCCCATTTCTATTTATAATATGTATTTTTGACCTTATTACCCTTACTCACACTACCTTATTACAATAAATCTTGTTTCTGCGTAGAAATCGAGTGAAGTCTCCCTGACTGGAAGGTGACCACGCGTAGTATGTCAATGGCTGTTTAAGACGTCCGAATATGTGTTTACGACAGAATACCTACAAAACGAACAGAGTTACTTGTCCGAGGGCTGTTTCCCGGAAAGCCCCTCCGACGCTCAAGTCAGTGGTCGGTTTAAGAGTAAATATTGAAGACTAAAAATGGTGATTTAGAGCGAGAAAAATCATACCATTTAAGGTTTGAATTGGGGTATTTATAAGGTGCAAAAGGGTGATGAGACAACCCTAAGGGCATTTTAGTAATTTCGCCCCAGGTTGGGTTAACTCTTGTGTTGACCGGATCAGTTGGGCCTCTTGACTTGGCCCATACATTTTGGGGCCAGTTGACCCAATAACATTAGCCCCACGCACTAAGGATGCTTTAGTTCAAGCGTAGGCAGGCTTCGTGCGGAAAGTATGAAGAGTAAAGACAAAGGCTGGCTAGAACTCAGGCCCACACCTATGAGTGTCCGAATAAGGGACGAAGAGGACCGAGGACTAAGCTGGCCGAATACGCACGTGGCCCTTCCTCTGAATGTCCGAATATATGACAGGAGGGGGGGGTACGAGCCCCAATAGGACTAGCCGAATAGGGCGTCCTAACAGGATACCTGGGTGTCCGAATACCCACATAAGGGATCGAACAATGATTCCTCCCTGAGTGTCCGAACATGTGACAAAAAGGGGCCGAATACAGAGAGGGGCCGAATACTGTCCTGATGGCCGAGTACTGGCGTGATGACCGAGTACTGGCGTGATGGCCGAGTACTTTCTCTGGGATTCGTTCTCATTTGGGTTCTCCTTCACCGGGGAAGACGTTCTGACCTCGGCGAAATGGAATGTCTTCCCCAGATAAAGGAAAACACTAATAAAAACGCTTCGAACGCCGTTGTCTGAATAGGAGCTACAAGACGTGTAATCTTTTGAATGTCCGAATATCTCACTCGGGGGCCGAAAGCCGGCATAAAGGCCGGGGACGGTCATGAATGCCGGTTAGGGATATGGTTTCATTCTTATCTGTGTTGTCCTTGACCTGGGAAGGCTTTCTTATCTGATGAAGGAAGAAAGTCTTCCGCAAGTTAAGGACAACATCGATAAGAACGATTCAAACGCTGCTGGCCGAATCCGTTACTCATTTATGGTATCAATGAGCAAAAATGGGGAATTTTGGCCTGTTGGGACATTCCCCTTTTCAAATCATTGAGCATCATCTATGAGTGACATGCCGTGGCCATGGATGATCTTTGCCTTAAGGGTTTGAATAGGGGATTTTTATTACTCATACTTATACAATCCCTGAGACGTGTAGAAATCCGGATCTAAAAAAGGAATTTCCACCTCGTCTAAGGGATTGTACTAATAAAAGCAATAATTTGCAACCCTTTTCTCCTCTTTGGGGTTTTTGTGAAAAGGAGCCATGATGAGAAAATAAGTGGGCAATGGCTTAGCCAAAGTTCTACTGTTCCCCATCAAATCAGTCAAATCAATCAAATCATTCTCCTTTCCATGGGGTGTCCGAACACATGCAAGGCCGAATAGGAGCACCCTGCCTTCTGGGGGTGTCCGAATACATGTAAGGCCGAATAGGAGCACCCTCCCTTCTGGGGGTGTCCGAATACATGTAAGGCCGAATAGGAGCACCCTCCCTCTGGGGGGTGACCGAATATGTGCAAGGCCGAATAAGGGGAACTGGCTTCCTTCTGAGGTGTCCGGCCTCTACGGGGGCTAGTGAGCCCCAAGAACACTTAGGCTGGTGAGCTAAGTGTGAAACGATTCGGACCCTTATGGAGTCCATCTGTGTAAGGGCCCGAATAGGGGGAGCTAACCTCTTCCTGAGGTGTCCAGCTCCTGCGGGGGCTAGTGAGCCCCAAGAACACTTAGGCTGATGAGCTAAGTGTGAAACGATTCGGACCCCTATGGAGTCCATCCGTGTGAGGGGCCGAATAGGGGGAGCTAACCTCTTCCTGAGGTGTCCGGCTCCTGCGGGGGCTCATGAGCCCCAAGAACACTTAGGCTGATGAGCTAAGTGTGAAACGATTCGGACCCCTATGGAGTCCATCCATGTGAGGGGCCGAATAAGGGGAGCTAACCTTTTCCTGAGGTGTCCGAATACATGCATTGCCGAATAGGGGCAGACTCCCTCCACGGGGTGTCCGACTACGTGCAATGTCGAATAGGGGCATTCTCCTTGGGCTGACTTAGCCCAGCTGATACTTAGGATGATGAGCCCCCAAGCTGACTTACATAAAAACCTACTTCGGACTTTTAAGGAGTCCATCCTTGGAGACTAAACATCGTTTGTGCTCGTCCGGTAAGGTGAGTATCGAATGGAGAGGCCACCCTTGTCCTGAGGGGTCCGGCTAAAAAGGATTAATTGGAGTGTGGAAGTTAATACGCTTCGTATTCTTCATAGGGAGGCCAAGCGTCCTTTTGGGTAAACGTGCCCAACGTCCCATCTATTTTTTCATATAAATATAGAACTTGTGTATTCATTTGCCTCATTCCACATTTCCTTCTTCAGAGCATTTCCAAGAATTTTCAAGAATCTCCAAAAAATCTTTCGAGTTTTCAAGTTTTTAGAGTTCTCAGGTACGTCTTCTTCTTCGGTCTGGTATAAAAATAATGGCCGATTACACTTTTTCTTGTTTTAATTTTGACAATAGCGATGTAGAAATTGATTTTTTGACCAAGTATAAATATGTAACTGAAAATGATATAAATGAGTCGTGCCTGGAGTCCCCTCTACGATATCCGGAAACCTTACATCCCTTTCCCTGGGAACCCACTGTCGCCTTTGCCCCCGGCAAGTTTGATGTCGATGTGTGTAGTCTAGATGGTATAACGGTCGTTCCACCATCCTACAGGCCGTATCCCTCTGCAGCAATTGAAATGGCGCCTACCTCCACAGGAAAGGCTGTAGACTTGGGTCAGAACCCTCATTATCAGGGACCGAGGCATAAGGCTGGTGTAGGGCCGGCGAACTACTTCATAAGACCCTCTTGGAGTTCGTCTCTCGACAATGAGATGTCCCTGATTAGGAAGAGTTGGGCACTACCAGATGAGTATTCTTTGGTGAAGCCCGGGAAGAAGGACTGCATTAAAGATGTACCCGAAGGGTGCATTGCCGTGTATAAAGACTCTATGGAGACGGGATTAAGATTTCCTCTTCATCCCTTCGCGGTGGAGGTTTTGAACGCATATAACCTAACAGTGTCCGAGTTATATCCTAACGGTTGGGGATGTGTGGTTGCCTTTATCATGATTTGTACGGCTATAGGAGTAGAGCCGTCTTTAACGGCCTTTAGGTATATATTTAGGCTTAGGAGGTGTTCGGCCAAACAAGGCCCCGGCTGGGAATCCTTCCAGCATCGATCCGGTTTTTTGGTAGTTGATAAGTTGAAGGATAGCATGAAACGTTTTAGAAATGACTTCGTCTTCTTGTATAGGGTCGAACCGTGGCCGTTTAAGACAAGTCATGATGAAGAGCCGAATCTTCAGATGAATAACAACGTCCCCCAATGTAACTTGGATGAATTTTTGATTATTGAGCATGCCACTAAGGATGTAGAGTTAGGGGACTTTAAGCCGAGTTTTGTACAAAGAAATTTTGGGGTTACTAGAGATCACCTTCGCAATGATTTGTTTTTGTCTGCTTTAGGACTTAGTCCCAAATGCCATCGGGGTGAGTTTCTCTTCTTTGTTTTCAATTTTTTTTGCAATAGTCTCTAATTTCGCTTTTATATTCGTAGTTGTCGCTTTTGAGGAATTGGAAAAGAAATATCCGGAAATCATGGATTCTCTGGGTTTTGCGGAAATGATGGCCGAGTCGCACAAGAAGAAGGCGCAAGCTGGGAAGACGACTCTTCCTCCACCCCCTAAGGTATCTCCATCTTACTCAAGTTTTCCGAATTCATGCGTCATTAATCTAATTTTACTTTGTAGAATTCTAGGAACAAGAGGTTACCAGAAGAAACCTAGAAGAAACCTCTAAGCCGACGTCCAGCGAGGCGGCCGAAGCGGGTTCTCCCTCGACCTATCCTTCGAAGAAGCAAAGGCTCCCGCCAAAGGGAGATAAAGGCAAGAGCAAGGCCATCGAAGGGTCCGGGGAAAGAGAAGTGGAAGAGGCGCCCGTGGAACTGTCTGATTATGAAATCACCCGCAGGGACACTGGGGTGGTCTTCGGCTCTGATCAGGCCTTCTCTGATCTTTCACCCAAGGAGTTGAGGGTGAGATGGAGGAAGGCCATGGGTCAGCTGCTGAGCAACAAGGATCTAGCCCAGCTTGCTACTGTTCCAGCAAAGACAAGGGTCAACGAGTTACTTGCTCTCCAGGCTTAATTTGTTGAAATCTTTTATGTAGGTTTCTTAACCGAATACTTAATAATTTTACTTCGACTTGCAGATGAACATCAGAATGCAGTATGAAATCACCACGGCTCTAGGTTCTGAGGTGGTTCGTTCGGACCTTCAAGAGGCGAAGAAGCGGGTTAACGAGCTTAATGGGAAACTGATCCTGAAAAATGATCAAGTAATGACCCTGACCCGGGAGAACAAGGGTCTTCACCATGCTTTGGAGCAGATGCACGAGAAGTGCCGGTTCCTGAAGGAAGCTGTGTTGGTCCGGGAGAAACAGCTGTCCCTCAAGAAGAGGCTGATGAAAGAGTGGGTGAAGACTGATGAGGGTAGGCAGTTCGTGGCCCGTCTGGGGGCGGATGCCTGTAGCCAGGGCATGCGAGTCCGTGAGCTCATGGATGAGTATGCTCATGAGAAGCTGTAGGCTTCCCCTAATTGGGAAGCTTTCTCTACTGCTGCTGAGGCCGAATACGATAGGGCGGTTCGCCGGGCTCAGGAAGAAATGAAAGAGCTGGAGGACGAAGGCCCTGATGATGAAGATGCTGCGGACAGGGAGGCTTGGGAGAAGGTGCTGCCGTGGGAGGTTGAGGCTAGATTTAAGGACTTTGATTTCGCTTACTATGATATCTCCATTCCTTCTAGGCCGCCTACCCCCGTTTCGTCTCCCATAACTGCTATTCCTCTACTTCCCCGGCCTTAGAATGTTCCAGCTTCTCCGGCTGTTTCAAGAAGAGAGGAATCGGCCCCCGAAGGCGAGATGGAGCTGGATCCCTTGTTCTCGGTAGAGGAGCTTCTTGAAGGTTAAATGGGTTGAGATGGGGATTGATCCGGACTTTATTTTTTGTGATTTTTATTTTTATTGAATCAATTTAAGGCTACGGCCTTTGAACAACTTAAGGCTACGGCCTTGTATTGCTGTAACTTAACTTTATTTTAATGTATTGCCTGTTCGTTTCTTCGTTTCGTTTCTTCGTAGTCGTGACAGGTTAAGTAATGACACCCTTGAAAGGTGTCCGAGTACGCCTTGCTGGTGAGGCAAAGACTTCGAATTTAACTTTTGCATAGTATATTAACACTTCGTAGGATCGTCTGAACATTGCGTTGCCGGTTAGGCCGGCTAAAAGCATAAACTCCATAAATTATAATTCTTAATTATATGAGCCGAGTACAATGTCATATTTGAAAATTGTCCGCCGTATACAATGCGAACTTTTGAACTACTAACTTTGAGAACTAAACATACATGCCCCACATCATTGCCCTCAGTTCGTGTTAGATTCGGCATGTCCTAAACATAGAACTTCTTCAGGTGGTCCGAATTCCATGGCCTAGGTAAGGGCTTGCCATTTTCTTCCAACTCATATGTCCCTGATCTGACGACACGAGTGACTTTGAAGGGTCCGTCCCAATTCCTTTTTTAGTAATCTTGCCTTTTGCCTCGAGTTTTCTCAAGACCATATCTCCGACTTGAAATTGTCGTGGCTTTACCATCTTATTGAATTTTCTTGTCATCTTTTGCTTCTGGGCAATGGACTTTAAAAATGCATTCCCTCTGGTTTCTGGCAACAAGTGAAGGTTGAAAGGTTTATCTTCATCGTTGTTGTACTGATTATAGTACGGGGAGGACAGCCTCAGTGCCGAATACTAGGGAAAAGGGGGTATGGCCCGTTGACTCCTTCACTGTGGTTCGGCTTGCCCATAATACTCCCGGTAACTCTTCTACCCAATTACCGCGACTCCCTTCAAGCTTTTTCTTAATCCCATTCAGAATGATCTTGTTTTCAGACTCAACTTGTCCGTTGGTTTGAGGGCGAGAGACGGAGGAGAATCGTGTCTGAATGTTGAAGCGGTTGCAATATTCTCTCGTGTAGGCACTATTAAATTGCGTGCCGTTATCCGATACTATGACTTGAGGGATTCCGTACCGGGTAATGATGTTTCGCCAGAGGAACTGACAAACTTGTTTGTCCGTGATCGAGCTTAAGGCCTCTGCCTCGACATACTTAGTAAAATAGTCGATATCGACGATAACAAACTTGCGTTGTCCACTGGCTGGGGGGAAGGGGCCTAAGAGGTCGATCCCCCACCAGTCGAATGGTAGAACAACTTGCATTGGAGATAGGTAGTTGGAGGGCCGGCGAGGCACCTCGCCAAAAAATTGACATTTTTCACATGTTTTCACGATCTTTTCTGCGTCGGCCTTTAGACTTGGCCAGTAATAGCCATTCCTCGAGGCCTTACCCACGAGAGTCCGAATTCCTTGATGAATGCCACATGCCCCTTTGTGGATTTCCCTTACGATACAATCCCCTTCTGGTTTCACATTTGAGAAGGGGGTGGGTGTAGGACTTTTTGTATAGAGCCCCGTCATACCATTCGAACCATTTGGCCTTTTTCAAGATGATCGGTCCCAGATCTGGGTCTTCTGGGACTTGCCCGTCCCGAAGTAGGGAAATATAGGGATCCATCCATGAACTAGTTCGATTCACTCCCCCCACAAAGGCATTTATACTGGGGCAGGGCAGAACTTCCCACACTATATTCCTCGGCTCATCGCTAATGGCCGAACTTGCCAATCTAGAAAGGGCATCAGCTTGCGCATTCTCTGATCTGGGAATGTGACTTAACGTGACCGAATCAAATCTTGCCACCGCTTCTCTTACTTTGATCAGGTACATTTTCATGCTGTCATCCTTTGCTTCAAATTCTCCACTTACCTGTCCGGCTATCAATTGTGAATCCATATATGCCAAAACCTTCCTGGCATCGGACGCTAAGCATATTCCCAGGCCAAGAAGCAATGCTTCGTATTCGGCTTCGTTATTGGTGGCTACAAACCCAAATCTGACTGCGTGTTCGAGCCTCGCTCCCTAAGGTGATATTATCAGGAGTCCGGCACCGGAACAATTTCTAGTTGCTGAGCCATCAACATATAGCTTCCAATCATCTTCCGTGGGAATTTCTTCTAACAAGCCTGTCATTTCGGAGATGAAGTCTGCAAGGGCTTGGGCCTTGATGGCCGTTCTTGGTTCGAATTCAATCCCGTAATCGGCTGATTGATTGGCTCAATGAGCAACCCTCGATGACTGGTTTTGGCTTTCCAAAATCTTTTTCATGGGCTGTGATGTCCGAACTATGACGGGATGAGATTGGAAGTAAGGTTTCAACTTTCTACTTGCCATTACTAGTGCAAAGACAGATTTTTCTGTTGCCGAATACCGGGCCTCGGAGCCGCGGAATGCATGGCTGATATAGTATACGGGCAGTTGTTGTTTTTCCCGTTCGGCCACTAGCACGACACTTACTGAGTAATCTGAGACAGACACGTATAGATACAATTTTTCACCCGGCAAGGGTGACACCAACTTTGGCATTTCGGCCAAATGACTTTTCAGTTTGAGGAAGGCCTCCTCAGCTTCCTCATTCCATGCGAACTTTTGCTGCTTAATGACTTTGAAAAAGGGGGAACATCGGTCGGCTGACTTGGACATGAAGCGGCTTAAAGCAGCGATGCAGCCAGTTAGGCGTTGTACTTCTTTGACTGTCTTTGGTGATCTCATGGACATGACCGCTTGAATTTTGTCGGGGTTTGCTTCAATTCCCCTTTCATCCACAAGAAATCCGAGACATTTGCCCCCCGTCACGCCGAATACACACTTCTCCGGGTTAAGGCGCATCTGGTTTAGACGCAAAGTCTCAAACGTTTCTCTCAAATGTTTAGCATGATCTTCAGCATTTTTACTCTTTGCTATCATGTCGTCAACGTAGACTTCCAGGTTTCGGCCAATTTGTTCTTTGAACACTTTGTTAATCATGCGTTGATATGTGGCCCCCGCATTTTTTAGCCCGAAGGCATTACCATATAGCAATATACCCCGGAAGGGGTGATAAAAGCGGTATGAGGGCTAGTGGGATTTGGTGATACCCGGCATTGGCGTCCATGAAGCTTAGCAACGCATGTCCGACAGTGGAATCCATGAGCTTGTCTATTTTGGGCAGGGGATAATCGTCCTTAGGGCAGGCCTTGTTGAGATCGGTGAAATCCACGCACATGCGCCATTTCCCAGATGGTTTCCTTACAAGGACGACGTTCACGAGCCAGTCAGAATACTTACACTCCCTTATGAATCCGGCCTTGAGGAGTTTATCTACCTCTTCCTTAGCGGCTTTCGCCCTTTTCGCACCTTGATGCCTCAACTTTTGCTTTACAGGTTTATGGCCGGGTTTGATGTCTAGGTGGTGGGAGGCAATCTCGGCCGGTATGTCGGGCATTTCCTCGACGCTGTATGCAAACACTTCTTTATACTGACGAATGACCTCGATAATGCTTTCCTTTAATGGTCTGGTTAGGCTCCTTCCCAAACGAATCTTTTCGTTACCCCAGAGGGTGACTTCTTCATAGCCCTCAATGGGTTGAGACTGGGTTGTTTTCCTGCGGTCGTCGTCGGTAACATGCATGACCGACTCCACTATGACTTTTCTCTTTTTGCTTCCTTGCTCGGTGTCGTTTTCGGCTCCCATTTTGAGGGTGTTGACCTGGCATTCTCTCGCAATTTTCTGGTCTCCATGGAGAATTCCCACCTTGCCGTCATCTTTCTCGTATTGGATGAGAAGCTGATGGGTTGAGATGACGGCCTTGATTTTGTTGATCAGGGGCAGGCCCATGATGATGTTGTAGGGAAATTGAATGTCGACGACCGTGAAATGAACCGACAAGGTCCGTCTGTTACCTCTTTCTCCAAAGCGTACTGGGAGGACGATTGTCCCTGACGGACATACTCGACTCCCCCCGAAACCTACTAGGGGCCAGTCGAGTTGTTCAAGATGCTTGAGGCCATATTTTAGTTGCTTTAAGCAATCCATTGTGATCAGATCAGCAGTGCTACCGGTGTCAACCAAAACTCTTCTGACACTCATTAAACCTACTTTGAGGGTAAGGACGACGGGATCTGAGTGCGGGTATTGTATAGCCTGGCTTCCCTCTCCAAAGATCATCTTCGGTCCATCGATCGTCTTTTTAACGTCAGCGATCATCACGTTCAATGTGTGAATGCTGTCCTTGACGGATCTAATGCTTGGATAAAACTCCGAGTATCCTCCTGATATCATGTGAATAACGCCTTGTGTGGCCTCGGACTGTTCATTTCCATTCGAGCGCCTATCATTTCTTGGCCGGGGGTTATCCCTTCGATCCCTAGACCGGCTATCATGTTTCAAAAATCTATTCAATTGACCTTCGTCGGCCAATTTGTCTAATACTTTCTTCAGTTCACGGCATTGAGATAGAGTGTGGCCGTGTTCTTTATGATAATCACACCAGTAATCCATGTTCCTTCTGTTTTGTGACGTTGAGATCCGGGGAGGGGTCGACAATTGATCTCTAACAGAATAGAAAATATCTTTTTGACTCCGATTGAAACGAGATCCGGTAGCATCTTTTGTTTCAAGGGCAGGGTACGCTTGGACTGGTCTCCGACCTTTTTCTCTAGGGGGTCCCATGGGTGATCTAAGTCTTTCCCTTCCGTAATTTTCAGAATTGCGCCGGTTAGGCGTAGCTTCTTGTGATCGTCCAGCCTTCTCTTTCTTTCTTCTAGACTCCAAGGGTGTACATATATCCGAAGCCCGAATGAACCTCTGCACGATATCCATAGGCTCCGAATAAGTCGCGATGTCATGTTCTAACAGTTTCCATTTCAATTTCGGGGTTCTCACCCCGTTGATGAGGGCAAGGACTGTGGTAGCGTCATTCGCCCCTGGTATGGATAACACCTCTTCGTGGAACCTCTGAATGTACGAGGTCACGGACTCTCCTTCCTTCTGGATGATAGACATTAAGTGTAGGTTTGACTTCTTTTGTCTCTTTGACGCGACGAAGTGATCAAGAAACAGAGCTTCGAGGACGGCGAAACTATCTACACTCTCAGGGGTAGGGACGTATACCAACTTAGCGCCAGTCCGGACAATGTAGTAGGGAAAAACTTACAAAGCATGACCTCACAAGTAGTG
Source organism: Amaranthus cruentus (assembly GCA_019425755.1). NCBI lineage: Eukaryota > Viridiplantae > Streptophyta > Magnoliopsida > Caryophyllales > Amaranthaceae > Amaranthus > Amaranthus cruentus. Next base: position 17,646,238 of record CM033454.1, read on the forward strand.
CTTACCGCCATATGGGCACGGTAGGAGGCTACATGTTCAGCAGGGTCTTCTGATCTGTCGAACGGCTTGATAGCAGGTACCTTTACCTTGTTCCGGTTAGGAACGGCCAGTATTCGGGCGGACAAGGGTGTTTTGAAAATAGTAGGGGCCGAGTCTGAACCGTCTCCTACATAGTCTTTCCTGGCGTAGTCGTACCTTTCTTGATACATAGGGCTGTGGTAGGATTCTTCCACGGGGTTTTTCTCTTGCCTTTTAGAATTCAGGTGGGTTTTAACATCTTGTTCCTTCCTCCTCCTATTAATGATTTTTATAGCATCGAACCTTGAACTTCCCGACTGTTCAGGTCTCCGGTTAGGAGCCTGATCAGGCATCCGGCTCGGAGCCTGCCGATTGGGTTCGGGGGGGAGCTGACTATGGCGAAGCGCTGAGTTCGGCATCCCCCAAGTGGGTTGCAGCACTTGGTTGGGAGCTTCTTGCTGTAAGGATGATTCCTGACTTCCTGCGATGTCTTCTACCCAGAAGTCAGAGGCCTCCCTTAGAAAGGTGGGGTTCTGTTCCGTCTGTCTACGGGCAGAATGGAGGAGACTTTGCTGTTGCGGTTGAAAGATGGCTGGTAGGGTTCTGACTGCTTGCTGAATCGATTCCTGGAAACGAGAAGTGATGGTAGCTGCGAAATCATCCAAGTCTTGTCTGGTGACGAAGTTAGGTGGCTGAACACTAACATTCGGATCCTGGTCGTGGACGGAGTTGGCTGAATGGTGTTCGGATTGCCTAGTGTTAGCTCTTGTATTTCTTTTTGAGTTCATGGCTTTTGATTGTGAAAAAGTGAGTGAAAAGGAAGCTGCTTGTCTCTCTCCCCACAGACGACGCCAAATGTTTCTGCGTAGAAATCAAGTGAAGTCTCCCTGACTGGAAGGTGACCACGCGTAGTATGTCAATGGTTGTTTAAGACGTCCGAATATGTGTTTACGGCAGAATACCTACAAAACGAACAGAGTTACTTGTCCGGGGGCTGTTTCCCAGAAAGCCCCTCTGACGCTCAAGTCAGTGGTCGGTTTAAGAGTAAATATTGAAGACTAAAAATGGTAATTTAGAGAGAGAAAAAGCATACCATTTAAGGTTTGAATTGGGGTATTTATAAGGTGCAAAAGGGTGATGAGACAACCCTAAGGGCATTTTAGTAATTTCGCCCCAGGTTGGGTCAACTCTTGTGTTGACCGGATCAGTTGGGCCTCTTGACTTGGCCCATACATTTTGGGGCCAGTTGACCCAATAACAAATCTAATGAAAAACCACTAACAATTCACTTACTATCCTTTCTCTCTCCTTTTTAAGTAGTCCCATTTGACCCACCTAAAAATTGGTGAAAAGTCAAATGGGACTAATTGGAAGAATATGAGGGAGTATTATTTCTATATGCATTGTAGTTATATTTATCTTATGTATAAGGATAACGCTTGTGTGTGAGAGGATGCAGACTTGTGGAGCTTGCTGCAGACGCACTCGGTCCCATCAGTTGCAGAATCAACCCCTTATCTTATTCTTTTTCGAGCCGGGGGACTCTTTGGCCTTGCTCTTCTTTATGGGTATGAGTTGCCGCTGTCCTTCCCTCCCTAGACCCCGATCATAGTTTTCTATGGGCGGTATATACTAGGTATGATGATGATGATTAGGGTGATGGTAATTGCAAAGTAGGAAAAATGTTCAACGAGAGAAATGAATGAAAATAAGAATTGAGAAGTGGAAGTGACAATGAGTTAGACAGAATTCAGACTTAAACAGGTTTACAGGTACCCCTGAATGATTAATTTGTTGGCCATGACCCAACTCGATTAAGATGGGTGGGGCATCCGGCCCGGAGAAATTTTTTTTTGAGAAAATTGACCCGTCAATTTGGCATCGATTCAACAGGTCGGGTCAATTGAAGAAAAATTTTGAACAACGCTCATTACACTCAAATTGACCCAACTGTTTAATTTTTTTGGTTGAATATGAGTTCACTTGAACTCATCAACTAAACTATACTAAAACCGCTTCCTAGTACTTGATTCTTTTTCTTGAAGCCATTGTAAAACAAAGTAACCAAGTCAACTTATTACCACTTCCTTAGTTGATATTAGCGACAGCGACAGCTGACTACTCACACAATTACAGAGTCTCAAAGTCTCCCCTCAGGTTTTGCTGCACTACAAAACGCCCTTTTCCCCACTCTTTCAGACGTCACTCACTTTCTTCTGCGTCTCTTCACACTCACAACTCACACCTCACAACTCACAACTCAAACCAGAATACAATTCCCCTAAATTACCAGCAAAAAAAAACAAAAAAAAAAAAAAACAAAAAACAAAAAGCTAAGCACAGAATCCATTCTATTCCCTCCTTTCCTTTTCTTTATTTGATTCTTCATTTTATGGACAGCAACTATCTCCTAACCCAAGTACTTTTAAAGTATAGTTTTTCCGTCTTTAACAAAAGAATTTTGTGCCTTCTTATTGGGTTCTTCTTCTTTGCTTTCTGACCATTCGTTTTTGGAATTGATATTAGTAAGTCAGCGATATCAGAATCAACATCACACTATATAAAACCCCTTTATTCTTTTCCTCAATTTTTCTTTCTCTCAGTTTATTTTTGGGTTTAATTTCTAATGGAGTCAGCTGTGCTTGATAGCATAATTAATAGGTTGCTTGATGTTAAGGGTAAACCTGGGAAACAAGTTCAGCTTTCTGAGCCTGAGATCCGCCAACTTTGCCTTGTTTCTAGGGATCTTTTCTTGAAGCAGCCTAATCTTCTTGAAATTGAAGCACCTGTTAAGATTTGTGGTAATTTTTCTTCTTCTTTCTTAACAATTTCTTCTTTTCGTTTTTATTGATTGCAAATTTAGTTGGAATTTTAGTAATTTGAGGTGGGTTTTGTTTGAATTTTATTGTTAAGTACTAGTTTTTTTGTTGGGTTTTTAGTAGTATGAAGTGGGTTTGATTTTAAATGTTATTGTTGATAGTCATCTTTTTTTGGGGTTTTAAATAATTTAACAATAATAGTCTGTTTTTGGGTTTTTAAATAATTTGAATTGGTTATGTTTCTATATTTCATAGTTAGACTTGTAAAGTTGTGATCTTGGAACTGTTTACCCTTCTAATTTACTGTTTTGTAAGTGAAAATTATTTCATAAGCCAAAATGCTCCAATATAATTACACTCTTTTTATCCTTTTAAGTAAGGATGATAGCCAAGAGAGGTAGGGAAACTAATCTTCCGGTAACTAGGCGGTGAGAATCAAACCCCTATGGAAGAGAAGACTTTTAACCCAGGGGCGGAACCAGGAAAACAAAAGAGTGATGTCAAGATTGTCGCAATTTAAATAAAAATATTTCACTCAACAACGTATTAATTAAAAAAATTGTCTATGAATTTTCATATTTTGAAAGTGATACATATAATAATGTTTTTTCTTCAAATTAGTTTAAAACTGGAACATAACATAGCAATTTTCAGTAATCACGACCTTTTAATTTCTATGCTTTTATGAAAATTTCCACTTCCAAACTAATAAATTTACATTTTTTATTTTTTATTTTTACAAAAAATGTCAACTAAATAAGTATGTATTTCAGGAATTTATAGCAAAAAATTATTAGTAGTATATGTTTCCTCGTTAAAAACTAAGATACTCCTATAAAAAAATTATTAATAGTATATGTTCCCTTGTCAAAAACTTGCCATATTATGTTTCTTTGTATAATTGTATTAGCTTCATTTCCTTCCAAATCCATTTCGCTAAAGAAATCTTTAAAAAAAGGATAAAATGGAGTGGAATGGGGTTTGAAGCGCAGACCTGTGGTATTCAATTCACGCTCATCTACCAACTCATCCAACTATACTCTGTTAAAATTTGTTGTTTTTCTGATTTTAAGGGATGTCAATTGACATCATTGAATACCCCTTGCATCCGCCCCTGTTCTAACCTGACCCATGATCTGAATTGCACTCTTTTATTTGATTGTTTTGTGGTTTGTTTTTATTTGTGTCTTTTTGTTGTTGTAAAACACTGATTATTAAATGACTCCTATAGTATGGTGGAAGTAGAAACCTATGATAGTGCCATAGTGGTACTTTTTAGTGGTTGTATGAAAACTTAATCTAATAATTACACGGGAGAAAGTTGACTATAAAGACTTAATTGAGGAGGTAGTTGAGTTTGGTGAATGATAACAGTTTTTAAACTAAACCATACTCTTATGATGAAAATTGATATTGCAATAAAAATTTGATCTTTTCTATGTCTCATATCAATTTGAGAACGGGTTTAAAGTTGTGTTGAGTAGGTAGGTTATTTGTGAGCGAGACCATTAAGCAATTCTGTTCACCAAATTGTGATAAGCTTCTGCCACGTTTTGGACATTATTAGCGTTGAAATGCCCTTTTTCTTTATAGACTAGCAAGTAGCCACTAGCAACCAAATTTTTTCTGTGCTAGTAACATTTGTAGTGATAAATAGACTTAGAAGACATCCTTGTAAATAACAATTGGCAGTTGTTTTTAACTAAGAGCAAATTGGATTTTTGATTTGTACTTTAGTCTATATATTACACCTTTCTTCAACCCTATTGTGGCACTATATTTGAATTGTACTCTACTCCGTTTCCCATGGTTTGCTCATATTAGTGAGATATTGCAAGGGAAATTATCATGTTGGAATACGAGAAGGATAGAGGAAGTATCTTTACATGTGTTGGTTGAAGTAGGCTTGTCATAGTGAGCATTTATCTCTTTATGCCATTGGGCTCTTTGTGAATTACCTATACCATTCTTCTCTACATCATAGATAATGGAAAAAGGTTGAGCAGTTGCACTTTGTGTTTTAGTAGACGCTTTTGTATTTAGTGTTTGTTAGACATGGATAGAAAAAGTGGGTCATCCATTTGATGAAAGCAGAGAACTTTTATTCAATTTTTATGTTCCTTTGAAATTCATGCTTGATAAAAAAAATGCTTCTTTTGCTTTTTCCTTGGATGTTTCTCAGGCTACATTTTAAAGTGGAACTAACACCTAACAATTAAAAAACAAATAAGTTTGCCAAAGATTTGATAATGTTCAGGGAGTAGGAAAATGCGTAATTTACATACTCATAATGTTATCACACTACAATTTGCTTCAGATAGCAAAATACAGATTGCGATGACAACTTTTTAGTGTCAAAACATACCCGACGTTCTGACATTTACCTGATCTTGTATCCAACTTGACTTTGACTCGACTTCAAAATGAATATAAATAATATAAAAACCATTGTGGACACAAGAACGAATTTTATATCGATCCGATGATTCGAATGAACAACTCTAATTTTAGTCATTTTTGACATTTATACTACATCTGGATATGAGGAAACATAAGAAAAGGAAGTAGAGGAAAATGGAGGGATAGCATTTCTCTCATTTGGATATCAGTTGGAAAAGAGAGGGAAATAGAGAGAACGGGAAAGAACAGAAGAACTCCTTTACATTTTAAAGAAAATAAATCCCTTCAATATTTGAAAGATTTGGAAGGAAAACACACAAATTTATAGGGGTGAAAATAATTCTAATAAAAATCATAAACCAAATAAATCCAAATCAAATAAGCAATATGGTTTGGATTGGTTTGGAATTGGGTTGAAGCCTACTAAAATTTAAAACCAAAATTCGAAACCGAATTGAAGTAAGAGCTCACTTTTACATTGAGCTAAACTACTACTTCTGAACTACCCAACTTGCAAAAAGAAGACTTCACTTGACAATGTTAACAAAAATACTTAAACGTTCTTACCGCAAAAATAAGCCGTTATCCAATAATTTAAGTTTCATATCTGTATCTTCATTTTCGCAACCATGATTATAAATTTTATATGGTTTTATATTTTGGTTTCTTGATTCATTTTGCTGTTTAGATTTGTTATTTAATTGAAAACTTTAGTTTGGAGTGGACTAAAAAAGTTAAATCAAATTAATTTAGTTTAGACTATGACCAAATTTGAATTGGATTTGGATTGAAAAATCAAAAACCGAATTAAATTTTGTTTTATATGGTTTTTTGAAAAATCCAAATCGCAAATCAACTATCACCCCTACAAATCTTCCCTCCCCTTGCTTTCTTTCCAAAAATGTTATCCAAACATATTGTTTGACCTAAACATTTGAACATAATTCCAAGGAAAAGTTGATGAAATTCTTTTCCACTTTTTTTGCATCCACATTTTTCAATTACTTGATTGTGAAAAACTAAAAAGTGTAGAAAAAAATATGAACTGGCTTGCATCAAAATCCAAAACGGATGTTCTTTTTTTCCATTTTGTATATGGGCGGACTCAATCATTAAGTTGTCTTGATTTTGATGGTTGGAAGAATATCCTAATTTAGCATGAATCCCTGAATTGATACAATTTGCACTTCATAATGCTGTCCAACATGGTAGTGAATTTGGTCAAGCATTCTCTTTTACAAAGCATGACATTAAATCTTGTAATTAAAATGCATGAGGTGCACTAAGGTGCAAGGGGTTGCACCTCTCCTTGTGCTTCTTAGGCGTTGCTTAAAGCATTTTTGGAAAAAAAAAACATAGTGAAAAACACCATGCTGTGTTTTTATTTATTTTTGAATATTTTTATCACGCTCCAGTGCGCCTCTTGTAATGTGGTTCGCTGCCTTGGAGTATGAAAAACACTTTAATTGCTGCTTGGGCGCTCGCTAAGCACACTTTCAATTCTAATCACTAATATGGTTGTAGTTGGTTGCACAACCTCAATCTTTGTACAATTTCCTATTTTCTGAGACTCTTTCATACTTTTGCTTCAGTAGAAAATCTTGTGCGGTTTACAAATTGATTTAATGACCAACCTTAATCTTGATTTTTCAATTTTTAATGTAATAGCGACAGAGTGCAGGACTCTTGCACATTGTAAGTTGATGTGTGAGATTCTTGTATTGTGGGATTCTTTAATGTGCACGATTCCTGATTATTCAATTTTTAATGTATTCATTGTAAGATGATTTTCAGGATTCTTGCAAAGCATTGTGCACTGAAATTCCGCTGAAATTTCTGACATCTTACCCTGGAGTTTATATTTTGGAATTCTTTGTAGCTCATTGACCTTGTTTCTTTAGAACTAAGCTACTGATATGACTAGTCAACTTGTTGTGAACTGAAGTCACCTTGCTGAAGTAGTTCATGTACCTGAAAAGACTGAATGGCTTGGCAAGAAATACAAGAAATTTAATGAATTATTGGTGCCTTGATATAGTGTAATTTGTAGAGAAGTTCATGGAAGTGAAATCATTTCATCATATAAATGAGAACTACTTGTAAGGGAAGCACTTTAAAAGAGATGATGCATATTCGTTTCACTAGAAGAGTGAACCAGTTTTATATTGTTACTTTTTTTTGATAAATTATTTTATTCGGAAGAAGGCTACTAGATCATGCAATAAGAGCATGGGAAGCGGATCATTTACGTTGCCACCAATTTGCATAAAGCAACTTACCTTTATCAAAGTCTTAAACTGAATAGTATCACGTAGCTGCCCATTCCCCAGCCTGCAATTATTAGCAGTGACATCTGCAATAATTCCTTCCCCAGGGCTTATGTAGGTCTTACTTCATTACTAATATTTTCTCGGGTGGTAATGCAACCTCCACTTTTTTTAGAGGTTTTCCTAGTATGTACTAGTGATCAAGTGCATTCTATGTTTAACATGTTTTAGGGTTTATTTTCTGTGAAACCAAATGCCTAGATTGCCAAAAACTACGGTTGTTGATGCGTTTGAAAACGACTATAACAGAAAATACTGCGAATATTTGAAAAAAAAATCACATAAGGGGTTTTTTGAACTTATAATTGCAGTTTTGTTGAATTACTATCATTATGCAATAATGTGCTCATAGTGATTATAATTTCACTATATGAGGTACTTTTAGTGGATAAGTTATTAAGTTATTTGTTTTTTTGACTATTAGTTGATTGTTTTGTTTAGCGACTAAAATTATGAGTAACTGTAATTTAACTGATTTGTATAGTTTAAGTGATAAGTATAATTTGAGTTAATTGGTATAAATGGAATTTCAAAGGGGAACAAATGTGTTGTAACAGAGAAATGTCGTTGTAACGGTGAGGCGATACACGTTATGCGACGGTGAAAGTTGTGTTTACGGCGTAAACTTATACACCGTTATAGTATAATGGAATTTAACGTCGCGGAAACTCTCAAACTAGTTACATAATGTCGTGTTAACTCTCAGATAAGATCAAGCCCTTAATCATTGACTTCATGGATCCCACATGTGATTTGCAATTAAAACATCATTTAGTTTTACAGGAACTTCAAAGTAAAGGTCATATCTTCTATACTGTAAAATGTCTATGATACTACAAGGGAGACAAACAATTAGAGTGGCTCAGATGTTACTGAGGTGATGTTCAACAGATGCATCCGGGAAACAAGAACTTTGTTTGTGATTTAACACTGCTAATATATGTTATTTATGTTTAAAACTTTAGAAATCTCTAGTAGATCAATAGAAGTATAAGTTAGCTAGAGATCAGGATCTGAATAGAGAGTATACTGGAAATCATATTGCTGAAGTAGTCACATTAGCTTCATGAGGGTTTTTGTTATAGTGAACTCATAAACCCACTGAAATCAGGTATAACTTGATTGATCAATGTTTCTCAACATTATTGATAAACTTTAAAGATCAAGCCATTAGAGACTGAAAATTATTGTTGAACCATTTCCTTCCAGCATGGTATTTCAAATTTCCAGTATATTTTCTGATACTTGATTGTTTTCCTTTTTCTTACATGAAATCATTTTCTTATGATTTGTCTACATGTGCACAGGAGATATACATGGGCAGTATTCTGATCTCCTGAGACTGTTTGAATATGGTGGATTACCTCCAAAATCCAATTACTTGTTCCTGGGTGATTATGTTGATCGCGGGAAGCAGAGTCTGGAAACAATATGTCTTCTCCTTGCATATAAAATTAAATACCCTGGGAACTTCTTTCTTTTAAGGGGCAACCACGAATGTGCTTCTGTAAATCGTATATATGGATTCTATGATGAGTGTAAAAGAAGGTTTAATGTCAGACTCTGGAAAGTCTTTACGGATTGCTTTAACTGCCTTCCCGTGGCAGCACTCATTGATGAGAGGATTCTGTGCATGCACGGGGGACTTTCACCCGAGTTACGTAATCTAGACCAAATTCGCAATCTTCGTCGTCCAACTGATGTTCCCGATAGCGGTTTGTTGTGTGATCTTTTATGGTCGGATCCTTGTAATGACATCCAAGGTTGGGGAATGAATGATAGAGGCGTCTCCTATACCTTTGGTGCTGATACAGTCACTGAGGCTCTTCAGAAGTTGGATCTTGATCTTATTTGTCGTGCGCACCAGGTTGATAGCTTCTTAACGCTAGCTTTGCTCACATCTTGATGGCATTTTGCTTAATAACCTGATTGATGGGGTGGATTTTGGGTATTTCTGAAAACGAGCTCTTTTCTAGGGGTACTTTTGAGAATTTTGCCAAGGTGTACTGCTTTTGGCATATCACGGTTATAAACCTGGACTTTTTCTCCTTAACACGTGAATACTTAACGAAATTTTGTCCTATATTGATCATTCGTGATGTTTGAATATCTGATATGCAGGTTGTCGAGGATGGCTATGAGTTCTTTGCTAATAGGCAGCTTGTTACTATATTTTCAGCTCCTAATTATTGTGGAGAGTTTGACAATGCTGGAGCTATGATGAGTGTGGATGATACTTTAATGTGTTCTTTCCAAATATTAAAGCCTGCTGAAAAGAGGCTGAAATTTGGCTTTGGTAGTACAACTAGTACCAAAACTGGAGGTCCAGCTAAGGTTAAGGTATGCTTTTGAATGAACTTTTGATGTTTAATCGTTATTTTGCTAATAAATGCATCATATGCTTATATCCAATAGAAATCTCCTTTCGGTACCCATATGCATCTACAAATTTATTTTATCTAACTCATGAAATGTTAGCTGGATTAAAATTAAAAATTTTGGTGAATTATTCATTATATTATTTATTGTTAAACTATTAATAAACTTTATATTTTAAAATCTTATTGTTATAGCTCAAAAACATAGAATACCTTTAACAAGGCTAGATTAGAAAATTTACTATTTTTAAATTGATTCCAATTTAATAAATAGTATATAAAAGTATTATAAAGTAGTATATTGTAAATATAAGGCGTACGAGAATGGGGGCAAGGCGGGTTGGATATGGGGCAAGATGAGTAGATATGGGACGAGTAAGACCTCAAACCCACCACCAACCCGCTACTCCCATGGCATGTTGGACATTTTGTTTACCCCACATCCTCTCATTACTACCAAATTTCTCAATTGAGACGGATGTGTATAATTTTACCCGCTCATCATCCCTGACCATCTGCAGTGGATAAACATTTAACACTAACGCCTACCCACTAGGGTGCATCCCCATAATTATCTATGTATCCACTATTCAGTTGGATATACCCATACATCCATACTCTTCCTTTATCGGCCTCATCGCGTTTCCCATACTTACCAACAATGAGAATACAAAAAGAATACAAGTTATATGATTTGAAGGCATATTGTAAAAGTTACACAAAATGTTCTTTAAGACTATGATTAAGTCTTGAATAGAAAAAGTCTACAAATTTTAGCCCAAAAGGTAATTAGTAATTTGTTTTCAACATTTGTATTTCATGAATTTTCGATAGAAGCCAATTCAATGGCGCATAATCTTTTGTGTCCTGTGTTTATGATGATCTTTTGCGTGCCATTAGTAGTGTCCTACAAGTACATGGCTTCTTTACGGTTATCTTTATCTGTATGACTTTCTTTTAACTTTCTTCTAACTCTTCCATGTACTTATGTGTGCATACTAACTTTGCACACCTGTTTGCCTCCCTCATGCTCGACCTCCTCATGTAATATCATGTGTGCATGGTCTTTGTATTTTTCTTACGTGTGCATGACCATCTACATTTGCCTGTAAAAATATGAATGGTTTTCCATTTCAAGCACAAATTAAGCCACATTCATGTATTCTAGGAACTGACCAAATAATTCGTCTTCAACCTATTATCACGCACCCATGCAAATTGGTGCACAGGGGGTGGACGTGTATGGGTGATAAGCCTTCATGCCCTCCACTTACCCACTATTGTTACATTTAAGATCTTTATACTGATATTCACCCATTACGTATCCTTATGCCTATACTCGCTCTAGCTGGGGCTGATACGATACAAAATCTGCAAAATATTACTTAATACTCCGTTCTTTTCACTATTATTGTGTGATTTGGTTTTACACGTTTGTGAATTTACATGTTCAATCGTAAATATTTCACATTGTGTTTCACTAAAATGATTTGAATAAAATTTACATAAAAACGAATTGAACAATATTCCATGGACACCATATAACCTGTGTTGGTACTCAAGAAGTATGTGGTTAATGAGACAAATTCACCATTTATGTGCTTTTCTTGTGGAAGTGAGCAAGAAAAGCTTTTACCAATTGGTTCCGCTTGACTCTTGATTCGTAATTGAAATCCTCTGTTACATTATTCAACACACATTATGTGAATTACAAGTTTAAGTTTGTCATTGTCATTTACTGAACCACTATTAGCATCTTTCACGGGCTTTGCAGTAGCCTTTTTACATGCGTTTGTTAAAAGGTTTCTTAGATGAATTGACCTTACTCGAAAACTTGATTATGCAGTCTTTTCTTGGGGGAAGAATTTGACGAGGCAAACCATCTATGACGTAGTCAGATGCAGAAGGTTTTCGTTACATGGAATGCAGGATGGTATGCGTTTTACAGGCAGGGCACTTTTGGTCCGCTTGATGTATCAAATTTAGCCAAAGTAAAGTTCACGCCGCAAAGAGATTTTGGTTCGGGAGGGAAATGTGGTGGTTCTTCAGTCTTTATATTTGGTAATATATTGTACAAGTTATTGGTAAAAGGCTTATGATAAATGTATGGTAAATGAATTGGTATGAAAATGTAGAATACCAATCACCCACAGGATTTGCCAACCTGGAAGTTATCAAGTATCTAATTTATTAATTTTGCTGTCATTTTGAAACTTGATAACATGAATCATGAATGTATTGTATTGTTATCGTTACTGTTCGTGCGGGGCACCAAAAAATGGCATCTGAGACTGAGTATGAGCACCAAAAAAAGGTATCTGGGACTAATTTATTGCTTATGTTAGGTCTTAGGTGTATTTCCAACTGTCTCATTTTTCATGTTATTCAGGGCCGGCCTCAAGGGTGGGCAAAAGGGGCCGTCGCCCAGGGCTTCATGTCAAAAAAGTAAAATTACTGGTTGTAGAAGATCCATATAAGTTATAAATTGCAAAGGAAAAGGGCCTAAATATGCTATTTCGCCTAGAGCTCCAAAATATCTAGGGCCGGCCCTAAATTGTTATTCAAGCCAACCTGGGGCTAAATTAATTTTTGCTTTCCTCTAGTTTATGGCCAACCATTATGTTTATTTATTTTGATACCTTATACCAATAATTAATTAATTAAGAGGAAGTATGTTTGTGTCACATATATTCTGAGTACATTTTAATCTGCTTTTTATGCCGCTATTGTTCAAAAGCCCATATAAATGTCATACTCAAATAATTTTTAGTTATGGAGTATATGTAGTACAAAACAAGAAGCAAATAAAACAAAACAAATCAATGCATTAGCTAATTTTTTATTTTTGTTTTGGTTAATTGATTAATTCATAAATCATGAATTATGATGTTTTTTTTTTCCTTCCCTCTTCATATACATCTTAATTGACTAGGATATACCGGATGGAACTAATTGAGGAACTTTATGCTCATAACCATGTTATTCTGGTTAGTATAGTTGATTTTTGGCATGTGCAAGGTGTCAATTACACATGATCCTTGAAGTTAAAAGGCGGTAAATATTAGTTTATAATATCAGTTTTGTTTCACTTTAATTATTACTCGTGTTAAGGCCCTAAATTTCTATTATGATCCATTATCTCAAAGACATTGTTTGCGATTGATCCTTGATAGCAGACATTATCTACAACTTCACATAAATAAGAATTGCATATTATTTAATGAGTTATTTTAATTATTATAGTCCATCATAATTCAAAACCAAAGAACATATCAAAATAACAAACTAAAGAAAGACAAACGTAATCAAAAGAACAAGGCTAAGCGTATGATTCTCGGGTCAAAATTTCTCATTTGAAGGCTTATATTGAAAAGATGATGGGATCTCGTAATTTGACTTGTGATAGAGTGGTATTCGTTATATCAAAAACTATAATTTGAAAAGAAAACAACCTACTTTTGTAAAAGCACAACATGATAGACAAGGATCCACTTGTTTCTTAATATAATGTGAAGACAATGTGTTCTTATAGGAGGAATGATCATAATTACATTAGCAACACCTATCCCTTTATGTTAAGGAACACCTGAAACATATTTGGGAACCAAAAGAGACTCGACCTTATAACATATAGTTGATCTTGTATATGATCCTAAATTCACAATATGGTCTAGCTGAAAGGTTTGATTTGTTATTTTTGTAGGTATCTAATAACATAGATGATGATCGATTGATATCTTAATGGATGCATGATACATTGAAAAATCGGTACAAATGCGACTCTTAGTCAAGTCAGACCAAAATCTGGGTGGAGAAGAAAAGTGAGTAATAACGTTTCATAAAAACAATTTTATCATTTTGCTATTGGCCCTAGATTACAATAATTGTATGCTATCAAGACAACTACTAATCCTAATCACATGAGATGACATGTTGACAATTAGTGGGAAGATGGGGGATATGTCACCCATCCGATGAATATTATTCTTATTATTACTATTATTGTTGAATTTTAAAAATAATAATAGAAGTATTTTAATAAGAACAATCAGGATACTTCAAAAAAAAAAAAAAATAAGAACAATCAGGAACGAAAAATGTTAAAGAAGATGAAATTATTACCATAAAAAAGTTTTAATTTAAGAATAGACTAAATTAAATCAGACCAAATCCAACAACACAAAATTAATTAGATTTAATTAGAAAAATTATATCAAATGAAACCACAAACTATCTAATTTGAGGAAAACTACAAATTATTACTACGTAAAAGTCTAGCTTTTTAATAAGGGGTTGATCCCAAGTTGGTATGTTGAGTTGCTTATCAATGTTTACGTACAAAATAGCAATTGTGAACATGTATTCGTCAAAAAAATATGTGTATTGGTTGATTATTTGGTAATTAACTTTCATTGCGGGGGATGTATTTTTTGGTATTGTTAATGATTTTTTTACTTGTTGATTTCAAGATATGAGAGCTCGTAGAGATTGATTAAATTTAATTTTATAGGGTTGATTTCTTTTTTGATAGATATATGGTTGATTTTAAAACATTAAAACTTTTCATAATCTTTATGAATTCTTTTATGGTATGTTTGGCAATATGTAATTCATTTCCAAATGTTGAATTGGGTCAAATACAATGTTTGGCAAATCTTGAATTTGAAATTTGGAATTGGCTCAATTCCATAGACTTTCAATAACAATGTAAATTCCATAGACTTTCAATAACAATGTAAAATTTGGTCAAGTATCAAAATTTGCAAATTCCAAACATTTAGGTGTCATTTACAATTCTTAAATGTAAATATCAAAATCAAATTCCCTATTTTCAAATGAATTCTATATTGCCAAACACTGCCTTATTTTTATTGGATTATTTTTATATTGATGTGCTTCCACTAAATGAGTTTTAGATCCGCTACTTATTGTGCTACATTACTACCAATGAGCATGATTATTAATACTCTGGTCTTAATCCTGATTATAGAAAAATTAAATTATTTGGATAATATGAAAAATTAATGTATAATTAGTGGATTCATGACCGGATGAGAATTAAAAGATGGCCATGCTTTGGGTTGGGCAGTTACGATTCAATTCGGTTTCCATTTCGAAAAATTGGAACCTATTTCAGACTCCAGGGCCAAAGTTTTGATTCTGATTACAGATAATTCAGTTGCATGTTGGGCTAATGGGACCATCAATTTAACATTTTTCTAGTTTAAAAGTGTAAAATAAGTACTCCTTCCGACCCAAAAAATTAGCATTATTTTTATTTTTAGTACGAATCATTAAATTTGCACAATTTCTGTTATTGACCTTGACTCTCATATTTTCTTTGATTTTCATCTGCACAATTTCTTTTATTGACCTTGACTCCCATATTTCTTTGATTTTCATCCACATATTTCACATATTTTTTTTCATCATATATTTATTTTACTTTACTTTCTCCTAAAATATTCTTTTTATCATTATTACTCATTTTTTTTTAATTTCTTCTCAGTTGTGTTTTAGGCTTATTCATTTTTGATGTGGAATTATCAATTTTCTAAAATAGAATGGCGACAATCTAAGGATCCCTTTCCTAATGACGCAGTTTACAATTTTATAGTGGCGAAAACTATTATTTTGGAGTATTTGATTTTATAAATATATTTCCGTGAAATATCCAAATTATCAACGCAATCACTAATTGTTTATTGAATATGTCTAACCGTAAGATGACCTTAATTGGCTAAGCTTAAATCTTAGAAAAAAACTGCTGCCCCATATAATTTAAATTTCATTGTTTTTTTTTTCTTTATTAATGAGTTGCTTGTATGGGCTCGTCTCACGATAAAACGGTCTCATACAAGAAATCCTGGCACCCAATACCAATACTAATTTACAATTTCCAAAAATATACGTATAATGTAAACACCTAAAATCGTTTAAAGAGTCATCATATTATGCTTAAAAAATAAATATAGACTTGCTTTGGTATCCCCAAACTTATCACTACTCTTAATCAGATATATTCAATATTGTTCTAATATTTTGTAGGCTGTAGGCAAAATTAAAAATATAAATCCTTCCTATAAAAGATCAATTTTGGTCTTTAATAGATGCTTAAAAAACAATAGAGACCAATCCTTTTATATTATAATTATCGTATGTGTAAATGTATCATATACAACTTAATTAATATAATTAGGATAAATAAAATATTATGTAAAATGTCAAATTTGTCAATGATTCATACTTAGGGCATGTGGTCACCCTAAACACAAGTACTTGTTTCATTCTCTTCTTATTCTTAAATGATATTCATTTTGTGACTGTTTTGCACATTTTTAATTTAACAAATATTGAACCAAGTAAAATGTATATAGCATAGGTTACCCAAAAAATATGTTTTTACATTATGTATCAAAATAAATAAATTTTAAAAGATTTATTTGAAAAGAGTATAGGAATTTTATTTAATTTGTTTCAAAGTCACATTTAACTTAGGAAAAATTTCCCAGAATATAATCCAACGTATTCGTGATTTTCCTACAATAATTCCACCTATTGATTAACCATGAATAATCCCAATTTTGAAACGTATTTTCCTAGAGTAAACCCAGCGACCGGTTGACTTGCAATAACAAATTTTATGCTTTTATAAAAAAAGATAAATTAAAATAAAATGTCGAAAAAATATTAAAAAATGTTCAAAAAACATTTATGTTTTTTTTAATTATTTAGAATTTTTTATGTAAAATTTCAAAATTTTTCTCTAGTTTTAAATTAATTTGCGATTACTTTTTTGGTGAATTACCTACTATAGTTGGCCATCGGGTTACCTAAGTTTACTCTAAGCAAATACCCCTTAAAGTTGGGATTATTCTTGGTTAATCAATAGTGGGAATTATTGTAAGAAAATCACGAATAGGTTGAATTTAGCTACTTTTGTCAATTCAGTTACATTTAACCTTTATTCATTTAAAGCCTTATTACTTAGCCTAATTATCAACCATGTAGATGACTAGTTTTGTCAATTTACACTTGTAGTTATTTATTGAAAATACATTGTTTTGATCTTTGAAATTTATCTTCTTCCTCATCTCTCAAACATGACTTTTTACTAAAAACCTCTTTTGTAGACTTATGAATTACATAAAATTAGGTACTCTATGTATGAAAGGCCCTGGGCGGTGGCACTTGCCTACCTTAGGGTCGAGTCTAGATCTATCTATTTTTATAGAACTTAAAATTGACCTGAAATCAGACTAGAAATCAGTGCATAATAATTTGAAAATTTTGACTGGTAAGCGTTTCGTTTTCAGATCCACGTAAGCTATTTCTATTATTGTTATTCTTTTTATTTTCACGACATTATTTTCTCACTGTTCGATTACATATGTAGAAATTTTGAGTCAATATACCTTAGTTATAGCATATATATAGATAGTCAATATTTTTATTAAATTTTTCTTAAAAAATATTTAATGATAAGAAAATAATTATTTAAAGCTACTTGATCTGTACTCGAGCCAACTTGATAATAATCCTGTTGTGAATGGGCTAAAGATAAGATGAAGAAACAAGAACAAATATGATGCAAAGAACAACACAAAAACAGAGCACAACAAAGAACAACCCACAACACAAGATTAATGAGGTATTTAATGATACCTTCCCTTCAAACTAAGTATCTTATCATTAATATAAACCACAATACATTAATGACTCACCTTCAAGCTTTAAGAACACCCTCTTAAAGCAAAGATTGAAGCTTTACTTCAAACTCTCTTAAAATACATAAACAAGGAAGAAGAACTCTTTTGGTGTAAAACCCTAGCTCTCAATCTTGAATATGCCTCACACTATGTTGTAATAATGTTTAGAGACTCTATATATAGTCCTAATACATATTAGAAGACCTAAGGGCAAATGGGACAAAAGCCCATAAACCGCACAAAAGAAACAGAAACCCGCAGAATGCACCTGTTGAACCTTGCTCGACCGAGCGGCTCGGCTCGGCCTGACGAGCGGCTGGGCAGTACCTCACTGTCTTGTTTCTGCTTGCTTGCTCGAGCTGGGGCTCGATTGATTCCACTTAGCTCGACTATCCGAGAACTTACTCCTCGATCTTTGCCTTCATCAAGGCACACCATATCATCATCATCATGGATCATCACCTCATTAAGTGACCCAAATCTCAAGCTCTCGTACCTCCTTGTGCTTACTACCTCGTTCTCAAACGTGCAAGCCAAGGCGTACGCCACGAGGTGATCGAACTCACCTCCATCACGGTGAGATATTGGGCTTGATTCAACAATCTCCCCCTGAAGCCCATATCTTTCATCAACATCAAATGTCACCTTCTTAGGTGACTTGCAATCATCAATGTGGCCTAGGCTACCACTTTCAACTTGTAGCACATACAAGTTGTTCTCACTCCTTCTCCCTCTCATGAGCACTATGCTCCCCTTAATGACCTTCAATGTGCCTCCACTAGCCTTGAAAGTGCATCCCTTAGACTCTAACCTACCAAGTGATATGAGGTTCCTCTCAAGCTTAGGAACATACCTCACACCACCTAGCCTTCTCTTGACACCATCATGTGTCACAGTATCAACCCATCGAATACCTTCCAGCTTCACCCTTTCATCATTAGGTAAGGTGACAAGGCCTCCATCACAAGTGTTAAACTTAACAAATTTCTCTCTTTCACAACAAATATAGAATGAGCAACCGGAGTCAATCACCCATTCCTTACTACAAGTCACTCCCCCATCAACTAGAAGTGCTCCCTCATAGTCATCATCATCAACAAAGCCTAGAGCGGCGCTCCCACTACTTTCACCATCTCTTCTCCCAAGTTTCAAGTCCTTCACTCTCTTGAGGTCTTCCTTCATCTCCCTACACATTGTTTGAATGTGCCCCTTCTTCTTACAATAGTAACACTCCTTGTTACTATAGTCACTCCTCACTTTAGAATTCCCCCTTGCTTGATACCCACTCTCTTTAGATCTCCCTCTTGAGCCTTCCCCAAACAAACCCTCAATACCACCCTTCTTCTCATCCCCCTCACTATGCCTCTCCATGAACCGATCATTCTCTCTCAAAGCCGCCAATGCTTGATCAATAGTGATGGTATTCCTACCAAGAAGCAAGGTTTGAACTATATTCTTATAGCTCTTTGGAAGAGAAGCCAAAAGTAGTAGTGCCTTATCCATTTCGGAAAGCTTCTCATCGGCATTCAACAATTGGCACACCAATTAATTGAATGTGTTAATGTGATCTTGCATAGTTGTATCCTCCTCCTTCATGAGTTGATACAACTCCCATCTCAAGCACAACTTGTTGGTCAAAGACTTAGAAGCATAAAACTTTTGAAGCTTCTCCAACAACACACCGGGGTCGGTCTCATCCAAGTAGTTATACTTGATTTCGGATGAAATGGCAAGCCTAATAGAACTCACCGCCTTCTTCTTCATGGGCATCCACTTCCCTTCATCCATGGTTGTGGGCTTACTCTTCTCAAGAGCCTCATCAATCCCTTGTTGCACCAACAAATCCACTACGGTGCCCTTCCACACCGCAAAATTGATTTTTCGCATCAAACAAAGGAACATTGAACTTTGCACCATCACCCATCTTGTTTTTCCACCAAAGACACAAACTTTTACCCACAAAACAACCCACAAATCTAACCTAAAGCTCTGATACCAATTGTTGTGAATGGGCTAAAGATATGATGAAGAAACAAGAACAAATATGATGCAAAGAACAACACAAAAACATAGCACAACAAAGAACAACCCACAACACAAGATTAATGAGGTACTAATGATACCTCCCCCTCAAACTAAGTATCTTATCATTAATCTAAACCACAATACATTAATGACTCACCTTCAAGCTTTAAGAACACCCTCTTAAAGCAAAGATTGAAGCTTTACTTCAAACTCTCTCAAAATACATAAACAAGGAAGAACTCTTTTGGTGTAAAACCCTAGCTCTCAATCTTGAATATGCCTCACACTATGTTGTAATAATGTTTAGAGACTCTATATATAGTCCTAATACATATTAGAAGACCTAAGGGCAAATGGGACAAAAGCCCATAAACCGCACAAAAGAAACAGAAACCCGCTGAATGCACATGCTGAACCTTGCTCGACCGAGTGGCTCGGCTCGGCCTGACGAGCGGCTGGGCAGTACCTCACTGTCTTGTTTCTGCTTGCTTGCTTGCTCGAGCTGGGGCTCGATTGATTCCACTTAGCTCGACCATCCGAGCACTTTACTCCTCGATCTTTGCCTTCATCAAGGCACACCATATCATCATCATCATGGATCATCACCTCATTAAGTGATTCAAATCTCAAGCTTTCGTACCTCCTTGTGCTTACTACCTCGTTCTCAAACGTGCAAGCCAAGGCGTATGCCACGAGGTGATCGAACTCACCTCCATCACGGTGAGATATTGGGCTTGATTCAACAAATCCGATGTGAAATTGACCCAACTCGTGTAACCAAAGGCCATAATAGGTCTACTCTTCGGGCCTTTGGTATAGATTATTTGGACTTAGGTAATGGATTTAGTTAAGACATACCATTAGTTATTATTTGGTATAATTAAAAAGAAACAAATCCATTTTATTTGTTTGGACTAATCTTTTACTCTTGTTTGATTCCCCTTATTTGGACTTAGGTAATGGATTTAGTCAAGTATAGTATTTCGCTTACTATATTAATGCCAAACAACCAACATATTTAATATTTATTAATACTATTTCCTTTACTTAATTCTTTCTATACCATTTCCTTTGAATGGTGCTTTGAAAGTTCATATATTGGCTTCTAGCTAGATATAAGGAAGCCGTCAGCAAATAATTAACCAGATGACTCTGGTACTTAATTCTATCATTCTATCCGTACATATTCACCATAATTTGTCACGGAAATTTAATTTTGACAAAGTATGAGGAATATTTCAAGCAAAGTATGATAATTAAATGATCAAAAATAAATTAAAAGGGCATAATAATTTTTTACGTAGTGTATTTAGTTTAATTTTACAAATATTTCTTAAAAAAATATATTATACATTATAGATTATGGTGGAGTCTATGCTTTACCAACTCTCAGGTCCTCAATGTCGATCTCACACTGGGTGCAGATATCTCATTCCCATACCATACCCACCTTAAATGAAATACGTAGGTAATGAGTGACGACACAAAATAATGTACTTTTTGATGAGCTTTCTTAGGGCCTGTTTTCTTCGTCTGATCTGATTGGATAAGATTTGAATTTACTTAATGCAGTGTCGATCGATCGATCGATCCGATCCGTCGATTGATCTAATCGATCGTCGATCGATCGATCCGATCTGTCGTCTTATCTGATCTGATTTGGTTTCATAAAGTTATTATTATTATTATTATTATTATTATTATTATTATTATTATTATTATTATTATTATTATTATTATTATAAAATTTTTTTAAATTTTTAATATTTTTTATTTATTATTATCTAATTAATTGGTTGCTCTTGATTGTTGGCTAATTTAGTTATTGGTTTGATCACCTATAGTTAGTAGGATTTCGTTGTTTTTATTTCATTGTTAAATTAGCGAGTGAGTGCATTTGAAAAAAGTGAGCAAACTAGTAAAAGGTCAATAAAAATTCTACTTAGTAACTTTTATTTCATATTTCAGTATTAATTGAAGTAGACTTTACATTTAACCTAAATTACCTATTATACAAAATTTAGATGTTTGACCAAATAATAACTTTTAACATGTAAAAGAAAAAAGTCAACCAACAATCTAGCGGTAAAACTAGCCATTTACCATGAGCCCTAAGGTAATGTTTGAACTAACTTATTAGATTATTCTGCAATTTCAATTAGAATTAGTCATCACAAGTTTTAATTCTTCTCTTTTATACAGTTAGAGTATATATTTACAAAATTTAATACAAGATTACTTTAAATAAAATTATCAGCCGTCTTTTGTAATAAAATTTATAATTTATTTACATTGATAATATATAAAAAAAACATCAAATTTATTGCAGAAAAATTTGAAACCCTAAGTCATGTAATAAGGGCTTATCTAATTATCAAAGGCTTATCTAATCATCAAAAGCTTCGTTCACATTAAAGTCTAATACTATATTCCAACAAATTAAGACAACTAGAGATTAAAGAAACAGGGAGCTGTCTTACATTCTGGCAGTTCATAGGCTTATTAAGAAAGGTATTACAACCTCTATTTGTAGTCGGTATTTAATGGTGGGAATATAGTGTAAATTTAGCCTTATTTTAGTGGGAAGATCTCGATAAGTTTAATAGTCATATTTTTTTTACTCATTTCATTTCTATCATCCATGTTTTACCATTTTACGGTGCTAGTATTAGAAAGTAACGAAAAATTATGAACCAAAAAACTTTTTTAATGGGATGCCATGATGCATTTTCCAAAAATTTACATTACAGATCATTTATATTTCAATTACTATCATACTTCGTCCGTTCATAATACTTGCTATATTTGACATTTTTCGCAATTTAATATGTTATTTTGTTCATTTATATGTTGAATTACAAACATTAAAAATTACAAAAAGTTAATAGTATGAATATATACGATTAGACGATTTAAACAAAATCTCACTTGACTAATATTATTACTTATACCTTAGTCGCACTATATAAAATAAGCTTGAACGATGAATATCACTTATTTAATAGTTTATTTACACTTGCTATGAATACTTCAAATGTTCGGACAAATGCAAGTACGGTTGCGTATTGATGTGAAGTATGCTCCATGTAAGCTGGAAATATAACAATTTCTAGTTGTGGAAATCTTCTTCTATACAAACATGCATGTTAACAATAATGCGCTTAATTATAAAACTAAATCTTACATTATTAAATAATATTTGACTTATTGTAACAAAGCATATGCCTATTAGATTACAAAAAGATTCCAGATAATTTGCATTTAAATACCTATCTTTCTTCCCTCCAATTATGTCAAAAAAAAGAAAAAACACATGCTTGTGAGAGCTTAGATTTCAAAAACAAAAAATCATGGCAAAAGGGCAACAATTGGAAGTGCTAAATGCACTTGATGTTGCTAAAACACAATGGTACCACTTCACTGCAATTGTGATTGCTGGTATGGGTTTCTTTACCGATGCATACGACTTGTTTTGCATCTCTTTACTTACTAAGCTTCTTGGGCGTATTTACTATGATGTTCCCGGCTCTAAAAAGCCTGGTTCCTTGCCTATCAATGTATCCGCCGCTGTGAGTGGTGTTGCCCTTTGTGGTACTCTTGCGGGTCAGCTTTTCTTTGGTTGGCTCGGAGATAAAATGGGTCGAAAGAAGGTTTATGGTATGACCTTGGTTATGATGGTGTTTTCTTCCTTAGCTTCTGGACTCTCTTTCGGGAGTAGTGCTAAGGCTGTCATGACCACACTCTGTTTCTTCCGCTTTTGGCTTGGATTTGGTGTAGGTGGAGATTACCCTTTATCCGCCACCATCATGTCTGAGTATGCTAACAAGAAGACCCGTGGAAGTTTCATTGCTGCTGTCTTTGCTATGCAAGGCGTTGGTATATTGGCGGGTGGTATTGTTTCCTTGCTTGTTTCAGCTGCATTTGAAAGCAAATTCAAGCCTCCTGCATACAAAGTCAATGCCGTGGCTTCTCTTCCTCCGGAATCAGATTACATCTGGCGTATTGTCTTGATGTTTGGAGCTATCCCTGCCGGCATGACTTACTACTGGCGTATGCAAATGCCCGAGACTGCTAGATACACTGCTCTTGTTGCAAAGAATGCTAAACAAGCTGCTGCAGACATGTCTAAAGTTCTTAAGGTTGAAATAGAGGCCGAGGAGGATAAGGTTGAGCAAATAGCAAAAAGTGAGAAGCACCAATTCGGGCTATTCACTGCTCAATTTGCTCGTGAATATGGAATTCGTCTATTAGGAACAACCAGCACTTGGTTCTTACTTGACATTGCCTTCTACAGTCAAAATCTTTTCCAAAAAGATTTATTCTCCTCCATTGGATGGATTCCACCAGCAGAGGACATGAACGCAATAAGAGAGGTGTATATGGTAGCCAGGGCTCAAACTCTAATTGCTCTTTGTGGAACTGTCCCTGGATATTGGTTCACAGTGGCATTCATTGACATAATTGGACGATGGTGGATTCAAATGATGGGATTCTTTTTCATGACTGTCTTTATGTTTGCCATTGCCTTCCCTTACAACCATTGGAAACAAAAGGAAAATCGTATTGGGTTCATTCTGATGTATGGACTCACATTTTTCTTTGCAAACTTTGGTCCAAATGCAACAACCTTTGTGGTACCTGCAGAGGTATTCCCAGCAAGGCTAAGGTCGACATGCCATGGTATATCCGCAGCAGCTGGTAAAGCCGGAGCCATTGTAGGAGCATTCGGATTTGTGTACGCATCACAAGAGAAGGATCCAGCAAAGAGAGACCATGGATATCCAGCTGGAATCGGTAAGAAGAATTCACTAATCGTGCTTGGTGTAATCAACTTCCTTGGTATGGTCTGCACACTTTTTGTTCCTGAATCAAAGGGTAAATCCCTTGAAGAATTAGCTGGCGAGGTTGAGGTGGATGATGTTGATGAAGCTGCGGTAGACCGCAGAGGTTTTGCTTAATTTACCCACAACCGCAGAGCACACTAATTCAAGATATATATTATTTTGCGCGTTTATATTAATTAAATATTGTGTTGTATTACTTGATTTGGTTGTTTTATGTATGATGGAGTATCCATCTTTAAACTTATTTGTGTTGCTATATGTAGCTAAGAAACGCTACGAAAATTGTAACTTATTTTAATTACCGTCTAAATATTTCTTTTAATGCAAATTCTTTTCTTTTAATTATTTCATTCTCTAGAATTTTAAAGAATGGTAAAATTATAGAAATTTTGAAGTCTTAATAACAATACAGAACAACTATGTCAATTGGGTTAACTTTATGCCCTCTAACTTTCTTAGGCCGAAATTTGATTATTTTTGTCGTTAGACAATATTGTAAGTTGGGTTTCCTTTATTAAGTTTTTTTTGACCATCATCATCATTATCATCGTACCCAGTGTATCCCGTTCATAAAAAACTATGATCAGGGTCTGAGGAGGGAAGAACGATGACAGACTCATACCCATGAGGAGAGTGCGATCAAAGAGTCTCCCGGTCTAAAATGCATACAAATTAGGAAAAATTATAAGAAACTAACTAATCTATAGGTCTATTTGCAAAAAACTACCCTGTGTATTTTTTTTTTGCAAAACACTACCTTATTTTTTTTTTTCAAAAAACTACCTAATCTAATGTTTTTCTCTTCAAATGACTACCATTTAACGGAAAATGTTAGTTGACCGTTAAGTTTGAGGGTTTGACCAATTTGAGAGGTTAAGTTGTCTATGTGGTAGTATCTCATTAGTCTTTGTTTTTTAAATAATTAAAATTAGAACCCATAATTTAACAAAATAAAAATATAAGATATTCGTCGTCATTTTTACCCAGCATAACGATTTTTTTTTCTAAAAACGAACGTCTTGATTACTCTAATGAGTTAACTCTTTTGAAAATTCGGTCGAAGCAAGTACTTATTTGTCTATTTTTCGATACGTAAACCGAAAAAGATATTTAACGTCATTTTTACCCATCATAATAATATTTTTTTCAAAAACTGGACGTGTCGAATATTCTTATGGAATAACTCTTTTGAAAATCTGGTCAAAATAATAACTTATTCGCCTATTTAATTTTTTGACGCAACATATTTGCGATTACCCATAAGGGTGTTCCGACCGGATTTCCGAAAGTGTTATCCCATAAGGATAATCGCGACGTCCGTTTTCTGAAAAAAAGATCGTTATAATGGGTAAAAATGACATCAAATATATTTTTCGGTTTACGTGTCGGATAACTGGCAAATAAGTACTTGTTTTGATTGGATTTTCGAACGATTTACCCCATAAGGTTAATTGCGACATCTCTTTTTTGGAAAAATGGTTATGACCGGTAAAAAATGACGTCAATTATCTTTATTTTTATTTTGTTAATTTATGTGTTTTAATTTTAAATTATTTAAAAATACGAGGACCAATGAGATACTACCACATAAATAACTTAACCTCTCAAATTGGTCAAACCCTCAAACATCACGGTCAACGAACATTTTCCGTTAAAAGTGGTAGTCATTTGCAGAGAAATATATTAGATTAGGTAGTTTTTTGAAAAAAAAAAAAAACATTAAGTGATTTTTTGCAAATACTATTAGATTAGGTAGTTCTTGTAATTTTTCCTATAAATTATTTATAAATACATTATGCTAATGATAAACTTAAAGTAAATAATCATTTGAAATAAAATTTATACTAGAAATAGAACTATTATATAAAACTTTGTACGCCAAAACCATGTTTCCCTCCTCTGCCTACCTAGCGATCCAACTAGCAATAACTCAGGTCACACAATAGCCACCCAATCCTTTAAGGCCTTACTCGTTATTGCCTAACAATCCCATTTTGTTTTGTGTGTATTTGAATCAAGATCTTGGAAGCAGGATCTTGACTAAAACACCAATAAAATCCCTTAAAAAAGGCGTAGCATATAATGAAATTAATTTGAGAAAGGAACAACATAGTAACAAAGCCTAGTCTCCTCATATGATGTAGTAGAGGTTTGCTTTTGATAAGTGTAGTATTTTACGCTTATTGTGCATTCTTTATAATTATCGAGAACATTAATTAGCGTTTTGAGGTTTAAAGTGGTCGAGATTCGTTAAGATTATTTGCTGTTATATGTCATTTCTACCGAGTTCATGAATATGTCATCACATGTTTTAGACATCATTTTGTCGCTCACGAAGATACTTTATAAATTTAAAGAAGTTTCGAAGATGGTTTGACGAGATTCCAAGTCATTTGGAGTATTTTGTGCGAACCTCCTACTGCACCCAAAGTTACACTTGAAAACAAGGTTTTGGAATCTGTTGGACGAAATTCGGTCGAAGGTGCTTGTAGCTTCGGTCGAGATTTGAAACTTGGGTGGTGATAAAGAAACTCTTTTTTCATTTAATTTTTTTGAAGTATTTAAGAAAATGACTATCTCCCCAAAAAAATTTGTAAAAATAAGTTTTTCGAAAAAACGATATCAAGAATAGTGTTTTTGTACCTTGATAGGTTGAGACTTGAGTTTTGGGTCAAAGGAGAAAACGTTGTCAAAGATGTCGTTTCATACTTAATGGAAAACGCTGCTTCCTCCCCTTTAAATTTTTTGGTAAAAAAATAATTAAATTAATAGTTTGATTGTACAAGGATTCGAACCTTAGACCCTTGGCAATCTAAATATTTTATTAACCTGTGACGAGAGTTAAATGGGTGTTTAAGTTGCTGACTTAATGTGATTGAATGTGGAGATTAAGTGTAGATTAATTGCGGAATTGATGGGCCACTTAATTGGGGTTTTTATGATGAGTTATGAAGAATTGTATAGATGCTTTACTATGCAAGTTGAAAAAAGACTGATCAGAAGAATTCCTAATGCTCGCCCGACCCCTTGCTCGATCGAGCGAGCCCCTCTGTTTGGTCGAGCAACAAAACAGAATGTAACCAGTAGCTTCTGATATGCTGCTCGACAAGCCTGCTGACCATGGTGACTCGCTCGACCGGTCGAGCGATCCTTCTGACAACATTAGATGCGGTTTTTCGACTCTTGGACTGCATGGGGGTGTTGCAACGCATTGAATACCAGCTGATTAATTATGTTAATGTTGTTTATTATGCAATTTACTAGCTATATTATTCATGTGTAACTCCTATTGTATCTAGCATTATAAATAATGAGCAAGAGTGATCATCCGAACACAAAAAACACAAACCCCTTAGCCTAAACACAACCTTTTGTTTATCTCTTACTCAATTGTAATACTTCATTGAAAGAGTTTTTTCTCATTAAATTAATACAAACAAGCAACTACACACTACGAAGGACGTAGCTGTTGTTGGGTGAACCTCCTTAAATATTGTGTCATTTTTAGAGTTTCGTTTTTCATTTCAATCGTTTGTTAGTTCATTTCATTTGTTATCGTTCATCAGAGTTCTTAGCATTGTACCGATCCTAGTAATTATTTCAATTGGTATCAGAGCCAAGTTGATCTTATAGTGTTAACAAAGTCATTGTTGTTGAAACATGTCGTCAATAAAACTAGACATAGAGAAGTTTGATCGAAGTGTCTATTTTGGCTTATGGCAAGTGAAAATGAAGGCCATTTTGATTCAAAATGGTGTGCAAAAAGCAATTGATAGTGTAGATAAAATGCCGGAAGGTATGACCACGACGAAATGGGAAGAGATAGATACAAAAGCACTATCGGCAATCCAATTATGCCTTTCCAATGAAGTGCTAAGAGAGGTTGTTAAGAAGACTACAACCAAGGGGATATGGGAGAAATTAGAATCACTTTGTATGGCCAAGAGTGTTACCAATAGGCTACTTTTGAAGAGTAGACTTTATAATCGATGCTTGGAGGAAGATAAACCTTTGAAACCTCACATAGATGAGTTTTTATTCCATAGTCATGATTTACAAAACATTGATGTCAAGCTTGATCATGAAGACTTGGCTATTTACCTCTTATGTTTTCTACCTCCTTTTTAAACAAAATTTTAGAAAAACTCTACTCTATGGTAGAGAAAACTTGAGTAGTAACGATGTGAAAAATTCCTTAACTCAAAGGGACCTCATTGGTACACAACTATCACAAAAATCACAGGGTGGCTCGGGTGATGGATTATTTGTAAGAGGGAGGACACAAGAGAAAGGTTCCACTAGTGGGAGTGGAAACAAGGGTAAAGGTAGATTGAATTCATAGGGGCCTAATAACAAAAACAAGACTTGCAACTATTGCAAGCTTTAAGGCCACATCAAGAAGGATGGTTGGAACTTGGAAATGGAAAAAGATAAATTCTAATGAAAATAGGGCTAAGGACGGAACTAGAAATGCCGATGCTAGTTACGTTAATGATAGTGATGATGGTGGTGTTTGGCAGCCACACATGGGTACAAAGATGGTGATGAATGAATTCTTGACTCGGGGTGCACATTCTACATGACTCCCAACAAAACTTTCTTCCAAATGTTTGAAATTGGTGATGGGGAAAATGTGACCATGGGAAATAATACAACTTGCAAGGTGGTCGGAATCGGGAACGTGAAAATACAAATGTTCGATAAAATGGTGCAGACCTTGACCGATGTAAGGTACGTTTTGGGTTTGAAAAACAATCTCATTTCTTTGGGTACTCCTGATAAGATCGGGTGTAGAATCACTTTTGAAGGTGGAGTGATGAAGGTTGCTAAACGGTCACTTGTAATGATGAAGGGGAAGATGAATGAGAGTTTGTATACTCTTGATGGTTCAACTATCTCCGGCTCGACGAACGTCTCCACAAACACAATTTTCGATGATGAAACTAAACTTTGGCACTTAAGACTTGGTCACATGGGATAAAGAGGTATGTTTGAACTTTCTAAACAAGATTTAGTTGATGTCAAAAAGTTCGAGAATCTTGGGTTTTGCGAACATTGTGTTTATGGGAAACACAAGAGGGTTAGTTTCAGACCCGCCATACACAACACTAAGGGAATCCTAGACTATATTCATTCCGATTTGTGGGGGCCTTCAAGAAAGCCCTCCCTTAGTGGTGGTAATTATTTGTTGACATTCATAGATGATTTCTCAAGGAAAATTTGGTGTTATTTTATTAAACATAAAAATGAAAATTTTGATGTTTTCTTGCAATGGAAGAAAATGATTGAGAAAAAGATCGGTAGGAGCATCAAGACATTGCGAACCAATAATGATCTTGAGTTTGTTGATAATAAGTTTCTTCAATATTGTGCTAGTGAAGGCATTGTGAGACATAGAACTTGTGCAGGGCGTCACTACAACAAATTCAATCTTTAGTGACATATATTAGGTGGCATTTGAGTAAAATGCCACTAAATTAAAGTTATAGTGACATTTATAGTGGCATTTATTTTTTTTGTTACTAAATTTTCAAAATGCAAAGGAGGAAATCAATCAATTCCACCTTTTAAGAAAGAAAATCAGAAATTAGAAATTAAAAATTAGAAATTAGTAATTATATAAAAACAAAAAAATTATATTTTCACAAATTCTCAATACAAATGGAAAATTAAATGCTGGAAAACACAAATTGTAAATCTTATTACACTTAATTGAAAACATAAATATTTTTTCTTGATTTATTTTTTTTTTAAATCACACTTTAGTTTTTTAGAATTGTTATTTTTCAAAACAATTCTTTAGTTTTAGTGCTTTTAAAACAAGCCAGTACATTTGCCAAGTTTTTCTCTCTCCTCAAAAACCAATGTAAGACCCATCCCTTTCCCAGTTTCCTAACACGATTCTTTCCTTCTCCTAGATTTTATTTTTCATTCATTTTCAATCTAAATTGTAGAAATTCATCTTAAGGTACGATTATCTACTCAAAATCATTCTTAAAGTCACTACAACAAATTTAGCTTTTTGCGACAATGGATTTAGTGACATTAAAAAAATGCCACTAATTCATATTTTTAGTATAATAATTATTGGTTTTTATTTTAAGGTTCACCATAAAGTTTATTTAGCGACACTTAATTTGGTCTTTAGTGGCATATGTAATTGTCACTATATTCTATAGTGGCATTTGTGAGAAATGTCACTAGATCCTATATCGCTAAAAGCTTTAGTGTGACTTTTTAATATGCTGCTAAAAGGTCTAATAAATGTCACTAAATACTCTATATACACTATAAGAAATTTGAAATAGAGACATTTAAATTAAATATCGCTAAATATATCCCACTAAAAGCAAATTATGTTGTAGTGAGTTACGATTCGGTGCAATTATGTCTCAAAAATCATCCTCCTTCAATCAAAATTCTGAAGAAATTGGAGCTGTGATTGTGTATGTCTTCGAAAATCATTGATCTTCTTCTTCAATTAAAGTCGTTTTTGACATTAATCTTCAATTAAAAGGTAATTTACATATTACTAATGATTAATTCTTATTATTTTGATTTAATTTTTGATGATTTTGAACAATTACAAATAATAATGTCTTTACTTATTCTTCTTATTTTGAACAAATGTGTCTTCAATTATGTATTGTTGCGCTTTATGAAACTATATACACTTGCTCAAACCTCAGTGCACTCCAGGTTTGTCATATCAAAGTTACTTCTATTATCGGCTCCCTCTCTGTCTAATCTATCCTCAAACTGGAATATCCATTTTTGTGGAGCATTTCAAATTTAATTAGAAAATTTAATAGTCATATTTGCTCAGACCTAGGGTATGGATGTATTGTACTATATATGTAAAATGCTAGTTTTGATGGCTCTCTTTCAAGTGTTTTCAGTGATAGTATGATTTCTTCTAGTGTATTAGCTTCAGCCTGCTTAGTGTCTCCTTCAATCAATTTAAAAGCAAACTTGACCAGAGAAATAGGAGTTGGGCAATGTGATATTAGATGTTAGTTTAGCATTCATCATTTTGGTAATGTAATTCATGAAATTTTATTGTCGTCTTGTTTCCTTTTCCTTTTGAGATCACTTAATAAGTTAGCTTCCGTTAATAATGAGATCGTGCAGAAGATAGTTTCATAAAGGTACTTGATGCTGTTATGGAGTATTCTTTGGATGTTTGATATTTTCTCCATCTAAAAATGCAATATTGTGCTGTAAGCTTGGTTTTTCTGCTTCTTGACGTTTTCTGTCAACATTTTTTTGTTCAGGATTTACTTTCTTTTCTTGGGCCACTCTTACGTAAATCTAGTGAAGTGCATAGGCATTTTACGGTGATCAAGAGACTCTAAGAGTGAGAATCTACAGGTATGCAATTTGCTTGAGAAATAGTAACACTTATGCTATGTTATTGATTACATCTAATTTTTTCTTAATTTTTTTGTTTGAGTTGAGAAATAGCAAAACTCATGGATTTTAATATATTGTCCTAATATTATTATCTTGATTTTATCTTCATTACAAGTCATTGTGACTCGCTGCATTCATTTGTGTTTCTTTTGCCATGCTTATGTTATGCAGGTTCTTTAGGCAACATGGTATTTACTATCAATTGATAGGTATAGACACTGATGGAAGTCAAACTGCAATTAGAAGTAGATTGCAGCCATTTCTAATAAATCTGATGTCCTATCTGAAAGTAGCATATCTAATCACAGGTAAAACCAACCTCGGCCTTAAAAAATTAACGTATTGAATCGTTACTCATTAAATCCTTGTTGGATGATTCATCTGCTAAACATGTGTTGTATGCAAAAACTTAACAGATCAGGATTGAGACACGAGGAAGTATTTTCTTCTTAGTCAGCTCTAGTAAATCGTTACTCCATTTTCTATTTTCTTGGCCTAGAATAAATTTTTCCTACAATGAAGCAATGCAAATTCTTTCTCATCGTTGATGTTTGTTTGACATGTAGATATTTGCATTTGTTGACATTGGAAAGACCAGAAATATTACTTTTCTGCAGGTAATATGAATTTTTATTGTTTACTTTGTCAAGAATTAATCATTTTTAATTTTTATATTTTAACTTCGACTTAAATATTATTGCAGATTTCGAAACCATAATAACTGAAAAGCGTATAGGACCGACTTTAATGTGACTCATATTGATCGTGAATTTTAATTTACCGCAAGCGCACGGTGTACGCGTAGTGCGGGTCGAACACGAGGAGGCTAGATAATTCTAAATTGTATGCTTATGACTAACTAAGACAAGGGTTAAACAAATATGTATGATGAAACTCTAATCCTACGATGCAAGGAATTAAAACAACTATGATAATGATGTAAAACGATGGTATGAAAGACACTAGAGCGTCGGACATCACCTAATTCTAACATGGAATTCAATCACTTTCATGATTGTATGAAATTGAGCCATGAACATGAGAGAAGGTGATCTATTTAATCTCAAGCTTCCGCTTTATTGATTAATATCGATTTAAGACCAATATGAAAGACACTAGAGCGTCGGGCATCTGCTAATTCTAACATGGAATTCAATCACTTTCATGATTGTATGAAATTGAGCCATGAACATAATGGAACGTGATTTATTTAATCTCAAGCTTCCGCTTTATTGATTAATATCGATTTAAGACCAATTAACATTAATCCGCAAACTTCCGTTCTATTGGCTAATACTAGAAGGAATTTAACTCAAATATATCTTAATCCTAAGTTAAACCAATCCTCAAACTTCCGTTTTATTGAAAAGGCCAACAAAGATGTTTAAATCGAGATTCATTAAGCATAGGTTCAATCATAGGCTCAAATCGCACACAATCAATCAATAAAATATCAATCCATGCTTCGAATTAGGGATTTCACCCTAACCCTAGATAAAGAAACTACTCACAATTCATAGCTATGGGAAACATACAACAAACAATAAATGAAAAGGAAGAACAAAATAATAACATAAGAAAACTTACAAATCCGAGAGATAGCATAAACGAAAATACGAAGTCCAAATGCAACAAAGGTTCTTCAAAGGTTCATTGAAAGAAAAACTACTCTACAAACTTAAAGGAAAATTACAGAAATTAAAACTAAAACTCGTCCCCCTGAATAAAGGTAACCGCCACTTTAAATAGTGGCTCCAAAAATAAGAGAAGAAAACCGTCAGAATTGTCCCGGATCGACAAAGCGACGAGTCGTCGCTCAGTTTCTAGAAACTTTGGAGTGCATCTTCGATTGAGCGACGAGCGTCGCTCATAGGGCGACGACTAGTCGCATAGTTTCTGGAAAAACCAATGGGCATGTATGAATTGGCGACGAGCGTCGCTTAAGGGGCGACGACTCATCGCTTAGCTCCTGGATGCTCTTCACTCCATTTTCTTTGCTTTTTCTTCGTCGGGACTTGCTCGTGGCTCGGTTTCTTCACATGACAAGGGGTCTTAGGCTATTTCTCCAAGCCTTCACCCTCTGATATCTCCGGAACCTAACAAAAACCTCCAATTTTGCCTCAAAAATCACATAAAACACAAGATTGACCTCATGAGACAAAATTTACAACAAAACACTAATAATACACCTAAAACCCGCTAAAACTTCATATAAGGAGCATAAAATCGATGCGGATAAGTGCAAATAATTGCACTTATCACATATATAGAATCAACTTATGGAGAAAAGAATAGTTGTGTGATGGAATAATTGGCAACCAGTTGATGATAAGGTATCTATGCTTGCTAATTTAATTGGAATAAGTATTAAAGAAAATGAAAGATATATTTGACAAAAAGGAGAGGGAAAATGCTAATGTTCAAGCTATGATTTATAATGAGACGAAAATGTTAGAGGAGGTGGGTTTTGATTGAAGAATGGTTGAAGACTACAATATATGATAAAGGTACATTCAATTGCTTCTTTCACATTTATTTGACAAATGTGTTTTTCTTCACAAATGGATCTTTTGATCATTCGAAATTATTAAGATTTATTGTATTCTAATTGCTTATGGTTTTCTATTATTTTTCAATTGAGTATGATGCTGACAATGTGCTTTTTTTTTTCAAACCTATGCAGTTGTCCATTTTTCAAACCTAAAAAGAGATGCAGATAGTAGACGATCATTATTGCTCAAGTTTCAGAGACTAAAGATGCTGGGATTACACCATATAAATCTATGAAGTTATCTTTTTTTTTGAATATATGTTCTTTTTGAAAATGTAATTAGATATTACAAGTTTGTATGGTGAACCTTAATGTGATTGTTATATCCATCGTTGATGTTATCTTAATAGAAAGGAAAATATTTTGCCTCAATTAGATATAAGTTCAATCGAAGCATGACTAAGCATGTCATTGGAAGAAAAGAGGGGCAAGACTTTTGGTCTGATAATAAGGCTTTAGTGGCATAAACTCTAATGCCACTATTAGCTTTCGCGACATAGGATCTAGTGGCATTAGTATACATGTCGCGACAGCCTTTTGTGGCATCTACAAATGCCACTAAATCCTAAAACATATGCCACTAAATCCTAGGTTAGTTTTAGTATGTCCTCAACAAAAGGGTGTTACGGAGAGGATGAACAAAACATTGTTAGAGAGGGCTCGGTGTATACTAAACCAAGCAAATTTGGGGAAGAAATTTTAGGCCGAAGCGGTGGCTACAACGTGATCAACCGCTCACCTCCTACCGTCTTGAAGTTCAAATCACCACAAGAAGTGTGGTACAAGACTCCGGTAAATTATTCTAGTCTTAGAGCCTTTGGTTGTCCCGCTTATATTCATGTAAATGATGGCAAGTTAGAATCTAGGGCTAGAAAATGCATTTTTGTGGGTTATGGAGTGGGTGTAAAGGGGTATAGGGCGTGGTGTAATGAGTCAAAAAGAATAATCACTTCTAGAGATGTTGTATTTGATGAAAAAAGCATGTTAATCTCTAGTGTAGAAAGCCTCGTTGAAAATATTATAAATGATGTTGTAATGATCCTATTGACGCACAAGAGGAGGTTCAACCTCCCACTATTGATGAAGGTGGAAATAATGATGATGTCCAACAAAGAACTGCTCCTTTTTCCACAACAAGGCAAAAGAGGAATATCGTGGCTCCAACCAGGTACATTAAAGAGTGTGATTATGTTGCATATGCTCTCAACGTTGCTAGTGAAGTCAAAAGTTTGCAAGAATCAAGTACGTACAAGGAGGCTATGGCCTCAAATGACTCAAGCAAGTGGTTGATAGCCCTGAAGCAAGAGATGAAATCGCTTGCAAAGAATGAAACTTGGGATATCGTGGAAGCACCAAAGAAAAAAAAAAGATTGTTGGATGCAAGTGGATATTCAAGAGGAAGGAGGGTCCTTCTAGTGGTGTTTCTCCCATCTACAAAGAAAGAGTGGTGGCAAAGGGATACTCTCAAACCGAGGGTGTCAATTTTCATGAGGTATTTTATCTCGTGGTAAAACACTCTTCTATTATAACTCTTTTGGCTTGGTGGCGATGGAGGATATGGAGTTACACCAATTGGATGTGAAAACGACGTTTCTTCATGGTGAACTTGAAGAACAAATTTTTATGAAGCAACCGAAAGGTTTTGAAGTCACTGGTAAGGAAGGTCATGTGTTTAGATTGAAGAGATTATTGTGTGGGTTGAAGCAATCGCCTATGCAATGGTACAACATGTTCGATTCTTTATGATTTCACATGATTTTGTTAGAAGTTCTTAGGATAGTTGTGTTTATCTTAAGAAACTTGAGAATGGTTCCTTGTTGTATTTGCTCTTATATGTTGATGATATACAAGTATCATATGAGGACCCTTGAGGACATTGATAATTTTATGTTGATTTATCAGTAAATTGGCCAAACAGTTTAGTTAGAATCCATAGGCTTGTTTTTCTTTAACTTTATGGTCTAAAACTAACTTCATATAGCTTCTGGACCTCAAATATAGTTTTAGAATATTTTTATTGGTTATTATGAATTTTTAATTAATTTAGATGTTTAATTGATGGAATTTTTATAAATATTATGAAATATTTTCCTTTAGTTTTATAACTTTTATGGTCTCGTAGAGAACTTTTATAGCCTCTAGAACCTTGTTCTATTTTTTGGAATTTTATTTATTGATAATCTCTTAATCATTGACTTTACCCTAAGACGATGTTGACTTGGAGTTTGACTAGACTAGGGTTGACTTACAACAATGTGAAATAGATAACATTGAGTCTTGTTTGAAGTTATGTGTACTTGGATGAATGACTCTGATAGTAAGGAAATGTCAAACCACGGACCGACGTGTAATCCGGCGCCTGTGTTTCCCGGCACGTAGAAATGCGGGGTTAGACAGGGGGACCGAAAGAGTCACATCCTGTAGAAGCTCGAGCATAAAAATTGGTGGAATGATGACTCCCATCACAGTTAAAGTTTGGAATATGTTCTTCCTCTAGCCAGACCGTTACATATATCAGAAAGTCATTATTATGTGTGTTGTGCAAATGTGCTTTTGGATCTTATTAAATAGATCCATTGGATGAACATTATAGTTATCAAGTGTAGGTGACTGTAGCAAAGATATTTATTACATTCTGGCGATGAATGTGAACAATTGTTAAAAGTATTCGAGAATTGAAAATGAGAAACGACAACCGATGAACATAAAAAACAAGTTTCAAAATGTACTTTGCATATCTTGTGAGTATATGATAAACGTATTTTATAACACTTTTATACCCCGTTTAAGCCACTTTGTTTGCTAATTTTGCCCCGAAAATAGCTTTATAATAAATTAAATTCTCGATAATTTACTCTTTTGTATAGTTGGTGGTGTTTTAATATATTTTGAAGGTCTCAAGGTAATTAGTTAAAGCATCATTGGATAATAAATGGACCCTTGGTAGCATAAGAAGCTTCGAAGAACAAACAAAGAGAGAAAGCAGCATGACTCGGTCGAGTAACTCGGTCGAGCCACTCGGTCGAGTCCAGGTCAAATTCCTCCCCAATTTAAAACAGCCCAGAAATCAGTTTTGTGGGATTCATTTCTTCATCTTCTTCGACTGAAGCACCGACTTAAAACTCTCTAGACTTCTCCAAAACCTTCAAAGCCAAGATATTTTAGGAGATATTTCTATTAATTCATGTAATAAATTAGTGGTCACAATTTATCTTGCTCTCCTATAAATAGGGTTCTTCTCCTCCATTGTGAGCAATCTCAATTCAAGAGACAAGAAAGCAAACTCCACCTACATTTTGTAATTCTTAGTAAGTAGTAGTAGTAGTAAGTTCTTTAAACAATCTATTGTGTTCAAACATTCATCTTCAAGAAGTAATAGAGATATCACATTTTGCAATTAAGGTATTAATCCTTACTCAACTTTTCTTAATTTAATGTTATATTGTTTAGTTTGAATTCCAGAAATTGATGATTGAAATGATGGAAATGTTGTTAAATTTATCTTGAATATTCATGTTCTTCCATATTCATCTCCACTATTTACACTTTCCTATTACATTGAAAATTAGAAACTAATTGATTCAATCTACAATTGAACTTTGTATGAAGTGATTAATTAATCTATTAGTCATATACGCATCACATTGATTGAACTATATTGTTATCATTCCATATTTAATTGAATTATTGGTATCACTAATTTGAAATTAACCCTTATTCTTCACCATTAGCAAAAGATTAACCTAAAATTATTATATTATGGATAATGTAATTAGTATTGTTGTTACTTTAAATTCATCCATGAGTGAGTAATTCCCTTCTTGGGCTAGGGGATGTAGTTGACAATATTAATATGTCTAAGGATTAAGATGGTTGGATAATGGTTATTGGCATATGTAAACTCTATGGTAGGAAGTTGGAAGACTCCATTATTAAGGCCTAGTCAGCCAACAAATGGAGTGAGGTTAGCTAATCCCAGAAGATGCGCTATTCACATTCCAATCTCCAACCATAGCTTGTTATACTAGATATATGAAAAGAATTTAAGACATATGATTCATACTAATATTGAGTAGCCCAGAAGTTACCCTTATTAAGGAGTCCTTCGAGACCTAGTCAGTCTAAGGAAAATGGATTATATGCTCAAACGAAATCACATGCCTAGTATAACTAAGGAGTTAAAGAACGTAAACAAGGTTAGTGGTTTGGACGAGTTGTACGCCCAGAAGCCGAAGCTCCTAAGCCAAATCACTAAACTAATAAGCATCTATACCCAGAAGTTGTGATGCTAATAATCAATTAACTTTGTTTATTACCAAGGACCATGATCCAACCTAATCATAAGTCCCAAGCATATTAACGAGTCATATCCCCGAGCCTAAGATTAAATATTAGTCGATAACCACTAATAAGAATTTGCTGTATTCCCAAACAAAACTCTATAATCCAATAACCCTTTGATTACCACCATAACTAAAGTGCATACTTAACTAGTTTCCCTGTGGATCGACCCCGTACTTGCTAACTATACTAGTCGTAGTAGCTAGTGTGGGAATTTATTGTTTGACCGACCCCTCGAGAAATAAAACGACCTCGCGGAGCCGATCAACTTTTGGCGCCGTTGCCGGGGAACTAAGTGCCAAAGTATATACTTTAGCTACAGTGGTATTTGTGAATATTGTAAATATTCTTACAAATTAGTGCTAACATCTCTAGTACTGTTGTATGAGCACAAGTCGACGTGGGAACAGAGATTTGGAACCCTTTGTCCCAGAAATTAATCGGTATCTCCGTCACCTTTGACAAGTGGCTTCGCAAATTAACACAATAGAGAACGAAGACCATCTTAACACACCTCCCAACTCACCTCGAGAATCAATCTCAGCTAGTGAAACCGAAACCGGAAACGAGGAGGAAATGGCCAACCAACCATTATTTGGGCAATTCGGAACACCAGGGAACTACACTCCTCAAGGAGGAATTCGTCTTCCGACCACAAACACTAACTACTAGATCTACCCCCAATACACTCGGATGGTGAAGGAATAAGTGTTTTCTGGCCTGAAGAACGAATGCCCTCTAGAGCACTTGGAAAAGTTCACAGAGATATGTGATCTTATCCCGCCTTGCCTAGATAGTGAGGACTACGTCAAAATGCACCTGTTTCGGGCCAGCCTGGCAGGAGATGCAAAGGATTGGTATAAATGCTTGGAGCCCAACTCATTAACCACCTAGGATGAAGTCCGAAAGGCTTTTCTAGAAAGATCCTACCCTTCGGTTAGAACCCAAGATTGGAGGAAAAAAATAGCAGCCTTCACTCAAGATGAAGAAGAAACCCTCGGAGATGCATGGAATGGATTCAAAAGAATGCTCCGAGCATGCCCTCATCACGAGTATGGGGAAAATCACTTAAATACTTTCTTTTACGATGGGCTAAACGATCAAACCAAAGCTCTATTAGATGCAAGTGTTGGGGGACAACTATGTAAGGTACCTCAAAACCAAGTTCGAGCAAAGATCGAAGAAGTCGTGAAAAACTCAACTTTGGGCAATAGAGGAAGAACAAAAGGCAAGGGCATGTATGAGCTCAAGAACTCAGACTCTTTAGAGTGTAAGTTGGAAGCACTCATTGACAAGAAAATTGCCCAACTTAGTGTCAATAAAGCCTCATCAAATATGTCCTCAATTGGAGCCCTAGCCTTCGCCTGTGAGATATGTGGTGGAACCAACCACGATGCATCCTATTGCGGTGGTTCAAACTCAGAACATGTGGCAGCAATAAACTATGGCTCAAACACTCAAGGCTACAACCAACAAAATGGGCGAAACAACTTCATGCAGAGGCAAGACAACCACAACTATAACCAAGGAAATCAACAAGGAAGGTGGAACAATCAGGGGTTCAATAACACACCTCAAAGTCAAGAAGTCTACCGACCACCACATATGAAAAATCAAGGAGCATCCAACTTTGCTCAGGGAGGCCCGAACTTCTCCCAAGGCCCTAACTTTAACCAAGGCCCGAGGGGAGGACACATTCCATTCCCAAGAGAACAAGCTCCAACCATGGATGTACAAGGTCAGATATTAGCCCAGCTACAAACTATGACCCAAACCCTTGTACAACAAAACCAACAAAGCCAAACACTTGCCCAACAACTCCAAGAAATGCAAGCCCATCTAAAAGTAGTTGACAATCAACTAGCCCAACTTGCCAACCCTCCACCACCACCCCTATTTCCTGGAAACCCGCAACCTAACCCAAACACACAAAAATCCCAAAACCCTACGCATCACACTGCAAAGGCAATACACTTAAGGTCTGTTACTTCTTATAAGGAGCCTGAGATGCCTATAGAAAATGAGGAGAAAGAGATAGTAGAGGGTGCACAAGAAAAAGGGGAGATAAGCGGAGAGAAAGAGGATAAAAATGAAGGAGAGTTGAGCAATGAAATATTAAAAGAAAACAATGAGAAAAAGTCTGATAAATGGAAAGAAGGGAGTCTTATAAAGGAGCCAGAAAGGGTATATGTGCCGCCAGTCCCCTTCCCATACCGAAGAGTAGAGAAACAAGTTGACGCTCACTTCAAAAGGTTTCTCGAAAGGCTCAGTCAAATGGAAATGAAGATTCCTTTCCTCGAGGCGATGGAGCAAATGCCGAAATACGCCAAGTTTCTCAAGGACCTTTTAGCCAACAAAAAGAAATTAGAGGAAGAGGTCATTAATCTACCACATCAAGTTAGCCAGATCATACAAGGAAACCTCCCTAAAAAGGAAAGAGATCCAGGACCTTTTAACCTACCTGTCAAGATTGGAAACTTAGAGCCAAAAGGTGCCTTAGCAGATCTCGGGGCTTCCATAAGCCTCATGCCCCTGTCCATTGAAAAAAGGCTCGTGTTCAACCTTCAACCATCAAGAAAAACAATTCAACTTGCCAATCGAAGTATTAAGGTTCCTTGTGGAGAGTTCGAGGATCTCCCAAATCAAGTTGGGCATCTTATAGTTCCATGCGACTTTATCGTCATGGATATGGAGGAAGACCCTCACACCACTCTAATACTCGGAAGGGCAGCCCTTAAAACTCTGAATGCCTTGATCAATTGCAAGAATGATACCATCATGGTTATCAGAATCTCGATCCTGATCAACGACTCTACGATCCTACGATCCAAAATTAGGCGACCGATCCGGATCGTAGGTAGGATCTTAATTTTGGTAGAATCGTACGATCCTACATAGCTCCTGGATTTAAGTAGTAGGATCATAACGCGATTCTACGATCTAACGATCCGATCCTACAAAGGTAATTTCAATCATACAAAAATCTCATATAATTTAGATTTTACTTATGTATATATCTAAACAATTATATCAATATGACTAAAATTCAAGTTTTTCTTGATTCACATTGTAAAAATGAGTATTAAAGGTATTCTTTGACAAAACTTAATAGTTGAAGTCAA
The DNA here is from genome assembly GCA_019425755.1 of Amaranthus cruentus. Lineage (NCBI taxonomy): Eukaryota > Viridiplantae > Streptophyta > Magnoliopsida > Caryophyllales > Amaranthaceae > Amaranthus > Amaranthus cruentus. The sequence goes on from CM033454.1 coordinate 17,688,185, forward strand.
ACAAGTATTAATTTAAGCCTTAAAATTTTGAAAAAGAACAAATACAATTGAAAATTAGTTATTTAAAGCTTATTAAAAGCATATTTGTAGGATCACACGATCCTACGATCCGATTCTACCGATTTCGATCCTAACCCCTCAACGATCCTACGTAGAATCCCGATCCTAACAACCTTGGATACCATAACGGTGGAAGTAGCTAAAGAAAAAGTGGTTTTTCAATTTTCAAGAACTACCAAAATGCCTATGATGGAACAAGCATGCCGAATGGAAGTAATAGACAGCGAGGTGGCTTCCTTTATTAAGAAAATGGATGTGGTGGACCCTCTCCAAGAAGCACTATGTCATGATCCAAAAGACTTCACCAAAGAAGCAAAATTTATGGATAAGAAACTCGATGAAGCACCAATAGAAGAATCAGAAGATGAGTTTCTGAGCATATCGGAGACTAAGGAAGAAGGATCGGTAAGTGGGAAGAGAGCCACGCCTTCCCCAGAGGTAACGTTAAAACCCCTTCCCCCTAGTCTAAAATACGCATACTTAGATAAGAAGCATCGTTATCCGGTCATTGTGAATGCATCCTTAGATGACATTTCCCTTAAAAAGTTACTAGATGTTTTAAGGAAGTATAGGGAAGTCATAGGGTATTCTATGGAAGACATTAAAGGAATAAGTCCAACCCTTGGTATGCATCGCATTCACTTGAAAGACGGTTGTTTCACATCGATTGAGCCTCAAAGAAGACTCAATCCCAACATGAAAGAAGTGGTAAAAACCAAAATTTTAAAACTACTCAAAGCTGACATCATTTACTCCATATCAGATAGTAGATGGGTCAGCCCGATTAATGTTGTACCTAAAAAAGGTGGAATGACAGTCGTTCAAGGAGAGAATGGAGAAATGATCGCTTCAAGAACAACTACGAGTTGGAGAGTTTGCATTGATTATCGCAAACTCAATAAAGCCACAAGAAAGGATCATTTCCCCCTTCCCTTCATTGACCAAATGTTAGAAAGATTGGCCAACCATAACTTCTTTTGTTATCTCGATGGGTACTCCGGTTTTTTCCGAATTCCCATACATCCGGAGGACCAAGAAAAAACAACGTTTACATGCCCTTTTGGAACCTTTGCGTATAGACGAATGCCTTTTGGGTTATGCAACGCACCGTCAACGTTCCAAAGGTGCATGATGGCCATTTTTTCTGACATGGTAGAAGATTTTTTGAAAGTTTTTATGGATGATTTTAGCATCGGGGGATCTTCTTTTGACATCTGCTTATCCAATTTAGAAAAAGTCTTAAAAAGATGTCAAGAAGTGAACCTGGTGTTAAACTGGGAAAAATGCCATTTTATGGTGCAAGAAGGCATTGTCTTGGGCCATAAAATTTCATCAAGAGGCATAGAGGTCGATCCTGCTAAGATTGAAGTTATAAAAAACTTACCCCCTCCTACAAATGTGAAGGGAGTAAGAGCTTTCTTGGGCCATGCAGGATTCTATCGACGCTTCATCAAAGGTTTCTCCACCATTGCAAAACCTCTCACTGAACTTTTACAAAAAGAAGTGGAGTTCTCTTTTTATGAGCGTTGTATAAAGGCCTTTGATCAACTAAAGGAGGCCCTCATCTCTGCACCCATAGTGCAAGCTCCGGACTGGAGCTTACCCTTTGAACTAATGTGCGATGCAAGTGATGCATCTGTAGGTGCGGTTCTAGGACAACGAAAAGAAGGAAAGCCCTGCGTCATCTAATACATCAGCAAAACTCTCGATCCAGCCCAAAGGAACTACACCACAACTGAAAAAGAGATGTTAGCGGTTGTTTATGCATTCGTGAAATTCAGACCATATTTGATGTGCTCAAAAGCTATTGTATACACAGATCACGCGGCCATCAAGTATCTCACCTCTAAAAAGGATGCAAAGCCGCGCTTGATTCGGTGGGTCCTTCTTCTCCAGGAATTTGATTATGAAGTCCGTGATAAAAAGGGGAGCGAGAACCTGGTAGCTGATCACCTGTCTCGCCTACCTTCAGAATGTCACGATGGTGACATACTTCCAATCATGGATAGTTTAAAAGAAGAGAACCTATTCATGGCAGAAATTAGAGGGGCGCCCTGGTACGCAGACATAGCTAATTATCTTGCTTGTGGGTTGATTCTAGAAGGAAGAAACTCCCGCGAAAGAAGGATTTTCTACGAAGAGCAAAACACTACTACTGGGATGACCCCCTGCTTTTTCGACTATGTTCTTATGGAATATACAGAAGATGTGTCCCAGAAGAGGAAACAAGGGGGATAATTGAACAATGTCACTCTTGAATGTAATGAAGACGATTGCGAAAATCCATGAAGCTGGTTTCTTTTGGCCCACCCTCCACAAGGACGTCAATAACTTTGTGAAAGCATGTGATGCTTGTCAACGGACCGGAAATATCACAAAACGACATGAAATGCCTCAAACCAACATTCTTGAATGCGAAGTTTTTGACGTTTGGGGCATCGACTTTATGGGTCCGTTTGTATCGTCTCTCGGTAATCAATACATCCTTGTGGCGATCGACTATGTCTCGAAATGGGTTGAAGCTCTCGCATCCCCTACTAACGATCACAAGGTAGTGATGAAATTGTTCAAGAAGGTGATTTTTCCATGATTCGGGGTTCCTAAGATCGTCATCAGTGATGGAAGCACACTTTGCAAAGGATCAACTAAATCATCTGTTAAGGAAATATGGCGTGAATCACAAGGTAGGAGCCCCGTATCACCCTCAAACCCAAGGACAAGTAGAACTAGCGAATCGAGAGATAAAGAACATACTTGAAAAAGTGGTGAACCCTGGAAGGAAAGATTGGGCGTTAAAGCTAGATGACGCATTGTGGGCCTATAGAACCTCATATAAGACGCCTATTGGCACCACTCCATTTAGACTTGTATATGGTAAAGCTTGTCACCTTCCGGTAGAGCTAGAACATAAGGCTTGGTGGGCAATTACGAAGCTAAATATGGACCCGAAATCCATCAAAGCTAAAAGAATGGCTCAGCTCCGTGAGCTTGAGGAGTTGAGACTTGACGCTTTCCAAAGTTCGAAACTCTACAAGGAAAGAACCAAAAGGTGGCACGATCAACGGATCATGCAAAGAGATTTCAAGGTCGGGGACAAGGTTCTCTTATTTAACTCAAGAGCTAAACTGTTCCCCGGAAAGCTAAGGTCGAAATGGTCGGGTCCGTTTGAAATAGTTAACGTAACCCCTTATGGCGCAGTAGAATTAAGAGGAAAAAGGGAAGATTTCTTAGTGAACGCTCAAAGGATTAAACTTTACCATCACGAAGACAAAGTGGGCGCAATAGAAGAAATCACATTTCAAGATTCGTGCCTAGAAGGGCACAATTGAAGACCAAGAATTACATCCGTCAAGCTAATGACGTTAAACAAGCACTTGTTGGGAGGCAACCCAACCATGAGGTACATTTTGATTTTTGCATGTTTCGCTTTGCTTTTGCGCATATTTAATCTTTTTGGAAATAGCGCATATTTAATCTTAGTTATACTAATTTTGCTAAAAATTCTATAATAATAATACTAAATAAATAAATAAATAAATAAATAATATATAAATAAATAAATAAACAATTAAATATACTAAAGTAAGAAAATGAGTGTTGGCACATTCTGCAGCACAGAAGAAACAGGACACAAAAACGTAAGAAAATAAGGCTGGACTCGACCGAGTCACTCGACCGAGTTGCTCGACCGAGTCACTCGACCGAGTTGCTCGACCGAGTCACTCGACCGAGTTGCTCGACCGAGTCACTCGACCGAGTTGCTCGACCGAGTTACTCGACCGAGTTGTTCGACCGAGTTACTCGACCGAGTTGCTCGACCGAGTCACTCGACCGAGTTGCTCGACCGAGTCACTCGACCGAGCACTGTTCACGCCCAGCTCTTATTCGACATTCTGTCTTGTTTTACCCATTTCAAACACACTCATCTTCATTCCCTCATACCCCCACGAAAAACCCCTCTTCACAACACTCATACCCTTTACCTCTACTCCTTATTTCCACCATTAAATCTCTAAAAAAAAGCTTTAAAATCTTCAATTTCTACCATTCTTGCACTCCTTCTTCAACATTTGCTCTCTTAGTTATTTTCCCTAATTTGGTAAGCAAAAAGCTAACTTTTGTTTCTTAATTTTATTTTGAATTCTTACTAACTATAACTCATATTAGTGTAAAATTTTAGTATTTTCTTGCTTGTGTGTTGTTTGTTTAGTAGACCTGTAGGAGAAATGTCTTCAAGTAGAAAAATTTTGAAGAGAAAAGGGTCTCAATCTCAAAGAGAGAAGCATCCTCCAAGAATAGCTTGAGATCCAACATATACATCAGTTGTTTTTGCTAGTGAACAACAAAAAGTAAGGTTTACAAAGCTTAAGAATCGTAGTATCGAAAGCACTAGATTTATCAATAAAGACACCCTAACAAAATTGGGAATTCTACAAGAAACTGAGCAACTATTTTGCAATCTAGGGCTAAAATCTTTCTTTGAAATGCACTACAAGACTCATCTCGCCCTCACATATGAATTCCTTAGCTCTTTTGAATTGAGATATAATGATGAAGGTGTAAAAACTAAGTATTATAGATTGAATAATTCTAATTTTGCAACCACTGTTGATGAATTAGCTGTTTATATTGGTATTGTGAATGAGGGAAGTGATGATAGCCCTTCAGAATCCGACATAGGTTCTGTTTGGACAGCTATCACTGGTGAAACACAATTTGCCTTGAAAAATTTAAGAACCAATAGAATCCACCATCCTTCAGTTCGCATATTATTCAAGTCTTTGGCTAACACTCTTTTTGCTAGGTCAAAGGGAAATAAGGTGAACAGTAATGACTTAGGCACATTAGGCAGTTACATTTTCCCTCAAAGCTTGCCTAAACAAAACTATGTTCATTTTCTACTAACCACTTTTGAAACTCCCACCCTTAGAAAAAATTTAAAGGTCTCCACCACCATTAATTTTGGAGGATTAATCACCCACCTAGCTGGACATCTCAACATAAGGGTAGCACCAACTACTAGACCTGATTTGACAACAATCGACATCACTCATCTCAAGCACTCGACTTATGTTAGAATATTAGATGAGCAATCTTTTGATTGGGTCACAAAAGGAAAACCATCCATTAGATTACTAGGACACCCCTTGCCACCCCTAGTTCCAGAAGTTGCTAAATACTTGATTGATTTTCAACTGCAACCTTGCCCTAGGAACCCATTACCCCGAGAACCCCAAACACACAACAATCCTAGCACTTATTCCCCAACCACACCTGCAGGTTATGATACCATTCCCCAGTCACTGGAGAGACTTCACACTGGCATTCAGCAAAACCAACAGGAAAATCGAATGTTGAATGAGAGACTAGCTAGGATGGACTATGAGCATTCTCGTAGAGATCTTGAGCACCAACGTGCTCAGTATCCCATTTATGACTATCACTATCGACAGAGCCACTTTGACCAACAATTCCCCCACCCTGGCTGGTACACGCCTAATCCAGACATCTTCATACCTAGCACATTTACACCTTACGGTTTTCCTGATGGTATGGTTAACTCTTTCACACTAGGGGGGTTCGATACTTACTATGCTGGTACTCTACAACCACCACCCCAGGGAGGCACAGGGAATATGGGGGGATTTTCTGAGTTTGCTGGACACAACACCACAGGATTTGGGGAGTTCTCCACACATCTTAACACTTCTGCACCTAGTGGGTCTGGTCATGGAACAAGTTATAGAGGAAAGGAAGTCATGAGTGTTGATGAAGATGATATTGTTGATGATGATGATAATGTTGATGATGATGATAATGATGAGGATGATGATGATGATGATGATGGTGGAGATGATGATCCCTCCTGGATGGGAAACTACTGATTTATTGTTTCCCGCTCCTTCTTCCAAGCACCAAAGCCGTGTGGACACAGCTTAGTCTGGCTTGGGGGGAGGGAGCACTTTTGTTGTGTATAAACATTTAAGGTTAGATGTTTCTATTTACTACTACTATTACTTTGGGGCAATTTTTGTTGATTTGCACGGAATTAGCTTGGCTTAATATTTTTCATAACTTTTAGCTATTCTTTGATTGAGCATGGCATTGATGGCAAAACTCTAGGTTTGTTTTCAGACTACATGTATGGATTCCTTGAAGAGATTCCTTTTAAGAATTGGTTGAGCACACATGGGTTTGTGGCACCGCCATTGAGAATGGGCAAACATTTAAACCCGGTGAGACATGATCGAACCTTTTCCACCATTAATATTCATAAAAACAAGGAACGATTGTATCATGTTAAAAATGAGATGAGTCGTGAATAAAAGCTCGACATTAGAGAATGGCTTTACTTTCCATGTAACCATTAGAACCTTTACCCCTCATTTCATTCAAAAGATCTTCAAACTAACCCTTTAACCTTTTTACTCCTCTTGGAACTCTAGTTATTAGTTGGGATATTCAGGCTCGATTGGTTGGATTGAAACACTTGAGCACTATTCAGTTAATATTACTTATTTCACCACATGCATATATTCTTATGATGATATTAAATTTTCGTAGCCTATTCCATTGTATGATCTTTCTACACACTCTTATGACCTTATTTCTCTTAATTAGTTCTCGGCTAACGGTAAAAAAATAATAATAAAATATATGTAAAAAAAAAAGAGAGAATGTAGAAGAAGAAGATGAAAGAATAAAATAATTATTTCTTCATACCCCTTCGAGCTTTACCATTCTCCAACCCTTCATCATCCTTCGCCTTTTACTCTTACACACAAATCTAGTGTGGTTGAATGAATGATGAAGAATTAATCACATTTGGCATAAGATAATAGTCTGTTATTTTCCGTTTTGCTTGCGTTTACCAAATATGTAAAATTTACTTTTAGTTTATGGTTGTGTATAGTTAATCAAAAAAAAAAAAAAAAAACAAAAAAAAAAAAAAAAAAAAAGAAGATGAGAAAAAGATAAAGGGGGAAAGAAAAATTGAAGATCCACCTTAAATAATATAGTATAGGATAAGTGCTTAAAGTGTTACAATCTGGATTGTGGTTTGATTGGTGGTTAACTATTTAGTTAGAGTTTCCATTCTCTAAAACCTTCCTTCAACATTCCTCCCATTTTCGCACTACATAGACTAATACTCATCCCATCATTGCCCATTACCTCATAAACCCCACCTTATGCCGTCTCTTTGTCACCGGTTAAAATTCACTAATACTTGTCGAGTTTTGAATCATGATACATGAATTTCCTTTGTTCTTGAGAGACTCACATCAAAAAGAGTCATAAGCCTGAGCGATGAGCGTTTACCCAAAAACACATGAGTGAGGTGATTATTCTAAGATTCAAATACCCTAAAGCGAGGCTTTGCCCATCTCTTTGCGTCTGGTGTGCAATGATACCGTTGTTCTATGGGATCAAATCAAGGTGTCCGTTTTCAAAAGTCTTGAAAAAGAGAACCGCCATTTGCCATCTTTGTAATTGCGAATATCAAAGTAAGTCGCTCTTAACAAAAACAAACAATTAAGCCATGACTAAATTCACTGCATTTCATTTTGGTTATTTTTGCTTGAGGACAAGCAAAGGTTTGGCTTGGGGGAGTTTGATAAACGTATTTGATGACACTTTTATACCCCGTTTAAGCCGCTTCGTTTGCTAATTTTGCCCTGAAAATAGCTTTATAATAAATTAAATTCTCGATAATTTACTCTTTTGTATAGTTGGTGGTGTTTTAATATATTTTGCAGGTCTCAAGGTAATTAGTTAAAGCATCATTGGATAATAAATGGACCCTTGGTAGCATAAGAAGCTTTGAAGAACAAACAAAGAGAAAAAGCAGCATGACTCGGTCGAGCCACTCGGTCGAGTAACTCGGTTGAGCCACTTGGTCGAGTCCAGGTAAAATTCCTCCCCAATTTAAAACAGCCCAGAAATTAGTTTTGCGGGATTCATTTCTTCATCTTCTTCGACTGAAGCACCGACTTAAAACTCTCTAGACTTCTCCAAAACCTTCAAAGCCAAGATATTTTAGGAGATATTTCTATTAATTTATGTAATAAATTAGTAGTCACAATTTATCTTGCTCTCCTATAAATAGGGTTCTTCTCCTCCATTGTGAGCAATCTCAATTCAAGAGACAAGAAAGCAAACTCCACCTACATTTTGTAATTCTTAGTAAGTAGTAGTAGTAGTAAGTTCTTTAAACAATCTATTGTGTTCAAACATTCATCTTCAAGAACTAATAGAGATATCACATTTTGCAATTAAGGTATTAATCCTTACTCAACTTTTCTTAATTTAATGTTACATTGTTTAGTTTGAATTCCAGAAATTGATGATTGAAATGATTGAAATGTTGTTGAATTTATCTTGAATATTCATGTTCTTCCACATTCATCTCCACTATTTACACTTTCCTATTACATTGAAAATTAGAAACTAATTGATTCAATCTACAATTGAACTTTGTATGAAGTGATTAATTAATCTATTAGTTATATATGCATCACATTGATTGAATTATTTTGTTATCATTCCATATTTAATTGAATTATTGGTATCACTAATTTGAAATTAACCCTTATTCTTCACCATTAGCAAAAGATTAACCTAAAATTATTATATTATGGATTGGGATTATTAAAAAATAATTGATAGTTGGGATTATTTTTGGCCAAAGGGTGATAGTTGTGATTATTTTGAGCAAATTTTCCTTAATAATATACATGCTACTTGCTTAGTGGTAACCCAATTACCCTTATTTCATGGACTCGAACTAGTATTTGTAATAGAATTTAAGCATTTATGGATGACACTATGCGACTTTAGATGTTAAATTAGTTTTAAATATTTGTCAAATGCGATAATAACTCTCTTACAAATATACAAAAAAAAAATAACTTACAAATGGTTCAAATTTGACAAATGAAAGAGACTCTTTTTAGACCCATTAAGGATCCATCAAGGACCCTATACCCATCAGATTTGAAGGGTCTGGGTCTGGGTCTGTAAATTTTGGACCCTAAGGGTCCGAATCCGGGTCTGGATCTCAAAAAATTAAAAGGGTCAGGGTCCGGGTCTGGTTGGACCCGCTCCAGACGCGCCTCATGACCATACCTACTCATGCATCTACTAAACAAATTGAACACTTAAAGCCGAAACTTAAATTAGGCACCACCTTCAAGTCATATGCATAATTTAAATAATCATATTTATCCCTTTCCATATTTGTTCAACGCAACAACATAAGTCACACAATGCTCACTAAGGGTTAAATATTTATAATACCCCCACATTCAAGAAGTTCAACCATACTTTAAGAAGATCAAATAGTGGAACCCTAAGGGATAAATTCCACAATTTTAGTCCCTAGTTTTATTGTTGTTCTTATCTTCAAAAAAAGTTTTTACATCGTTTACAAGTCACAATGTTTACAACTCCAAATTTTATGAATCACTTTAAAAGTTAAATAATTACAATATTTTTAGCTAATCAAGATTCATACATAAGCAACTATAAGACTTTTAAACCACATATTCAAAACCTTACAAAACTTGATGCTTTCAATCCACATGACAAGATAATATTTATAAACTTCTACTATCAAGTCTTTACACATTAAGAAATAAATTATTTTGAATAAAACTCTCTTTCAAAAGAAACCCCTTATCATTAACAATGAGTAAACTCCAAACATGATAAATTTTTACTCAATAAATTAATTCATGAAAGAGACAATTTAATAAATATCCACACTTTCCACTTAACACCAAATTAAGTAGAATTTAATTTTCACAAGTCAAACCACTTTCTAGACATTTAGTCATAAATATCAACTCATCATGAAAATGGTACTTTGATCTATATAATTAGTATGTGAACATATTTTCAAAAAACATTGTAAATTTACCCAATTAGTAAATAATACAAATTACAACCCCCACATACACAACATAAAAGACATCTCATAAGTCAAACTTCACTCATAAGTCATAAAAATCATACCACTTAGTCAATTTATAACTATCTTCCAATAACAATAATTTTCTTAACAATCCACCAAAAATATGAAATTTTAACACTTGTTAGAAGAAATAAATAAACATTTTTGTCTCAAAATAATCATGCAATTTTAATGAGACTCTACTACTCATAATTATGATCATATATATCATCATCAGTTAAAGGAGCTAATTAAGAATTAACAACCACCACTTTAAGGCTTACAACTTACAACAATATACTTACTACTCCTTTAGATAATCAGATGACTTAAAAATTAACAACTTTATTTGGCCATGAAATAATCCTCCTTATTAAGAATTAAAAACAACATTTAACTCTTATACCATAAAAGCATGCTTAAAACTCAATTTTAATTAGCCATAAAAAACTAGCCGTTATAATATAGCCGTTATAAACAAGCCGTTATGAGCTAATTTTCACTCAAAATTATCTAACATTTAATTAATCATCAAAGAGGTTCATTTAATAAAACTCTCATAACCCTCATAATAGATGATCAAATTTACCCTCTTAAAAGTAATTTTAACACCCATCATAAAATTAGTCATAATAACGGTCATAAACATAAAATGTCATTACTCTTTTCCAAATTCATGATCAAGTAGCAGTAAATCATATTCAATTCTAAACTTTACTAGCATGATCATCTTTTGACTAATTATAAATGACATCAAATGCCTACATATTAGTTACAAAATGAAGAGGATTAATAATATACATAAGAGTACAATTTGACTAGTCCATCTTACTAATAGAAAAGTTAATTTAAACTCAAAAATAATGACTATGTTTAAACTCACATAATTCCATGACACATAATTCCCATATAAACTTAATTAAAAAAAAAAGAGTTATAGCAATTAGTCATGGACTAACAGCATGTTAAAAATAATGTAATCATATTACCAATAATTAGGCATGAAAGAATCATTTTTTTTAACATGCACTTTTAATATGCATATGTAACATGATCTTACTATCCAAACCACTTATTTGGTGACACACTTGATCATGAACATAAAATACAAATCACTTGGTGACACATAAAATACAAATTGCAAAATAAAACATGTCCGCTTAAAACTAACATGTAAAGAAAACTCATGAAAATACCAAATTACATGTGATGAAATTCACCAAGATCAATACCCATAATAAAATGTAAATTAATATTATCCAAATAACTTATAAATTTGTATAAGTTTAGGACTTACCTTCTATACCATCACTTATATATAATCTCATACTCAAAATATAATATAATAAATAACGCGCCGTTCATAAAAAGCGTTAATACCCGCATCATTAATTCATTCCTTTGGACAACATATTAATTCCCTTAGCAAAGTCCACTCGTCAATCTCCAAAGTCATCTTCATCCTTTGAAAAATCAATTTCTTTTTTTTTCTTATTTACACACTACATATAACCGGTACTATTTACAAAGTCATAGAAGAAATATATTTTCTTAAATTGTCGGAACTATAGGTCTTTTCAAGATCATCGCAAAGTCTTGTTAGCTATTACCATCAATACACATTTGTAATAATAATATGTATAACATTGTATATAAGAAATGTGTTTAGAGTTGTGTCTAACATGTAGTTTAATATAGAAAGATATGGTGTGACACGAACTTGTCGGAACATTATATCATTGTTATAATATTATTCATATTATTCATATTGATTGATTTTTTACTTTTTATATCACATCATTAAATGTACTAGAAAGTTATCAAATCTTTATAATGATTTTTTGTTCAATGAGTATATGATATTTTGAAATGGATGAAACATAAAATCGTAAAGTTTTTATCTTTATATTTATATAAATATGTCAGAAATTTTAATAAAACTGTGAATCGTACGGGCATTATCCAGTGGTAACTATAAACAAATATCTGACGTATTTTAAGAAATCATATGCCTATTAGATTACGGAGAAGATCCCGGAAGAATGTGTAAACATAATATGCTTTTAAATACTCCTACTTCTTCCCTCCATTTTCTTCAAAAAATACAAAAAATAATCTTCCCTTACTACATGCATCCAGCGAGCTTAGCTTCTTTCTCTTCTCAAAACTGGTTAGTGTCTTAGTTTTCTCTTGTTCGTTATTAATTATTACTCCTTTTTCATATTGAATCAATTACCACAAATATTTATCACATAAAAAATGTAATTGTAATTAGACATTTAAGATATTTTAAGTAACTAAATTTAAGATAATGTAAATAGATGATTTGCATTTAACCAGTGTTACAAAATGTCGTTCTTCACAAGAGAATATTGTTAATTAATGATATCATAAAGTGTAGACATTGAAACATTTCAAAAAAATGTATAGATAAGGATCAAGTTTAATTGTCTAGACCATTGTTGATTTTTTTCACTAATATTTAATCCTGAAGTTTATATACTACATATTTATTTGGTTATTATCATAAAATTCAGTGTTTTGCAACGTAAAATTCATATGAAAATTAAAAATTTTAATTTCGGCATTCAAATTTAAGAGTTGTTAATGAACAGGTACATATAAACTTGAATTTTTAAATTTTGATACATGACTCATTATACATTGTCTTTACAATTCTATGGAATTGATCCAATGCCACATTTCCAAACTTATCAATTTGTCAAATTAATTTTTTGGATTCATTCAACGTTTAGAAATAAATTTCAAGTTCTCAAACACATCATATATCTATAGTAAAGAAAATCTTTAAATTTGTCATGAAAAATATCTTTGGTTTATATACAAAAATTTGTTTTATGATTATTGTTTTGGGTGTAAAAAAATGGTTGATCATCGACAATATGGCATTTAGAATAATCCAATAAATTAATAAAACCGAATTACTAGAGTTGTTCTTCCTGGATGAAGGACAGCCGATCAATATTTTAACAAATTGACATACTACTATGAATAATGAAGATATGCTTGCAGGCTTTAACGCCACATAACAAATTGTATTGATGGCAAAAGGACAACAATTAGAAGTGCTAAATGCACTTGATGTGCAAAAACACAATGTAATCACTTCACTGCAATTGTGATTGCTGGTATGGGTTTCTTTACAGATGCATACGACTTGTTTTGCATCTCTTTACTTACTAAGCTTCTTGGGCGTATTTACTATGATGTTTTCGGCTCTAAGAAGCCTGGTTCCTTGCCGATCAATGTATCTGCTGCTGTGAGTGGTGTTGCCCTTTGTGTTACTCTTGCTGGTCAGCTTTTCTTTGATTGGCTCGGAGATAAAATGGGTCGAAAGAAGGTTTATAGTATGACCTTGGTTATGATGGTGTTTTCTTCCTTAGCTTCTGGACTCTCTTTCGGGAGTAGTGCTAAGGCTGCTATGACCACTCTCTGTTTCTTCCGATTGTGGCTTGGATTTGGTGTTGGTGGAGACTACCCTTTATCTGCCACCATCATGTCTGAGTATGCTAACAAGAAGACCCGTGGAAGTTTCATTGCTGATGTCTTTGTTATGCAAGGGGTTGGTATATTGGCGGGTGGTATTGTTTCCTTGCTTGTTTCAGCTGCATTTGAAAGCAAATTCAAGCCTCCTCCATACAAAGTCAATTTTGTGGCTTCTCTTCCTCCGGAATCAGATTACATCTGGCGTATTGTGTTGATGTTTGGAGCTATCCCTGCCAGCATGACTTAATACTGGCGTATGCAAATGCCTGAGACTGCTAGATACACTGCTCTTATTGCAAAGAATGCTAAACAAGCTGCTGCAGACATGTCTAAAGTTCTTAAGGTTGAAATAGAGGCCAAGGAGGATAAGGTTGAGCAAATAGAAAAAAGTGAGAAGCACCAATTCGGGCTATTCACTGCTCAATTTGCTCGTGAATATGGAATTCGTCTATTAGGAACAACCAGCACTTGGTTCTTACTTGGCATTGCCTTATACAGTCAAAATCTTTTCCAAAAAGATCTATTCTCCTCCATTGGATAGATTCCACCAGCAGAGGACATGAACGCAATAAGAGAGGTGTATATGGTAGCCAGGGCTCAAACTCTAATTGCTCTTTGTGGAACTGTCCCGGGATATTGGTTCACAGTGGTATTCATTGACATAATTGGACGATGGTGGATTCAAATGATGGGATTCTTTTTCATGACTGTCTTTATGTTTGCCATTGCCTTCCCTTACAACCATTTGAAACAAAAGGAAAATCGTATTGGGTTCATTCTGATGTATGGACTCACATTTTTCTTTGCAAACTTTGGTCCAAATGCAACAACCTTTGTGGTACCTGCAGAAGTATTCCCAGCAAGGCTAAGGTCGACATGCCATGGTATATCCGCAGAAGCTGGTAAAGCCGGAGCCATTGTAGGAGCATTCGGATTTGTGTACGCATCACAAGTGAAGGATCTAGCAAAGAGAGACCATGGATATCCAGCTGGAATAGGTAAGAAGAATTCACTAATCGTGCTTGGTGTAACCAACTTCCTTGGTATGGTCTGCATACTTATTGTTCCTGAATCAAAGGGTAAATCCCTTGAAGAATTCGCTGGCGAGGTTGAGGTTGATGATAATAGGGATGCCGCTTGATGGCAGCTTGCTGGATTTTGGCCATGTTGCCTATTACTTCAAAACAAATTATTTATGCCTTGAAATTTATTTAATTTGTTGTATTATTTGATTTGGTTGTTTGATTGGGGCGATATTCCTGAGTTTTCCTTAACCATTTGTTGTATTCAATCATCTTTGAATTTGTTTGTGTTGCTGGCTTTTTAAATTAAAATTTGTATTTTCTTTTATTCTTTAAAATTTCCCTTTGATTTTATTATTATCAATCACTTTAGTGCTTTAGCAATTTAGAGAAATGAATGATATGACAGCATAAATTTGTAGAAATTTATAAGTCCTAACAGTACAGAAACAAAGGCTTTTTAAACTTTGTTACAAAGACTAAAATATGTTTAGATATGAATGGAAGAGAAGGTAAATGAGGATGGGTAAGGAGAGGGAAGGAAGTAAAAATAATGGTGAGTCCTCCTATATATTTTCATTATTGAAACGATTTAGTTTACAATAACATGAAAGAGCTCTTGCCCCGACCCCTAATGATGCATATGTAGGGAAAATCAAGTAAGTTTTGAAACTTTAAAGATCTGATCGACTCACAGTTGTATAAAACAACTAAAACGAAAGCACCACATTGACAGAGACTAAAGAAATACTATTAGAAGTGAAGAAACAATAAGCGGCATACATACAAGTGTATCGCAGGCTTCATTGGCAACGTCAGGTGAATGCTCACAATTCACAGCTTACAACTATTATGGGTACTATGTAATACATCCATTTCAACTTATTATCACGTTTTTTTTTATCTAACTCAATTTTAAACTTATAAAATTCAATTATAGATCTAAAAATAAGTATACAAATTTATAGAGATATTGGGTAGTATTTAGGTCTAAATTGAATATTTTAATACTAAAACTGTGATATATAAGTCTACAATTGATGTTTCATGATCTAACTTAATTTTGAACTTAAAATATTCAATTTCACTATTTGATATAAGAATAGAATTGAATATTATGATTACAAAACTGAGATTAGTGTTTTTGCGACATATACCTATATCACTATGTGAATCAAGCCATTATCTTCTTTAATTTCAGTATCAAATTTAGAAACCACCATTATTTGAGAATGATCAATCACTAAGATTTAAATTTTTCTTGATTTGTAGTTTAAAAAGGATTATTTAAAGTATTTTCTTCAATGCATAATAAATAAAGTCAAATTTTAGTTACCCCTTAAAACTTTAAGAAAGATAAATATAATTTTAAACTTTAAGAAAGATAATCATTTGATCCTTATCAATCCTGTTGGAAATATAGGCCTTTTCACGGTCATCACAAAGTCTTGTTAAGGCTATTACCATCAATACACATTAGTGATAATAATATGTATAACATTTGCATATAAGAAATGTGTTTAGAGTTGTGTTTAATATTTATTTTAATATAGAAAGGTATGGTGTGACACGAACTTGTCGTTGCATTAAGAAAGTTATTTCCCGACTATCCCAAGTATAAATAGACAGGACTTTTCCAAGGTTAACACACCCACCAATAGCAATGTACACTCACTACTAAAGGTGTATACCACTCTTGCACAAGTGAATAGAAGATGAAGAGAATATAAACTCAAAAGTGTGTCCATCCAAAAGAATAAGAAAGGCCTATTTATAGGCCAATCCCAACAACTAGATTTCCATCCTCATAAATCATAGGCAAAGAGGTTAAAAGCACTTTTATATGATTAAAATCACTCCATGAATGAGAATAATTATAAATAGATTAAGGAATAATGACACACAATTAAAGCTCCAATGGTGACTATGAGGATAACCTAACTTTTAAAGGTCCATTTATCCAACAATCCCCCATAAATGACATTTAAAGTAAAAATACTTGTGCAAGAGAAGACTTTGGCACATAACAACTAAGTGGACTATGCCTTGAACTTGTTGTTTAGTGAAATGAGGCAACAATCCACAAGTCCTTGTGAGTGAACTAAGTCTTGAATTCCAAAAACTCTTATTCAAACAAGTGAACTAAGTCTCAAACTAGTAAGATTTGAATTGAGACCCTCAAACCACATGCCTTACCTAAAGAGGTATAAACTCCGCTTAAGGTAAATGGTGCATTTTTACAGCCTATGCACCTTCCTTGATTTTCATGAGCGCTCTAGTGGAATATTAGCTCGAAATTCCACATAGGAGGTGGCCAACCCCCACACTCACATAGGTGGATCATCTCAAGTAGCACACCACAAAGTACTACAAGATCCATTAAGAGCCTAATGACTCATCCCTCGAATATAGAGCAATGCGAACAAATGCCATAAGGATAGGTGAAATGCATGCTCATCCACATTTGGGCATTAGCACTATCCCCCTCGACACATCAAGAACCACTTATCTTGATAATCCTTTTGAAAAAGGTATATATGGTATTCACATTTCCTATTTAAGGATTTTTCCCCATATGAGAATCATGGTATTCTTTCCCCCATGAAGAGAATCGTATCAAGAACCACTTATATTGATATACTTTTAATAAGATAATGAATGGTATTCTTACTTCCTTCTAGAGGAACTTTCCCCCATTCGAAAATTTATATCACAGTATCATACTTATCTCAAAAGAAACATCATCAAACAAATTCATACTGTTACCTTAAGTAACATATAGTTTGATACTCACAACATAAGTATGATGTTCAAAACAATAAGAAATACATAAGTATTCCAAACTCATCATGGTTATAAAAGAACAACTCATGCATAGGGATGGTCACGGGTCCAGGACCCTATTGGACCCGCCTCAGATCCGCCCCTTTTTTAAGGGTCTGGGTCTTATTTTTTGAGACCCATCGGATCCGGGTCGGATCTGGATCTAAAAAATAATTGGCGGGTCCGGATCTAGTTCCGAGACCTAGACCCTGGAACTGCTCCTTGGACCCTTATAAATATTAAATTGTTCATTTTTATTTGTCTCCTACATATGAATTTTGCCCCAAACAATTATTTTCTTTTCATATAATCATAATATATATTAATAATAGGAAAATTTGCTCAAAATAATCTCAATTATTACCCGTTGGCCAAAAGTAATCCCAACTATCAAATACTTTTTTATAATCCCAACTATTCTTATAATATGTTGAATACGTACCCGCCTCACTTTTAACCGGATGCAACAAGTAATTTTTCCACTTTTTTCTTTCTTTTTTGATTAATAGATGTAGGGGAAGGGTTAATGTTGATCATTAAGTGAAAAAAAAAAAGAAAAAAAGTGGAAAAGTTACATGTTCGAGTCGGTAACAAGGGGTGGGTATGTTTTAAACAAATTATGAGAATAGTTGGGATTATTAAAAAATAATTGATAGTTGGGATTATATTTGGCCAAAGGGTGATAGTTGTGATTATTTTGAGCAAATTTTCCTTAATAATATACATGCTACTTGCTTAGTGGTAACCCAATTACCCTTATTTCATGGACTCGAACTAGTATTTGTAATAGAATTTAAGCATTTATGGATGACACTATGCGACTTTAGATGTTAAATTAGTTTTAAATATTTGTCAAATGCGATAATAATTCTCTTACAAATATACGAAAAATAAAATAACTTACAAATGGTTCAAATTTGACAAATAAAAGAGACTCTTTTTAGACCCATTAAGGATCCATCAAGGACCCTATACCCATCAGATTTGAAGGGTCTGGGTCTGGGTCTGTAAATTTTGGACCCTAAGGGTCCGAATCCGGGTCTGGATCTCAAAAAATTAAAAGGGTCGGGGTCCGGGTCTGGTTGGACCCGCTCCAGACCCGCCTCATGACCATACCTACTCATGCATCTACTAAACAAATTGAACACTTGAAGCCGAAACTTAAATTAGGCACCACCTTCAAGTCATATGCATAATTTAAATAATCATATTTATCCCTTTCCATATTTGTTCAACGCAACAACATAAGTCACACAATGCTCACTAAGGGATAAATATTTATAATACCCCCACATTCAAGAAGTTCAACCATACTTTAAGAAGATCAAATAATGCAACCCTAAGGGATAAATTCCACAATTTTAGTCCCTAGTTTTATTGTTGTTCTTATCTTCAAAAAAAGTTTTTACATCGTTTACAAGTCACAATGTTTACAACTCCAAATTTTATGAATCACTTTAAAAGTTAAATAATTACAATATTTTTAGCTAATCAAGATTCATACATAAGCAACTATAAGACTTTTAAACCACATATTCAAAACCTTACAAAACTTGATGCTTTCAATCCACATGACAAGATAATATTTATAAACTTCTACTATCAAGTCTTTACACATTAAGAAATAAATTATTTTGAATAAAACTCTCTTTCAAAAGAAACCCCTTATCATTAACAATGAGTAAACTCCAAACATGATAAATTTTTACTCAATAAATTAATTCATGAAAGAGACAATTTAATAAATATCCACACTTTCCACTTAACACCAAATTAAGTAGAATTTAATTTTCACAAGTCAAACCACTTTCTAGACATTTAGTCATAAATATCAACTCATCATGAAAATGGTACTTTGATCTATATAATTAGTATGTGAACATATTTTCAAAAAACATTGTAAATTTACCCAATTAGTAAATAATACAAATTACAACCCCCACATACACAACATAAAAGACATCTCATAAGTCAAACTTCACTCATAAGTCATAAAAATCATACCACTTAGTCAATTTATAACTATCTTCCAATAACAATAATTTTCTTAACAATCCACCAAAAATATGAAATTTTAACACTTGTTAGAAGAAATAAATAAACATTTTTGTCTCAAAATAATCATGCAATTTTAATGAGACTCTACTACTCATAATTATGATCATATATATCATCATCAGTTAAAGGAGCTAATTAAGAATTAACAACCACCACTTTAAGGCTTGCAACTTACAACAATATACTTACTACTCCTTTAGATAATCAGATGACTTAAAAATTAACAACTTTATTTGGCCATGAAATAATCCTCCTTATTAAGAATTAAAAACAACATTTAACTCTTATACCATAAAAGCATGCTTAAAACTCAATTTTAATTAGCCATAAAAAACTAGCCGTTATAATATAGCCGTTATGAGCTAATTTTCACTCAAAATTATCTAACATTTAATTAATCATCAAAGAGGTTCATTTAATAAAACTCTCATAACCCTCATAATAGATGATCAAATTTACCCTCTAAAAAGTAATTTTAACACCCATCATAAAATTAGTCATAATAACGGTCATAAACATAAAATGTCATTACTCTTTTCCAAATTCATGATCAAGTAGCAGTAAATCATATTCAATTCTAAACTTTACTAGCATGATCATCTTTTGACTAATTATAAATGACATCAAATGCCTACATATTAGTTACAAAATTAAGAGGATTAATAATATACATAAGAGTACAATTTGATTAGTCCATCTTACTAATAGAAAAGTTAATTTAAACTCAAAAATAATGACTATGTTTAAACTCACATAATTCCATGACACATAATTCCCATATAAACTTAATTAAAAAAAAAAGAGTTATAGCAATTAGTCATGTACTAACAGCATGTTAAAAATAATGTAATCATATTACCAATAATTAGGCATGAAAGAATCATTTTTTTTAACATGCACTTTTAATATGCATATGTAACATGATCTTACTATCCAAACCACTTATTTGGTGACACACTTGATCATGAACATAAAATACAAATCACTTGGTGACACATAAGAACATGAATCAATATCAATTACTTATAATATAAATTGCAAAATAAAACATGTCCGCTTCAAAATAACATGTAAAGAAAACTCATGAAAATACCAAATTACATGTGATGACATTCACCAAAATCAATACCCATAATAAAATGTAAATTAATATTATCCAAATAACTTATAAATTTGTATAAGTTTAGGACTTACCTTCTATACCATCACTTATATATAATCTCATAATCAAAATATAATATAATAAATAACGCGCCGTTCATAAAAAGCGTTAATACCCGCATCATTAATTCATTCCTTTGGACAAAATATTAATTCCTTTAGCAAAGTCCACTCGTCAATCTCCAAAGTCTTCTTCGTCCTTTGAAAAATCAATTTATTTTTTTTCTCTTATTTACACACTACATATAACCGGTACTATTTACAAAGCCATAGAAGAAATATATTTTCTTAAATTGTTGGAACTATAGGTCTTTTCAAGGTCATCGCAAAGTCTTGTTATAGCTATTACCATCAATACACATTAGTAATAATAATATGTATAACATTGTATATAAGAAATGTGTTTAGAGTTGTGTCTAACATGTATTTTAATATAAAAAGGTATGGTGTGACACGAACTTGTCGGAACATTAAGAAAGTTATTTCCCGACTATCCCAAGTGTAATTAGACGGGAGTCTCCCAAGGTTAACACACCAACCAATAGCAATGTACACTCACTACTAAAGGAGTGGAGAAAAATACCATTCTTGCACAAGTGAATAGAAGATGAAGAGAATATAAACTCAAAAGTGTGTCCATCCAAAAGAATAAGAAATACCTATTTATAGGCCAATCCCAACAACTATATTTCCACCCTCATAAACCATAGGCAAAAAGGTTAAAAGCACTTTAATATGATTAAAATCACTCCATGAATGAGAATAATTATAAATGGATTAAGGAATAATGACACACAATTAAAACTCCAATGGTGACTATGAGGATAACCTAACTTTTAAAGGTTCATTTATCTAACAAATCATACGATCCAATTCTACCGATATTGATCCAATACCTCAAAGAATCTCGATCCTAATAACCTTGCTACAAACATTAGTTATTTAAAAATTATAAACACATACTTATACAACAAACGTAAAAATAAATTTTTTCCAATTACCTCTAAAATTTAAAACTTCATATTATCACCATGAAAGTAGGATAAAATCAGTTAAAAAATTGAATTCTTGATAAAGGATAAATATGAAGAATGCACTTATATTCCTTCATTTCCTTGTAGTCGTATGATTCGTTAGCCTTGTTAAACCAACATTTGTACAATCACAATTTTATAGTTTTATATGAATCATAATTACTTTAGGTAAATGTTGATGATTGGTGACTCGAATAGAGAATTTGTCATGGGATGAAGATGAATTATGATGTTGAAAGTCATAGGTGTTCCAAAAGTAAAAGCCTAGTCGGCTATTAATTTGGTGGCTCAAGGAGTGATGACGAGTCGGCTGTGATTGATGCACTTGGAGGATTTTTCCAGAAGAAAAAGTCGTGTCGGCTTCCATGGGGATATGTGTAACACCCCGATATTTTTCCGATATTTTCCCCGATAAATTTAATAGTTTACTAGTAATATTATTACTTTTTTAGAAGAGTGTATTTTTTTAATGGGTAAGACCATGAGATCCTTATTCTTTAAGGCAATTAAAACCATTTTAAGCCCAAACCTTTTTCTCTAACCTATCCTTATTTTCAAAAAGAAAAAAAAAATAAAAGAAGGAATGGCAAGGGTTTTGGCCGGCCCTTGGTGGGATTTTGTAACTCTCATTTGGGTGATTAAAAGGTTAAGACAATTATCACATATATTAAATCCCACTTATTCCCTTAATCATTTCTTACCTAGCATCCCTTCATTTCAAAAAAAATTGCAAGAAAACTCACTCAAAACTCCTCCTACCACACGCCTAGTATCATCATCTTTCATCAATTTGTGTTTTGCTCTTTTGAAAATTATGAGTAAAATTCTTAATTTAATTTTATTTTTAAGTTTTAATTTGAATTTCTATGATTATTATGTGTATTTTTTTGTAGTTTATGATTAGTTTATGATTTAAAATTCATGTATGAACGAGTGATGTATTTTCTATTTAAATTAATGTATGGTGTTTAGGGTTTTAGATATGTATATATGTGTGAGAAAGATTTGTTTGATGGATGATTGTGAAGTATGAATAAAAAAATAGATGCTCATTAAAAAAAATGG
Organism: Amaranthus cruentus; assembly: GCA_019425755.1. NCBI lineage: Eukaryota > Viridiplantae > Streptophyta > Magnoliopsida > Caryophyllales > Amaranthaceae > Amaranthus > Amaranthus cruentus. The sequence goes on from CM033454.1 coordinate 17,710,867, forward strand.
TGTCGTGTAAAAAATTTATTTTACTGTGTAAAATGAGGAATTTGTAATGTCGCTAGAGAAATATTTTAAAAATATATATATTTGTGTAAAACGAATTATTCTTGAAGGATGAAATCAATTTCATATATGGTCATGAAAATTATGTAAATATGGTCATTTAGATTAATAGGAAATAAAACATTGAAAATTATAGTTTGCGATTAAATTTGACAAAATCACGTAGGATTTGCAAAATGGTGGAAAAAGGTGTTTGTTGAGGATTACAAATCCTACCTATGAGAAATAACGAGAATACCCTTGGTCAACAAGTCAGCAGGTCAAAGGTTAAGTGCATAAGTCAATATCAGCATTATCAAACTGCCTATGTGACCATGTAACCATACTGCAGTTTATTAGTTCTCTTCTAACTGAAGACACTTTCATCAATAACCGCCCACACTTTTGGAAAACCACCTCCACTATGACACTTCTCTCATAAATACCACACGAGACCACCGAAATCAAGCTACGCAATTCTACTCTGAAAACCTGTATATTAACACTAGTTCCTTTCTGATCTGACTTAAGCATCGGAGGGCTTATCCGGGACACCAGCCCCCGGTTTAGTCTTTCTTTGTGGTTGCAAGTCCACCATTTGCGGCGTTAAGGTAATCTCACTTCCTTAAAATTTAAAGGTAATTCCTCCTTAAAGTCCCCTTTTACAAATTCCACAGTTTCTTAGCAAAAAAAGTTTGGCGCCGTCTGTGGGGACGAGAAGTACGAATCATCCAAAACACCCTAAACTCAGCCTTGAACATTGTGATGGCACCAGGCAAAACTAATACCAAAGAAGTGTCCATGGCAAGAAGCACTGATACTTCCACTTCCAATCGGGAGGTTTAGGCTATAACAAGGTAAGATCTCGAAACCCTTGCCGACAACCTCTCGCAAACATTTGCTGAGCAATTACGCAATGTCACTGCCCGAAACAACATTTCACAAAATAACCCCGATCTGAATGCAACCTTAGCATCGATGACACAACAAATCCAAGACCTCCGAACTATGTTCACGGAGAAGAATAAAATCCCTTCTCAATAAGGACGCCGTGAAGCGGAAGAAAGTCATCCAACCCATTCCAGAGCGAGAAATTCACACAGGAGTTAGAGAACACCTTCTAGAAGGGAGATGTCCCATATAAACGTCTCCCGAAGGACAGATGGTAGGGACATGAGATCTCATCTCAACCACCTCCGGTGGGAGAAAAGCGACGATGTTCAGAGTTTCTTGGACAGAAGAAGAAACTTGAGGTCCTAGGCAACTCGGGATCAAAATAGTTTTGATCAAGTAGCGGATTCTCCTGCAATCTAAGGTCCACCCCGAGGAATTGAAGCGCCTATGCTGCTGAATTGCCCCTTATCTGCGGAAATCCTCGCTACTCCGAATTCCACCAAAATCAAGAACTCGGCTATCCCTCCATTCCCAGGTAGCCAGTGTCTCGAAGAACACATGATAGCTTTTAAGAACTTCATGGTCCTGTACACTACAGATCCCTCGCTCCTATGCAAGTTCTTCCCAATATCTCTAACAGGCCTAGCCTTGACATGGTACACTTCATTTCCCAATGGAAGCATCAATAGTTTCGCTGAACTCGAGGCCAAGTTCTTGAGTCATTTCATGGTGTCCAAACGACAAGAGAAATCCAACTTCCATCTCTTGAGCATCACACAACAGGAAGGAGAGTCTCTTTCTTCTTACCTTCAGAGGTTCCATGATGGAGTATTGGCAGTTGCTAACTTGGAAGAATCCATTGCAGTCTCAACCTTGATAAATGGCATGAAAACTGACAAATGGAAGTTCCAACGTTTGGAGAATGAGGTCAAAACCTATGCCGAAGCAATGAAACAGGCCAAAAGCTTTGTCACTACCTCCGATATATGCCATCAATTAGATCCCACTTCCAAAAAGCGGAAGAGTGAAAAAATGGCTGAAACTACAAAGAGAATTTCAAACCAGAATGCAACTCCAAGAAGAGGACCCAATGTTAACTACATTTTATTCATATTTTATCCCCGTTGTTTAATTGAATTATGTTGAGATTTGATGCAGCAATGCTTGTTTTATGTAAGATTTTACGCTTGGTGTGGTATTTTGTTGTTTTGTTGAATTTCAGGTTAAACTTATCAAATCAAGCACTTTTGATGCATACGCTGCTCATTCAGCTCCAAAAACTTAAGGAAGCAAGGCCTCGATAAGCCAAGTCAAGAAGATAAGCCGAAACGAGAGCCAAAATAGGCCATTTCAAAGCCACTCGACCTAATCTGGGTCGAGCCAAGGTGGCTCGAGCATCCTGGGACCCATAGTTGAGATCAGAAGCTTATTTAAGCCATCCTGAAGTCCGCTCGACCAGGTCGAGCAATATGGCTCGGTCGAGCGAAGTGAACTTTAACTTCCAGTAGCTTCTGATCAATTGCAGCAGCTAAGACCAAGGCACAGGACATCTGCTCGACCAGGTCGAGCGAGATGGCTCGGGTCGAGCAGACCAAATCCAATCCTTCTGTCCACATTCTGATGTTTCTGGCCAAGTACCTGATGCTCGCTCGACCAGGTCGAGCTATCTTGCTCGGGTCGAGCGAAATGGGCGGCAATTGCTTTTCGCGATTCTTATAAGAAGCATTTTGGTCCAATTAGATTTGTTTCCTTATTTTTTGCTGCTGAAAGGACTTTGGTAGCCACCCTACCCTATCCCTAGGGGTGGCACCTCCCTCCTACACCTTAGGGGTGGTGGAGCAATCATGAAACCACCACCCCCACATGCCTTGGAGCTTATAAATAGAGAAGAGGAAGAAGGAGTGAAGGATCTCAGCATCTTAGCCTTCATCTCAACTTAGCTATCTCAGAAATTCATCTCCACTTAGAGTAATTTTATGCATTCCTCATTTGCTTACCTTTATTTCAATAGAGAGTTAGTGTAATTCCACTTTCAATTCAAACACTTGCAATTTTATTTCAATCTTAGTTTCAATTTCTATTGTAAACACTTTGCAATTTGGATTTCATTCTACCATTGGTGTATTTGTATTGGAGCTTTTGGAAGGAACTACTTGAATCATCCATTCATCTTGAGTAATTTCTATCTTTATTGAATTCAATTCATGTTGATTAGTCATTGTTTGCTTTTGCTTTCATATGTTTATGCTTGATTGTTCTTCCATTAGTTGATTCATATTGTTAAGATACCCTAGTTCAATTCATTCATCCATGTTTCTTAGCTTATTTGTAATCTATAACTTCAATATGAGTATGAGTGAGTAGGTTGTGTTGGTTTAGGCTAGGCATGATCACCATGTTTGTAGTTTGAAATGCTATCTACACCTTTGGAAATGGTTGTGTTGTTTATGGTTTAACATAGGTTTTGCTATCTTGTTTAGTGTCGTTGAATTGAGCGCGAGAGTCGATTTTTAACGATAATCTATGTTTAAAAGTTGAATCATCTCCATGAGAATAGGTAGATGCTTTGATTGGAAACAATGAATGTGTGCTCCATGTCTTAATCTATGCTTAGCTCCATGAGAATAGGTAGTTGAGTATGTTTTAGGAAGCTATTGTTGCTCGAGAGAGAACATTAGTATTCAAGATACGTTCTTCCTCATATCGACCCATAACCATGACCATAGGTTGAAGATAGTAAGGATTACCTTGGTGAGAAAGCCTAGCCTATGCCTCTTTAATTAATTGATCATCTTATCTTTGCTTTAATTCATTGTGTTTTTAATTGCTTTTATGCTACGCATTTCATTCCGTTCTTTTAATTACTTGCTTAATTCAATTCAACCTCCAACACCATTTTATATGTTTTTGAGCTCACTAATTGATTGAGAAGCTATTGACTTAACCCCCACTCCCTGTGGATTCGACCCGTACTTGCCATCGTACTAAGCTACGCCGTGCACTTGCGGTATTACATTTGAAGGACGTAAAGTCCCGATCAAGTTTTTGGCGCCGTTGCCGGGGAGTGGCGACTTTGTTAATTGTTTTTTCTTGATTAGTTAGTTCATTGTTCTTTACCGCTTTGAGTTGCTTTCATTTTTCTCTTCACTTTGCACTTGACCTCAATTTTTGAGTGTGTAGTGTATGCAAACTAGATCTCAAGGACAAGAAAACCTTGCACCTTTAAATCCAGAAATTGGGAGAAGGAGAAGAAGGAGAAAGAAACAACGAAAAATGGCGGAAGAACACCCAAAATCCCTTCGGGAGTATGCCATGCCCGATGGTAGTCTAGGGTCGAGTATTGTTCAACCAACCATCACAGCCGCAAATTATGAGATCAAGCCAGCTTTCTTTCAATTCATCGCTCAGAATCAATTTGCCGGCACTGAGATGGAGAATCCAAACGACCACCTAGATGAGTTCGTGAATAAATGTGGCACTGTCAAATATCAAGGGATTTCCGATGAGCAAATGAAGCTGATTTGTTTTCCATACTCACTCCGTGGTGAAGCAAGAGATTGGTTAAGATCCGAAGGGCCAAACAAGTATCGCACTTGGGAGGCATTATCCAAAGCTTTCCTTGCTCGATTCTTTTCACCAGCCAAGACTGCTAAACTACGCAATGACATCACTTCTTTCCGTCAAGAAGATGGTGAAGCATTGTATGAGGCTTGGGAAAGATACAAAGGGTTACAAAGGAAGTGCCCGCACCATGGAATCCCAGATTGGCTCTTAATTCAGAATTTCTACAATGGTCTTAGGGACGAGATTCAGATTTCAGTTGATGCTGCAGCTAGAGGAACATTAATGGCTAAAACACCCGAAGTAGCCAAGCAGATAATCGAGGAAATGTCTTCGAATTTCCATTGGAGAGATAAAAGGAATACCAAGAAGGGTGGCAAATATGAAGTAGATGCACTAATCGCCATTCAAAATTCTGTCCATGCTTTGACAAGGAGAATGGACCAGTTAAGTGTTGGGAACACTTTGAAAGCTTGTGAAGTTTGTGGAATCCAAGGTCATTCCCCATCAGAGTGTGCCGCAGCAGAATCGTCATCAAGTCAGCAAGTTAATGCAGTATACAATCAAGGAAAGCCACCATTCAACCCATACTCCAACACCTACAATGAAGGTTGGAAACATCATCCCAACTTTTCATACAAAAATCCCAATGCAGCGTTAAACCCGCCATCATATCACCAACCTCCACCATCATACCAACAACCCCCAGGATTTCAAAGACCTCCTCCACCAAACCCACCGCAAAAATCAAATTTGGAGTCCATGATGGAGAACTTCATAGCCACTTAGTCTAAGATCAATGCCGATACCTCTAGTGCCATCCAGCAGATTCAAGCACACAATAAAATCATTGATAACCAGATGGCACAGATGGCGCAACAGTTAAGCAACCTTTCCAGACCGAGTGGACAGCTGCCAAGCAACACCGAGAAAAATCCTTCCGGGCATGTAAATGCAGTTACACTAAGAAGCGGCACCACCTATGATCCTCCACCCATGGTTATTGATAATGAAGAGGGAGAGACGGTCATAGAGGAAGAAGCACCAAAGGAGGGGGAGAAGGAGGAACAACCAGCACCTACCCCAGAGAAAAGGAAGGAGCCCACCACTGATGTATATGTACCTCCTGTTCCTTTTCCACAAAGATTAGCGCGTCGCAAGCTTGAGGAGAAATATGGAAAATTTTTAGAAGTTCTGAGTAAGCTTGAGATAAACATTCCCTTCATAGATGCTATCAAGGAAATGCCTTCTTATGCAAAATTTCTTAAGGAGGTATTATCCAACAAAAGGAAGCTACCAGAGACAGGTGTAGAAACACTTAGAGGAGAATGCAGCGCTATCCTAGAGTGCAAGGTGCCGAAAAAGGAAGCTGACCCTGGAAGTTTCACCATTCCTGTCAAATTTGGTGAAGTTTTGGTCAATAAAGCACTTGCTGATTTGGGAGCTAGTGTGAGTATCATGCCGCTGTCTTTATGCAAGAGGATCAATGCAGACATCAAGCCAACAAGGATGTCTTTGCAGCTAGCCGATAGATCAGTAAGATTTCCAGTTGGAGTTGTTGAAGATTTGCCAGTTCAAATAGGGAAGTTCTACGTCCCTTGTGATTTTGTGATCATGGATATTGTTGAAGATCATGTCATACCCATCATCCTTGGAAGAGATTTCTTGAAAACTGCACGGGCTGTTTTTGATGTGTTCAATGGGAAGCTCACGTTGAACATCTTGGGAGAAAATGTTGAATTTCATCTACCATCAATGATGAAAGGGCCCGCTGATGAATCATTGTGCAGAGCAGAAGTAGCAAGAGTTGAGATTATGCACCTACAGTATGATGACCCCCTGAGGTCAGTCTTAGAAGGAATTGAGGATGGAAAATGCTCGGAAGCCGCAAGTTTGAGAAAGCTGTTAGATGAACCAGATTTTTATGTAGAACCAGTGAAGGAAACAGTCTTGCAGGCTTCTGTGAAGGTTAGAGAGGAGAGATCCACGCCTCCTCAGGTAGATCTTAAACCCCTTCCTTCTTCATTAAAGTATGCCTATTTAGGAGAAAATGAAACTTATCCAGTAATTGTTAATGCTGAATTAAATAATACCCAACTTAACCAATTGATTGCATTGATTAAAAATTTTAAAAGTGTCATAGGGTACTCAATTGATGATATTACTGGTATAAGTCCATCTTTTTGCATGCATAGAATTTTTCTTGATGATGATCATGCCACATCTATAGAACCTCAAAGGAGATTAAATCCTAACATGAAAGATGTTGTGAGAAAAGAGGTTCAGAAATTACTTGATGCAGGTATAATCTACCCTATCTCTGATAGTAGGTGGGTTAGCCCCGTGCAAGTAGTGCCTAAAAGGGTGGCATGACCGTTATCAAGAATGATAAAGGTGAGTCAGTATCCACTAGAACTGTTACGGGTTGGAGAATGTGCATAGATTACAGAAAATTGAATAAAGCAACCCGTAAAGATCATTTCCCCTTACCTTTTATAGATCAGATGTTGGAACGTTTGGCAAACCATTCATATTTTTGCTATCTGGATGGATATTCTGGATTTTTCCAGATTCCTATCCATCCAGATGATCAGGAAAAGACCACCTTCACTTGTCCCTACGGGACCTTTGCATATCGAAGGATGCCCTTCGGTCTCTGCAATGCCCCCGCCACGTTCCAACGATGCATGATGGCTATTTTTTCGGATTTTATTGAGGATTTCATGGAAGTATTTATGGATGATTTTTCTGTGTACGGAACATCTTTCGAAGCATGCTTAAGCAACCTCGAAAAAGTGCTCCGTAGGTGCAAGGAGACCAACCTCACCCTAAACTGGGAAAAATGTCATTTCATGGTACAACAGGGTGTAGTGTTAGGTCATGTTATATCCAATAGGGGCATTGAGGTAGACAAAGCAAAAGTAGAGGTCATAGAGCGTTTGCCTCCTCCTTCTGATGTTAGGGGAGTAAGGAGTTTCCTTGGTCACGCTGGTTTTTACCGGAGGTTTATCAAGGATTTCTCCAAGATCGCTAGACCTTTAACCGAGCTTCTCGCCAAAGATGCCCCGTTCTTGTTTACTAATGATTGCCTTGAAGCTTTTAACAGGTTAAAACAAGCTCTCATATCTGCTCCTATTATCCAACCACCGGATTGGAGTCTCCCCTTTGAAATTATGTGTGATGCAAGTAATTATGCAGTAGGGGCTGTTTTGGGTCAAAGGAAAGATGGCAAGTTGCATGCCATCTATTATGCAAGTAAAACACTGGATCCAGCTCAGATGAACTATGCAACAACAGAGAAGGAGCTTTTGGCAGTTGTGTTTTCTATAGAGAAATTTAGGCCATACTTGTTAGGATCAAAGGTGATTGTTCACACCGATCATGCGGCTTTGAGGTACTTGATGGCGAAGAAAGATGCTAAGCCTCGCCTGATTCGGTGGATTCTTCTGCTACAAGAGTTCGACTTGGAAGTGAAGGATAAGAAGGGTGCGGAGAATGTCGTTGCCGACCACTTATCCCGACTGATGCATGAGGATGGAGCAAGTCTGGAAGCTCCAATTGATGATTCATTTCCAGATGAGTATCTCTTAGCTGTAAATATGGGAAATGTTCCATGGTATGCTGATCTGGCTAATTATCTAGCAAGTGGAATTATTCCCGAGGGATACTCATCTCAGCAGAAAAAGAAGTTTTTCTATGATGTCAAGAGGCATTTTTGGGAAGACCCGTTCCTGTATAGACTATGTGTTGATGGTGTAATTAGAAGATGTGTTCCGCAAGAAGAGATACGCTCTATTATCTCACATTGCCACGATTTGCCCTGCGGAGGTCATGCTAGCACCTCCAAGACTACTGCAAAAATTCTTCATTGTGGTTTTTATTGGCCTTCTCTGTTCAAAGATACGCACGCCTATGTAAAATCTTGCGATAGGTGTCAAAGAACAGGAAATATTTCGAGAAGAAATGAAATGCCCCTCAACAACATTTTAGAGGTTGAAGTTTTTGATGTGTGGGGGGTGGATTTCATGGGACCATTCCCATCCTCCTATGGGAATAGGTATATCTTGCTGGCAGTTGACTATGTGTCGAAATGGGTAGAAGCAATTGCATCTCCCACCAATGATGCGCGCGTAGTTACCAAATTCTTCAAGAAACACATTTTTCCGCGCTTCGGCACACCAAGGGTATTAATCAGTGATGGAGGGCAACATTTCTTGGAAAAGAGATTTGAGGGAGTCTTAAGGAAATATGGGGTCTATCATAAAGTCAGTCTAAGCTATCATCCGCAAACTAGTGGCCAAGAAAGGATTGGGCAACAAGTTGGATGATTCTCTTTGGGCCTCTGAGCGATTCAAGACCCCACTGAACTACACCATACAAGTTAGCTATGGGAAGCCGGTGCCATTTACGGTGAGGCTGGAACACGAGCATTTTGGGCAATCAAAGCCCTCAATTATGATCTACTGCAATTGTGGTGATAAGATATTATTTGACATCAATGAACTTGATGAAATACGCTTGGATCGTCTGAGGTTGAGATTATACAAGGAAAAGACCAAGCAATGGCATGACAAGGGTCTTATCGGGAGGAATTTTGAGGTTGGACAATTGGTGTTTCGTTCAACTCCGTTTGAGGCTATTTCGGGAAACGAAGTCCGTTGGGCGGGTCCATTCAAGATTACAAAAGTATTCCCCTACGGTTCACTGAGCTATCTAATGCAAAGGGAAACATTCAAGGTGAATGGTCAGCGTGTGAAACACTATCGCGAGTGAGCCTTTAGTGGGGCCAATGGTAATGCCACTTGAGCCCCATATGCTTTAGATGAATGATGCGCTGCGGTCAGCTAACGACCTTAAAGCAAGCACTTGTTGGGGAGGCAACCCGACTTTGGTATGTTTTACGTGTATTTACTTTTAATTTCTATGTTTGTTTTATTTACTTATCATATTTTTGTATAGCATGCTTGTACTTAGTTGGTGGATGCGGGATTTAGTAAGTTAAGTTGTTCATTAGTGCATAAGGCAGGGAATGCAGAAATGGGCGTAAGTGTCGAGCCAAAATGGTATTTTCTGTATAGCATGGCACTAAAATGGTTAAAATCAAGAATTTAGCAGAAAAATACCTCTTCGACCCGCAGCATTTGGTGAAACAAGCATCGGTGTACGAGCTGAATCTGAGGATCGGCTGACTGATCGAGCAATACCGCTCGACCTACTCGATTTTGTCAAACTTTCCAGAAACTTCAAAAATGAGGCAGAAAACAAATTTTGCGATTTTGGACACCGCTCGACCCGGTCGAGCGAGCTCGCTCGGTCGAGCGAGAAGCAGTTTCTGACAGAATTCGTCCTTTAAAACGAATTCCACTCGAGCAGCCCTTATTTCATTCGAGCAACACTCACTTTCTCTCACTAACAAACCCAAACCCTAACTCTCAAATCTTTCTAATTCTTCCATTTTCCTCATCTTTTCTCTTCAAATCCTTTAATCTCCCACCATTTTATCATCTTCATCAAACCTTTATCACACCATTATCACCATTTTCCATCTTCTTCAAGTTTTAGGTTTTTTTTTGCATCTTCAAGGTAAATTTCTTGTTTTTGGGTTTTATTTTTGATTCTTCTAACAAATTTCTACATTTTTGTAGAAATCTTTGTGTTTGTGCCTTGTTTTTGTTGTTTATTTGTAGGAAAAATCAAATCATCCTAAACAATGGCACCAAGGAGAAGATTAAGAAGGAGAGAAAGAAGTCCTTCACCACAAGAGGAAATACAAAGGGATGATGATTATCCAAATGTGCAATTTCGGGATCAAGCTCAAAAAGACAAATTCATTAGCTTGAAACAAAGGTCTATTGTTCCTACCCGTTTTATATGTGCCAATGTTCTTAGAACTCTAGGAATTTTTGAGTATTCAATGCATTTGTTTAGAGCATTAGGCATGGGTTTTTTATTTAATATGCATAGAGAGACCTATCCCGAATTAGTACTTGAATTTCTAAGCTCCCTTACCATAACACAAAACCAGGCTGGGGACTCTACATTTTTCTTTAGGATAGGAGGAGAGGAGCTCCAACTCACTGTTTCTGAACTTGCAGATCTATTTGGCTTAGCTGATAATGGGGAGGGTATGGATTATAACCAACACCCCTCCCAGATTTGGCCTTTGATTGCAAATGAACACTTGACCAACATTCAGAACCTAATTCTAAAAAAGGTTCACCATCCTGCAATCAGGATTTGGTTCAAGTTTATGGCTTTTACGATAACGGCCAAGTCTGAATCCAATAAGGCAAATAGTAACGATTTAGTTGTCTTGGGCTCCTACCTCCGCCCCGAATGGGGTTTTAGACCAAACCTAGTCCGGCTCCTTGTAAACACGTTCCGCCATACTATTAATCAACCCGGACCGTTATACCGATCAGTTTGGCGGACTCATCACACACATAGCTATGCATTTTGGGTGGAGAGGTGAAGGAACACAACCCCGTGAAACCACCACCATCAGTATTGCCCACTTAGTTCAATCTAAGTGGCTTGATGTTTTAAATGGGCAAAACTGGTGGAAGATACATGATTGGCATGGTGGTATCTCTTCCCAACTTGAAACCTCCACGACCTAGTCCCCGATGGGTGCCTCTTATCTCTTTAGAGAGGGCACCTCAACTGAGCCTATTGGGTGGAGACCTCATCATGAGCCTTTTCACAACCAATTATTCCGCGGGCGGTGGATTCATGCCTAGTTTTGGCAAGGTGGCTCTTCCCTCAGTGCACGAGGGAAGCCCTCCCCACATTTGAGCAAGGAGGCCCATCCTCTACCTATGAGTTTGGTGGCACCTGCACAACACACCTCCACCACCACCCTACCAAGCCGATCGATCCGTCCCTAGCCTCCTTAGGCGGTTACATTTCACGTATGGGCGGCTTTGATCGGAGTTCGGCCGGATAGAGCACAACAGCCGTCGACCAATTCATGAGTCGACTACCGAGCGCAGCCAATATCCCATTTATGACCATCACTATAGGCAGGGGCACATCCCTCGGATCCGTGCACCCTTCTAGTACCACCCACTGGTGATTTTGGATATGTCTATGGTGATGTGGGTGGGGCTAGTACATCTTTTGGCCCCGGGGTTCAAGGTGATGATGAGGACGATGATGAGGAGGAGGAGGATGAGGATGATGATGATGATGAGAGTGATGATTAGAGCCCGCACTTTCTTCAAGCCATTGGTCGCGTGAGGACACCTTCCGGTTGGCCAGGGGAGGTGTTGAGTTGTTTTGTGTTGAGGTATGTTTTTCTCTTATTCCTCTTGTACATATGCATGCTAGCTGTAGTTAGATTTCTTGTTTGTTAGTTTGTTTGTTGTTTCTTTGGTTATTGTCTATACTAGCAACACTTATGCATAATTTGGATCTTCGAATAGTTGTCTTGTTTTTCATTTAGGGCCATAAATCCGATTTGTGTATGGTATTGTAGCAAACTTGAATTATTTTTTTCTAAATTTTTGACTTACAAACCAGTGAACCTTTGAATTTTCAAAATAATAGTCAAGAAGGATTTGGTTTGTGGCACCGCCTTTGGGTATTTGTGGACATATTTAAACCCGTGAGAAATTATTGAGCCTCTCCGTGCATTAATGTATATTAATGAGATTGTGGATTTGTAGCGCACTAGGCATGACTTGAGGGACTTGGGCATTGTATGAATCTAGTTGATAGTTTGGATGAGCTCATTTTCTTTCTTTCTTTCTTACCCTTTTTGTTTAACCTACATTATACCCATTTTCTTTCATATCTTATTCAAGCTTTCCATTCCCCTTTTTTTTTTACACCTTCACTTTAAGTTTCCTTCCACCTTCACCCTAACTCTTAAAGCATACTATTTGGTTTGGTTGATGGAATGTTGGTTGTTGTTTCATCACACTTGGCATGAGTTTTTAGTTTGTTTTTAATTTTTAGCTTTTTCTTGAGGTCACCACTTGTGTATATATTATGGTGATATCTTAGATATGGTTGTATATATTTAGTTAAGTACTATATGGCTTTGATTTGTTTTTATCATTCATTCAAAAAAAAAAAAAAAAAAGAAAAAAAGAATAGAAAAGAAAGAAAAAGAATTCCAAAACTTGTATAGGAAAATATTACTAGTTAATAAATGCCAAGTTGTGTAAACCATGGGTCATTTTTGGTTTGTTCGGGTTAACTAACTAGTTGTGCTATCTCTTTTCATAACCTTACTCTTTTCTATGTTTCATCATACTCTAGCCTTCACCAATTCACCTCTTTTAGGTTCATCCACCTACTTCTAGTGAAGTCTTAGCCTTTGAGTCCCCAAGTACCGAGGTGCGAAACTTTGACACATCTCCATTTAGAAGCTCACATCACATTGAGCCATAGAATGAGGGAATGAGCGTAACTTTAAAACACTTGAGTGTGGTTGTTAATCTTGGCTTACATACCCAAAAGTGAGGTCCACTTATACTCATTGCGATCGGTATTGGGAGTCTTAGACTCAGTTTGGTGAGATCCTCGCTTGATGACCTGTTTTGAGGATGATTTGTGGAATCAGGTGCGTATTTCAAGCTTTTAGAATTGATAATCGTAGTTTGCTAGTCTGCCATACATATTTTGATTTTTCGTGGCTTATGCTTTCATGTTTACGGCTTTCCTACGATCCATTTTGTGCATTTGTGATTCTTAGTTTTATTTTGTTTGACTTTTTAATTTTGGTAGAGCACTTGCTTGAGGACAAGCAAGGGATTGGCTTGGGGGAATTTGTTAACTACATTTTATTCATATTTTTTCCCCGTTGTTTAATTGAATTATGTTGAGATTTGATGCAGCGATGCTTGTTTTATGTAAGATTTTACGCTTGGTGTGGTATTTTGTTGTTTTGTTGAATTTCAGGTTAAACTTATCAAATCAAGCACTTTTGATGCATACGCTGCTCATTCAGCTCCAAAAACTTAAGGAAGCAAGGCCTCGATAAGCCAAGTCAAGAAGATAAGCCGAAACGAGAGCCAAAATAGGCCATTTCAAAGCCACTCGACCTAATCTGGGTCGAGCCAATTACTTCGAGCATCCCGGGACCCATAGTTGAGATCGGAGCTTATTTAAGCCATCACGAAGTCGCTCGACCAGGTCGAGCAATATGGCTCGGTCGAGCGAAGTGAACTTTAACTTCCAGTAGCCGATCAATTGGGCGGCTAAGACCAAGGCACGCACATCGCTTCGACCGTGGCGCGAGATGGCTTCAGTCGCGGCCAAATCAATCCTTACTGTCCACATTCTGATGTTTCTGGCCAAGTACCTGATGCTCGCTCGACCAGGTCGAGCTATCTTGCTCGGGTCGAGCGAAATAGGCGGCAATTGCGTTTCGCGATTCTTAAATGAAGCATTTTGGTCCAATTAGATTTGTTTTCTTATTTTTTTGCTGCTGAAAGGACTTTGGTAGCCACCCTACCCTATCCCTAGGGGTGGCACCTCCCTCCTACACCTTAGGGGTGGTGGAGCAATCATGAAACCACCACCCCCACATGCCTTGGAGCTTATAAATAGAGAAGAGGAAGAAGGAGTGAAGGATCTCAGCATCTTAGCCTTCATCTCAACTTAGCTATCTCAGAAATTCATCTCCACTTAGAGTAATTTTATGCATTCCTCATTTGCTTAGCTTTATTTCAATAGAGAGTTAGTGTAATTCCACTTTCAATTCAAACACTTGCAATTTTATTTCAATCTTAGTTTCAATTTCTATTGTAAACACTTTGCAATTTGGATTTCATGTTTGTAGTTTGAAATGCTATCTACACCTTTGGAAATGGTTGTGTTGTTTATGGTTTAACTTAGGTTTTGCTATTTTTCGTTTAATTGGGAGAGTCGATTTTTAACGATAATCTATGTTTAAAAGTTTCATATGTTATATCATAGAATAGGTAGATGCTTTGATTGGAAACAATGAATGTGTGCTCCATGTCTTAATCTATGCTTAGCTCCATGAGAATAGGTAGTTGAGTATGTTTTAGGAAGCTATTGTTGCTTCGAGAGAGAACATTAGTATTCAAGATCGTTCTTCCTCATATCGACCCATAACCATGACCATAGGTTGAAGATAGTAAGGATTACTTGGTGAGAAAGCCTAGCCTATGCCTCTTTAATTAATTGCTTTTATGCTACGCATTTCATTCCGTTCTTTTAATTACTTGCTTAATTCAATTCAACCTCCAACACCATTTTATATGTTTTTGAGCTCACTAATTGATTGAGAAGCTATTGACTTAACCCCCACTCCATGTGGATTCGACCCGTACTTGCCATCGTACTAAGCTACGCCGTGCACTTGCGGTATTACATTTGAAGGACGTAAAGTCCCGATCACCCAACCGACCTGAAGGAGACAGGAAATATCCTCCACGAGAACTCAAAGATGACGACTTTGAGGCAAGGTTTAACCGTAACAGAAGAGACATCTTCTACGCCATCAGAGATGAGCTACCTACTCCTACTGCGATTCCTACACTATAATACCGCAAAAACATGGATTTATGGTGTGAATATCACAAAGAACACGACCATACTCTCCCGAACTGCCGTGAACTTAAAAGAATTCTTGACCGGTATGCGGATGAAGGAAAGTAAAACTGCTTCCTTCACCGTGATTCTAAAAGAAGGAGATATAGCTCAGACAACAGAGATATTAACAAGGCTGAACCAGGGAAGAAATCTGAAACAAAGGAACATTCCAACGCCACCAATAGAGTGATAAACATGATTGTAGGGGGTTACTCGGAAGAATTCCCTACAATTAGATCTGCGCAAGACAGCATTCACACCCTGGTCAAAGGCCCTCCAAAGGAACAATCGTCTTGTCGTGAGATGAAATTTGATGAGAAACTAAGCATTCCTCTATAGTAACCACACTCTGATCAGGTGGTGGTCACCCTAAAGATTAGACAAATGAAAGTTCGTCGTGTCTTGGTAGATATCGGAAGCACAGCTAACCTGATTACCATGGAATGCCTGCGCCAGATGAAGTATGAAGAAAAACACCTTCAGCCCATGGACAGACCGTTGATTGGGTTTGGAGGTGGAAGAGTCATCCCCTTGGGAACAATAGTCCTTCCTGTCAAAATCGGCGAGAAAAACCAAGGCCAAAGCTTAGCAATCCGATTCACAGTGGTCGACGTCAAATTCTCCTATAATACCATCATGGGACTTCCCTTGATCAACAAGATCAAGGCTGTGAAATCCACCCACAAACGACTCTTACAATATGAAAGAGACGACGCTACTGTAGGATTTTTGAGAGGCGATCAGAAATCTGCTCGAGAATGTCTCATAAACACCTTGAAAATTGGCGAGTCGGTTCAAGAATGCGGACATAAGAGAAAGTTGGAAGAGGCCTCAATCCTGAACATCCAAGTCCCTTCCCAAAGGCCGGAACCCTCTGACAAACATGAAGAAGTTGATATATGGGGGAAGGGAGAGATGACCAAGATTGGAACCAACCTGGACGCAGAGATACGGCAAAGCCTGCTGAATGTTATTGCTGATTTACGAGACATCTTTGCCTATAACGTCTCAGAAATGCCCTGAATCCCAAGAGACGTCATGTGTCACAAAGTTGACATCCAACCCGAACACAGGCCCGTGAAGAAAAAGCTGATACATCAAGGTAAAGAAAGAATAGAAGCAGCCAAAGCTGAGGTTCAGAAACTACTCAAAGCCAATTTCATTCGTGAATGCCAAAACTCTAACTGGCTCTCAAATGTGGTCCTGGTGAAGAAACCCAACGGCAAATGGAGAATGTGCGTAAACTTTAAAGACTTGAACAAGGCATATCCTAATGATGATTACCCACCTCCAAAAATAAATCGCCTATTCGATTTTACAGCCGGACATGCCCTTCTGAGTTTCATGGATGCCAACGTAGGATATCATTAGATCCCCTTGGCAGAAAAGGATCAGCCACACAGCGCCTTCATTACGAATTCTGGCGTCTATTGTTACAAAGTCATCCCTTTGGGCTCAAAAATGTCGGAGCCATGTACTAGAGGATAGTCAACAAAGTGTTCAACGCACAAATCGGAAGAAACTTGGAGGTTTATGTTGATGATATGATAACAAAGAGCAAAGAAGCAAGGACCATGCTGCAGATCTACGAGAGACATTCCTAACCCTCAGAAACCATGTCATGCGCTTAAATCAAGAAAAATGAGTTTTTGGGGTAACTGGAGGAAAATGTTTAGGATTCCTCGTAGATGAAAGAGGAATAGAGGCTAACCCGGACAAAATTAAGGCTATCTTCCACATGCAGTCACCAAAGTCCGTCAAAGAAGTCCAGAAACTCACCGAATGTATAGCAGCACTCGGAAGGTTCATGTCGAAGTCCGCGGATAAGTGCTCTCCCTTCTTCAAGACCCTTAAGAAACAAACATTTGAGTGGAGCCAAGAAGTAGAAGAAGCCTTCCAAGAGCTCAAGAAGTATTTGGCCAATCTCCCTAAACTTGTTTCTCTCCTGGCAGGTGAAGTGTTATTCCTTTACATAGCCGTCTTTGACTATTCCCTTAGTGTCTTACTTGTGGCTGAAAGGGAAGAAAAGCAACTTCCAATATACTACATAAGTCATGTATATCGAGGATCAGAGGCCAATTACAGTGAAATCGAGAAAATAACTTACACAGTGGTAATGGCAAGCCGGAAGTTTAAACCCTACCTCCAGTCACACCAAATTCGGATCCGAACAAGCGAGCCTTTGAAGAAGATCTTAGAAGGGAAGAATTAGTCTTCCAGAGTGGCTGATTGGTCTAATCAATTAGTAAACTTTGGTGTTGAAATTGAACAACGCTTAGCAATCAAAGTACAAGCCCTCACTGATTTTATAGCTGAAACCACAGGATCCACACTAAGTGATCCCAACCAAGAGTGGAAATTATATGTTGATGGCTCATCTACTAAAACCTCTAGTGGGGCTGGCATAATCATTATCTCATCCGCAGGAGTGAAGATGGAACATGCTGTTCACTTCGAATTCGCAACTTCAAATAATGAAGCAGAATATGAAGCACTGATTCTGGGGATCAACATATGCCGTAATTCAGGAGCCAAAGTCCTTTCCGCCTACTCAGACTCTCGGTTGATTGTAGGCCAAATTAATGGTGAATTCGAAGCAAAGAATGATAGCATGAGGATGTACCTACAGCGAGTAAAGTCCTTAATCGAGGCACTACAATTCAGCATCACCTATATTCCCAGATCTGCGAATGCGCAGGCAGATTCATTAGCCAAGTTGGCCAGTTCAGCAGATGGACCCAAAGTCGGAAACATCATATGGGAAGTCCTACCTACCCCCAGCATCAATCAAGCAATCACAATGGTGGACCGATCTGGTACTTGGATGGATCCTTTCATCCAATACTTCAAACATGAAACCTTCCCGAAGATCCGACACAACTTCTTCTATTCCTGAAGAAATTGAAATGGTTTGAGTTTTATGAAGGTACCCTCTACAAAAAGAGTTACACACACCCCTCCTCAAGTGTGTGACTCCTGAAGATGGTAACTGTATCCTCCAAGAAATCCATGAAGGGGGGCGTGGTATCCACCAAGGGGCCAGAACAATCATAAACAAAGCCTTAAGGAGTGGGTGTTATTGGCCAACCATGTGAGAGGATGTTGAAAAGTTAGTCAAATCATGCGAAAAAAATGCCAATATTTTGCCGAAGTTCCTAGAAAACCTTCCAATTATCTCACCACGGTTCAAGTTGTGTTGTCGTTTGATAAGTGGGGTCTTGATCTTCTAGGACCCTTTCCTCCTGCTAAAGGCCAAAAGAAGTTCATTAATGTAGCTGTGGAGTATTTCTCAAAATTCGTGGAGGCTGAGCCATTGAGTACCATCACTGACAAACAGGTATGTCAATTTATTTGGCGCAACATCATAACAAGATTTGGCATCCCTAGAGTAATAATAGCTGATAATGGCCGTCAATTCATAAGCAAAAACACTGTTGAATACTGTGACACATTCAAAATACAAATTAGATTCAGTTTAGTATGAAGGCCTCAAACAAACGGCCAAGTAGAATCCACAAACAAGAAAATTTTGTCTAGCATCAAGAAAAAGGTTGAAGGGGCAAAGGGTACCTAGGTTGAAGAGTTACCCGGTATTCTGTGGGCCTTGAGAACTACGGTCCAGGATGCAATAGGGCATACACCCTTCTCCCTGGTGAATGGCTCTGAAGCAGTGCTGCCAGTAGAAATAGGCATTCCTTCTACAAGGATTGCTTATTACTCATATCTAGAGAATGATGCTGAAAAGATGGTTAGCCTTGACCTCCTTTCCAAAACATGAGGAAACGCACTTATGCGTTCTTTGGCACAAAAACAGAGAATGATAAGACAGTTTAACAGGATGGTCAAACCCAAACAATTGCAGCTACATGAATATGTCCTCCGGAAAGTAGAAGCAACCGACAAAATTACTGAAAAATGAAAGCTTGGAGCCAACTAGGATGGGCCATTCAAAATTGTCCGCATCATTAAACCCGACACTTATGAACTGGAAGATGCTAATGGGAAGATCCTTAAAAGACCCTGGAATAGGGATCATCTGAAGAAGTACTACGTTTGAAGAACCCCTTGCAAGGGGCGAATGGGAGAAAGTTATGTTTCTTGTGTTGCTATTTTCTATATTACTGATTCCCTTGTTAATAACTTTTGCTATTGGCTATTTTTTCCATGTTATGAACTCTTGTTGTTGCTGATGATCTTTGTAAGGAACCTTTGAAATTTCTAGTGAACCTACGTTCAATTAGCCATCTATGAAATATTTTTGAACCTATGTTCATATGTTCGCAATTATGCCATCATAATACTCTGCTATAAGAAAGATTGCAAGGAGTTGTTCATAACAGCTTTTCACCAAGAGGGGTCAGAGACTTCAACCCCCCAAATTACAAGTCCTAACTTTTTTTTTAGGGGGTCCGATTAAAACCCCCAAAACTCATGGTTTTGGTCTTGGAGTTTACAATGACTTGCAATGGTTTTGGAGGTCAGAATCTCCTATGAGTCTGACCCCCCTTATAAGCCTAATTGGAAAACCTATATTCTCTAAAAACTAAGTCATTTTTACATTTTTAGGTGGTCTGAGACTTCTATAAGTCTAACCCCCCATAAATTCTTCTTTGAGATCTTTCCCTAGAACCTAAGTTAATGATGATTAGTGGTCTTAGACTTCCAAAAGTTTGACGTACTTCTAGAGAACCTATGTTCCCTAGAATCTAAGTGTTGCCTGCTTTCAAACAGATAGATACTTCCATAAGTCTAACCCCCATGTGGGCCTCTTAGAAAACCCATGTCTAAAGCGTAAAGTATCCCTGCTTGTAGAGGGTCAGAGACTTTGTGTGGCAATCCGAAACTACTAAAGGTCCGGACTATGATAGTCCAGATTAAACTAAGCAAAAACAGCAAACACACGAAGAAATTGGCAAAAACAAACAGATGAAATATTTACATACGAATCTACGAGATCCACGATACATCTTAAAAATAAAGTTTCAGTTTCCGAAAATTCTGTTACAAAGCACTTCGCCCCACAGATAATTGATAAAACTAATCAGCTAGCTTTGTCAGCGGCGGAAGAAACAGGGGAAGAGAACTTCGACTGAGGAGAAAAGGGAGCTATGCGTAGCAGTTCTTCGATATCACAGGTCAGAGGCTCTTTTGCTTCATGTTCGGAAGCCAATTCGAGGAAAGTTTCCTTCTCGACCATGAGGTTCCCGGAATGGTCGGTACATTTATGTTCCAGAGCCGAAAAAATAGACCTTTCTGGGATAGTAGGAAGATTAAGGACATCAAAAGACAACGCTTCCCAATCCGTATTGATCATCCGCTCCTCCAACTCAGGACTAACCTTCTGAACCCAACTTGTGCGCTCCTCAACATCCCAATTCGGGTCATTTAAAGTAGCAGATTCCCTATCTACGATAGCTCCTAAGTTCTCCAATGCTTGGACTCTTTTTTATTGTGCCAGCGAAGCCAATTTTTTCGGGTCAACCCCCAACTCCACTGCTGCCAAAATATGGGCCTCAGCCTCTAGTTGAATGCCATTATTGATCATCTCTCCGGAGAGCTTCGCCATAAAGGCTCCACAATCCTCAGAGGATAACCAATCCTTAGCAATTCGACCTTGCCGTTCAGATTTTAGCTTGTAAAACTTGGCGGCCTCAGATACAAGTTCCACTTTCCTAACAGTTTCCTCAAGATAAGTAAACATCTTCCGGCTCTAAGAAGAGGTTGAGTCAAAAGCAGCTAAAACATCCACTACATTCGTGGCAACCTTCGAAGCTAGGTTGGCAGAACTCTCCAGCTTCCCCCTAGTCTCCGCCAATATATCCTTTAATCGAACTCGCCACTGCTCCGCCACATCCAATCGCTCGGTCAAAGTTTTACATTTCTCCAACTTAGCCCTAAGCTTGGCAACCTGACCAGCCTATTCCACCACTTTATCGTTTTGCTCATTGATTAGAGCAGTTAGCGCCCAGATAGTCTCCTAATCAACCTCATTTTGCTGAATCTTTGAGGTCTCAAAAAGCATCCTTATCAACCCCTGCGGAAGAAAATCTTGAGAATGATATCACAACTAAGTAAAAAATATAAGTTGTGGTTATGCTTACCTCAGCCATCACACACTAAGCCGCATTCTCTCGTCAGGATTCATGGAATCTAAAAAGTCCATATCCTCCTGATTAATAAAGCAGCGACTGGCTCTATTGAAACGCCCTGCCACCTCACCAGAATCTAAGTTTACGAAAGGAACATTAGGCTTGTGCGCCTTGATGTTCCTAGAGTAAACCTGATCCTGTACTTCAAAAATCTGCTTCCCCGTATTAGAAGCAGCCTTCCGTTTAGAGGAACCCGGTACAACTACCTCGGGCTCCCTGAGTTTGATACTAGGAAATTGTGTTTGGATGCGAACAACCTCGAAAACGTGCTCTAATAATTCAGAAGACGCGTCATCTTCTTCCTCCACCACTAGCGGATTGTCCGGTGTAGGCTCAGCCCCCTTAGCCTTAGCCATTGAGGAACTTCCTTTCTTCCTCGTTTTCTTTTTTGCCGGCTCTGCACGTTCGGCCAAATCCTCCGGAGGAGGGATTTCTTTCCGCTTCTCCAGCAACACCCAAGCCTCCTCATGGCTCGGAGCATCCTTTACCCAATCCATGGCGGTAGCCGAGTTCTTAAAAAAAATTTGTTAGTGTTTTTGATGACAGAATACACGATAATATTGAAAAAGGAAAGTCACTAACGTTTGGAGGCCGGGGAACAGGTGGTTGAGGATCAGTTGTCCTTAGGGCCTTAGCAAAAGCCTTCATCGCTGTAAATTTCGCCATCAGAACTTTGTAGCGGTTGTGTAATTCGTTCCTAACAACTCCTACAAGAAGAAACATAGTAATAATATATTCAAGAACACGAAAAAGGCGAAGAACCGAGATACATACTTTTATTGACCTTTAGGCTAATATCATACGCTGACAAAAGAAGTTCTTTTTTCAAATCCCCAAATTTGGGTATCCTATTCCGCTGTACAAATATCGGCTTGCGATCCAATTCCATGGTCATGCTGGCATATCTTCCAATGATAGCCTCCTCATGATTGCAAACCGAAATATTGTTATTGAAAATCCTCTAACTTAGGATCTATGTTAAAACTCGTTTTAAAGTCCAACCGAGTAATT
Organism: Amaranthus cruentus; assembly: GCA_019425755.1. Taxonomy (NCBI): domain Eukaryota; kingdom Viridiplantae; phylum Streptophyta; class Magnoliopsida; order Caryophyllales; family Amaranthaceae; genus Amaranthus; species Amaranthus cruentus. The sequence continues at coordinate 17,733,087 of CM033454.1, forward strand.
ATACAAGTATCCGAATCTTGTTTTGAAAAATTTGTTGTTCTCAGGCTGTTCTCCTACCAGTTTGGATAGAACTACGGTGCGACAAGCTCACCCAGCTGGCTCCATTAGTTTTCGAGCTACACAATCTAGCCAGATAAATGTGACGAAAGGTCGTCATGCTAGGATTCATACTCAATCCTTTACTCACCAGTATGAAGGCAGTAATGCAACCCCAAGCATTGGGGTAGAATTCAACAACAATTATGTTGAGCAACTCCAAGATTGCTCGGGCGAAAGGGTGCAATGGAAATCTTAAGCCCAACGCAAACGACTTGTCATACACCGCCATAACGGGCAGTATCATATAATCCGGGCTTCACTACGTCATACCCGTCAATTAAACCCTATCTCCTGGCCATATCACTGTCTAGCAAATCCATTGTCTTCTTATCTACAAAATAGTTTAGCGGTCCCCCTTGCGGAATGTAAAATGGATGAGGAATTTTTTCTGCAGGGTTCCGACTAGGCGAACATTCTTTATCCGTCTTCTTCTCCATATCTACATGAACCATCTCCAAAACTTTAGGCTAAGTTCTTAAGTATCCAGGAGCAAATGCTAAAGACACTTTCCAAGGGTAGGGAAAAATGGTCTCCGGTGGGCAAAAAGGAGAGGTATCAGACTCATCGTCACTCGGAATCGGTTCATAATGCGGAGTTACTTGATAACATGGACTACCATCATCCGACTCCTCTGAACCGCCTCTCGTCCTTGAGGTTACAAATTACGAGTTCTTATTTAAATTAAGCTGAGGCATTTCTCTACACAGGTCTTCTAAGTAAGAGGTCTCCATTTCACAAAAAATTAAATTATGAACAAGTGTACAAATACAAGATCAAAATCAATTTATTCAAGAACACTTTGAAGATTTTGGGATCTTATTTGAAGATTAATTGAATTTTAAGAATTTATTCAACATCAAATCAAGAAATTCATGAGAAAAATACAAATTAGGGCATACCTGGTTTGAATTTGAATACCCAAGTATGAATGCTGTCAGAAAACACCAAATGTCAGAACTTCTTTCACTACAATTTGAGTTGAATTTGCTTTAAAACTTCTCTCTCTAGATAATTTGGACCCCCTTATTGACCCTATAGAGTGTTGGGGTCAAAATCAAACCAAGTATACCTAAGTATACTCTTTAAGGCCCGAGACTTCTACAAGTCGGACCCCTCATTGAGTGTTGGGGCCAAATCAGACCAAGTATACCTAAGTATACTCTTTAAGGTCCGAGACTTATATAAGTCAGACCCCCTTATTGACCCTACAGAGTGTTGGGATCAAAATCAAACCAAGTATACCTAAGTATACTCTTTAAGGTCCGAGACTTCTACAAGTCGGACCCCCCATTGGTCCTATAGAGTGTTGCGACCAAATCAGACTAAGTATTCCTAAGTATACCCTTTAAGGTCCGATACTTCTATAAGTCGGACCCTCTTATTGACCCTACAGAGTGTTGGGGTCAAAATCAAACCACGTATACCTAAGTATACTCTTTAAGGTCCGAGACTTCTATAAGTCGGACCCCCATTGGTCCTATAGAGTGTTGGGGCCAAATCAGACTGAGTATAGCTAAGTATACTCTTTAAGGTCCGAGACTTCTGTAAGTCGGACCCCCTTATTGACCCTACAGAGTGTTAGGGTCAGAATCAAACCAGGTATATCTAAGTATTCTCATTAAGGTCCGAGACTTCTATAAGTCAGGCCCCTTTTTACCCTACAAATTATTGAGGCCAAACTTGGCTAATTATACTTATACATACTTAGCAAAATCCGAAACTTTCATGATTCGGACCCCCCATGATGGTCTCAATGAATATGGAAGTCAGAATTCTGTTGGGCATGAGAGGATTTCAAGAAATACGAGACATCAGAAAATTCCGAGACTTCAAAAATCCGAGACATGAAGAAGATTGATCGACTCCTCAGCGTCATCGACATCGTTTGTTCCGCATATAGACCAAGATCGATTTCCTTAGTGAGGATTTTTCTCATACCCTATAGACGTGGGGCCAATGTTGAGGATCACAAATCCCACCTATGAGAAATACCCAGAATACCCTTGGTCAACAAGTCAGCGGGTCAAATGTTAAGTGCATAAGTCAATATCAGCATTATCAAACTGCCTATGTGACCATGTAACCATCTAGCAGTTTATCAGTTCTCTTCTAACTGAAGACACTTCTATCAATAACCGCCCACGCTCTTGGAAAACCACCTCCACTATGTCACTTCCATCTTTTCAGTTTCCAAGGATGGATGGTCCAGAAGTAACCACCTTTCAGGTACAACTTCCCAAGACACTTCTCTCATAAATACCACACGATACCACCGAAATGAGCTTACACAATTCTACTCTGAAAACTCGTATATAAACACTTCTTCCTTTCTGATCTGACTGAAGCATCGGAGGGCTTTTTCGGGACACCAGCCCTCGGTTTAGTCTTTCTTTGTGATTGCAGGTCCACCATTTGCGGCGATTAGGTCATCTAACTTCCTTAAAATTTAAAGGTACTTCCTCCTTAAAGTCCCTTTTTACAAATTCGACAGTTTCTTAGCATAAATAGTGTTTTTGGGACACTTTTTGGCTTGAAAATAGGTTACGTTATAAATTATGAAATTTAGTATACGTGGGTTTTGACGCCTTAGACGCAATGGTGAAGTCGGAATTTCAGTTTGTCATTGTTAGCGTACTTTTCTGGACAGAATACTAAATCTGAATTTTTATTTGATGTTATGTTGTGATGAAGTGTGTTGAGTGATCATGAATTTGTTGAAGAGTGGCTTGGTGCTAGATGTGTGTGTGTGTTTTGATTGTGGCTTGAGAGAGTGTGAATGTATGCTCATTCCCGTTTGTACGATTGAATTATGTAGGAAGTCGTTTCGTGACGGGAAGTTGATAAGTACATTTAAGATTTGCTTTTCTTTCTTAAGGTATGTACACGCAGTAAAACTTGTACATCATGGATTCGTCGTTACCAAAGAATAGATATAATTGTATGTTGAATAAAGTATGAAGATGATGTTATTCTTTCTTAATCAAAGGATATGAATTCAATAACCTGACACGTAGAGGTAGTATGACCTCATTAACTTTAAAGTAGACGTAGTATGATGTCAATTGGTGGAAAGAATTTACTCGCAGTATCTGGGGGAATTATGAGCCACCGCGGGGGTATGCATACTTAACAATAGGCACCGAAGTAAGGCGTGTGTCTATGGTAGAGGCTTGCTTTGGGGTTAGCTCCCCCTAATGTATTGTCTCACCTTTGAAGTTTGGAGTTTGATCCGACAGTATGGCTGGGAAAGTACAGGAGTATGGATAACTAACTCATTGAATCAGTTTGAAATCTATTAAAAGTGAATCAGGAATTGTAACTGACGTATATTACGATGTTATTTTTATTTTGTGATATGTTGTTAATGTTACAAGAGATGTTTTGCTAACGTGTACCTTTGATCTTAACGATCCTGCGATGACGTTGTTTCCTTTCGGGGTTAATAACTAGCAGTGAGTTAAGTTGCAGGTTGGGGAGTAAGGATTTTCACTTGGAAGAATAAAACAGATAGAATATGGAGAATTATAATTTGAACTCTTATTTAACTTTAAGAATGGATTTAGGTTGAAGAGGTAACTTCGCTCTCGAGTTATAATAATTAGACTTGTGACTTTGTATCTTTATCCGCTGCTAAGACTTTTACCTTGCTAAGTAGTTTATAATAACTTTAGTAGAACTCGATCCGCAAGTTTTATTTTAAAAATCCGTTTATCTTGCTTTTATGATATCCTGATTTAATTTGGGTCACCCAGTTTTTGTTATAAGGATCAAACTTTCTTTCGAAACGATTCGAGTTTATCCGAGATGTTACAATTGGTATCAGAGCGGGAGTTCTATTATAGCGTTATAAAGGTAATCAAATAGCATAATATGAAATAAAACGTATCTTAAAAGTTATGAGAGAAAGGGGTAGACTTTAAGGGGAAATTCAGACCATTTTTATGTGTCTGTCAGAATTAGAAATTCAATTATATATTTATCTTAATAATTATTTAATTTCAAACTATTATGATATAAGGTATTGCTTTAGTTTTAGTTATATTATTTCCAACTTACTTATTATGTGAATTAAGTGGTTTCCTCTCTTATTTTGAGCATTTTAGTTCTATTTAATTCAATTTTCCCTTCGTTGTGAATTGATTGAGGAAAGGTTTTATGGGAATTGAAGGGAGCAGGAAGAAGAATATTATATTGAAGATTTACCACAAGAGTACATTAAATCCAACATTTAGGACTTGTTATCTTTTGAGTGTTAAACTAAATAATTTTTCTTTGTAAATATTACTTGAGGATTGAGTATATATGAGTGGTTGTGATTGTGGATCCACTTGTGTTTGAAAGATGAAGTGGGAATGCATTTTCGAAGTTGAGGATTGAAAGTTCTTTGTGACTTTATTATTATGAACTCAAAGAATAACTTGAGTTGAGAAGTGATATATCAATTGCAAGAGTCTCTAAGCGTGGGAAGCTAAACTATAATTTACTTTTGAGAAAGCAAATAAAAACAAAGGGTTATGAATTATTGTGTATAATATGGTTGTTTAGAGAATATGTTACGATGAGAGACTCATTATATTGTATTAGGGTTAAAAACTCTTTCCTAGGTGTGTTAATAGTATGGTACAATATACGAAGATTAGTAGAAATTTGTTTATGAGAAGAAAAAAAATGAGATAAACAAATAATGCAGTTTGTAAGAGTAATAAATCATATTTTATCTATCTACCCTTTTACGATAACTTCTATGTTTGGCCTCAAGGGGCACATAGTCTATTTAAGTAAACCTCTTTTTTGTATAAATCTGGAGAGAGCAACTAAGAAACGGAATTATATATTGTTGGACACCTAGTGGTGATGTCAATCTGAGGGTATGAATATAACAAAAACTTTTATTTGAAGTGTTAGAGTATGAGTTGTGGTAATGAAATTGGTTGAGGTGGAGAATTCTAAAATCACTAAATGTGTACTTTCACAGAGACCTATGAAATAATTTTATCTATAATCTTATGTTATCTATTTAAGCAAACCACTTTTCTGTTCCCTATTTTATTTTATCTATAATCTTATGTTATCAAATCTTCGATGAGAAGCCTGTAGGGTGGATGCTATATTTTAAGTTGATCTTCCACTTATTTATATGTTAATTGATCTTCGTCTATTTTCTTAGTTGACTTATGTGAAGGTTAATGTTTGTAAATTGTTCACTATATTATGTAGAGAGTTTATGCAAATTAAAAAGTATTACATGATTGTTGTTATGGCATTTATTGTTAAGGAAATGATTTAGTTATAAATGCTTTTATTCCATGAAGGGGGTGAGCAGTGAAGTACCTTTTATTTGGGATACATGTGTGTGACTATATTGGTATACCGATTGGTAACTTGGATTATATCGAAGTACAACATATTCTCATGTGTGAACGTATCGAGAGTTCGGAAGCGTGTGTAGAGGATTATAGTCACTGTTAGACAAACTAGAGATAATTCGCTTTATCACTGGATGAGTTTCGTCTTTCAAGAACTCATTTAGAAAAGGTGACATTAAATTTAGATGGAGTAAACATGGAAATACATTTGGATGAAGAAAAGAAGGACAAACAACAAGGTTGAATCAAAGAAATGTTTACCTTGGGTGATTTAGTGACTGGTGTGCTTGCTTGACCACGTTACTTAAAGGCAATTGTTTTAAATAAAGTGCTTGGTTGTACGATGGTGAAATTTTGTTACAAAACTCGGAAACTTAACTTGACACAATATGAGAACTTGTAGGGGAGAACTGTCTTTCTTTATGATTGAGTGTTGGAAGATGTTCTAAAAGGATGATGTGATTAAATTATCTCACAACCAATTCGTTTGAGGAGGTAGAGTCCAAATATTGCTTTTTATGGAGATATTATTTAAGCTTACTAGTTTATGCAATTTTAAAATGATAGTATTCGTAAAAAGGAAATTTGTATAATCAAGAATATTCATAACAAAAGAAGTTTTACACGTATATTATTGACGGTATTGTGTGAATAAAACTAGTGGGGTCCCCGCAGAGTTCGGTAGTTATTATGATACCTTAAGAATCGTAAGATGAAGATGTATGGTATTAGATAACGAAGATGATTGCAAGGATGAAGGGGATTACAGGGGCAACATGGTTGTGTTATGTGTATTGTGATGGCTAAGTTGGAAAGGGTGAGTTGAAGATTAGTTAATGGTGTTACTGGTAAAGGGAGTTCATAACGTATTCTGAATCGAATAAGGGAAATGATGTTGTTCGGAGGGAGTACTTCAGTAAGGGTCATAGTCAATGACTTTTTATTAATGGGTATTAGGGTTGGTAAGTGGTGATACTCGAGAGAAAATTTAGTTGAATGGTTTGAAGGATTACAACATGTCGACAACATTTCCTTAAATGATTCGATTTATAAGAGATATTTAGTTGATACACGCTTGAACTGAGTGCATGGTTTAGTATTCAAACACTTGGGTAATCCGACAGGTGGATTGAACTCAAGCTGCAACTAGACTATGAATACTTGGGACTGTAATGTTAATTTTAGGTCATTTTAATGCACTGGTAACTTTATGAGAAATTGGAAATCAGTTCTTTCGTGCTAAGAACGAGTATTTATGATATTGGATTGTTCGATTGAGATGTTAGACTTGAAGAGAATCATGAAGAACATAAATATTTTTGTCTTACATAATGGAGAAGGATTCATCGAGGCTAGTTGTCGTGATATTATATTTTAATATAAAAGTTGTAAAGGATTTTGTTACAGAAGAATTGTAAGAAGTGTCGTTGAGATGAAGGAATTTGTGCAATTTAAAGGAGTTATGGAAATAAACTGTCGAGGTTTGATTTTTGACTGCCTTAACGCATTAAGGTTGTATGGACATAAGATTCTAAGCAAGCTCTTCAAGATTTTTTTTTAGGAGGTTAACTTCATTTAATATTACATAATTAATGTTTTAAGTGTTGGTGTGAGGATGGTTTCTGGAGGAGATTTTGGGTTAAGAATTCTTATAAGAAAGAGGATGATTGTTGGTGCGTCTTGGAAATTTTTGAATGTATGAAGCATAATTTACCATTGGTAAAGAGATCTCGGTACTTAAGATGGAAATACGAGTTGTGCAAGTTGACTGTTATGGTATTTGTTGGTTGTATGAGTTGATTTTCTTTAACATCATAGTGATATAAGTGAGAAATGAGAATCTGCGTTTAACTATTGATTGGATAAGCTTTGGAGTTACTGTAATTTAAGGGAAGAGCTTAACCCCATCACTTTGACAATTCCTTGTGTTTCTATTGGACAAAGGAAATGTGTACATTTTTTATTGATTGAAGTGAAAAGTTATACTTAAAAGGAAAGTGTGGTTTTCATTAGGGTGTTTTATCTCTTTGGTTTGTGTATACAAGGGAATTGTGAGTAATCAGGTAAAGGGTATTTTGTTATAAAGTTGGAAGAGTTGCTCAAGAAGAAAAAATTTAAGAATTTTCAAGTAGGAGGATATTAGATGAGATGTAATTATACATTGAGTTACAAAGTCGTGGTGATCCTTTAAAGGAATGTGTACTTAAATGTGTTTAATCTTAATGGTATTTGTTCATCTTGGGGGAGACAAGGTGTAACAAGATTTAAAACTCATGTTTTGGTGGTCGGGTATGAAGAGAAATATTGCAAAAGTTGTTGCTAAATGTTTCACATGTCCAAAGGTCAAGAGTAAACATAAGAGATCTGCTTGGTTGTTACAACCTCTAAAAATTCTAGTGTGGAATTGGGATGACATTTTCATGAATTTTGTGTTGGATTGCCGCAAAAGAGAGCTGGTAATGATACTCTTTGGGTTATCCTGGATAGATTGACTAAGTCGACAAGGTTTATTTCAATGAATTGTAAGTGGGATATGGATTAACATGCTCGTGCCTATATTAAGTACGTGATCCGTTATCACAGGATACCTCGTACTATTGTTTCTGACGGGATGCTCGATATTTTTCACATTTTTGGAAATCACTACAGCAAGCATTAGGGACCACCATCTTTCATAGTACGTCTTTTCACCCAATGATCGATGGTCAGACAAAATGTGTTAATCAGATACTCGAGGATATGTTAAGAGAGATAGCCATGGAATGGCAATGTTCATGGGATGAACATTTGGATCTGGTAGAGTTCTCTTATAATAACAGTTATCAAGCTACGATTCTAATGGCTCTGTTTGAAGCACTTTATGGTCGTAAGTGTCGTAGTCCTGTATGTTGGGATGATTTTACTGAATTTGTCACCCTAGGACCTGATATGCTTGTTCAGATGACGGAGCAAGTAAAATTAATTCACGAGAAAATTGAGCCAGCCTAGGATAGACAAAAATCGTACGCCAATCTCCGATGTTGGCCTGATGAATTTGAAGTGGGTGACAAGGTTTTACTTCATGTGTCTCCAATGAAAGGAGTAGTTCGTTTTGGTGCTCGTGGAAAGTTAAGCCACGTTTCATAGGTCCTTATGACATTGTGGAGAAAGTAGGGAAGTTAGCTTATCGGTTAGCGTTGCCTAATATGCTGGGTAAAGTGCACGACATTTTTCACATTTCTCAATTGAAACGTTACGTCGCAGCCTCTTCTCATGTATTAGATCCAGAGCCGTTAGAACTTGATGAGAGCCTAACCTATGAGGAACAACTTGTTCGAATATTGGATAGGAAAGTCCGTAGTACTCGTCGGAAGGATATCGCAATGGTTGAATTATTATGGTCCAATCATTGGTCAGAAGAGGCAACCTGGGAGACAGAAGATTTTCGCCGGGTTAGTAAGTTACGAGGACATAACTTCTTTAAGGGGGGTAGAAGGCGATAGGATTTTCGCGCGATTCATGTTTTTGGGTTATTTTGTGTAGGTGTGCATAAGTGACTAATTTCTTTTTATTTCGTTTTTACTTGTTTTGTGGTTATGTGTGTAATTATTTCGTGTTATGATAAGTTGTGGTTTTGGGGTCAAAACCTTTTTAAGGGGGTAGTCTGTAACACTTCGATATTTTCCCGATATTTTTCCCGATAAATTTAATAGTTTACTAGTAATAATATTACTTTTTTAGAAGAGTGTATTTTTTAATTGGGTTAGACCATGAGATCTTAATTCTTTAAGGCAATTAAAACCATTTTAAGCCCAAACCTTGTTCTCTAACCTATCCTTATTCTCAAAATGAAAAAAAACAAAAGAGGGAATGGCAAGGGTTTTGGCCGGCCCTTATGGTGTTTTGGTGGGATTTTGTAACTCCTATTTGGGTGATTAAAAGATTAAACCAATTATCACATATATTAAATCTCACTTATTCCCTTAATCATTTCTTACCTAGCATCCCTTCATTTCAAAAAAAATTGCAAGAAAACTCACTCAAAACTCCTCCTACCACACGCCTAGTATCATCATCTTTCATCAATTGGTGTTTTGTTCTTTTGCAAATTGTGAGTAAAATTTTTAATCTAATTTTATTTTTAAGTTTTAATTTGAATTTCTATGATTATTATGTGTGTTATCTTGTAGTTTATGATTAGTTTATAATTTAAAATTCTTGTATGAAAGTGTGATGTATTTTCTATTTAAATTAATTGATGGTGTTTAGGGTTTCAGATATGTATATATATGTGTGAAAAAGATTTGTTTTATGGATGATTGTGAAGTATGCATAAAAAAATTAGATGCTCAGAAAAAAAAAATGTGTGTGGTGTAAAAAATTTATTTTACTGTTTAAAATGAGGAATTAATGTAAAAAAATTATTTTACTGTTTAAAAATTAGATGCAAGGGAAATTTTTTTAAAAACATATATATTTGTGTAAAAAGAATTATTGTTGAATGATGAAATTAATTTCATATATGGTCATTTAGATTAATAGGCAATAAAACATCGAAAATTATATTTTGTGATCAAATTTGACAAAATCCCGTAGGATTTGCAAAATGGTGAAAAAAGTTGTTTTTGGGGCACTTTTTGGCTTGAAAATAGGTTAAAAATACTTAGAGTACATTATAAATTATGTAAATTGCTACCCGGGAGTTTGGACGCCTTTCGGACACAATGGTGAAGTCAGAATGTCAGTTTGACAATGTTAGCATACTTTTCTAGACAGAATACTAAATCTGAATTTTTATTTAAAGTTAAGTTGTGATGAAGTGTGTTGACTGATCATGAATTTGTTGAAGAGTGGCTTGGTGCTAGATGTGTGTGTTTGTTTTGATTGTGGCTTGAGAAAGTGTGAATGTATGCTTATTCCCGTATGTACGATTTAATTATGTTGGAACTCGATTCGTGACGGGAAGTTGATAAGTACATTTAAGATTTACTTTTTCTTTCTTAAGGTACGTATACGCAGTAAAACTTGTACATGATTCGTCATTACAAAAGAATAATTATAATTGTATATTGAATAAAGTATGAAGATGATGTCATTCTTTCTTAATCAAAGGATATGATTTCAATAACTTGACACGTAGAGGTAGTATGACCTCATTAACTTTAAAGTAGACGTAGTATGACGTCAATTGGTGGAAAGAATTTACTCGCGGTATGTGAGGGACATTATGAGCCACCGTGGGGGTATGCATACTTAACCATAAGCACAGAAGTAAGGCGTGTGTCTATGGTAGAGGTTTGCTTAGGGGTTAGCTCCCCCTAATATATTGTCTCACCCTTGAAGTTTGGAGTTTTATCCGGCAATATGGCTGGGAAAGTACAGCAGTATGGCCGACTAACTCATTGAATCAATTTGAAATCTATTAAAAGTGAATCAGGAATTGTAACTGACGTATAGTATGTTATTTTTGTTTTGTGATATGTTGTTAATGTTACAAGAGATATTTTGCTAACGTGTACCTTTGATTTTAACGATCCTGCGATGATGTTGTTTTATTTCGGGGTTAATAACTAGCAGTGAGTTAAGTTGCAGGTTGGGGAGTGAGGATTTTCACTTGGAAGAATAAAACAGATAGAGTATGGAGAATTATAATATGAACTCTTATTTAACTTTAAGAATGGATTTAGGTTTAAGAGGCAACTTCGCTCTCAAGTTGTAATAATTAGACTTTTGACTTTATATCTTTATCCGCTTCTAAGACTTTCACATTGCTAAGTAGTTTATAATAACTCTAGTAGAACTCGATGAGCAAGTTTTATTTTAAAAATTCGTTATCTTGCCTTTATGACATTCTTATTTAACTCGGGTTCTACCCAGTTTTTGTTATAAGGATCAAATTCTCTTTCGAAACGATTCGAGTTATTCCGGAATGTTACAATATGGATGACCGTCGACTCGGCGTTAGATTCTGCCAAAATCATGTTTTGTCCAGCATTTAAAGCTAACTCGGCGATGCGGTGAAAAGTCGGGCTGCCGACTCGGCGGCAGTTACTTTTGCATGAGTCGTTTTGTTTTCACGGGTTCTTGGACGATTTTTGGGGGTAATTAAGCAGTTAATCTCTTCTTTTGTTGTATAGTATAAATAGCCATTCAATGGTTAGGGTTTATGTATTCACAAAATTGAGAGATCACAAGAGAGTACATTGTTCTTTGTGAGTGAGATTGATTCATCTTGTAAATCTTTGCAATCATAGTGAAAGTATTTGGTGCCGGTGGACGTAGTTATCATTTTGATAGTAAACCGCGTTAAATCTCTTGTGTTTTTCTTATTGTTTGTTTGAATAATTTCTTTGTTGTTTCATTGTTGTTCATCAACCTTGCTTTCACTGTCGCACCACAGTAAAACTATAAGTAGGCCTGCAACCCCCTAAATCACTTCAAAACTAAAGAGGAGAGGAAAATTAAATTGAGAAATTAAAAAAGACTTGACTTTTTGATTCAACAAATCAAAAAACATACACACACAATATGCAACGAACTTCGTTCAATAACCTAGCAACTTATAGTAAATTAATCTACAAAATTAAATTACAAATTTTAAAAATATCAAAAAGATTGATAATTAGAAAACATTGGCATGAAGAACATCAATGATCTAAACTGCATACAAAAACTACATCAAAATACAATTAAGTTTTGATATATCTTTGATCAGATTGAAGAGGCAATGGAAACAAAAAAAACTTACAAATTGCTTCCTAAAAAGAAAAAAAATTTGGTAAAACTAATACGAAAAACCCTAAGTTAAAGTAAGCAAAGCTAAAATAGGAAAAACTCTTACAGAAAACTCAAATCATCGTGTTGAAGTTCGTCGCCATCCTCTTCCTCTTGAACATCATTTGTTTCATCTCCGATGATCTCAAGATCAATGTTAGTTAGCCTGAAATTATAAAAATTTAGATTAAAAATAATTATAATCTTGAGAATGATGAAGTAGGTTAGAGAAATTCATGAGTGAGGGAAAAATTGGGTTGAATGCAGATATGAAGCAGAAGAAGTGAAAATGTAGATAAAAAGCAGAGAAAGTGAACAAGCAGGAGGAATAGGAAGGGAAAATGGCGAAAGAATCTAGCGGAAGAGTAAATGCTGAAAAAAATGGAAATTAGAAAATGGAGAAAATGGAAAGATGGAAAGGAGTAGGTACTATACAGTTTTGTTCAAAACCAAAAAAAATTAGTTAGAAACAGTAATGAACATTTATTGGTGTATCAAAACTTTTTACGAATAAGGACTAATCTTTGATTAAATAGTAGCAGGTAGACACGCCCCTAGATGATTTTAAGGTTATCTATCTTAACGTAAATCAAAATGTAGCATCTCAAGCGCTGAAGAAGAAGAAGATGTCCAAAGTTATTTTTTGGGTCAAGCCTACAACACACCATTAATACTTGCAAATAACCTTGTTTCATTAGTGTACTTTCAAATTTGATCTTTAACCTTCCTTAACACCTTTAGGCTTCCCTTCCACTCTAGTTAGGACTCTTCTATTAGTTACATTTTTACGTTTTACCATTAATTACATTTATTGTAAATTTCTAACAATACATTTAACTTACTTTCAATTTTCTTAATAGTTGGGATTGTATCATCATAATATAAATCTACTAAAACAATAAAGGAATATGCCACATGTCTCTTTTATATGTGACATTTTCCCGCCTTAATGATTTAATTAGTAATTGAATATGAAATTTTTGATTTTTTAATCTAACTTTATTTCTTAAATAATATGAAAAATCATAAATTCTATTAAAACAATAATGGAATGTTCGACATGTCACTTTTATATGTGAAGTTTTTCCACCTTAATAATTTAGTAATTGAATATGGAAAATTTAACTTTTTTAATATACCTTTATTTCTTACATAACATGAAAAAAATACAAGTAAATGAATCTTAAATTAATATGTTTACTAAAAAAAAATCAATTTACTTATTAAAGAAAAAAAATTATCAGTAAAAATAGATTTATTTTACCAATATACATTTTTGTTTGTAAAATTTAGTCATGAATATTCAATAAATTAAAAAATCATATAAATTAATAAATTAACACATTCGTGCATTGCATGGGAGACGGGACCATATACTAGTAAATCATAAATCAATGAGAAGATCTTAGTAACTAACAGTTATTTATGATGTTAACAGATTACCCTTATGTGGTAGGATTTGATAAGGTGAGAGTTTTGTGATTTAATGGGAAATTTTACATGGTAGCATCGTGTTTTCTTGAAATTCCCGTGGTAATACTTTTATAAGATTTTTCCATATGGTAGCATCCCGTTTATGCACTATCTGACTGCTGTAACATTTTTCGTTAAATTCTTATTAGTTTCCATTCAATTCATCATTTTGTAAGATTTTTCGACATGGTAGCATCTAGCTTTTTCTCTCAAATGTTTAATTCATCATTTTAGCGTTTACCTCACCGATTAATTTATCAATGCCTTTAAAATTGGTAACAATTAAGAAGATATGTATTAGTGCTTAGAATACACATTTTTAACTTATGAATAGGACCTTTTGAGCGTATTAAATGCTTTTTAAAATTATTTATTAGTGCTAGTAATGGAACTTTTGGACTTATAATGCAATTAATTTGAATGAAAATAAAATTGTTACAACATTTAAGAGCGTTGATAAATAATCACTGAATTAAATGTTCAAATGGTGAATTAAACATTTGAAAGTAAAAAGAGATTGCTCCCATGTGGAAAAATTTTACAAATTGATAAATTAAACAGAAATTACCAAAAATTGAACGGAAAATGCTATGATAGTTAGATAGTGTATAAACTGAATGCTATCATGTGGAAAAATCTTACAAAAAAGCTATCCCTGACGTTTCATAAAAATCCGATGCTACCATGTGAAATTTCCCTATTTTAATTTATCTTTTTTAATTTTATTTATATATTTTTATTAGAATATTTTGTGAATTACAGCCTCAAAGTTTGGTCGTTTTGTGAATTACAGCCGCAAAGTTTTTTTTTTATGAATTAAAGCCACCAACTTTTGAAAATGACCACCATTACGGCCAAATGACCGGTTATGACCGTTGACCAGGGAATTTACCTTTGACTTCCCATTTTTCTGATTTTTCCTTTTTTTTTCCTTTTTTTTCTTTTTCCTTTTTTTAATTTAATTCATTCATCCCCAATCATCTTTCTCTCTCTTCCCCCTTCTTCTCCATCATCTTCATCCTCTTCATCCTCCATTAATCTTCAAAGTCACCATTAATCTTCAAAGACTCAATTTCTCTCCAAAGTTCAAATCCTAGATTTTTTTCCCCTTTTCAAGAACCCTAATCAAGAAGATCAATTTCGAGCATAAATTAAAATGGATTCCTTCAAGAAGATCAATTTCTTCTTGTGGTTGCTTTTACTTGATTCTGATGGTTTGATATTTTTGCATTTAACAATCTTCATACCAAGGAAAAAAATGGAAGAGAGAAAATAAACTCTCTTCATGAATGGAAGACAGAGAACATAAGAGAGAGATGAATCGTCCGAAGAACAATTTGAGAAACCTAAAATTTTCCTAGAACATTTCCCCCCAGATACAATTGGGTACTACATCACACTATTAGTTAACTTTTTATGGGCTTAATGATTTCCATCTAATCCAAACATTCAACTCAAGCTGTATTATTCAAGCAATTTTAAGGAGTAAACAATTTGAGAAACCTAAAATTTGTAAAGAATTCTAAAATCAAACACTGCAAAAAGTTCGACTAAGAGTAAAGAAGTCGCCTCAATTCCTTGAAACATCACCCTTAAATAGCACTAACACTATAAAAAAATGCAGCATTAAGTTCTTTTACATTTTTCAAATATTACTGTCTTTTTTATGAATTTACTACCTTATGTAATTTCGGAAAAGTTTTTCCTTCGTAATTCCAAACTTATGATTTTGCCATATTTGACTGTCGATTCCAGCAGTTTCTCTCCTTCTTTCTTGAATTTCTGGGTTATGGCTTGGATTGGGAATCTCTCTGGGTATTTGGTATTCTTTGGTTAGGGTTCTTGAAAAGGGAAAAGAAATCTAGGGTTTGGACTTTAGAGAGTTTGGGTCTTTGAAGATTAATGGTGACTTTGAAGATTAATGGAGGATGAAGAGGATGAAGAAGAAGGAGGAAGAGGATAAAGATGTGAAGAGGATGAAGGAATTAAATTAAAAAAAGGAAAAAGAAAAAAAAACTCAAAAAAAAAGTAAAATCAGGAAAAAAGAAAGTCAAAGATCATTTTGCTGGTCAACGGTGAGAACCGGTCACTTGGCCGTAATGGTGGTCATTTTCAAAAGTTGGTGGCTGCAATTCATAAAAAAAAACTTTGCGGCTGTAATTTACAAAACGACCAAACTTTGAGGCTGTAATTCACAAAAGATTCTTTTTATTATTTTTTAATCTTTTGATAGTGATTTACAAATCATAATGATTAATTACTAATTTTGATAAATTAATAACTAAAAATCAATGTTAAAAAATGGAACATGTCGGTGTTTACAAAAAGAAAGGCATAATTGCATCGGTCATTTCTCAACCACACAAACTGATCAGTAATAATCACTCATTCATTTTCTTCAGTATCGTCTCTGTGCTGCAACCTGCAATTTATATCCATATGAAGTATGAAAGATTCTTCCTTCCCCATTAAAATAACCCATATCTCATTCTTCCTTCAAACAGCAAACTCACAATTCCATCAATGGATTCATCAAAAACAAAGCACGTTATCCTCTTGCCATTTCTAGCGCAAGGTCATCTCCGTCCATTTCTGCATTTAGCGAAATTCCTCAGATCCCACACTCCTTTCACCATCTCTATCCTTACTACTCCTCTCAACGCCGCCAATCTCCGCCGTCAATCCAACAACATCAACATCATCGATTTACCCTTTAACAGCACCGATCATAATCTACCACCAAACACTGAAAACACTGAAAAACTCCCATTAACTTCAATAATCTCTCTGTTTTATGCATCCACTTCTCTCGAACCTCACGTACGCAACCACCTTACTCGCCATCACCTTGATAATCCACCCATTTGTATCATTTTTGATATTTTCTTGGGCTGGGCTGATAACTTGGCCCGATCTATTGGATCTACAGGAGTTTGTTTCAACACTGGTGGGGCCTACGGTTTGGCCGCTTACATCTCGATTTGGACGCATTTGCCTCAAAGGAATGTTCCAGACGATGTCGAATTTTCCCTTCCGGATTTCCCTGAGAATCGGAAATTTATACGTAACCAACTTCACAGGTTCTTAAGATTTGCTGATGGAACCGATGATTGGTCGAGATTTTTTCAACCCCAGATAAAGAACTCCAGGAATTGTTCTGCGTGGTTGTGTAATTCAATTGAGGAAATTGAGCCATTAGGGTTTGAGATTTTAAGAGCAATGTTGAAAGTACCAGTTTGGGGATTTGGTCCTTTAATTAAGACTGAAAATAGCTGTGATGAAGATGATGAACAAGGTTGTGTTGAGTGGTTAAACCAATTTGAGAAAGGATCTGTTCTCTACATATCATTTGGGTCACAGAATACAGTTACCCCGATCCAAATGATGGAATTAGCAAAAGGATTGGAGGAAAGTGGGGCGAAATTTTTGTGGGTGATTCGTCCGCCATTCGGGTTTGATATCAATGGAGAGTTCAAACCCGAATGGCTACCGGAGGGGTTTGAGAAGAGAGTAACGGAAAGGAAGCAAGGGAAGTTGGTGAAGAAATGGGGGCCTCAAATGGAGATATTGAGGAATAAGGCGACAGGGGCGTTTTTGAGCCATTGTGGATGGAATTCGTTGATCGAAGCGTTAAGCGAAGGTGTTCCGATAATAGGGTGGCCATTGGCGGCGGAGCAAGCGTATAATTCAAAGATGTTAGTGGAAGAGATGGGGGTTGCCGTAGAGTTAACAAGGGGATTGGAAGGGGAGTTGAGTAGTGAAAGGGTGAAGAAGGTGGTGGAGATGGTTATGGAGAGGGAAGAAGGGAGTTTTGGGTGTGAGATGAAGAAGGAAGCAGTTGTAATTGGACAGAAATTGAGGGATGCTATGAAAGTGGAAGGTCATTATAGAGGTTGTTCTCTTAGATCTCTTGATGAGTTTGTAGAGTTCATTGTTTCTCGTAAGGCTACTTTGAGCTAGCACCAAAATTGAAGGCTCAACATAATATTAATGTCATTTTTTGTTATAGGTACATTTAGCAATAATTTTTTTTGAGGAAAGCAATAAGATTGTAGTTAGTTTTAGTAGTTTAATAAAATGAGACATAAGGGTGTATTAGGGTTTACCAAATAAATTAGTAGTTTAAAATGAGACATAAGGGTGTATTAGGGTTACCAAACAAAATGAAATAAAAAAAATATTCTTTTCTTCTCCTGACTGTTCTTTCTTTTGTTTTTAACTAGATATTGCCCGTGCGATGCACAATTTTATTAAATTTTCCGACATAAATTACATCAATTTTTAAATTTTCTTATAAATAGTTGTAATTTACAACTATTTATAAGACAATTTAAAATCAAATTTAACACAAAAATATGTAAAATTATTTTATAAAATTTTAAACAAAGAAAATATATTTAAGTAACCAACTTTGTAAATAACAAAATATCCTAAAAAAAAAGTTTTAACCATTTCAAAATATTCAATACACTAAATAATACACATTTAGTAAATAAAATAAAAAAGATTTTATAAATAATTGAACAAAAATTTCTCATATATTAAATGATATGAGTTATAAAGTCAAAGTTAAAAAAAAAATAGTCATAAAACAATGACATCATCATTAAGTGCCGGAGGGAATATTTTTGTTAAAATTATGACATGTAAGTAATTTTAAATAGGAAAAATTACCACGAATAATACAACCTTTTAATATTTTTCCTACAATAATACCAACTATTGATTAACCATAAATAATACAAACTTTAATATACGTTTTCCACCAACATCCATGACCTGTTAACAACCTAATATTGCAGGTCATTTTGCAAAAAAATAAAAGAAAAACTAAAAAAAAAAAATTAAAACAACCCCCTCCCTGTCTTCCCCTCCACAACCACCACCTCCTTTCCCCATTACCCATTGTCAGACAACCTCCTCCACACTCTGCGTCGGCGCCACCCTCCTCCTTCCCCTCCACAAACCTGTGAGATCCACCCCTTTCACATCCCTTCAAAGACCACCCTTCCCTCTACCCTGTTCCCAGCCCAATCGGCAAACCCGACACCTTTTTCGAAGACAACTTCTTTCAGTCACCGGTGATAATCTCCTCTCATCCTAAGCGGCAGCAAACGAATCCCCCACCTAATCTTAGTGCACCCAGATTAATGGTGCACCAAATTCTTACCTCCCCTTATCCTTCCTCCATTGTTTATTCTCTATCTTATTTGAAACTTTGCAATTTTATTGGTAATTGGTAGAGAGTGATGCTTGAGTGGTGGCGGGGCTTTGTTGGTGAAGCGTGGCTGTGTTGGTGGTGGGGGCTTTGTTGGTAGTGCAAGATGAGGAAAGGGAAGGGGTAGGATATTTTTGTTTAATTAATTTTTTTTTGCCAATATGACTTGTATTAAAGGTTGTAGTTAAAATTGAATGCTGGTGGAAAACTCACCTTAAAGTTCATATTATTCAAGTTTAATTAATAGTTTGTATTATTGAGGGGAAAAAGTTAAAAGTTTGTATTATTCATGGTAATTTTTTCTTTTAAATAATGATGATATCAACATATTTTCTTTTAATAATAGTTATATAGATTCTAAAAGTCACTATTTAGTCTCACATGGTTGCAAGATTCAACAATCATAACATTTATCCTTACATGGCCCATCATGATACAAGATACTTTGGATAAAGAATGCAAATGTTTGTTAATGATGGTTTTGAGTTCTGACAACCTAGTTACTTTTCATTTATAATAGAAAGATATATAATACTACCTCCTATTCATCTAAAATGTCCCATTTACTTTTGGGACACTATTTATCTATCACACTTAAATTGCATTTTATTATTAATCTATAAGTTGAAACATAGTCACGTGGGATTTTATTTGATTCCCTTTGATGTAAAGATTATTAATATCAACTTTTTATAATTTTTAATTATACATAACTCGATATATTAAGGATCGAATAAGTGCATTGGATAGAATGCATAAAGTAAATGGGACATTTTAGATGAATAGGAGGGAATATAGTACATATTTTCATGCTAATTGACGGTGTATGTTAGAAGTAATTGTATCACAAATAATGTATTTAAATATTATAGCTTTGATGTTTAACACATTATATATTAAAATTTTGATTTATAGTTGCTCTAGTCTAAACAAATCAAAAAGCTCAACAATTATAATTATTTCACCAAATTTGAGTAATACAATGGTCTGCTAACATCCAAAATGGTATTTGATCAAACCAATTTACCAGTGACCTTTGACCCAATCTTAGTTAAACTAACCCATCATCATCATCATCATTTGGATTAATCAGGTTAATTATCAAGGGGCCATAATGGTATATATACATTTAAATTCAAAAGATGAAAGAGATTTATGATAGAGTAGAATTTTTTAATATTAGACAGAATAAAATCTTTAGAGTTTCATACGTTAATATTGCTCGAATATATTGGGTATATGTAATCATTCTAGTTGCTATTTTTTACTCACTAGTTGTGCGGTCCCCCAAATTACACTATCGAACTTTCAAATATTATTTTATACATTTCTATTAACAATAATACAAATGAAATTATTTAAATCTCGAAGTTGTAGTACAAAGGTTGTATTCATAATGATATCTTATTAGCTGAAATGTTCAGCTTGGCAACGATATAGCCGACCTTGTGTCATATCAAAATGATCAAACATAGCTTAATGCAACAACTCAAGTTCCTTTCTACTATTAAAGTGTGTCTGATCTTAACATAGCTCTTAAATTTTCAGCTTATGGCAATGTACATTTCCTTTCTTTTAACTATGATTAGGATAAAAGGAAAAGTTGTACAAGGCTTGTCTATGCAGAATGGATCAATGAAGCATGATGTATCACTTCAACGGAAGGCATACCTGGTTTTTTCACAGAAACGAAATGTGATGAAAAATGAAAAAAGAATTGCGACACCATTAATTCAACAAAGCGCAACACTTAGACAATTATCTAGAAAGGGTCTTCCGAAAAATATAATAAATTGAAGGAACTGAACCTACCATTTCCACCAGTTGAATGGGCTTGATCCCATGAGCTTGAAATGAAAGAAGAGGAAGTAAATTGATTTTCTGGATTGATTTGTAACTTATAATCATATTCAAAAACAAAATTAAAAACCTGAAGGATTAGATGTTTAGTATATATTCTTCAATTGAAATTAAGTAAATTGATTTTCTGGATTGATTTGTAATTCATAATCATATTCAAAAACAAAATTAAAAACCAGCAGAAAAATTATCAAAACAAACCCCAAATTGCGAATTACCTTCATCATTCATTCATATTCCAAACCTAGAAAAATCTCAAACATCTTCAAATTTAATCCATGTTTCTCTTCTTCACACCAATCTCATATCTTCCTCTCCCAAATCTAAACCACCAAAAATCCACCAAAACCCATGTTTTCGTCTCCTTTCATCCTTAAACCCTACCCTTTTTTTGATGCAGCGATGGTAGAAAACCAACACAGCAAAATCAGCGAAATTAAATACAACATGAAAATGAAACTTACCCACAAATATTCATTCTGCAACAAATTGACAATGAAGATTGAAAAATTTTGAATAGAATTGAAAAAAAAGCACCAAAATTCTTTTAAACTTCATCATTTATTCATATTTCAAACCCAGAATTGTACATTCCATTTCCAAAGGTCACCTAACAATCATTTTACAAATGAACCATATGATACTTGGTAACTGCTAATCCTCACGAAAAAGGCCTTGAAATGTGCTAAATGATATACTATAAGAAAGAAAGAATTGATATGTGCCACAACTCACAAGTTACCACTTCAGTAATATAAAGGGAAAATTACTTTAAAAACTCTCAACTATTCGCGGTTTAAATATAAAACTCCCAACTATTGATTATTATTCAAAACTCCCAACTATAGACCCATCTTAAATATAAAGCACCGATACATTTTATAACTTTTTTTAACCGGTTACCTTTTATTGAAATGGGAGGGTACGTGAAGCGTCGTGTAAGGTCAAAGGAAGTGAGGTGACTAATAAATACAATTGGGTCCCACTACTTTTCAACTAAAACCAATTTATCCGGTTATAAGTCATAGATGCCCTCTTCTCAATGGCCGATGTTGTCAGAACCCCTGACAGAGAATCTAAACGCCTCTTCAGAGGTCTATCAATAGAGTTGGCGCTATCCCCTTCCACATCATCAGGCATCTTTTCAGCCTGCTGACTCATATGTCTTCGAGGTCGTTTATAGCCTTCTGGAAAAATATACAGAGGAACCTGCTTTCTACGAGCATGCGAGATGTATATATTCATGCCAGGTTTCTAATACATGTACATACGTCCTGCCTGAACTCATCAATAGTTCCCGAATATCAAACTGCTGACCTTCTTTGACTTTTACCCCTTGTTTCCTCTGCAAGCCCATGAAGAAAGCAGTGGCTACAATGTTTATACGTATCCACAAACTCATATGGATAAGAATGGCATTACAACATCCCAAATGTATCTCTTTCTATCTGCAGATCAAAAGTAGCAATAAAGAATAAACAAAATTAATATTTTCCAGCTACTGCTCCGCTATTGAGCGAGAAATAAATACCAAGTTCTTTTTGGAGGAACCATTATCCTAAGAAAAAATACTTTTAAAGTAAGCTGTCGAATTCAAGATTCAATCCAACCTTTCCAAGCCAACAAATTATTTGCATCTTTTGCAATAATATCAACTTGCAAGAAATTATTGTACGACTCAAAATAAGGCTCAAAAACAGCACTACACTAAGCCTTATTTAGCTCAATTTCCTGGATAGAGAGAACCCACATGTATGATCCATGATTAATAAGTAACAAAAAGTTAGAGTAATCCAATGTTCCAATGTCATTAAGTGGCTCCAGCCTAGGCGGGGTTTGGGGGTCGGATGCAAGTGACCTTACCATTTTTGATGATAACAAAGTGGTTTTTCCGATTGACTCTTGGTAAAAGCCACCATCCGCAACTTCACATAAATAAGTGCACCAAATCTTATGCCCATTCAGAAAATAAATAAATTTAGATCGAACGAAAGGCAAAATTGAACGTTTGTCTGCATAAGCTAAACGTTTGTCTACAAAATTGAACGAAAGCCACAATCACTTATTTTAGTTGATAAATAAAATAAATAACTAATAACTAATAAGTTAATTAATTATAAACTAAAAGAATCTCTAAGATTGCAATTATAATAGACACTTGCATATTATTGCATAATAATTACAGTTCAACAACAAAAATGCAATTATAAGTTCAAAACTCTCTCTATATGATTTTTTTTTCAAAAATCACACTGCATCAGCCGCGATTCGAATTATTTTTCCTTTATAGCTGTTTTCCGCAACACAGCGACCCATCCGCGACCGTGATTTTTTTCCATGGTATGGATAGTAGAAAGTAAGGAACTAAAGTGACCTTAGGCTTCTCAAACTTTTAATTTTACCACAAGTACACAACCACAAACAAAAAAATGAATAAAAACAGCAATGATGAGACAATAATTGTAAACGAGACAGAATCACATCAATGACAGTAATTTGAGACCACAACGGTAGAAATTCAGCAGAGGCGAGGGTAGAAATACAATAAGAAATACACAACATTTGTACTCATTATAAGTTATAACTATTAATATGAAATGAAAATGAAAGATCAGACAACTTTTTGCAATCTAATTTGCATATCAACAATAATTAGTTTCTGTTGATAAATGATATGATAATTGAATCTGCAATAGCAGCAATTATAATTACAATTAAATAAAATCAAAGAAGTATAAACTTTAACATACTTCCTAATGCCCCTTAAACATTCATTGTTATATCACTATAATTCATAGTGTAAACTTTCATCTTTAGACTATTAGCAGTTAGCTAAATCACAAATCAAAACTATATTTATCAAACTCAAATGTTGATGAGTATGGCAGAAAAGGAACAGGGATCACACCACATATTAGCAGTAATCAATATTAGAAGTCTTGATTAATAAACAATTATGCAAATTTAATGATTCAAAAACAAACCTTGAGCTATCCAAGACTTGAAATTCTAGAAACCTGCATAATATTTGGTAGGTTACTCAAACACTTACAATCTGAAAAGAGGATAAAAGTACAAAATTGATCTAGCAAATCAAAAAAGTTATATTACATCAATAGTTTTTTTGAGTCTTGACCAATACGTTTAGCATAGAGCAAATGAAAATGCAGAAATGGGCAGTTCAAGTATGCAAAAGACAACAACTTTGGCATAAAATCAAATACGGGTCATGGGAGAAAGTCGGAAAGTTAACAATCATTACCTAAGCCAAGTATCAAAACATCAGAGAAATGCTTGCATAAGAAAATTGTTGTGTCAACATAAAACTTCTATAACTAAAACTATCTAAAAAGAAATATGTGAGATTATTTTTTTAATTTGTGAGATTATTTTTTTGATTTGCCCAATGTTAAATTTGTGAGATTATTTTTTTAATTTGCCCAATGTTAAATTTTGATGAGTTCATTGGAATTAGATTTTTGCTCCTGAACTAAAACTATCTAAAGGGAAATATACTGAATTTATTTGAATGTATTAGATGTCAAGATTTCAAGATTTCTGCTCCTGAACTAAAACTATCCTCCACCATTGTATGATTAATTGATAACCTTCTTTGTTATGCATTAGATGAGTTAGTCTACAATATATATCAAGTTGTTTCCCCTGGCTGTTTAAAGTTTGCTCTCTTTTTATAATGTATAGATATAGATATAGATATAGATGCTAGTTAAAGATCAAAACACAATAATCTATTCTATGACAATTAGGGTAAAATCAATTTGTAAATCTTAGACAATTAGGGTAAAATCAGTTTTAAAACTTTATTCAATTGACCGAAAAAAATACTCAATAAACGACATCAATGCTAAGATCAACCCAAGAACTACCTCAATCACCACATTAGATTTTGATCCAAGAAAAATTGTAATATCAACCTGTAATAGCAAAACAAAAGCATAAATATTAGAACAAATTAATTAAAAGCAAAAGTTTGCTAATCTTAGACACTTAGGGTAAAATTAGTTTCAAAAACTTTATTCAATTGACCAAATAAAACTTCAATAAACGATATCAATGCTAAGAGCAACCCAAGAACTACCTTAATCACCTCATTAGAATTTGATTCAAAAAAACATAAATAAAAAAATTGTGCAAATTATCCTAAAATAAAGAAGATTACAAACCAATACCCAAAAATAATGATGAACGTAGTACCAACACATCCAAATTCATGTGCTGTCAATTGGCATGGGTGACAACACGTTGGTTCCGACTCTTGTAAACACTTTATCCCAACTCATTGAATACTACCATAAGGAACAAAAGACTAAGTATTATCTCTGACGGACCTGATATTGAAATATAATGTAGCACTGGTTCTAACAATTGAAATTTCATAATAGACAACACATAGATAGTAACAAAAAACACCAGACATAATGCAACACTTAAACACTTGCAACTCCATCCAAAACTACACAATCATCTTCAAGCCATATGTGACATAGTAGCACAAATTGAAGAACTTTACTCCATATCCTATCTAAATTTGCCTAGGGTGAAGCCCACTCATCTTGCTTCGAAACACAAAAGCAGGAGTAAGTTTGATGAACATGCAGTTAATTATTTTTCCAACCAAATGTTTCAACCATAGTTGCACGCAACATAGGCTAAATTTGTTTCCACCAGCCTTATCTTTCATTTCATTGATGCATCTCCAAGAAAAGGCAATATAAAGAGAGTTATAACTTCTATTATATTAATTATTCGAGACTATCAATACAATATTTCATTCCTCTAATGTCGACTTCCACCTAATGTGGTTTGAAGGGTCGGATGTATGCAAAATTGGTCCTTACCCTTAAAAGTGATAATATAGAGGTCGTTTCCAATTAATATAAGTATGCTGCACAAATCAGATTAGAACTCACTTTTACAATCCCATATTTGTCCATGAACTAATAAAACAACATTCAAATTGTCACCCCAACATATTGATAACGCAATGATTGTAAAACTAATCACCATTTCATGTGCAAAACTAATCACCATTTCCACTTATACATCATAATAAAAAAGTTTATTTACACAATAAATTAATTATCACCACAACTTACTGATAATGCAATGATTCCTTCTTCCACACCAAAAACAATGTGCTACTACCAATTTGGGGAAATAAAGAATTAATTTAAAACTAAATTAAAACAACAAACCATATATACCTTGAATTGAAATTGTTAATGGCAAGACCTCAACATAAATCTAAACCATATTGCATTTCAATTGAATTTTTTTTTTTTAATTTTTTTTTAAAATTTTTTTTATCATTTGAGCATATAGGTTGGTGGTCACCAACAATTATCTGAATAAATGATCGCAAAACAATTTATATCCCAAACCACAAGTTCACAGTTAGTGTTGTGAGAAATCTAACCCAAAAGATGCATTGGCGCATTTAGACCCATATTGCATTTCAATTGAAGTTCTCCTTTTTTCAGAATATTGTTCTTGAGAAAATGTTATTTACCATCAAGAAGTTGATCAAAGTATTGGACGCTGCCTGGGGAAATGGAACAAGCATGATCTCTCTCATCATACCACCAAAAGATCAGGTTGCTGGGGTTACCAAGATGTTGAAAGATGAAATAAAAATGAAAAAGTCTCATCAACCCTAATTGATGTAGCTGCAAAAATCAAATGAAAATCAAAACTAAATTGAAATTAAAATGAAAAAAGTCCCATAGACCCTAATTGATGTAGCTGCAAATCTTGCTCACCGGATTCTCAAACATGCCTTGCTCCAACCCGTCATACCTGTCAACTGAAATTAAATTTCGACTTCGATTTCTGCTGCATTAACGAATGTATAACGAATCTAGACTTGGATGAGAAGCAAATTTGAAACTGCAAAATACCCAAAATTATTTGTTAATAAGAAAAATCAATAGATTTCAGCAATGAAGAAAATGAAAGAGAAGATGAAAGAAGATGAAAATGAAAGGACATGAAAGAAAGCAGAAAATGAGAAAGAAACGGGTAAAGTGAAAGACGAATGAACAGTATAATTTGCAAATGTGGAGCAATCTTATGTCTTTCTAGTTACACGTGGCAAGAGCTATAGCAACTACTATTCATTAGATCAAAAATGAATAGTAGAATTTTATGTTTGTTTTTTATAGTTAATAGATAATAGATAATAGATAATAGATTCTTGCATTTATTTATACACCTCAAATAATAAGAAATATCAAGCCAAGTAATCTAACGTGATATCATGAGCTTGCATTGACTGCCTCTATCTCTATGTCGGCTGCCTCTGCTTTTGCAGTGCTCTTCACTCTGTCGTCACCGTCGTTGCCTTTGTCTTCTTATTGGAATTGTCAGCACCATGGCTTCCCATCATGATAAAGTTTGGAATGAAGAAAAGACTTCAAATATTCATACAGAAAGAATTGAACTAGAAAGATGAAGAATTATTCATTTATAGAGAGAAAAGAAATATTACATTGTTATCTTGGGTTAAAAAGAAAGATTAGACTAAAGTACAATATTTATACAAAATAGAATGCTGTACAAGAGTCATAACAACAAGTTGTTAGCCTTGTATGACGTGGCACAAGAGCAAGGATCATGTGCATGACAACAGTAGGACATATGGTGCACCTTAGGTTGTAAATTATTAACATCCCCCCTCAGACTTGGGGTTGGATAAACACCAAGTTTGGACAATAAGGGAAAGAGCTGTGTAGAAGGAAAAGACTTAGTAAAGACGTTAGCAAGCTGAGCATTAGTAGGAATAAGCGAGGTGTAGGAGACCTTCAAGGACCTTTTCACGAGTAAAATGGCAATCTATGGCGATGTGTTTCGTACGCTCATGCTGTATAGGATTATAAGTAAGATGTATAGCCGACTGATTATCACAAAATAGAGTAACCGGTTGTAAATGAGTCAAGCCCAGGTCACCTAGCAATCGAACAATCAAAGTAATCTCTGATGCAGCAGAGGATAGAGAACGATACTCAGCTTCGGAGGATGACTTAGAAACAGTGCTTTGTTTCTTGGATTTCCAAGAAACATACCCTGTTATGGAGCGTCTAGTATCAATACAAGAGGCCCAGTCCGAATCAGAGAAGGCTTGTAAATTAATTTTATCAGAGGTTTTCAAAAGAATGCCCTGGCCAGCTGTGTAAGCAACATAACTGAGTGTATGGACTAAGGCATCAAAATGTTGGTCAGTAGGGTGTTGCATGTACTGGCTTAGAGTTTGTATGGGATAAGAGAGATCAGATCGAGTGTGGGTCAAAAAATTAAGTTTCCCAACAAGACTTCGGTATAGTGTAGGGTTAGAGAAAAGAGGGGAGTTGCAATGTTGAAGTTTAAGATTAACAGGTAAGGGTGTGATGGCTCTTTTAAAATCAGTAATTCCACTTTCTTGAAGAAGTTCAGTAGTGAACTTCTTCTGAGACAAAACCGTGCCTTCTTCCAAATAGGAGATTTCAAGACCAAGGAAAAAATTCAGTTTTCCAAGGTCCTTAATACTAAAGAATCAGTAGTATGCTTCACAAAAAGGGAATAATCATTCTTGCTATGAATAAAACCCTGGTGCAAAAGTTTAGTTGTTAATTTGGCAAACCATTGACGCGACGCTTGTTTGAGGCCGTATAAGGACTTCTTGAGCTTACACACCATGTTTGGAGGATGAGAAAAACCTTCAGGAGGGATCGTATACACCTCTTCATGGAGATCACCATGAAGAAATGCATTGTTGATGTCAAGTTGATAAAGAGTCCATTTTCAATGAGTAGCAACAGCGATGAGACACCGAATAGTAGTCATTTTGACTACGGGGGAGAATGTTTCTTGGTAGTTAGTACCATACTCTTGTGTGTAGCCTTTAGCCACCAATCGTGCCTTATACCGTTCAAGACTCCCATCATCCTTAAGCTTAATCTTGAATACCCATTTAGAGCCAATAGCTTTCTTGTTAGGAGGAAGGGGAACCAATTCCCAAGTATTATTTAAGTCAAGAGCATTCAACTCATTTTGCATAGCTTGCACCCAATCTGGATCTTGAGAAGCAATGAGGTAGGATTTAGGTTCTTTCCATTGAGCATGAGAAGCCAAGAATAGTTGATGAGAAGAAGGTAAATCATTGTAATTGATAAGGTTGCAATAATAGTCATGAAGATTTTTTGGTTTGGTAGAAAGCCTGGAAGAACGTCTGAGGGTATTATTAGGGGAAGTAATGGAGTCAGTAGGTAAAGGAGGCAAGATATAAGGATTATTATGTGAGGTAGTGGGTAAAGAATTAGGTAAGGAATAAGGAGTATCATGTGGGACACTAGGTAAAGGACAAGGAGTATTATTATGGGCAACAGGAGGTGTTTCGGTGGGTGAAGAAAAAGAAGGAACATGGGTAGTAGTGTTTGAGGTGTCAACATCAAAAGGTAGATGGGTAGGGTAGGACTCATCAACATGTGAAGGAGGAGTATAGGTAGGTAGGTAAAAAGCGAAATGAGTGTCATTAGGAGAAAGTTGTTGATGATAGGGTAAATGATGCTCAAAGAAATGTACATCTCGAGATATAATCAACTTCTTGGTGCTAGGATTGTAGACCTTGTAGGCCTTTTGCCCATAGGGATATCCAAGAAAGATACACTTCTCAGCTCTAGGGTCAAATTTAGATCTCCCTTGTTTGATAGTTGAAACAAAACACAGGCATCCAAAAGCCCTAAGGTGATCATTGTTAGGTGGGTGGCCAAATAATTTTTCATAAGAAGATGTATTGCCAATGGACGTAAGAGGCATGCGATTTATTACATATTTAGCACATTAGACAACTTATCCCCAAAAATTCAATGATAAATTTGATTGAAAAGAAAGTGCTCTTGCTGTTTCAAGAAGATGACGGTGTTTGCGCTCGACAACACCGTTTTGCTGCGGAGTTTCTACACAACTCTTTTGATGAAGGATTCCCTTAGAATGATAAAATTGCAACATAGCCCCTTCGCACAGTTCTTTAGCATTATCTGTGCGGATAATTTTCATATGACCATGAAACTGGGTTTATTTATGAGTAATAAGTTGCTGCAAAACAGTCACACTTTGATCTTTAGACTTCATTAAATACAACTAAGTATTGCGTGAATAATCGTCAACGATAGTAAGAAACAAGCTACAACCAGAGTGAGTTTTATTAGCATACAGTCCCCACATATCAACATGTAATAGTTCAAAACATGAACGAGACTTTTCATGACTATGAGAAAAAGAAAGTCTAGTTTGACTAGCCTGTGGACATATGGAACAAATAAAATTTTCTTGAATAGCTTTTACATCCAAGTTGGGAAACAACAATTTCATTCTTGAAAAAGGTAAATGACCAAATCTTAAATGCAAGTGCTTGGCGTGTTCCATACAACTTTTAAAGGCAACATTGACTATGCTTGCTTTATTGAAAAATGCTTTGTCATCATGAGTGGGTAGGAGGGTATTGTCCAATGTATAATAGAGTCCATTGTGAAGCTTACCAAGATGCAAGAACTTTTTCATTGAATGGTCCTGGAGATAACAAGAGTTAGTAGTGAAAAGTATGTGCATAGTAGTATCAACTGTTAACTTACTGACAGAAATAAGGTTGAATTGCATATCTGGAAAAAACAACATATTTTTTAGAATTATGCCTTCCTTTAAACGCACATCACCAATTTTCTCTACAATCATTTTATTACCATCTGGTATGGTAATACTATGGCTATTTCCTCTAATGTGTCTAAGATCCTGGAATAATTCGATAGTGTTGCACATATGATCTGTTGCTCCACTATCAATTATCCAATGTACATTATCATAAAAAGAAGCTTGACATAAAGTACCTGCTAAATTTACTGAAGCATCATTAAGAGAAATATCTTTTTCATTCACAGTATCTTTCTTGCCAAGGAGCATAAGAAGAGTATTATATTGGGCTGGTGTAAAACCTGAATGATCTGCTTCCATGTGTGTAGCATTTTCTTCAGAATTGACACTATTTCCTGCAAACTTCTTATTTGGAAGAGATTTGGTGGAGTTAGGGTATCCATGAATCTTGAAACACCGTTCAATAGAGTGACCAGAAATTTTGCAGTGCTCACAAAAATAGTTATTTCTTTTTCCTCCATTGTATGAATGAGAGTTGTTTTTATAACTCCTATCATGGAACTTTCGTTTATCAGCAACTAAAGCAGCAGGCTCAGTAGGAATGACACTCAATTTACTAATTTCTTTGTATCTTTGTTCTTGCATAAGGAGTTTATAAATTTGAGAAGGATTAGGAAGTTCATCCATTATCAAAATATTTGTTCTGATTTGGCTGTAGTGTTCGTCCAGTTTCATCAAAAAATTGATGATTCTTCGATTTTCTTGCTGCTTCAAATTCCTTTTGGTTGTGTCACATGTGCAACCATTACAAGAACATATGGACAGAGGATCTACATTGTCTAGTTCATCCCATAGAGCCTTAGCTTTAGTAAAATATTCTGCAATACTCGATCCGGGCTGAGTAAGAAAGGCTAGGTCTTCTTGAATATGATAAAGCTGCGTAGAGGAAGATTGACCAAATCTTTCCTCAAGAGTAACCCAGACATCCCTAGTAGTGTTATAATACATTACACTTTTAGCAACTATTTTTTCCAAAGAAGTCATTATCCAACCTATGACCATTGTATTACACCTCTCCCATGCTTTAAGATCTGGTGATTTATCTTCTGGTTTTGGCAAACTACCATCTACAAAAGACATTTTGTTCTTGGAAACAAGGCCAATAATAATAGACCTTTTCCAATCAGCAAATCCGGTTCCATTAAAAGGCATAGTGACAAGCTTTAAGGTAGAATGATTTGACGGATGTATGTAATATACACTACCAGGATTTTGAGTTTGATCAAGAGAAGTTTGTGTAGTGGTGCTTTGATTTTGAGAAGCCATTAACAACCAGAAACTAAAAACAAATCAAGAAATACAAAGAAAAAGGAAAAAAATCAAGGGATCTCAATCCCGCTCTGATACCATGATAAATTTTG
The DNA here is from genome assembly GCA_019425755.1 of Amaranthus cruentus. Classification (NCBI taxonomy): domain Eukaryota; kingdom Viridiplantae; phylum Streptophyta; class Magnoliopsida; order Caryophyllales; family Amaranthaceae; genus Amaranthus; species Amaranthus cruentus. Next base: position 17,764,919 of record CM033454.1, read on the forward strand.
GAATGAAGAACAGACTTCAAATATTCATACAGAAAGAATTGAACCAGAAAGATGAAGAATTATTCATTTAGAGAGAGAAGAAATATTACATTGTTATCTTGTGTTAAAAAGAAAGATATGACTAAAGTACAATATTTATACAAAATAGTATGTTGTACAAGAGTCATAACAACAAGTTGTTAGCCTTGTATGAAGTGGCACAAGAGCAAGGATCATGTGCATGACAACAGTAGGACATATGGTGCACCTTAGGTTGTATATTATTAACACATCATGAGAATATTGTCTTTTCTTCTACACTAAATGATATTCATAGACATTTTTTCATTTGCTTATGAAGTTTCACACTCCAGGACTTCAAATCTTTATGCTAGTAATGTCAATTGGGCTTCCTCTCAATTGGCCTTACTCAATCCCTATTTATCACAACCTAACTCATGACATATTGATGCACTTATGATTAATGAAATACTCATTCTAATCAACATAGGGCCTATTCTAGTAGGGTTAATTTAACTGCTGCCCATTTTACTTGTAAGAATTTAGATGGGAAAGCGAAATTGCAAGAAATTATTTCTAAACATCTTAACAGAATTACGTGCATATGAATTATAAAATATAGAAGATTATCATACCTTTGATGCGTGAATTCCACGTTATATAATCGAATATGAAATATAGAAAAAATAGAGATAATAGAACATCAAATGTCGTTCCTCTAATGTTGGTGCACAAGTATCGAGCGGATCACCACGCATGCTAGTGCGAAAGAAGAAAAACACCTTTTCTCATTACTTTTTAGGTGAAGAATATGAATATGTAGAGAATACTAGAAATGAAATGCTTATTGAAAGATGAACAAATTACATTATACACAATGTATCACCTCTTCATATACTCATAACATGTAACATATACATGTATTGATGATGATGAAACAAGTATGTTTTAATTCCCAATTAAAACACACAATTAAACCTCTAGTTAACTCTTCGCATTTCAAGTAACACCTTCGATGATTAAGTACAGGTTTTATTTCACAATTAAGCATATATTCAATAAGCGGTGAAAGTTCGGTCAACGGTTTGGACTTTCATCAAAACCAAATCAGACCGTATTTTATTCGATCTTTACATTTTCAGACCAATACCAAACCAAATTAATTCCTAGACTGAACCGCACTGAACCGTATTTTACATTCACAGAATGAATCCAAACCACAGACCGAATTAATGTAGGCCAAATTTATTTGTTTAGACCAAAAACAAAATTTGATGTACCAAACACAAAGCATCAGATTTAGAAGCAAGAACATGTACACGAGAAAGATAACACAAATAAGCATATATTATACCATTAACATTGATACAAAAACAGTAAACATTGATTAAAAACAGTAAACATTGATAAAAAACAGTAAACTTATAAACTTACTCAAAAGAAAACTTATAAAAACAGGAAAAATATAACAAACGAAAATCAACATCGATAAAAACGAAAATCAAACCTTGAAGAAGAAATTAAGTTTTGGGTTTTCAGGAAGATAGAAACAAACGGAAATCAAACTTATAAAAACAAATGAAAAGGGAATTTAGGTACAGCTAGTCTCCTGAGAGACCGTCTGTCTGAGAGACGTCTCTCAGGGCCAATCTATTAAAGCTTATTGCTTATATTTACTCTACATTTTTCCTAATGGGTCAACTCAATTAGAGATGTCTCTCAAAGAGACGGTCTCTCACAAGAATTTGTGATTTAGGAAAGAAGAGAGAATGAAAAGGGATTTGGGTCAAAAAGATAGAATATTAGAATTAGGGCTGAACAAAGTTTGGTCTAAACCGTAAACCAAACTGGACCAAACCGTAATTTGAGTATTTGGTCTGGTCTACGGTCTAAATGGTCTGGTCTGGTTTTTTTTCCAAAAAAATTACGGTTTACGATCAGGTCCCGGTTTTTAAATTTTTCAGACCAAACCAGACCTTAAACCGTAATTTGACCAAAGACCATAATTTTTTTTATAAAAAACGGGGTTCTACTTAGATCTTTTGAGATGTTATTATTTTTATATAGTAATATATACTTGAATAATATTGATGCAATCAACTAATTACAAATTATGTTTATTTGTTGTTTGTAAATGCGAAATATTTTCATAGAACATATATCAATTTGAGAAAAAATATAAAAATAAAAACTGTAAACGAGACCAGAGCAAACCGTTGTAGAACGGTTTGGTCCGGTCCGATCGGGAAATTTTCCAGATCGGAATTTTAGGTTTGGTCTGATTTTAGTGTCAGACCAGACCAAACCGGACCGTGTGCACCCCTAATTAGAATGGAGATAAGGCCATTAGGGTTAGGGGACGACGCTAGAAATTAAGTTTTGGGAAATAGTTAGATAATACTTCCTCTGTTCTGGTATAGTTGCTACCAATGCATGGGCATTGGAATTAAGAGTGTACTGTGCAATCATTTGAGCAGGTGGGTAGTTGCACTTTAATGATTTTTTTATATTATTTGTTGGAAAAAGAAAAGAAAAAGTAGGATTAATTAAATTGTTAATTAAGATCATTTGAAAGTAGTAATTATACAGCTGAACAGCTTACATAAGTGGGCAATTAAAATCTGATCCATTTTACTTCCCCCCAAAAACTTTACTTCCCCCCAAAATATTTTTTTCCCACCAAATGCTCAACTTACCAAAGTCAACGTTCATAGGATAAAATTCAATTTCCCCCCAAAATAATTACATTATATCAGTTTAGAATTCTATAAATATAGATACAAATCACTTTATTTTTTCATCTCTTTCCTTCTTGGCTATCTTTCTTCCATTTTCATTAAGTTCATAAGAATTTGGATCCGATCTAATCTCTATCATCAATTCTACAAAAACATCAAAACAATAGAAATTAAATTGTTGGGGGGTTGGGGGCGCACTGGAAAAATATTTCAGCTTCAAACAACAGAACCTGATGGAAGATTATCAAGGTGAAGGAGATGAATTTATTAATCCAAAAATTGAGGTATTTATTTTTTACTTTGAAAACATCAACATTGATTCTGAATTTGATATTAATGAGGAGTACACAAGTGAAATTTATGGTAACAATGATGTTAGTCAAATAAATTCACAAGAAGAAACACAAACAGAACCAGACCAAACAGTAACTCAGAAGAGAGAATTGCCCATAGAGACAAAAAATTAATTGTACAACAATTAACTTCTTTGTCTAAAGAACCAAACAGACGTTTGCCAAGGGGTACAATCAAAACAGTTGCATTGCAACATAACACATCAAGGTGGACAGTAGGAAGGCTTTGGGAATTAGCCAAAACAGCAATGCAAAATGGCATTCTAATTGATGATAATAGTAGAAAAGGGGGAAGGGTTGGTAGAAAACCAAGAGTCTTTGACATGACTCTTCTTAATGCTGTTCCAATTGCAAAGATAACAACAATTAGAGCAAAGGCAAGTGCATTAGGGATTGGGCATTCACAGGTTTATAGAATGATGAAGTCTGGAAAAATTAGATCTCTCATACAAATTCAATTAAACCAAAACTTTCTCATGACCACAAAACTAGAAGAGTTAACTTTATTCTTTCCCAAATTATACCACCTACTATAAATGACCCACCGAAGTTCAGTTTGATGTACAATGTTCTACATGAGTAGGGAAGCACAAAGGTACTATCTCTTCCCTTGGGAAAAAGAAGAACCATACAGATGTGTGCAAAACAAAAACTTTATAGGGAAAGTAATGTTTATAGCAGCAGTTGCAAGACCACATATTAGTAGTGATGGGGATGTATTGTGGGATGGGAAAATAGGTATTTTTCCCTTTACAGACATTTATCATGCATTAAGGAGGTCAGAAAATAGACCAGCAGGTACACCACTCCTAAGAGCGGTAACCAAAGTTACACGAGATGTAATTAGAGATAAGCTAATTAATGAAGTTCTTCCAGCAATCAGAAACAAATGGCCAGCAAATGGAGTAAAAGACATTTGGATACAACAGGATAATGCAAGGCCACATATTCTCACAAATGATCCAGCATTTAAAGAAGAAGCTAATAGAGATGGATTTAACATTAGACTAGTTTGTCAACCAGCATCAAGTCCAGACATGAACATTTTAGATTGGGGTTTGTTTAGTGCACTACAATCAATTCAATTCAGGTCATTCCCTAAAGACCTCCAAGATTTGTTGAATGCGGTGGATGATGCATACAACACTTTTGAACTAAAACTTTTGAACTATACATGGATACAATATCAACTATGCATGCTAGTATTGTTGATAGATATAGGTGGTAACAATTACGAGAGTCCACACATTGGAAAAGCAAGATTAGACAGGTTGGGCATGTTGCCTAAACAATTAGAAGTTCCTCTTAAACTTTTAGATGCAGCAAATCAATTCATAACTCATGGCATAATTAATCTCAATGATCTTCCACTTGAAGAAGATTGAAAATAATTATTCATATGTACAAATAGATGAATACCCTCAAACTTTTTGATCACAAAGGTTGTCTAACTTTAGATAAGTAGACATTTTGTAAAGGAAGAATATGTAAGACAGCATTTTGTAAAGGAAAGCATATGTAAGACAACATTTTGTAAAGAAAAGCATATGTAAGACAACATTTTGTAGCTATCAACACACCTCTCCCTTTAGTCATTGAGGTGGTTATATAAAACAAAATTTCTAGTATTAAGTTAAACAGATTCATTAATCCATAATACACTTGTGTACTTTTATATCTCTCAGAATTAAGTTAAACATCATTTGAAATTGTACATAAGAAAATATTTCAGCCTCATCTTAAAACTTGACACGAAATTGAGACAAAACACATTAAGTAAAAACAAAATCAGTAGCATCAAAACAGTTTCAGCCTCATACCAAGAAATTGGTGTGACAATGAAACAAACATCATATAAAGTTATTAATATGTTAATGTCTCATTCTCATGACAAGAAAACTAAGGTGGCAATGAAACACAATACATTATGCACATTTCATCAGAGAATAAAATAATCATCATTGAGAACGAAACTAAGTATGGGACTCAAAACATAGCATAGCCAACCAGACCACATTATTCATAAGCATAAACATAATCATAAATAATTAAGTAAAAGTTAGATTGCTCATATGTTAGACCACGAATAGTCGTCTTACGTGGCCGCTTTGGTTTTGATTCCACCTTCTCAAATAATGCATAATCTTCCTCATCTGGTAACCCATAATAAACGAAGTCAGAATAAGTATTAAAAATCAACTTCATAATAGATCAAGTAATAAAAACAGATCCAAATCAACATGCAACCAAAAAACAATACCCACATGAAACATAATCAAAGATCAAAAAAAATAAAAGATCAAACTAAAATCAAACTAAGTAATCTAAAAACGAAAGAACAAAAAAATCCAACTACGATTTTAATAAACGAAGTCAGAATAAGTATTAAAAATCAATTTCATAATAGATCAAGTAATACAAACAGATCCAAATCAACATGCAACTAAAAAACAATACCCACATGAAACATTATTAAAGATAAAAAAAATGAAAGATCAAACTAAAATCAAACTAAGTAATCTAAAAACGAAAGAACAAAAAAATCCAACTAAGATTTTAATAAACCAAGTCAGAATGAGTATTAAAAATCAAATTCATAATAGATCAAGTAATAAAAACAGATCCAAATCAACATGCAACCAAAAAACAATACCCACATGAAACACAATCAAAGATCAAAAAAATGAAAGATCAAACTAAAATCAAACTAAGTAATCTAAAAACGAAAGAACAAAAAAATCCAACTAAGATTTTAATAAACGAAGTCAGAATAAGTATTAAAAATCAATTTCATAATAGATCAAATAATACAAACAGATCCAAATCAACATGCAACCAAAAAACAATACCCACATGAAACATTATTATTAGATTAAAAAAAATGAAAGATCAAACTAAAATCAAACTAAGTAATCTAAAAACGAAAGAACAAAAAAATCCAACTAAGATTTTAAATAACGAAGTCAGAATAAGTATTAAAAATCAATTTCATAATAGATCAAGTAATAAAAACAGATCCAAATCAACATGCAACCAAAAAACAATACCCACATGAAACATAATCAAAGATAAAAAAAATGAAAGATCAAACTAAAATCAAAATAAGTAATCTAAAAACGAAAGAACAAAATAATCCAACTAAGATTTTAAATAACGAAGTCAGAATAAGTATTAAAAATCAATTTCATGATAGATTAAGTAATAAAAACATATCCAAATCAACATGCAACCAAAAAACAATACCCACATGATACATAATTAAAGATCAAAAAAATGAAAGATCAAACTAAAATCAAACTAAGTAATCTAAAAACGAAAGAACAAAAAAATCCAATATGAAACCAAAAAACGAAACCCAGATCCATACCAGAAGTAATAAAAGAATGATTAATAAAGACCATACCAGAAGTATATGAAACCAGAAGTATAAAAACAGAGGAAATAGATCAAAGCCGAGTATATAAAACCATACCAGAAGTATAAAACCTAGATGAATGAAATTTCAAAAAATATAAAAGCCACAAGTATAAAACCCAGATCAATAATAAAGATGAAACCCAGTATAAAACCGTTGCTTTTAGGGTTAGGTAATCAAATCGCCATTAGAGAACTGTAGAACATTTGAGAGAGATTAGAGAACTCTAGAACATTTGAGAAAGGATGACAGCCAGAGAAAATGAAAGAGAGAAAGAGAGTGAACCGTTGGGGTTAGGGTTTAGGAGGGATGGGGTGGGTATTTATAATCATAATCAACGGCCCAGATCAAACACCAATTGAATCTGACGGTTCAGATCCAAATGCAATTTATGAAGTATGGATGGGATGGTGGGTTTTTAATGGGGTATTTATTGGGTATAAAAAAACGGTTGGGATGGGTAATTGAGAGAGTTGGGTAGGTAAGATTAGGTGAATTATTTAATGAGAGATTAATGGTAGGATAAAAATTAAATAATGGTAGGTATAAAAAGTTAATGAGATATAGAGTAGGATAAAAGTAGGAGTAGGTATAACTTTAAATGATTTGTTTGTTACTAAATAAGGAAATATAGCAAGTAATAAGAAATTTCCCAAAATGGAATATGTAGCAAGTATTATGGAACGGAGGAAGTATAGGTTAGAAATTAAGTTTTGGGTAGGGATGGCAATGGGTCGGACTCGGCTCGGATTATACATACTCCGACTTTGCTCCGGATAATAGTCGGACTTTTGTTTTAAGTCCACCTCCACTCGGAGTCGGATTATGCATATTCCAAGTTTGCCCCGACTCAGACTCTCGGATCTCGAACAGAGTCGGATGCAGAGTCGGATTATTATCAAACAATATCGTTGTGATATTGTACTAATGATTTTAAAGCATACAAAATTAACAAAATATATTTGTTAAATACAATTTAACAAAAAAAATATATGTACTTTAATTTGAATTCTATTTTAACAAGAGAAATAATCCTACTACTACAATTTAACAAAATTTTCTCGTATTTTGATTTGGCGTATTTTATTTTTCTTGATTTCATTTGTCGTATCTTGATTCATTAATCTAAATAAAAATACCAAGTAGTTTTTCAAAATCGAAAATTACAATTACTATGAGAGAGAGCTTGAATTAGTCACGTCTAAAGTTTTAAAGGAAACAAAATATTAGTGTAAAAGTCCAATTCAAAGTCGGATGTCCTTCAGGGTCGGAGTCTCGGATTTTTAATGAGGTCCAACTCCGGTCCGTCTGTAACTCGGACTCGGATCATAAAGTCGGTGTCGGAGTCGGATGACTGTTTCCTCGGACTCGAATCGGATTATATTCCTTGGATCGAGTCGGACTAGGGTCGGATTCGGACTGAATTGCCATCCCTAGTTTTGGGCCTAGGCTAGTTGTAGTGGGCTATATTAGATTGTCAAATATTTCGGTGTTCAATCTATTAATTCGGTTTTCGGGTTTTTAAGATTCCTAATCCCAACCTAATTATTTTAGTTTTTGAATTTTCAAACCTAATACAAACCAAATTTTAAAAATCACCAAACCATATTTGTTATTCGGTTTGATTTGGTTCGATTTGCGGTTTTAATCCGAATAAATTTCACCCCTATATTCAAACTATGTATAACTCCTCATACTTTAAGAGTAGTAAACTAATCATATTAGATATAGTTCATAGTTGGTTTCTAGCAAAATACCATGACCACATAAAATAACCGAACGTATTTTATTTTCATAATTCGTCCCATTTATACATTAGTAACTATAATTTATACATTAGTAATTATAGATGACTAAAGGACACTAATTTCCTTCACTCTCCATCTTGTCCTTGAACAAGTGTGTAACCTTAAATTTCTTAAGTCACTTAATGTCAAAAGTTGGATTGCATAATGACAACTTACATCATCTATGCTAATGTTTCAAATTTATTTCTTGAAATCCGAGTTTGAACTATCAAAACAAAAGATTAACTCTTTAATCCATTTGAGCACAACCATGTATTTTCAGTTTTTACTCTTCAAGAGGCCAAAGACACCAATCCTAATAATTGGACTTATCCAATCTTGTATAACCAAAACTCCCTCCTAACTTTTAGCAAACATGAGCATTCCCTTTGTAACCTTCTTTAACAGCACAACGTTTGAGAATGTCAAGAGAATATTAATCATTATATGAGAATAATGTCATACTCATGTCAAAAAAATCAACTAAATATAACTATGAAATTCTCCAAATAATTTTGAAGAACATCAAGTAGGTCAGTCCAATATGTATCTCTATATATACCTATGTAAATGACTAGACATATTTATGTCTCTATAGCCCATGAAACTGCGCTATCAATCAGCTTACAATTAGTCCACAAAGAAGTCATTTATGTTCAATTTAATGATTCACACTATGGACAAAAATATTTTAAATAACTTGGGTTCGCTTATATCATTTATCAAATTACGTATTTGACAAACCTATCTAATGTTATAATATACTTTGGACATTTTATTTAATACCAAAATTTTATTTAATACCAAACCAAGATTAAATAAGAACATAATTTTATTGATAATCATAAACCAACACATCAAAGTGTCTTGCCTTGGTGACTAATTTTATAATAATGAAATAGTACACAACTAAAACAACTCTCCAATATGTTTTAGCTTCAAAACTGTTGTATAACTCTTTATACTCGAGTTAGGACTATGGTTTAGTTAATGGATATAATCCAATAGAATTTTGCATACTTTCAAGTTTACTAACTTCAATTGTAGAATTTGCCATGATTCCATATTTGAACTCTTTCAATCTAACATCTCTTTCAAAGTAAAGGTAGTAACCCGATAATGATCAAAACCTCCTTTATCTTTTAGAAGCTAGAATATGAGTATCTTTTACACTCTTATACAAACACATCTATCAAACTAAGAACTTATAAAATTTTAAGATGCACTCCTTTATCCTTTTAAGATTCCATAAAAAAGTAAAAAAAATTAATTTTAAGTGGAGTACGTAGACTTATAAAATTATACTCTCTCCGAATCATTTTAGATGTCCCATTTAGGTTTTCACGGTTATTAAGGGTGGTGTGGGGTCCATTAAAAAGGTGGTAGTTGGATATTTTAATTGATTAAATTAATTGTAAAGGTGGATAGTTGGGTATTGAGAGCAGTAAAAGTGGAGGTATTTAGGTAAAAAGAAGATTGCCAAAAAAGGAAATAAGACAATTGATATAAATTTGTCAAATAAAGAAATGAGACAACTAAAAAAATTCGAAGGGAGTAAGATTTTATCGTCCTCTAATAATGGTAATTTGTAATATAAAATGAATGAAAAAGTTAAATTATTTGAATTCGAAGAGTTTAAATTAAGAGGAAGGAAGGGAGGGAGTGAGTATTACTTTAAGATCAACTTATGTAGTAAGTGAGAAAATCTGTTTGTAACTTGACAGACACTACAAGACTTTGATTGGTGCATATGATACCTTGTTGTGTGAGACTCAAAAATTGATCGTATCAAGTTAACATCAGCACATCCATAGGTAAAGAAAACAAATATAAAATAGTAGTAATATAAGTAGGAACTAATTAAAACATACAAATTCTTATTTGAGACCGTCTTTTGTAAAGACTGCTCTCAAAAGCCCAGTCCAACTCTAAATATATATTGTTACAACTCTAAATATAGATTTGAGCTGGACTTATGAGAGTCGTTTTTACAAAATACTGTCTCTCAAGAAAGCACCTGATTAAAATACTGTAGTCTAGTCAAAGAAGTAGCTTATATAATTAAGTAATATAAGTATTCAATAATTAAGAAGTTGACTAATTAATCAATATATGCCAAAGTGAATTGATTGAAGACCTAATGGTTGACTTGTTTAGGCAAAGTATATGCGTTTAGATGCTGAGAAGATGCCGGTCAAATTATAATTTGTTCTAATATTGTATTCAATCCGTTGTATATGTATTTATATCTTAGCCCTTAGGCCTTACTTAATTCAACACATTTTAGGAGTAATCAGTTACATAGCCTTGGACCCTACTTAACTTGCTTCTTCAACTCGAATAGTTCTTATTCATCTCATCGCATCTCTTCTTATAAGGTTTGTCTTTTACTTCCCAAATTTTTACCTGTAAAGTTTTCAGGTGCTTTCTTGAGATACCGTCTTTTGTAAAGACGAATCTCAAAAGTCCAGCCCAAATCTAAATTTAGAGTTGTAACAATATATATTTAGAATTGGATTGAGCTTTTGAGAGCCGTATTTACAAAAGACGGTCTGAATTAGGAATTTGTGTAAAGATTTTAATTTGCTTTATTGTTTACATTTTCTACTTTTTCATACCCCTTAGAGACCCCCTACTTTTACCGAAATGTTCCCTTTATTTGCACATACAATAGAAGAAGACGTACGCCTAGTATTGAAGAGTTTAAATTTTATAAAATAAGAATCATTATGGTAGATAATATTATAAATATTGTAGAGTTTTGAGAAAACACTACCTCTATTGCAAAACTACGAACATTATAAGTATTGCAATGTATGTACGTATTATATGTATTTACGGCACACTAAAATATATAGTATATATTAAATTTAAGATTTTATTCTTTTCTACTTGAATTACTCTTAGTTGCTCTTTAAATATAAATGGCCATATTTATAATATAAACTAAGTTCATTTACAAATAGCATATCTTTTATCAAAAATAGTACATCTTATATATGATACCATATTTTAAAGTTGCACAATACCTTACAATAATTTTTTCAAATTTAAAAAAACTGGCCGGGCAAAGGCTTAAAACATGGTCAATCCACCTATAACAAACATAAAGTATAGGGATGGCAAATTCAGTCCGACTTGATCCGAGAAAAATAATCCGATCCGAGTCCGAGGAAAAAGTCATCCGACTCCAACTCCGACTTTACGATCCGAGTCCGAGTTAGAGATGGACTGGAGTTGGACCTTATTAAAAATCCGAGACTCCGACCCGACTCCGACCCTGAAGGACATCCGACTTTGAATTTGACTTTTACACTAATATTTTGTTTCCTTTAAAACTCTAGATGTGACTAATTCAAGCTCTCTCTTATATTAATTGTAATTTTCGATTTTGAAAAAGTACTTGGTATTTTTATTTAGATTAATGAATCAAGATAAGACAAATAAAATCAAGAGAAATAAAATTTATTTGTTAAATTGTATATGAAAAATATATAATTTGTTAATTTTGTATGCTTTAAAACCATTAGTACAATATCATAACGATATTGTTTGATAATAATCCGACTCTACATCCGACTCTGTTGGAGATCCGAGAGTCCGAGTCGGAGCAAACTTGGAGTATGCATAATCCGACTCCGAGTGGAGTTGGACTGAAAACAAAAGTCCGACTATTATCCGGAGCAAAATCGAAGTATGTATAATCCGAGCCGAGTCCGACCCATTGTCATCCCTAATAAAGTAGCATTAGCATATGGCAATGGAGTTTTGATTGAAGATAGTTTAAAAAGAAAAAGAATATTGCATAGATATATTGAAGTATGAAGTACAACCGTAAAAGTTAATTTTCATTCCCAGTGGTTGTAAGTTAGAGAAGGGCATGGGTGGTATCTGAATCGGTTCCAACAAGACCTATATCTAGACCCTATAACTTATATTGGATCAAGACTCGCTCGGATTCGGATCCGTAGTGTCTGAAAGTTTTAGACCATGATCCAGACCCTAAGGGTCCGATGGGTCTAGGGTTCGGATTTGGGTCCAGAACAATTTTATTTTTTCGTCTTGAATTTTTTTTTGAAATATATATTATGAAGTACGATTTTCGACCATTCGCATAAAATTATTTAAACATTTTCGACTAACGGGCATCTTCTAATACTTTATACTAATAATTGAGCGAAATATATGATGTTTTCTTGCATTCAAGTTCTTGAAACAAAATTTTTATAAAGTGTTTAGTTGTTAAAGCATAGATACAACGATCGCTTTTTAAATTACATGAACTGACAAAGTTTAAAATCACTTAATGTTTAAAAATATAACAAAATTTCAAATCAAGCAATTAAATACATATGATAGTTAATATATAATCTTATAAAAAAGATGTAAACGAGTCCATTGGTCGGATCTGGGTTGGATCTGGCTCTCATACGTGTACACCGGACCCGAAACTTAAGGTCATGGACCCAAATCCGACCCGTATCAAAGGGTCCAAAATTAGATGGACCAATACCCTTAAAATTAAAGTCGGGTCGATCGAGTATAAAACGTAACATTAGGGTCCAAGACGCGATGCCCATCCCTAGCTGTAACTAGACCTGGGAAAATTTGATCCGACCCGAAAATGAACCTGGGACCCGACCCAGTAAAACCCGAACCCGACCGATCCGAAAGCGACTTAACCCGAAAAATGACCGACCCGATAATTACCCGACCGAAAATGACCCGACCGACAACCAACCCGACCGACCCGTTTTGACAGGTCTAATATCAATTTTTAGAGTAATCTCAATGTTAGAATTCATTTCAAATAAAATTTTAGTTTTCAAAGTATCTCAACATATTGAGTATATCACTTGAACCCTAAAACTCATTAATAAATCTCAACAAAAACGCATTTAGCGTTTTTTTATCCATCATAATATTTTCTTTTAAAAAAGGACGTTATAATCATCTTAATTGAATACATATATCTTGTTAAATCAGTCAAATGAGCTTTTAATTTTTCTACATTTCAGGAAGCAAATCAATATAATTTATAAAAACGTTTTGCACATTTGAATGAGCTTTTCAGAAAAGGAATGTCGCTACCCTAAATTATAAAACGCGTATCTTATAAGACGAAATAAGTACTTAATTATTTGTATATCTTTCTAACATGAAAATTGTGAAGATATTTTTATTAGGAAATGAGAAGATATTTAGCGTCATTTTTATCTAACGTTACAACTTTAATAGTCAAACACAATAACTTTTATAAAGCGCGTATCTTACAAGTCTTTCAAAATAAGTATTAATTCTCCTATTATCCTTACACTCAAATGAACCCAACATACCAACTATTTTTTGAAAATCGTACATCTAATTTCTCTAATGTGACATGTATGTCACAAATCCAACTATACATAGAGATTTAAACTTTAGAACACGAGCGTCGGAATAACTGGTTTTCTATAACTTGAATTGAGTCACATAAGGCTTTTATAATATTGTGTCCATTGATATGTGGATTAATGTCATGGCGATTAGAAATAGTTTTTTTATTAAAAAAATTTTATAAATAATAAAAAATGAAAAACTTAATTTTTAAGTTTTGTAAGTCATAACCCGTTGGGTCAGACCGACCGACCCGGAACCGGGAGTGACCCGACTCGAGAATGACCCGATCCGAAAATAACCCGACCCGAAAATGATCCGACCGAAATTCACCCGACCTGTAACCCACCCAACCCACCGTTTTTTGAGGTCTAGTTGTAACTATAAGCAAAAGATCAAAGTCAACGGTATGTTTACTACCTTTGTACTTATATAAATATAAACAATATTTTACGAAGTTTGTTGAAAAGTCTCCCTCTGAGTATTATAAAAATCTGGTGTAGTCTACTATGAAGTATTGAGATTTTGATTTTTGGGGACGAATCAGATGTTATGATCTACTAGAAAATTTTTCTCAAACTTGGTATATATATATATATATATATATATATATATATATATATATATATATATATATATTGGCAAGAACATATCTTTTAATCGATGATTAAAAGTTTTTAATGCTGGAAAAATATAAAGGTAGGTTTTATTTAGTTGTTTTAGTCACGTTATGTTCAAAAGTAATAAGATATATTTAATTAGATAAATTAAAATAGTAGGTTAAACAATATTATGAGAATATATATTGAAAACGATGACGTATTAAAGATCGAACGATGTGTTTCAATCTCCAATATTATCAAGATCGGAAGTATGAAGTCTTGTGTGAAACAAATTACGCAAACTATAAACTCGATGTTTGTAAGAGATGAAAATGCAATAATAAACGACACAAAATAACGAGGTTCACTAAATTATGGCTACGTCCTCCGGTGTAGTATCTCTTATATTATAACAAATTTGAGAATTACAATTAGAGAAGAGATGAGGTTAAATGTTTAGCCTTGGGATATGTGTTTGATTTTGTGGATTTTTGTGGATGTCTAACAATGATAGTTGAGCTCACTATTTAAAGGGAGTTTACATTTAAGAAGTAATACTCAATTAAGAGAATATTTTAATGCATAAGTATAACGGCCACAGCACTTGAAGAGGCAAGAAACGAATCCAAGGCAGCTGTAGAAGAAACGCTCGTTCGAGCTCCCACACGCTCGTTCGAGCACGGTTTCCAGCAGCTCCTGTTTTGGTCTGTGATATGAGCTCGTTCAAGGCAATAATGCTTCTTGAAATGCCTTGTTGGAGCATCCATAAGCAGTAGCAGACTTTTAGGATTCCAAACTTGTTATTAACTCCATTCATCATGCATCAAAACTATCTTAATTACACTCATGTTTAAGTCCATTCATCAACACACCATTTATTCTATGCATTGATCATCATCTTAAACTCTATATTAAGTCACACACTTATTTTACCCATGAGATTCCTTCACAATGCTCATAATTTATTTGGTGCACTCAAGTGACACCATTAATCATAATAAATATATATATATATATATAGGGGAGGGATAAAGGGTTGTCGGTCTTGTCACTAATTAAATTTGTCACCAGCAACTATTATTTTAGTGACAACTTTGACGTTTACTACTTATTTTGTCGTCAAAATAAATGTTTATCGTCATATTTGGCGCCAACATGTGGACAAACATAAACTTTTTAGCCAATAAGATTTCCGTATGATAATTTTTATTTTAATTATATATAAAGCTATATACAAAATAAAGGTAAAATTATAAATTAAAAATTATTTATTATAACCATCACCATTAAGTCGACTAGCACCATCGCAGGAACCATACTAACCGCGAGATCTACCTGATCCAACAGCACTACCTCCCATATAGAGGTGTTCAACGAGCCGAGACGACGGGCGAGTCCGAACAGGTCATGTTTTAGTTAAATGGGCTGGGGCGGGTCTAAGCCCGTTTTGACCCTTTTTTTAAAAGTTCACAAAATAGTCTTTTTATTCTACTTTATGGCCCGTTTGGTTGACCCACATATATATAATAATATAAAATAAAACTATAAATGTGACCTGACCCTTAATCCATTGAGTCGACCCGCCCTGTTGAACATATCACCAGCCCAACCAAAATGAGCACATGTTAACTCATTAGTATTAACACTAAAAGTATTACGGTTAATTAAGACTAATAACCAACCATCCCAAGTTAAAACCAAAAAAACTTTTCCAACCTTTGCACCAAATACCACTATATGTTTTTTTTACTATGATTGTAATGCGCAGAGTTGCAAGCAGAGGAAACTGTGAAACGAAAACTAATTAGATACAAAAATAATGGCAAATCGAGAATTGAGTGTGCTGAATGCACTGGATGTAGCAAAAACACAATGGTATCATTTTACGGCAATCATCATTGCAGGAATGGGGTTTTTCACTGATGCTTATGATCTTTTCAGTATTTCAATTGTCACCAAACTCCTTGGTCGTTTATACTACACCGAACCTAACCCTACAAAGCCAGGATCTCTACC
Organism: Amaranthus cruentus; assembly: GCA_019425755.1. NCBI lineage: Eukaryota > Viridiplantae > Streptophyta > Magnoliopsida > Caryophyllales > Amaranthaceae > Amaranthus > Amaranthus cruentus. The sequence continues at coordinate 17,781,206 of CM033454.1, forward strand.
CATAAATATAGTTGCGGCTGTCAATGGTGTGGCCTTATGTGGTACCCTAGCCGGTCAACTCTTTTTTGGTTGGCTCGGCGATAAAATGGGTAGAAAGTCTGTCTACGGTATCACATTGATAATGATGACCTTTTCTTCAATTGCATCTGGGCTTTCCTTTGGGAATGATCCGAAGGGGGTCATGACCACTCTTTGCTTCTTTCGATTTTGGCTTGGATTTGGCATTGGAGGGGACTATCCATTGTCCGCTACTATTATGTCTGAGTATGCTAATAAAAAAACTCGAGGAAGCTTTATTGCTGCAGTGTTTGCTATGCAAGGGGTTGGGATCTTAACTGGGGGGATCGTAGCACTTATTGTAGCTGCTGGATTTGAAAGCAAATTCCATCCACCTTCTTTTGAGGAAGATCCTGCAGGATCACTCACCCCTGAAGCTGATTATATTTGGCGGGTTGTGTTGATGTTCGGAGCCATTCCAGCAGCTTTGACCTACTATTGGCGTATGCAGATGCCCGAGACTGCTAGGTATGTCTTGCCAATATAGTACTCCCTCCGTTACTTTTTAAACGTCCCATTAGTTTTTGAGTACTATAATCAATCAATCTTTAATTGTAATTTATTATATTCTTAGTCTTAGTCTATAATTATGTCAAAACATAGTCAGATAAGATTTTTTTGGATTCATCTCAACATAAGATTTATTAATATACATCGATTTTTAATGATATTGAAGTATGCAGTACAATAGGATATTTGAAATAAGCCAAATGGATCTTAAGGGCGCCTTTGGGATATTTTGAGTCATTTTGTAAAACAAAATATTGTTCAATTTTAAAGTAAAGCGCTCCAGTCCCTTAGTTGCATATTTTGTGTTTGTTTTACATTCGCATTGCATTTATAAATTTTCTTTGTATAAATATCAATATTTATTAAATGAATTAGTACACTCGCAAATTGCTATTAACATTTATATGTTTATTGTTTAACATTGTTTCCTCACTAGGTACACTGCCTTGGTGGCCAAGAATGCTCATAAGGCTGCTCGAGATATGTCTAAGGTATTGAACGTTGAGCTTCAAGGTGAAGAAGACAAACTTCAGAAAATAGTCCAAGATGAGAGGAATAGCTTTGGCCTCTTCTCTAAGCAATTTGCACGCCAGTATGGCCTACGTCTATTGGGTACGACCAGCACATGGTTCTTACTTGACATCGCTTTTTACAGTCAAAACCTATTCCAAAGCAACATTTTTAGCTCTATTGGATGGATTCCTGACGCCAATAAAATGAGTGCCATTCGAGAAGTGTACAAGATTGCAAGAGCCCAAACACTAATTGCATTATGTGGCACTGTACCAGGATATTGGTTCACCGTTGGCTTAATCGATATCATGGGAAGATTCACCATCCAAATGATGGGTTTTTTCTTTATGACAGTCTTCATGTTTGCCATCGCCATTCCATATGAACATTGGCAAAAGAAAGCAAATAGAGTAGGGTTTTTAGTCATGTATGGACTGACTTTTTTCTTTGCCAATTTTGGGCCTAACGCCACAACATTTGTAGTCCCAGCTGAAATATTCCCGGCAAGGTTAAGGTCTACTTGTCACGGAATATCAGCTGCTGCAGGCAAGGCGGGGGCTATTGTAGGTGCTTTTGGATTCCTGTACGCCTCCCAAGAGAAGGATCCTGCTAAGAGGAGTCCTGGTTACCCTCCGGGTATAGGGAAGAAGAACTCACTGATTGTGCTTGGAGTCATCAATTTTTTAGGCATGGTATTCACGTTGTTGGTGCCTGAGCCCAAGGGCATGTCACTTGAGGAGGCATCTGGGGAAGCTACTGCTGATGATGTCAACGACTATGACAATGCGACCAAAGCTTAATTTTCTTAGTTCATCACTACAACTAATTTATTTGCTTGCATTACTTCTTTAATATACTATCATATATGTCTCTTGGGTCTGCCTTATAAACTTGTGTATACCTGCAAACCTAATGAGAAATATAGAGTAATTCTTGTAAATTATGTATATAGGCGCAGATATATATTTGCTAGTGCTGCTATGAATGTTTACTGAATTGATTTTAGTTTCTACTAATAATATCTCTCTTTGTGACATTTTTCTATATTTTTGTATCATGTACTGTCATACACGAAATAGTATTAGTAAATAACGACCTTATTTGTGAAGTTAACAGATCACGTTCATCTGGTAGTATTAGATAGGATGAGAGTTTTGTTAATTATTTTAATTTACTTTTTTTTTGTTTTGTTTATTTTATTATTAATCTTTTTTACTTTATTCGTGGTATACAAATCACGGTTATTGATTCAAATTTTTTTTATTATTTAACCAAAGAATTATTACAACAATCTGAACTCAAACTAATTTAATAATACATACGCTAAAATTTAGTTATTTTACACTAAAAGTGTTTTGACTGTTATTATAAAATAAAGGAAAATTTTTCATGGATAATCTTACATGTTTCTCATTTACTTTGAATAATTATTGATTATTATTATTGATCATGTAACTATTATACATTATTTGTAGACAACACCGTATGTCATATTTTAAATGTCTATTTTACTAATAGAGCTGTTCAAAAGTGACCCGATCCGAAACCGAAAGTAAACCGACCCGAAAATATGTTCTATTTTCAAGTTTATCGAACCGACATTACCCGACCTGAAGTTATATTCAAACCGGTTGACAACCGAAAATGGGAAAACTGAACCCGAGTTGTAATCGATTTTTTAAACCGACACATAATTGTTAACCGAGATTACCTGAACCTAATAATGACCGATCCGAGTCATATCCGACCCGAATCATGCTCGAAACCGAACTCGATCCGGCTAAAACCGACTTAAACCGAAGGAGTTTAGATCGAACTTGTGTAAACCTAAACAAGTTTTTAATTTAACATAGAAGTATAATCGACTCATATTCAATCATCTTATTTATTTATTCTAATAAAGTGATAAATATTTTAATAAAATAAATTTTATAAATACATGGTTTCATATATTTAATTTTCGATCAAACAAGTAAAATTAACAATGTAATAACGATCACTAATTGATTTGTATTTAAACTATTTATTTTGCTTTAAGTAAAGGAAACCTTATCATCAATAAAAAAATGACTAACAACTTAATCTGATACTGACTCGATCGATAGTAATTAGTAATTCGTAGCCAAATTCTACTTGAAAAAAATACCCGAACTCGATCTGTGTCCGGTAAAACCGGACCAATTATTCACCGATGACAACCCGAGACCCCGATCTTCAACCGAACCGTGACTAACCGACCCGACCCGAGCGCGACCCGTCAGAACATGCATCCGAAAAATAACCGATCCGAAAAACAACCGAACCGAATGACACCCATCCGAAACCGACCCGATCACCCGAATGACCAGCTCTAACCATCAATTAAAAGAAGTAGGGGTAGAGTAACGAAGAAGCATAAGGAGGAAGACGAAGTGAATTTGACAATAGTAAGTACCTACAATAGCCAATTAAAATGTTGAAACAAATGGTGTCAACAAAAAATATACAAAGATTGGATTATTTAAAATTAATCAATGGATGGGATACTTCAAGGAAAAAACGCAATAGTAGGAATATTGGGGACAGTTTTTCCAAAACTAAAATGTACACATATAACTAAGTAGTAGACAAGTAACCAAAAAATTTTCCACTAGGTAGTGATAATGGCTACCCAACCACCATGGCAAGCATATACAAACGATAACTGAAAAAATTACTAGGATCGATACGATGCTAAGAACTTTGATAGATGATAACAAATGCAATGAACTAACAAACGATTGAAACGAAAAACGAAATTGTAAAAGTGACACAATGATTTAAGGAGGTTCACCCAATGATGGCTTTGTCCTTCGTGGTGTGTAGTTGCTTGTTTGTATTATTTCAATGAGAAAACAGTCTTACAATGAAGTATTACAATTGAATAAGATATAAACAAAAGGCTATGTGTGTAGGCTAAGGGGTTTGTGTTTGATGTGTTTGGATGATCACTCTTGCTCACTATTTATGATGCTAGATACACTAGGAGTTACATATGATTCAATATGGCTAGTAAATTGCATAATAAACAACATTAAGAGAATTAATCAGCTGGTATTCAATGAGTTGTAACTTCTCCACACACTTAAATAGTCAAAATACAACATCCTATGCTGTTAGAAGATCCGCTCGACCGGTCGAGCGAGACAGATGGGTAGAGCGGAGAAACAGAAAGTACTAGATACATTCTGACTTCTTGCTCGACCAAACGAAACAAATCACTCGAGTCGAGCGGGATTCGCTCGGTCGAGCAGAGATCAAGCGACCCTCAGTCCCTCCTGGACAGTTTCTACTCGACTTTGCATAGTAGAGCATCTTTTACCATTATTCATAACTCATGATTAAAACCTTAATTAAGTGTCTAATCAATTCACCAATTAATCTTAACACTTAATCTCCACATTCAACACATACATTAAGCTATCAACTTAAAACACATTCATGACCTCCATAGGATTCCATCACATAAGTCACCCATGAATGCACACATCAAATATGCACTCAAGTCACCATATTCACAACAATCTCCACCGTGACTTGAGTTCACCCAAGTCAAAGCATTCAACAATCCACTTCATCTTATAAAAATATAAAAACAAGCTTAAATAACATACACACCTCAATGCCCCAAAAGAAGGGCATTACATCAAGCAAGGAGCTAGACCAACCAAGTCAACACACAATTTAAACTTGGTTGTAGGCAATGGCTTTGTCATCATATCGGCTGGGTTTTCACTAGTATCAATTTTCTTCAAGATCACCCTTTTGTGCTCCACTTCATCCCGAATAAAGTGATAATTGATATCAATGTGTTTAGACCTTCTTGAAATGTATTTTGATTTTTAGCCAAGTGAATTGCACTTTGACTATCACAATGCGTACTTACCGAACACACCTTATTGCACATTTCACCAACAAGACCTTTGAGCCACTTTGCTTCTTTGAATGACTCGGCGGCGACTATGTACTCAGCTTTGGTTGTTGAAAGAGCAACCACATCTTACAATGATGATTGCCAACTAATTGCCGAACCACCCAAAGTGAACACGAGTCCACTTGTAGATTTTCTATTATCAAGATCGCCTCCATAGTTAGAGTCACAAAACCCGGTTAGCTTGCTTGAATCCTTCCCATACATGAGACAAGTATTAGCAGTACATTTCAAATACTTCAATAACCATTTAAGTGCCTACCAATGTCCCTTTCCCAGATTAGACATATGTCTACTTACCATACACACCGCATGAGCAATGTCGGGTCTAGAACAAACCATGGCATACATCACACTACCAACAGCACTAGTGTACGAAATTCCCATCATTTGCTCTTCTTCCTCCTTTGTTTGTGAACATAATCTCTAAGACAATTTATAATGAGAAGCAAGAGGAGTAAATACACCTTTAGCATGTCCCATGGAGAAGCGTTGCACAACCTTCTCAATGTACTTTCTTTGACTAAGGTACAAGACACCTTTAGCCCGATCTCTCAAAATCTCCATCCCTAGAATTTTTTTTGATTCACTAAGATCCTTCATATCGAACTCACTTGAAAGCAACAATCTCATGTTCTCCACCTCAATCAAAGAACTACATGCTACTAGCATATCATCAACATATAAGAGCAAATAAAACAAGGAACCATTCTCAAGTTTCTTAAGAAAAACACAACTATAATAAGAACTTCTTAAAAAATCATGTGAAATCATAAAAGAATCGAACCTCTTCTACCATTGCCTAGACGATTGCTTTAACCCATACAATGATCTCTTCAACCTTCACACATGTCCTTCCTTACCAACGACTTCAAAAAAATCCTGTTGCTTCACAAAAATTTCTTCTTTCAAGTTCACCATGAAGAAACGTCGTTTTACATCTAATTGATGTAACTCCAAATCCTCCATCGCCACCAAAGCTAAAAAAGTTCTAATAGAAGAGTGTTTTACAATGGGAGAAAATACCTCGTGAAAGTCACCCTCAATTTGAGAGTATCCCTTTGCCACCACTCTTGCTTTGTAGATGGGAGGAACACCACTAGAAGGACCCTCCTTCGTCTTGAATATCCACTTACACCCAACGATCTTCTTTTTATTTGGTGCTTCTACGATATCCCAAGTTTCATTCTTTGTAAGTGATTCCATCTCTTGCTTCATGGCAATCAACGACTTGTTTGAGTCTTTTGAGGCCATAGCTTCATTGTATGTACTTGGTTCATGCAACCCTTCGACTTCGCTAGCAGCGTTGAGAGCATATGCAACAAAATCACACTCTTCGATGTACCTCCTTGGAGCCACGATCTTCCTCTTTTGCCTTGTTTTAGACAATGAACATCATCATTATTTTCACTTTCATCAATATTGGGAGGTTGAATCTCTTCTTGTGCATCATCAGAATCATTTACATCATTAACAATGGGCTTTTCTACACTAGAGACTAACATACTATTTTCATCAAATACAACATCTTTAGAAGTAATTATTCTTTTTGACTCATTACACCTATACCCCTTTACGCCCACTCCATATCCCATAAAGATGCATTTTCTTGCCCTAGGTTCAAGTTTGCCTTCATTTACATGAATATAAGCGGGACAACCGACGATTCTAAGACTAGAAAGCGCTTTTGAATCGATCTCTTCCCATCTTGTCGCGGTCATACCTTTCGACATCTTTTCTACACCATCAATGGCCTTTTGCACGCCAAAATTGACACTTTGATCAAACTTCTCAATGTCAAGTTTCATTGACGACATGTTTCACAAATAATGACTTCGTTAACACCGTAAGATCAAATTAGCTCTAATACCAATTGAAATAATTACTGGGATTCATACAATGCCAAAAACTTTGATGAACGATAACAAATGCAATGAACTAACAACCGATTGAAACGACAAACGAAATTGCAAAAGTGACACAATGATGTAAGGAGGTTGACTCAATGATGGCTACGTCCGCCGTGGTGTGTAGTTGCTTGTTTGTATTATTTCAATGAGAAAACACTCTTTACAATGATGTATTACAATTGAGTAAGATATAAACAAAAGGCTATGTGTTTAGGCTAAGGGGTTTGTGTTTGATGTATTTATGATTTAATAGAGCTAGTAAATTGCATAATAAACAACATTAAGAGAATTAACAAGTGGTATTCAATGAGTTGTAACTTCCCCATACACTTGAATAGTCGAAAAACATCATCCTATGTTGTAAGAAGACCTGCTCGACCGGTCGAGCGAGACAGATGGGCCGAGCGGAGAAACAAAATGTAACGATCCGGCTTAAGTGATCCGGATAATCATATGAAAATATGACTCTGGTTCACAAATTGGACACTTAGTGGAAACTTCCCTTCCAAGATCGACAACGTTCCATCGATAAAGGAATATAACTAAGCGGAAATAAAACATACGATAGTAACAAGACTGTAATAGATCCAACGAACAACTCGAGAGCCCATCGGCCTCTAAGACGCGTTAAGCAAAATAACGAAACGACAAATAAACCAAGCTAAGTTTTGTTACACAGACGTAAATTATTTTCTAATCATAATTCTTATTACATAAAAAAATGCGGTCTTGGTGATATTGGTCCTAGATTGAATCCTCACTCCAGTCCCCACTTGCGATCAACCTGCTAGTCGTCGAATGACAACCAATAGCAAGTTCCAAAGAACACATCCAATACACGTCAGAGACAGCATACATATAATCAACAACTGGAATACAAGCAATGTGTTCATCCTAGCATGCATAGGCTCTATTACGTTCATTTCCAGTTTATCCCCACTTGTAACGTCGCCCGTCCTGTTCGGGTCGTCCAAGTCATTAAAATTCCAATTCCTTTATGGGGAATACACTTGGGAGAGCTAATCCCAAGGCAACCACCGACCGAAGACGTTGCCCGTCCTGTTCGGGTCGTCAAAGGTTAAAGTATGCATACCCCCATGGTGACCGTAATGATCCAAAACTACCATGGGAACAATAATTATATAATCCAATCCAAAATATTAGCCCATTTGGGTAACCAACACATAAATCCTTAATTTCCAAGTTTAAATTCTTTCAAATTATCTGAGATGTCTAGTCCTTATGTGAGTCACAATGCCATAATCATGAATGAAACAACATTAGTTGCACAGCCACATAAACAGTATCGTCTAAGCGTGTACCTTTAAGCACTGCAAACAACGGTATTCGAGCACGACAGGAATTTCACCCTCTTATGAATCGAGGTCCTAAATAACACACACACAAAACGAACACGTATTAGAACGTGTTTACACATTTAACTCATTCCATACCACTAAAATTTCACTAAGACTTTATATTTTTTATCGATTTCATCAAATTTCTAATAGTTCAAAAATTCTATACTTGACCAGAAACTTAAACAGCCAATTTGGACAGTTTAGAAAGTTCAAATGGAAAATCCGACGTCACCACTGCGTCCGGAACGCATCAATTACCTTGGGTACCAATTTTCATAATTCCTAACATCCATTTACTATTTTTAATTATTTTAAGCGTTTTAACGACTTTTAACTCATCGGTTGAACAAAGCGATAACGAAAACACACCCAACACTTTGAAAATGAGACGCCACACCGAGGCAGCAGCTGCTGTCCGGAATGTACGTGTTCCTTAATTATTATTTCACATATTTATTATTCGAATTATAAAAATCCACTTTACAATTCATGGCCAAGAAAATCTAATAAAACCGAATCCACAAACAACACAATTTATATTTCTTATCACACAACCACTTAATATTTCCACCCACATATAATATTAGTACACACAAAAATTCATTCATCATCAAAACATAAAGTCATCAAACTAAAACATTCTCATCTACAAGATCTCTCGAAACACTTAAATCAATAAATTATGATAATGGAATTAAATAGTTGATCCTCTTATAAATTAAATTTTTTACAGAATAATAAACCAAAATACCTTTTTGAATCTAAATATATACACATAAATAAATACAATCCCTTAAACAAATCAAATTTCGTTAAGGGATTTATAAGCTCATGAATACTTATTTTACTTAATCCATACATTTAAATTTCTTCTAACAAATTGAAATCTTGCTAGAGAAATTTAGATCATGAAATAAATTTATTTAAATATTAAAATAGGTTTTATTCTTATAACAAAATTTGAATTTTGTTAAAGAATATAAATAAATGAAAGATCTTGTAAAAATTTTGATTTAATTCTTTTAACAAATCAATTTTATCAAAGGATTATTTAAATAAAAACTTATATAAAATATTCAATCCTCTTAAAAGTCATAGGATATCATCATATAGAAAATATAAAATATAATTTATTTTAAAAGTAAGAATCTAATATTAAAAATTGAATTTCACTTACCCTTGATTTAGAGATTGGATGAACACAAAGTTTTTTTTTTTTTTTCTTTTGTGACAGCCGAAACTAAGGGAAAAGAAAAGAGAGAATTTTTTTTTATGATTTCTTTCTTTGAGCCAAATGCAATTGAAAGAGTATGGAAAACCTTGCATATGAAGGTTTAGAAGACTCTTAATCTCCCATAACTCCCTCTTAATTGCCATAATACACACTTAAGGGGGAGGTTACAAACCCCCTCAAATCTCACATAATAATCGGCCCCCTTCCCTCACTAACTCACTTATTTTTTTTAATTAATTAATTATGTGTTTTATTGCCTTGATTTAATTTTATATACATGTACAATTTCGTTAAAGATTAATAACTAAATGACGATTACCTTGTACGCTATAAAACACGATACCATTTGTCACATATTAACTCCCTTAATTTCTTATACTTGTCTATTATTAATTTATTTTAATATCGAATATTGTATAAAAATTACGGGGTGTTACACAAAAGCTACTGGTTACATTCTGACTTATTGCTCGACCAAACAGAACAATTTGCTCGGGTCGAGCCGGGTTTGCTCAATCGAGCAGGGGTCCAGCGGAGGTCGAGCGACCATCAGGTCCCTCCTAGATAGTTTCTGATCGAGTTTGCATAGTAGAACATCTTTTACATTTCTTCAAAACTCATCATGAAAATCTTAATTAAGTGTCTAATCAATTCACAGATTAATCTTAACACCTAATCTCCAGATTCAACACATACATCAAGTTATGAACTTAAAACTCATTCATAACCTTATAGGATTCCATCACATAAGTCGCTCATGAATGCACACATTAAATGTGCACTCAAGTCACCATATTCATAACAATAACAAATAAAGGAATCTGTTTCTAATCTTAAAAATTTATATAAAAATTCGAATTTAAGATTCTAAATAAAGACGTTAGGAATATAAGTGAGCAATTAAGACTAATGTATATGATCAATTTAAGAAAATAAGTGATGTTTTTAAGTTTATTGATATATCATTGGAAAAATTATCAGGAATAAAATAACATTTTGTTTATTTCTCTACAATAATACCAACTTTTGATTGATATCAATAATACGAACTTAAGGGGGTGTTTCCTTGAGAATATCCCTAAGATGTTCAAAAAACAAACTATAAGAGATTTTATGACAAAAATAATTGGTAATTCAATTAATAAACTATAATTTGTATTATTCTAGCAAACAAATTTTATAAGTTGGTGTTATTCATGGTTAATCAAAAGTTCATGTAATTATGGGGAAATTTATAAATAGTTGTATTGTTCACGGTAATCACCTCTAAAGTTAAAAGTAAAGAGTTAAAAATATAAGTGAACACTTCAAAACTTATATAATTGATCACTTTGAATTTATAATCGATATATGTAAGTGCGTAAAATTACTTAAAGAATGCAAAATATAATGGAGCAATTTTAAAATAATATAAATTTATCACCCACTTAGAATAAAAGGTCCACTTTTTTCCTCCATTCTTGTGTATTCGTTATAATTTGAATCTTAATCTCAGCAAAGAGACATTGCAAACTTTTTGAAATTTTGATCAATGGTTGTTCTCCCATTTAATGTTACACAAACTCCAGAAAAAAATAGATATTGGTGAATCCTTCTTACAACCAATAATTGTAAGTTCTGGTCACTTTTTCTGTTCTTTAATTGACGTTATGAATCCGATTTTCATAAATGCTTAGTGCTCAAATGTTGTTTGTTCTTTAATTTATTGACTTTGTGGTAATGGTGGAAGATGAGTTTTTCTTGATCATGTAATTAGGTAACTAGTTTATTCATGATTTTAATTTAAAATTCTGGGTTTTTCTCGATCATGTAATTAGGTAACTAGTTTATTCATGATTTTAACTTAAAATTCTGGGTATTTTCTTAACCATAAAGATGATTTTCGAGGGAGATCTAAATAGAATTCAAGGGGGTATAAATTATATAATACAAAAACATTTTTGCCACATGGCCTTCTAACAAGTAATGTGTTTCTGCCCAATTGCATGCATGACACGTGGCATCCCTACAAATAATAGTAGATAGAATAAGCAGTGTTTCATGACTAAATTTATGTAGATAAAACAAGAAATTTGGAACCTTAAAATTGATGATTATCTTGAATACTAAAATTTCATGTCATTAATCAATTATAATTTTAAAACCATCTTGCATAACTGACGTTCATATCTTTTAATACAATTTCGTTTTCCACCCATACATAGGAAGTTAACTTGCCAATTTTCTTGGAGAGTAATTTTATTTGTCAATTAGGAATCTTGAAATTGATAAATGACTTGATTGAATTGCCTATTGATAATTGACTTGGTGATACAAATTTCATATAATTCAGATCACCAATATAGAAAATTTGTATCATCAATATTTTATAATATATTCACATTCTAACAATATTGTAACATCATTGATATAATAAATTGTGAAAGTTTATTCATTGATACGTCAATTAATAAATATTAATATATGGTCATGTCTAGATTTAATATTTCTTATACTGTATAAATCATATAAAGTATACATCTATAAATAATGTAAAACACCATCTCTATAAAATAAACTATAAAATATTTAAAAGTTTTAATTTATTTTAATGCTATACTTCAATTCACTAAAGTTGGTAAATTGTATCACCAATATTCTATACATTATTGACATTCTAAAATTATAATTTGAATGCGTAATTTTACTTGGTGAGTAATTTCTTTTTTATTAATGATGGAACCTTGAAATTGAACATAACTTAAATTAGGAATGTCATCTAATATAACTTAAATATTATTTAAAAGCAAGAATTATATATGGAACATAATATTATTTAAAAGCAACAATTGTATATGGAACATAACATTGCTATATAATTAAAATAAACTATAAACTAAATTAAAAGCAACAATTGTATATGGAACATAACATTGCTATATAATAAACTATAAACTGATCGTGATTTTAAACATTTGACCATATATTCATGCTGTCACGTGCCTCTCACGTGAGATTAATTAAAAACCCATCTTCCTTTCTCCTGAAATGTCGAGCAATCTTCCTCACAACCCCCATTTCATTTCTTCTCTCTTCCTTTCTCCTGATTTTGTTCTTAGTATTTGGTTTTGTTGGTATTTACATGTATTATGCATTGTATGTGTATAAATGTGAATTGGTATAATGTGAATCAGCATTTGAATACACAGGGCTATGCACTGAATATTAAGTTCAGCAGCACATGTGAATTGGTAGGATACATACTGATTATGGTCTTCACTGATTTCAGAAATTCTTTAAAATCGAAAAATATAAGAAAACCGAAAATTTAAGAAAAGCAAAATAAACATACCAAGATGAATGTGGTCTTCACTGAGATGCAAGAAATTTGATTAGAGAGAGCATCAATGAATTTCGAATGAGGAGACAGTGAGACAGCAGTAATGGAGAAGAAGGTTGTTCGAATGGCTTTAATGAAGAAGGAGAACGAAGATGGGTTTTTAATTAATCTCACGTGATAGGCACTTGACAGCTATAAAATGGTCAAACGTTAAAAATCACAGTCAACTAACGAATTAGAGTATTAGGTTGTCTTTTGCAAAAAAATGTATTATGTAAGGTGGTTTTTTGCAAACAAATTTATATAAGGTGATTTTTTAAAAAAGAGTGTATACAATAGGTGGTTTAATATAATTTTTCCTAATTTAAATGAAATAATTTTTTAATATACCATGCGTAATTTTACTTGGTAAGTAATTTTATTTGTCAATGATGAAATCTTGAAATTGACCATAAGTTAAATTAGGAATGCCACGTAATATAACTTAAATATTATTTATAAGCAAGAAGTATATGGAACATAACATTGTTATATAATTTAAATTAAGAATATTACATTTGACTAGAATATAGCATAATAAATTAGGAATCTTAAATTTGGTAATTAATTTGATTGATTCAATTTTGAAAATGAGCTCTACTTATATTAGGTAATGAGAATAATACTCCCATTGCTTAGAGCTTTCACAGATGGAATGTATTATTATTTGAGTTTTTTTTGGGTAAAATGGTACCCCATTAGTAAAAAAACACAAAAAAATTCTCAAATGTTTCTAAAAAACTTCTCAATGGGAGGAAAATTTTGGTGTTTCATCATAGTAGGCCCCACCACCAATATAAAGAAATACGTCCCATTTTTCTATTTTTTGACACACAATTTATAATTTTGAAAGACTTTTAAAAAAAATAATATATACCAACATTCATGAAAAAAATCTCTATAGATATACATCCATTTTTCTAATTTTTTGACATGCTTCAAAAAATTATCTTCTCTTTAATTTCATAAAATTAGTTTTCAAGTGCTATTCTGTTTACATTATTATTGATTTCTATACATCACACTCCAATTAAAAATCCAATTCTACACAAAATACAAATACCAAATGGCCTTACCAATTACAGAAGAAACCGGATTATTTGATATTAAGGCTAAGTTAATTTATACATGAAAATCTATAGAAGATGGTAGGAAAGGTATGCTTCTATTCGATGAAGAGGTATATTTTAATACATGATTTGTTATTTTGCCAAATTATTTTTTGTTTTAGTATACTATTATTTCACTATTTTATACTTTGACATATTGAAAAGTGTTTAAATTTATTTCCTTAACGATCAACTACAATACAAGCAACCATTGCACGTTACAATTGCAATCAATTTGGATCAAGAATTATAGAATGATCTACATACTCTGGGCAATTTTAAACTTTTCAACAACAAAGGAGATTATAAGATTACGGATCATAAATTCAAAATATATTTTGCCAAGTATTCTACATTGAGAATTTGTGAAGATGTGTAGATACCATCATACAAAATTAATTTTGCATCATTTCATAAGATTTTATCAAATGAATGTGATACAAGATTTCTAATTTGTGTGTCAACGTTTTTTTTATTGTATCATTTATCAACTACAGTCTCTAAGTTTACTCATTTTCAAATAAACAGCCGCGAACTTTGTTTATTACCAACTACAGCCTTCAACTTAACAAACTTGACATCGAGACAGCCAAAACACCCCATTTTAACCCCCTTTTTTAACCCTTTTTTTGGCTGTTTTGGCTGTCTCGATGTCATGTTTGGTAAGTTGGAGGCTGTAGTTGGTAATAAACAAATTTCGCGGCTGTTTATTTGAAAATGAGTAAACTTAGAGGCTGTAGTTGGTAAATGATCCTTTTTTTTATTCTATCAGTTACTTTATATGATTCATCTGAAAATTGATGACATTAGTGTTAATACTTTTGTGACATTTTAATTACAATTGAATTGACAGATATCATTCGCGAGGTGGTTGAATATAGTATAGTTGAAGTTGCTAACAAAATAACAATTAATTTGAAACTATATGATGTTCAGTACGTCTTAACATTAATTATTATTTCCATTAATTGACTAATAAAATTAAGACTTCTTTTATTACAAATACGGGAATAACCATTTGACATGTAAGTTATGGGAGATGCATGCTCAACAATTATCCGACTACATATCAAATCATGAGACAAATCAAACATTCACAATCGTACTTCGATTTACAAAAATTAAGATATGGCAAGGTAAAAATATATAAAGCTAATAACGCCTGATATTTTATATAGTATTTACAGCTATTAATTATGTTAAATATTTGTTATGAAAATTTCAATGTTTGACTATGAAAAAATTAATGAATAATGTCCGTTTGGTTAATAGGCTCAATTAGTGTCACTAATGCAATGTTCACGTCAACATTGCTAATCAATGCAGACATTCCTGAAATTCATGCATTCAAAGAAAGGCAATACTAAATACTACTCCCTCCGTTCCCTATTGATGTTCTCATTGGGAATATTCACGGGAATTAAGAAAAGTGGAATCTTTTAGATAGTGGAGATATTATTTTATTCAATAATAAATTTGATGGAGGAAAAGTGGGGACCACAAATATTAAAAAAAAGTATTTAAAGAAAGTTAGTGGAAAAAATATAGGGACCACAACTAATTAAAAAATGTTTTTATGAAGTTAGTGGAAAACATGTAGGGACCATAAGGAATATAAAAATGTTAAAATGGAGTTAGTGGAAGATATGTGAGGTCCATAATCATTATTAAAATATTAAAATGAGGATGGGTGAGGTTATTTTTGTCCAAAATTTGTGATATAAATGGAAAGATTCCTTATGGAAACAACAATTGAAACCCCCAAAATGGATAGTGGGAACTTCTTTAAGGAACGGAGGGAGTAATTGTATATTTTGCTTCTGAAGTTGTATTATAATCATATAAATAAGTCAATTCATAAAATTTCAATTAAGTTGCTTTTATTGATTAATTGGTAGGATGAAAGAAGCCAAATGAGAGAGTTCAAATATGCTAACTAAAGTTGCTGATGAAAGAGTGAAAAGTGCTGAAGATATCTTTCTAAACTCATATCCTAAAGTTTCACTAAGTGACCTTGCTAAATTGGAAAAGGATATAACACAACTAAATTTTAACTCGATTAATATGATAGTAATTTGTTAACGTGTTTTTTGTCAAAATTATACCTTTAAGTCATAACGCATAACAGGCCGGGACATTTGTTACAATAGCAACCATTGTTTCCATAGACTCGGATCACCCATGGTACTACAATTCATGCAACAAGTATTTTGAAAGCATTTGTACTGATGACGGTATTATCGACTTTTCCGCCCATTTATGTGAAAGCAAACATCATGTTGTAACCACAAATTTGCTTAACAAAATGACGACTCACATTGTTGCTCTTACTTAACAAATTCGAGAGGTAGGAGGGGGGTTGTATCAAGTATGGTAGTTTAATCTTCCCTCTCATGCAACATAACGAAAATTCAGGATTTCTTGTTGCACGATGCTTGCTAACTCTTTCCAAAGCCCAAAATACATAAAAATATAACATCGTAATGTGGAATGGTTGGACAACAAACACTTATAAAATTGAACTATATAAAAATATAAAATCGTAAGTGTCATAAATCACCTATAATGAGGAACTATAATTTCCAAAGCCCACATTTAACATCGTAACTCAACCATTGCACTTTACAATTACAATTAATTTGGATCAAGAATTATAGTAGGATCTACCATGTGGTCCAAAACCAATTTGCACATTGGTTTAAACAGATTGTAAGTACATGTTTAACATCGTAATTTTGAATGTAAATAGTATTACATACTAAGTTTGAATTATTGATAACGTGCAGTATAGGGACGATTTTCTTGATGATGTGGAGAATGCTGACATTTTAAAGGACGTCGCCGAGGGACCTTTGTAGAAGGCACGTCGATATGATGTTTGTTACATGAATGGTTGTAGATTTCACACTATCTCTCATTCTGCAAAAAATAAATCTACTGAAATTCAAATGGTTTGTTGGGTTAAACTTCCCTAGCCCTTTAGCCTTTAAAGATGCATTGAAAAAATATGCAATTGTTCAGGGTAGAAATGTTAAGATATGTGGTCGTGACAAAAAAGGCAACAAAGGATTGGAGTTGTATGTGTTAGTGGTTGTCCATTTCAGCTATATATACTAGTTGGGATAAAGGGTTAGCAGCATACATTGTGAAATTAGTTACTCCACAACATACTTGTCAGAGAAATATGGATGGTAACTGACAATTGAATGTCTTCATGGGTTGCTGAGCAAATTCTAGATGTGTTCAAAGCCAGATCACATGTGCCATTTTCTGAGATTATAGATTTGGTGAAACAAAATTACAGAGTAATCATTAACTAAGATTTTGCTTATAAGATTAAATATTGTGCTCATAGGAAACTTCATGGGTCCATTAAGCAACACTACAACAAGGTCATGAGTTATTTAGAGGCTTTGAGAGAAGCTAGTCCAGAGAGTTTTTTTTCAGTGGTCACTGTACCAGAGTCATCCACTGTTGTTTCTCAAAGGTTTTTTGTCCTATTTGAAGGGTTAAAAGATGGGTGTATGAAAGGGTGTAGGAAAAAACTATGCATATATGGTTGCTTCATAAAGACTTTTTTGGGTGGGATGTTGTTATCAGCTATTGGCAGAGATCCATATGAGCAAATGTTCCCTTTGGCATGGGCTATCGTTGAGGATGAGAACAATGAGTCTTGGCAGTGGTTTATAGATGACTTGAAGAATGGGTTATATGCCATCGATGGAGTTCGATGGACTATAATTTCAGATGAGCATCAAGTTAGTATTATTTATTGTTATTTCTTGATTATACTTGTGTTAAGTATTAATGCTACTGTTATTTGTTAATTGAACTTTTGTTTTATTTAATAGAGTATATTAAGGGTAATGAATTTGGAGTTACCTCAAGTGGACCACAAACATTATGCAAGGCATTTATATGTCAATTGGAACAAAGTATTTAAGGGAGAGGAGTTGAAACTACTATTTTGGAGGTGTAGTAAGGCGTACAATGTGCCTGACTTATTTGAGGCAATCAAGGACATAGAGGAGGTGAATCGCTTGACAGCAGAGGAATTCAAGAAGTTTAATGTGAGGGTTTTCTGTTGACCATACCTAAAAAAAGAAAGTAAGTGTGATATGGTTGTTAGCACTATGGTTGAGACCTTCAAAAATTATACTATGCGCGCTAGGTCAAAGCATTTGATTGACATGCTCGTGGAACTAAAGACTATTCTAATGAAGAGGTTGGTAACGAAGAGAGTAGAGGCTAACAAATAGGCAGGGTTATTATGTCCTAAAATTCAAAAACTTTTAGAGAAAGAAAAGCAAGAGGCAAGCAAATGCACAGTGATGCCATCCACAACAACATTATTCCAGGTATCTTACTCCATTGATACTTTAGAGGTTGACATAGAAAAGAGGTCATGTACATGTTGTAGGTGGGATTTGAAAGGCATTCCATGTTGTCATGCCATAGTTGCATTGTTTTATTTGCGTAAAGATGTTAAATCTTATGTTGATGAATGCTACACAAAAACAACATATTTGAGGGCATATAGATATAGGTCACCACATGAAGATCCCAAAAAACCAGGCAAGTTAAAATTGGACGCAGTAGACCTCGAAAGAATAGATATAAGTCACCACATGAAGATCCCAAAAAACCAGGCAAATTAAATAGGCATGGCCTACAGATGATTTGCAAGCTATGTGGTATAACCAGACAAAACAAGAGGAAGAGTCCAAACAAGGACCAGTTAACTGAGCATGCACTACCAGCAAAGAGGGGTAGAGGTAGACTTTAGAAGACATGTTATGCTCAACCATCACAACTTAATCAACAACACAACGTATTTGCACAACCATTATAGATAGGTATGGGGAATTAAAAAATTCAGGGTGGACAGGGAAGTAGAGAAGCTGGTAAAGGAGGAGGAAAATGAGGTGGCAGAGGACGTGAAAGAGTGGATGACATAGGAGGTGGTGGAAGTACTACCACTAAGGTATGTTTTCAAATGAATATGTGCATTTTTTACACAGTATCTATCTGGCTTATGTTCTAATTTCTTATAACTAATGCAGGGTTTCACTATACTTCACAACCTTCTCAAACTATGTTGGTAGGTTCAACTCAAGCTTCAATCTCTAATGACCCTAAGCTATTGAAGGCAAATACTTATGGACTTAAGGGATGTAATGGCAATGGCCTTTTTGTTAATACTAACTGATATGTAAAGTGATTGGTCAATGACAATCACTTATTTTGCTATATTGTAATGGACTTCAGGGATGTAATGGTGATGGCCTTTATGTTAATACTAAATGGTATGTAAAGTGATTGGTCAATGACAATCACTTAATTTGGTATTTTGTAATGTACTATAGGGATGTAATGGTAGTGATAGCCTTTTTTTAAATACTAAATATAATGTAAATTGATTGGTCAATCACAAGCTAGTTTAGGCATTGAAAATTACTTATTTTGCTAGTCTGCTATTGTAATTGTAATGAAATTTCTATGAAATGGCTCTTTGCAAACCACTTACTTTATTGTCCAATTCATTATTAACCAATACATTCAATATTGTTATTAGAATTAGTACAACATAAGTACAGATGCAAAAAATAAAATCAACAAAGCTACAATAATAAATTCTATGACTTTAACTAAGTTAGATTGTTTAATAACTTCAATTTTAAGGAAAATAACTTGCTCCTTCTGTGCTTGTTTCTTAAGCTTTACTTTCTGGATTTCATCCTTCAAAGCTCCATTCTCTGCCTGTAACAGCTCTAACCTTCCAAATTGAAGTTTTGTAGTTAACGCTTCACTTTCCTACTTAAAGAATTTGCAAGAAGAATCATTTTACAAAAGAGAAAGATTCAATTGTAACAATAAGCATTTCTTACAATGTTTGCAAAACACAAGCTAAAGAAAAAGCTAATTGAGTAAAAATTAGACTTACCGGCCAATAAGAACATCCAAAGAACTTGTCTCCGACCCGAGAACCTTTCTTAGATGTCCACACCTTCGTCAAAAGTCCATGTTGACATCGCACATTTTTTTTTTCGAATCTGAATCTCTACTTTGAAAAAAAGAACAGTAGGAATTCATTCTTGATGAACTAGAAGGAATTTTACAAATTTTGAAGTGGATTTAATTGTTTTTCTCTCACCTAAGTTTTTGGGTTAAAAATTGGGTTCTTTCATGGATGTGTGAGGAAGAAGGCTATTTTGTAAAGAAGAAGGGCTCTTTTATAAAGAAGGGTTGTAGAAGAGATAACAGCTAGTTATGACTTGCAATTGCCGATTTTAAGGTTGTAGAGTATACTGGCAGCAACAAAACGCAAAATGTTGGATTATTTAACAATAAGTCAAAGTTCAAATTATTCACAGCAAATGACTTAAAGGTGAGATTATATATATCAAATTTTCCTAATAATAAACAGACTCAAAAGTCAAAGGCGCGTAAAATTTTATTTTTTGAATTTCTGACTACCTAGTCAGAATTTTGAATTCCAAAACGTATCAGAGAAGCTTCTCTAACTAGTCAGAAGCATTGGGAAGGTAAAACAACTTTTCAGTATACCGACTGATCTGCGACAATTTTCTTGTTAGTATTTGGTCGGTATACTGAAAAGGTATTTTACCTTTCCAAAGTCTTCTAAAAAGCTATTGATGGCAATTATTGTGATAGTTGAGTTAGTAAAAATCTCACCGACTAAACATCGATTGAATATTAGACGGTATTTGATCGAAAGTGCAAAGATATAAAAACCCTTTTTTCACCAGAAAACGTCATTTTCCAATTTACCCTAATTTCTTCTAACTGTCCTCCTATCTCTTCTCCCTTCTCCGACAATTTTGTTTCCTTCTCTTCCAACTCCGACGGATTTTCTGGCTACATTCCGACGATTGTTGACTACTACATCTCCTACTACTCTCCAACTATAAAGAAAAGTCTTGTTTTTTTTTCAATTTTTTAAGTGATTAATAGTTAAATAATAATGATGTATGATCTTTTAAGTGGTTATGAACAAGAATAATAATATATAGGGTTTATCTTTGTATGATTTTCGAAATGTATAGGATTTCATTTTATTTTTTTGGTTTGATCTTCAGTTCTTTAAGTATGAACATGATTTTTTTAGTATTTTTGTTTGATTTTCGGTTCTTTGTTGTATTTTTCCATGTTTGTGTTTGATATTTTTCGGAATTTGATTCTTTTTTTTTTGGAATTTTCATATGATTAATTTAGATTTTGTAGGTTTTTTTCCGGTTCTTAGTTTAGTTCTTAGTTGATCACACTACAAAAAAAAACACAATTATCCCACTAAAAATTTCCGACTAACCAAAACATTCAGAAATTTTTGACTGATTTTCTGACTGACAGGAGCTAGTCGGAATTTTCCGACTAATTTGCTACCGAATCAGTATTTGGTCAAAATATTGAATTAAAAAAAAAAGAATAATTTTGAATTAAAATTTTCCGACTAATTTCCGACTGAAATTTAGTCGGGAAAAATTTCGAATTTAGTCGGAAATCTTAATTTCACAATTTTGTACAATTTGGTTTGTAATTATTGCCTTCCAATGTTGTCTGCCAACATATCTTGTCCACCATTTCATTTGGTTAATTAGTTTGTAAATTTGTCGTTTACTTAATTATTACTTGGTTTTATTAACTTTAGGTTGTAAATTTTATTTTTTAGAAATTTGTATTTATTTACTTTGGTTTGTATTAATTAACTTATTTTGTTTGACTAAAATTTACTACTATTTATTTTGCTTAACTCGTCTTTACTAATTTGTCGAAATTTGAAAAGTATACTTTGTTTGGGTAGTTTTGATTTGTTTAACTTGTTTGACTGAATCTCATACTATTTGTGTATTATTGTTTTATTTCTCGTCATTAATTCACTCCAATTAATAATATACAAGTAATAATAATACTACTCTAATACGACTAATTATAAACTAATACTACACTATACGTCTAACACTACATGACTACACTAATACGTCTAATTATATATTAATACAACTAAATGACTAATAATTCACTAATACGAGTAATAATATAATTAATACAACTAATAATTTATTAATACTACACTAGTAAGACTAATATGGTTAATAATATACATTGCATGCACTAATACGACTACTAATACATTAATATGACTACTTATAAAGTAATATAATTAATAATATAGGAGTACTACACTAATACGGCTAATAATGTACTAATACGAGTAATAATATACTAACATGGAGTAATAATTAGTAATAATATTTAGATTTATTTAAATCAAATTTAACTAATATGACGAATAATACATTAATACGACTACTAATAAAATTTAACTTTATGTAACTCAAATTTAACTAACAATAAAATAATCGGCGTACTATACGCTATATCTCCAAAAAGGAGTACTACACTAATACGAGTAATAATGTACTAATATGAGTAAAAATTATTAGCTAGTAGGAAATACTACACTAATATGTCCAATTATCTACTAATACAACTAATAATGAACTAATACGAGCAATAATATACAAATAAAATTAACAATTTACTAATACTCCCTCCGTTCTTATATGTATGTCCTATTTGAAGATTTCACACATATTAAGATAGTAGGAATCTTTGTTGATTGTGGGTATTATTTTATTAGAATAGTGGTACGAATTAATGATTGTATTGATATTATGAGAGAGAAAATATAATTTAATTAAAGATAAAGGAAAACAAAAAACAAAAAAAAAATTATTGTCATTAATAGGAAAGAGAACCGTACATCCTTAAGAAAACAAAATTTCTGTTTTTGTTACATAGGGGGCTTTCCATTTATGGAAAGTTTTGGAGGGTAAATCCAAATTAAGGAGGGAATTACATAAAATCTGAAAATATAAACCCAAACATCCCATTGGGCAATTACAATAAACATGGATCCCTTATGTAATTGAAGCTAATCAAGCAATAGAAATCAAATGACTATACAAATTCTGCTGTGGATGTATATAAACACAGCAAAAATCAGCAACTATGAGCAAGCAAAGAACAGGGGGCTTCAAAAATCAGTAGCTCCAAAAAAATCAGTAGCTTGAACAATCCGTAGCTCCACAAACTCATTGGCTTATTCAGTAGCTCCAAAAAAAAAACAGAACCTTCATAAAAAAAAAGTAGCTCCCAAAAAAATCAGAAGCTAATAACAGAACCAGTAGCTTCATTTTGTTACTGCATCATTGGGTTATTCATGGCCTCAGGAAGTGAAGACGAAATCGAGGGGGCATGGTACTTCGGATCAACACTATATGATCCTCAATCAAGCTCAGAATCAGAGCAAGAACCACCACAAATTGTTGAGCAACAAGAGGAACAACAACACACTCATCATAAGCCAAGGCTCAGCAATGAAATGAGACATCTTATATTTCAAGAGTTGCTTTCATTGAAAACAACCAATTCATTACCTCATGAAACATTCCGAATCATCGGTCAAAAATATGGTTATTATCATAGGACAATAAGGAGGTTATGGCATAGGGCAATGCAATAAAAAGAAGCAAACAAACCATACATGGTGGAGTCAAAATTCAAGAATTGTGGAAGAAAGCGAGTAGTTGTGCCTCCAAACGTTCTTGAGTCAAGACTGATGGGGGAACGAACATGTATAAAGGATGTTACACAATGTTTAGACTTGGCACCATCGATCGTTTGGAGGCTAATCAAAAGAGGAGAAATTAAAGCACATTCAAATCCTCTTCACCCTTGTTTAACCGATGCCAATAAAGTTAGAAGGGTGGAGTGGATATTGAGTCTCATTCAAGAGGATAGCATTCAAAGGCATCGAATTTACATGGGGATGTTTGATTTCATTCATATTGATGAGAAATGGTTCTACCTAACCAAAAAAACTCAAAGAGTTTACCTTGCACACAAAGAAAAGATCTCGTATAGGGCAGCAAAATCATTCAAGTTCATACCGAAGGCCATGTTCCTAGGGGCAGTTGCTAGGCCTAGATGGAATCCACATGGTCAATGCATATTTGATGGGAAAATAGGAAATTTTCCCTTCATTAATAGGGTGGCAGCCCAAAGGGATTCCAAAAATAGGCCAAGGGGATCGATAGAAATCAAGCCAACAAAATCAGTCACTCAAGAAGTTTATAGAAACATGCTTGTACAAAATCTCATTCCGGCAATACTAAGAAAGTGGCCAAGTGAAGGGCCGTCGGTCATATTCATTCAACAAGACAATGCTAGAGTGCACATAACAAACGACGATCCAGTATGGCGACAACACAACAAGCAAGGAGGGCTTACATTCATATTAACACCACAACCACCCAATAGTCCAGATTGCAACATCTTGGACTTGGGATTCTTTAGAAGCATTCAATCATTGATGCACAAAAAGATGCCAAAGAACATGACAGAGTTGATTAGTGTCGTTGAAGATGCATATAATGAACTTCATCCAAAGACATTAACAAATGTTTGGATTTCGTTGCAACATCACTTGAACGAAATTTTGAAGGTCAAGGGAAGTAATGATTATATACAACCTCATTTTGGTAAGAAAGTTGAAGAGGATAATGGGCGCCTAAGAATTCAAGTTCGAATTCCAACACAACTAGTTAGGGAAGCTGCTGCGTTTGTGAATCCTAACATGAATCCTCAAGCATCACAAACACAACAAGAGAATGAAGATGTGGCACAATCATCCAATGCAATGCAAGAAGCTTATGATCAAGCAATAGAAGAGATACAAGGCTGATTTTTTTTTTTACTTTGAACTCAACCCCTCAGTGTATGTTTTGTGAAATCATCATTAAAAATTTATCTTTAACAATGTTAGGAGCAACATTTTGAAAAAAATAGAGATGAATTCAAAGGTTCATGTACATGTGTAGTTATGGCTCATTTTGGTAGTGTTATCAGTTAAAAACTGCCCCCTGTTTCATCATAGAGGTTCTTTAACCTCTTAGATTGTGAATGATCATCATTAAAAATGAATGCCATTAAACATACATAAAACACAATGAATTCAAACGTTTTTTTCAAAAGCTACTCAACTACGAGGTTAAATTCATTTTTTCAGAGTACTTTAAATCATCATTGGGGTTTCATCATTCAAAACTTAACTCAAAAACATGAACATGAACAGAAACAGTCTCAAAAAGAGTAGCAGAAGATCAAAACCCTAAATTCGAAAAGCCTCAATAAAATAGATCACATCAAGAACGAACATAATCATCAGAATAGAAACAGATCAAAACCAAAACAAAGTTCATCATCGTCAAAATAAAAATTGATCAAAACTGAAACAAACATCATCATGAACAAAAACAACCCAAATTTTTTCAGTAACAAACAAATCCAGAAGTCACCCAAAATATCAGAATACACCCTAAATCCCAAATTTCCGTTCATCCTCAGCTATTAAAAACGAAATTAAACATAAACTTAAACAAATTCGTCTTACAATCATCGACGATGTTTTTTAGGGTTTTGTTTAGCCCTAGTAGAAAGAACTTCTTCAGGAGTGTCAGGAACAACTAGGTTTTCTTCTTCTTCAACAGGAGGACTTTTAGGAGGCGATTTTGATGGAGATTCAAACACGAATTTAATATTCAGAGGTGGATCTTTCCCATTAAGGTAACACCAAATAGGAGGAGAACTATTATCACGCAATTTTGAACAAGCATCATCTTCAAGAACTTTTTGATAGGCCTCAAGTTCTTTCTTAGACCATCTTAATATCTCATTTGAGTAAGAGTGTGACAAGCCATGCATGGAACAAGAACACAATTCACCATATTCACAAAGACCATCATATAAATAACTTGGAATTGTTGAAGAATTGGAAGAGGTTTTTTTCTCCATAAGTAAACCCAGAAAACGTCAATGGTGATTGAAGAACAGGGGACGTTTTTTCAAGACAAGTGCCAAAAATCACGAAACTTACCTCAAATTGTAGAGAAAAAGCCGATCTATATTTTAGTCCAAAAAAATTGAACCGAAAAAAGGGTTAGAACAGGGGGCAAAAGCTTCAAAGATTCATTGAAAATGGCGTTTGAGAAGAGAGAGAGGGGGCAACAGTTAAATGAGAGAGAAACGCAAAAAAAGAGAGAAGTAATAATGGGGCGGTTTCAGCGAGGGAGAATATACGAGAAGGGAGGGATCAAATAAGGGAAAGAGAGTGAATATGAGGTATAAAAACTTTCCAAATTAGGAAAGTATTCTAAATGGAACAAACTTATGAAATTACCCGTTATAGTAATGTGGACAAACTTAAAAGAACGGAGGGAGTACCATACAACAACAAATAATACATTAATGCGACTAATTATATATTAATAATCAATTAATACAAGTAATAATATATTAATACAACTAATAATTGACTAATACGAGTAATAATATATTAACACAACTAATAATAATAATAATAATAATAATAATAATAATAATAATAGTATGTGAGATGGTAGGAGGTGTGCACCCCCAAGAAGGTGGGGGGTTTGGGTGTGCGTTACATCTTTATTTGGAACCAAGCAGCTGTCGGCAAGATTGCTTGGCACATTCAGAGTTTAAGGGAATCTCTATGGGTTAAGTGGGTCCATGGTGTTTATACGAAAGGGGGTAGATGGGACATCTTTAATGCGCGGGCCACAGTTAGCTGGACGATTAGGAAACTATGTGCTGTGACTTCTATGCTTGGAAGGTGGGTCTGTGGTTCTACTTATTCAATCAAGGAGGTCTATGAGCAGAGTCTGGAGCCTCGGTGTACGGTTCAATGGAGAGGCCTAGTCTGGAATAGGATCTCGAGTCCTAAGCATCGATTTATCTGTTGGTTAGTAGCTAAAGAAGGTCTCAAAACCAAAGATAAATTGCATCCTATGGGAGTGGTCAGTGATGATCTGTGCCCTTTCAGTAGCCTGTTGCCGGAGACTCATAGTCATTTGTTTTTTGAGTGCCGTTTAGCCGGTGTTGTGTGGCGGCAGTTAGATTGTGGGTGGGTTTTAGTCTGAAACCAATTCCTCTAATGGACTTCAGGAAACACCGGTTTTCCAAAATCCAGCAACATATTCTAGCGGCTATCTATGCTTGTACTATTTATCGTATCTGGCAATGCAGGAACGAAGCGGTTTGGCATTCTTTTGTTCGATCGCCCAACTATGTTCTTAAAGGGATCCAGACCGACATCCGACAACGGTGTCTCGCTCTCAACCTCATAGATGCAGCTGCTGGACTCTTTTAATGTCCTTTGCGATATTCTTGTTTTTGGTTTATGCTTCTAGTTTGATCTGATGCTTGATTGTGGAATGATTTGAGTTGGCTATTGAGATGCTTTTCTGCTTCTTGGGTTGTGGCCTGTTATCCTGGTTGTT
The DNA here is from genome assembly GCA_019425755.1 of Amaranthus cruentus. Taxonomy (NCBI): domain Eukaryota; kingdom Viridiplantae; phylum Streptophyta; class Magnoliopsida; order Caryophyllales; family Amaranthaceae; genus Amaranthus; species Amaranthus cruentus. The sequence continues at coordinate 17,808,592 of CM033454.1, forward strand.
GTCTTGATCTGTTGTGACATGATTCTTCTAAGGCTAAGGGCTGGTGCACTGATGTGCTGCTGTTTCTGGAAGCTGACCGCTGTGCTTTATTGATCTTGGTGGCTGTAGTTTTGTTGCTGTCTTTCTCAGCTTTTATTTGCTGGTTTTCTACTTGATTAGGGCAGATGGGTCTCATTCATGATAGGCTGATATATGCTGATTGTGATGTTGCATTGGTCGCTGCCATGCTGTGTGATATTTCTAGTCATGAATTAGTAGTCTGTTTGTAAGCCCTACTCCTCTACTGGTGATTTGGTTTCAGAATAGCTATCTTGTGATTGGAACTATATGAACTGCTGCTGGAGTGGTGCGGCTATTTCTGTTCTGTTAGCTTGGCTTTGGTTGATTGGTGCTTGTGTCATGAGGGTTTTAAGCTGCTGCTTATGCTGCTGATGATGCCTTATTGTTGCTGCCTTGCTAGTTTGAAGGACTGCGTGCTGATGATGTTGCTTGCATAATTAATGCATTGCTGGTTTGAAAGGATGCTGCTGATGCAGGTTGTTGATTCTGTTTTCGTGAAGTTCTAAGTGCTGGCTGTTTATTGTTGCTGCATTTGATTGCTGAATGTTGGATACTAAGGAGCTGATCTACTGATCTACTGGATGCTGGCTTGGGCGCTTGCTGCTGGAGTGTTTTAAAATGCTTATCTGGACTGCCACTTGATGTGCTTGCTGCTGGTTGGACACAATGCTGAAGAATCCTTGCGGTTGATTTGATTTTTATGCTTGTTTTATTGTTTGGCGGAGGCTCTTGCCATAAGCTGCCTTAATACCTTAGTTTTATGGCTCTGCTTGTATATTTAGCTCATGTGTAGCTTGTTTAGCTGACGTTTTGTTAGTCGGCTTTTTTTTGGCCTCGCTTCCTTCGTATGCACATGAAGAGTGGGCCAAGAAAACCCTTCCTAGAAGGTAGGCTTCGGTTCCACACTGATGCAAATAAGGAAAGTTGAGTTTCCAATGCCTTGATGTATATGGTTTTTCTGGTAAATGAAAAAGCTTTTTATTTGCCAAAAAAAAATTAATAATAATAATAATAATAATAATAATAATAATAATAATAAATAAACAAAATAATAATAATAATAATAATAATAATAATAATAATAATAATAATAATAATAAGTGGAAGGAGTGTTATTATGTTATAAATTCAATAAGATAGCATAAAGTATCACTAATCAACACATGGCCTGCTGGTTGGAGCATGGAATACTTCCCAACGACATTGGTGTGTGCAAGCTGATTGTTGTGGGTGTGACATGGGTGCCAAGTGTTTGCCACATGGGCGTGATGTGCCACATTATTCAGAATTTGTTTTTTTTTATACCGACTAACCTGCTGGTCGGAAAAATGGTCGGAAAATTTTAAAACATATTTTTCTTGCTATCTTGGGATAAATCCTAAAATAGTGTTTGCCGACTAATTTCCGACTGCATGGGTAGTCGGAAATTTTTGACTAATTAACGACTAAACAAGTTAGTCGGAAAATTCCGACTGTTTTCCTACTAAAACGATTTTCCGACCAATCTGAGCCGACTAACCTCGATATAACTCTATACCGACTAAATTCCGACTATATTGGGTAGTCGGAAAATTGCGTTTTTTTGTAGTAGTTCTTAGTTATTTTTTTTTTAATGCATGAACATGTTAAATGTTAGAATTTATAATGATAATGCATGTTGATTATAAACATGATTATGTATTGTTTTTTTTTTAATTGTTTTTCATTGATTTTCGAAATATATATGTAAATGATTTATATTGTTAGTTTTTTTTTTCATTCAAGAACATGTTAAATTGATTATCTTAAGGTTATGTTTTTTTTTGATTTTGTGTTAAATATTAGGGTTTTGTTCGGTGGTGTGTGGGCTGTTTTGGGTGGTTATTTGGGCGGCTATGGGTTGTTTTTGGGGCGACTGTGGCGGTTTTTGGGCTGTTGAAATTGATTTGTGAATTAATTATTTTTGATAAATAGTAAAAATTAAAATTCTTAGTTGTTAACATGATTAATGTTTTTTTATCAAGAATGCGTAGAATGAGATACAGCCAAAGACAAAGGATTGACCCACGTACCGGTCAACCTTATGAGTCGTACAACGACCATCCGAATACCAACTACCCTATTCGTCCTTCCCATGAACAACCTCAACCTCAACTTCCTTCATGTTCTGATCCACAACCCACAACTAATCGACCACCCCTCCAATGGATGCTTGATAATTCTGGGTAGGTTTTATTATTTGTTGCTTTCTGATATTTATATTCATTCCATAGACTAATTAAAACTTGTTTATTTATGAAGGTTTGCCACAGACGGCGACAACCAATTATCCACCTCCATCCATAGGTCCTTTAAGGCCTACCAAGATCCTAATGGATGGGCATGTAGGCACCTGAATAGACAAATGGTCGAGTTCTATTGGCAACAGTTTTAAGTAAGGATATCTACTATATTATTTATTTGATCGACTTGCTTTCTTATACAAATACTAATTGATCTTGTCATTTCAGGAACAATGGTCTTGGGATCCTTATATCACTCCCTTAGTGTATAGGGAGTGGGAGAAGAGGGCCAAGATTAGGTACAACGACATTATTTTTACTCATAGGAAAGCCTATGAGAAAAATAATGACTACAAGCTCAGTTGGGAGTTGAGGGAGATTTGGGAAAGGTGGGTAAGCTTCTGGAAATCTGAAGAGTTCCAATCCCATCGGTGAAGAGGGAGGAGGAACCACCGAAGGGGGGAGGAAAAGCGTGCGGCTAAAGTCACTCATACCGACGGTTGGTGTCTACGCGCAGGACGTTGCACATTTTGGTATAACTTTCAACTTTTACAAAATTATTTATTTACTTTACACACACCCATAGACATATACATATAGAATCGATAACCATTGTTGAAATTCATTTCAGGAGCAAGAGCAACAAAGGACGCCTTCTTGTTATGAGTTGTATCTACACACTCATAGTGCGTACAAGAGATGGGTTGCAGTGGGTCAACGAGAAGTCCGAGCATATAAGTGTAAGTTTGACCTTTTATCTACCTTTTTTTTGGGTTAGGATTATTGGTCAACATTGAAAATTAGATTAGCTTTTGGTAGGTTAGCTTTTGGTACGTTAGCTGTTTTAGAACATTCATTAGGATATCTGATATTGGATTTTTACGAAATGTTGGTTTTGTAGCTGTTTTCGAATTAGATACATATTATATCTATATTGGTTTATATTTCAGGGGTTACTTAAGTTTTGGTTTTGTTAATTTACAGAGGAAACTCTGCCGAATTTTTTATAGAATTCATTGTTTTATTGTTTAGGACGAATACAAGCACCTTATTGCTCCTTTCCGTGTTGATGCGCCTGTGGAGAAGTTTACGACGCCTATTTCTAGACCGTTAAAAACATTGAATCACAGGCGTCGGGGATTAAGAAGCCCTCTAAGGCCATCTATGGTGTCGGTGACGCGCTACAACATTATTATGCTGAGTTTGTGACGCTGGAATCCCAACACCAAGCCGCTCCTCCCCCTGCCCAAATGGTCAATAAGAGGCTGGATCATCTTCAAGAGGTCCTTGCCGATTAAAGGTCCGCCTCAACGACAACATTTCAAGGGAGAAGCATAATGTCCTTGTGCAGGAGCAACGCATGACGAGAGAAGAGGTTAACCATCTGCTCTCCTTTGTGCGCACGTTGTTCCGAGAGAATGAGGCTTACTGAGAACATCCTCCGCCTCCACCGACCAGCTAAGCCAGTGTTATTTGATTCTTTTAGTTTGAATTTTAATTTGAAACAATTGGTATTGTATAATATATTACTTTGATATTTTTGTATATTTGTAATATAAATTTTTTTCGTCCATATTTCATCTGATTTTTAATGCGTTTTGGTTTTTTTGATCGATAATCTAATTTATCGATAAAATAGAAATCTGGTCAAATGTGGTCAATGATTTACCACATTTGACTAGATTTAATATTTTAACAATGAAAATTTCCAACTAATTTCCGACTACAAAATGATAGGAATTTGATTGAAAAAAGCAACCGCCTTTTTCTGGTCAGGCTTAGTAAAATTTAGAGTTTGACTTTACCGAATTAATTCCAACCAAATAATAGTCAGAAACTGGTACGAATCCACAGCCGCCTTTTTTGGGTCAAATTTTGTTAAACTTGAGGTTTGACTTTACCGACTAAATTCCTACCAAATGTTAGTCGGAATATAGTCGGAAGTTGAAATTAATATTTTATTACCTAATTTTTTGGAAAATCAAGAAAATATGGATTTTTAAACATGACGACTAAACTCCGACTAAAATATTATTCGGTATTTTGCGACTGGTGGTTAGTATGACATTAGTCGGAGTACACCGACCAAATTCCTACCAGTGTGTCTAGTCGGATTTCCAGCTAAATACCCACCAGCCCCTTGGTAGTCAGAATTCCGACTAAAATTCTGACTGTTTTCAATTCTGACTAAAATGAACCAACTAGACCAAAATAATCGGAATTTAGTTGGTATACTCCAACATCGACCGAATTTCGACTATTATGGCTTGTCGAAAATTTGTTGTTTTTTGTAGTGTCACTTTAAATGAATCATTTAAGATCTTTTCAAAGCCTTCGAATTCAACGTAAAAGTTATCAATTCAGACCATAAACTGATCAATTATAAAACTTTAGCGCATAACTTTGACTTGACAACTAACTAGTTGAAGAATGATCAATTCGAACCTTAAAGTGATCAATTATATATAAAAGGTGGTTAATTATAAGCAGGGGCGGTTTTGGGCCCATTCAGGGTGCCCGATCGCATATGGCCCCAAGTTAAAGGGGGCCTCATATACTAAAGCGTACATTATATTTCAGTATACCATTTCAGCACAGATGGTAAATGTTTTGAATCACACAATCAGGATTTGAAGTTCAAAACCTACTACTAGCAATTTTGCATGCCTTTATTTGCCCCTGT